>OV743321.1:4567500-5817500 GCA_928268935.1 Lasiommata megera
TTTAAATATAATATATAAAATACATATAATCATTTAAATATAATATATAATTTTAATTTACTTTAACGTAACATTCAAACGGTGTACCAGCGCTGGAAGTTTGTAGTCTCATTTATTTCACAAAAAATAATAGTTCGTGAGGATTTATCCAAACATGAGTGGTATCCAAGAGTAATTGATGAAATTACCTATACTTGTAGGATTTTCAGCAAAATACAATCTAGAGTATACCTGACATACAAGTTATTTTTTATGGGAATGATAAGTACGGCGATCAATTTCATATCCAAATCAAATATACGAATAGCTTAATTTTACATTAATATATAATAATATATGCAATAAAGATGTTTTTCGGTCTGTCACTACTTTGATTTAACTTATAGATTACTCATAAGTTCATTTTATTTAAGGTTTTATATTTATCTATATATATATATATCGTATAAAGTAAAATGACCAATGAAAATACCAATAAAATACCTCTAAAAAGTTTTGAATTTTGATCGAATTCATCTGCAATAAATCTCGTTCAATTTAGAACTTAACTTGGTTACAATTATATTTTTGCATTTCTACATAAGACTTCATTGAACACTAGAGAATGAAATGGCGATAGTTAGGTAATTCTATAAAATAAACATATTCTGAGTGAACTCTATATATGGACTCTATTCATGGACTTTATTTCTACGCTCACAGGTCATTCTATAGTGGCTCGCCAACCATTCGTCTATAATTTATTTCTCTGTCTACGGCTTAAACTATTGTTATAGACAGGCTTAAATATTTATTAATCTGTGAACTTGGCAATGGCTTTATCCTTCATATTTGACATTGGCATATGTCAATTGGTTTGTGACTTTTACACACACGTCTAAATCTCTAATTTGGTACCATATTTTTCAATTTTATACACACTAAAAATTATAACTGGAATTCAGTAATTCACAGCTATGGACTACAATAGCAGACAGCTGGTCGAGGATACCTTCCTACGAGTACCTGCGGACGCTCGAATAAGGTAAATTTAATATTTTGTTAGCAATTGCACAATTTTTTTCTAAATCATATCCCAATTTAGGATTTCAAGGCTTATACCTATATAAACTCAAGAATTCTGTTCTGTTTCAGAATATATATTATTATAGCCTGTCAAGCTTAATTTGAAAATTTTGAATCTTCAGTTCTTTTATCACTTTTTTTAACTATAAGCGGGCACTGTTCCTTTAGTTGATAACCATGATAATATTTTTTAGGAAACATAAAGATGAAGAAGAAGCCAGTCATCCATCTTTGAAGGTGGAAATGCAAACAATTCGCCTCAACCCTGACTCACAGAAACTTGTGTTGGATACTTTAAGATTTATTCACGGCTCTAATTTTAAATTAGAGAGTGCTAGTATGTACAAGGTATGCATATGCTATTTTTTTAAGTACATCACAATTCAACTAAGTTAAGTGATTAGTTTCTATTCACAAGTTATATAAAGAACTAGCTGTTGCCTGTGACTTAGTCTGCTTATAATTGCTGATTTCCCTTGAGATAGAAGTTACCCGTGCGGACAATGCCCTGCTTCTGAAAGTAAGCTATGGGTAAATATAAATTGCTGATTTTCGTGGTTCTAAATTAAAAAACATTGGACTTTCATACAAACTCCAAACCCCTTTTATGCCCCCTTCGGGGTAGATTGATGAAAAAAAATTAAAAAAAAACTGACATCTCTTAACTATCAACTACCTACTTGCTAAATTATAGCTTTATACGTACAAAAGTTTTTGAGATCTCGTGTTTAATCAGTATGTAAGTAAGTGACCTTTCGCTTTTATATATATAGATATGAACTTAGAGACTAACAAATATTGTATTGGTAGTGGTTTTCTTAGGAGTTCATCTATTACAAACAATCTCATGTCTTTATATATAATATTAGTTTAGTATATCTAAACAATGAGGTGTAATTGTTGAGGCTAAATTATGATTTTAAAACAAATTAGGTGGAGGGGTTAAATTTATGCAAATAAAAATGTTACTGGTGTGAATTTAAAGAATACACTTCTGATCAAGTCAAATGTAATAAAATATATTGTTTTATAAAAAAAAAATACTGTTTAGTAATTGTAAGGAGTATAATTATGTTATTAAAATTGATTGATTGTATATTTTTAGGACAAAGGTACAAATCTTGGCAACCGTTTCTGGATGGAAAGAGGCAATCTTATTGTCAGAGGAGGGTGTGATTATTCACTTGCCATAAAACCAGATGTAAAATCCTCTGAGACCAGGCTACGGGAGTTTGCGTTGGCAAAGTTAGGAAAGTATGTAAATGTTTTTTTTAAATAATTGATCTAATTTCTAGGGTATGATTATCTAACAACCAAATTTATCATATTAAATTTTCTAACTATATGGAAACAATTTTGATCTTGGACAGAAAGACTCCAAGACAAGTAGAACTTTACCTCTAAGAAATAATATGGTTATTGTATTTTACCCAGTCTAACATATGGAAGTCAGACTTGCCTATATACATGAGGAATAAAAAATGTGCCAATGCCTGTAAAATAAAAATGCCTAATAATTCTGAGAAAGTGGGCGGACCACATACACTAGACAAGAATAGTGGGCAGACAACAGTAAAAAGGACAGATTCAGACATCATTCAATGAATTGGATACTAACTGACAAACAATAACTTTTTTATTAGAATTTGTTGAATAAGCTAAATAACCCAATAGTAATACAAGAAGTTTGTAAGTAATGTTAATTTTGTAGACTAAGACTAGATGGAAATATATAAGCTTCATTATTATTATTTCTATTATACTTTAACTCTCATGCCCGTGTGCAATAAATACATATAACAGCCAAAAGAAATATAATATACATACACATTACATACATAATAAATATTTGTATGGGGTGGAGGATTACACCCTGGCTGGGGAGACTGACCTGCCGGGGGTTGGAGACTGGTTGAGAAATTGGCGGACTATCCTACCCATGTCCAGCAATACCACTTTTTGCATCCTGGTTGCGAGTGAACTGCCACAGAACTCCAGACGCCTCAGATTGTGAGCGAGTATACTTTCGGTAGTTCAGCATCTTAACTACCTGTTCTTGTATCATTATTATATTTAAATGTTAATTGTTGCTTATTTCAGATACTGCTTTTGCAAACCACATTGTGCAGAAGCTTTAGAAAATGCAGCAGAAAATGTGGACAGTGCCTTAGAAATACTATTTGTGAAATATTTCAATGTCACCCCACATGAAAAATCTGAAATTATGCCATCAAAATCAGAATTGTTAGAAATGAGAAACGACGAGAAAGCAGTACTTGAATCAATTTATGAAAACAGTTTTAAAGCTAGAGACACTAACATATGGACAGTGACACTTGAACTGGAATATTTAACCAAATTATATCAGAGCACGGAGACACAAATTCCAAAGAAAAAAGAACACAAAAATACAAACTTCAAAACCAAAAAGAAAGAATTGTGCAAATTGTTTCTGCGAGGTTCCTGCAGATATGGTGCTAAATGTAAATTTTCACATGAAAAAGAGGTGGAAAGTAAACCCACTGAAATAGATAGTACGAATAGTGAGAAAGTTTGCTATGAATTAGAAATAAGATTCCCAGAAGACAGTTCATATCCTTATGAAGCTCCGCTACTATTTTTTAAACCAGAACACAGTTCATGTTTAATACCAGAGCTTGTATATTTACAAATAACAGCTAGATTATATGATGAAGCCAAAATATTAGCCCAAGATGGTATACCAAGTATATACACTTTAGTTGAATTACTTAACAATGAAGAAGATATATTAAACTTTATAAAATTTGACAATAGAAAATTTCCTGATGCATTTGAAACATTGTTCCCACAGTTAAAACAAAATATGAATCTAGAAAAAATAAATCATCCTACTCACTATAAGAAAGGTCAAACCAAAGATAACAGGGCGAATATTAATTTTGATGCAGTTTTAAGAGAAAATAGTGAAATAGCTAAATGGTGGTTCGATAAACGTGACAATCAAAGGTATCAAAAAATGATGTCTGGTAGAAGAAAACTTCCTGCATGGCAAAAGAAGCACGAAATTTTGAATGCAATGGAAAAATCACAGGTTAAATCATTTTATTATATTCCGTCATGTTCGCGATCAACCCATTGCCGGCTCACTACAGAGCACGGGTTCTTCTCAATATTAGAAGGATTTGGCCATAGTCCACCACGCTGGCCATGTGCGGATTGGCAGACTTCACACGCCTTTGAGAACATTATGGAGAACTCTCAGGCGTGCAGGTTTCCTCACGATGTTTTCCTTCACCGTTGAAGCAAGTGATATTTTAATTTTTTTAAACGCACATAACTCCGAATGTTAGAGGTGCGTTCCCGGATTCGAACCACCGACCTCTGATTACGAGGGTGACGCCCTAACCACTAGGCTATCACCGCTTATATATCCGTCATGTTAAGGCTTCCAAAATGTTAAATTATGAATTCTCCCATTCTCCTATAAGAGGGAGAATTCATCCCAGACCAAACTTACCTGGTTATCCAATAATTCTACTGAGTTGGTGTTAACTACATCTGTAAACTTAAAACTATGAGAGTTACAAATGTTACGTGGTTTTTTAGATTAGTGTCATAGTAAACCTCTGATTACATAGCCGTTTAGACCATTAATTTCTGACAGGTAGTAGTCATCAGTGGAGAGACAGGTTGCGGTAAGAGTACACAAGTACCGCAGTACATATTAGATGAGTGGCTTAAGGACTTCAATAAAGGCGGTCGGGAACACGTCGAAATAATATGTACTCAACCAAGAAGGATATCTGCTATAGGTGTCGCTGACAGAGTAGCTGAAGAACGGGTTGAGAAGACTGGACAAGTTGTTGGTTATCAGGTAAGTTGTTTTATTAAAATTAAGTTTCTATTCAACACAGCCAATAGTTTTGAATAGATAGATACTGTTTATTGCACACATATTAGATACAAATGACAGCATGGAATATTTAGTACGCTTAGGCATGCTATGGTGGCATTCTTTCTCAAGCTATCTCTTCCACAACCCGACCATAAAACAACCCGAAAAGTGGAAAGTTATTATCGATTGTAGAAGGCGTATCATGCATCACGGTAGGTTGACCCGAACGATCCATTTATTATCATCCTGAGTTATTATATTTAAACAGACAGGCTATACGGCCATCTTGAGAATGATGTACATACTTTTGTTGGTTCATTTGATTTGGAAATCATTCTCAATTTCTAATCCCCATCACTTATCGTTTCTTTTACAAATTAAGTATTTTAAGTACTATTGAATATTTTCATACACCAAATTCAAGGCTGTGTGTGTGTCATAATTAGATTCCTCAAACCTCCTTTGGTTTAGTGTTTGGGGTAACGATTATGCAAGGCTTTTGATGTCCTGTTGACACTTTGACTGCTATTGATATATTTCATTCGCCACTATTAATAATAAAGTTCCACTACTGAAGTACAGTAGTCCATTATTTATTTCAGCACCCTTGTTTGTTCAAACTTTACATTAAAAAGTATTAAAAAGATTATACTTATTATAAGACATCCATTCTTAACTGGTGTAGGTTTATAGGTCACAAAACCATAGAGTGTAATCGAGACTCGAGTTCAGAAGAATAAACTCCGGTGATGTTTCCCTAATCAAAAGTGCACACCTAAGCACAATTATTGTCTATATCTTGTGTCTTAACACTTTACAACCATCTTTCCCGCCCCTCTACCTATTTGCCGGTCAATAAAAAAAAAACAAACGCACTAAAAGAGATTCCTCTTTGCACAAGAGACTTTGATTAATAATAGTTATTCATTAATTTTTAGATAAGATTAGAAAGCAAAGTCTCTTCTAAAACACGACTTACGTTTTGCACCACGGGCATGTTGTTAAGGAGGTTAGAGTACGATCCGCAGTTGAGCTCAATAACCCATATCATAGTTGACGAAGTTCACGAAAGGTCCGAGGAGAGCGATTTCCTTCTGCTCATTTTAAAGGACCTTATCAAAGTGAGAAAGGACTTGACCATTGTACTCATGAGCGCTACTATGAACGCCGATTTGTTCTCGATTTACTTTAACAAGATTCCAGTTATTGAAATACCAGGTATGACGTGTTTTTATTTTATTTTAAGAGCTATCATGTACTACGGTGAATTGTGGTGACAACGCGTTGTTTTTAATTTGGTTGCCTAGCCTCTTGCTATGTCTAATAATAATAGTTCCATATCTAAGTTATTTATTCAAACAGAACAGGATTTTATTCCACTAGCTATAAAAAATGTATCTCTTATATTCTATATAACATTCGCCAAAGAGGTGTGGGAAAGGGTCCTATGGCGAACTATGATATTGCTAAATGGACCAGCATCAAGAAGAAAGGCATCGCCAAGATTTGGATAATAATTAATAAATACTGTTTTAGGTAGAACGTTTCCAGTGGAACAATTATTTTTAGAAGACATCTTGGATGAGACCGATTATACTTTGGAAGAAAATGGCCCCTTTGCACGCAAAGTTAAAAAAGGTATGTATGTGTTTATAATATCGCTATAAAGTTGTTATGAACTTTCTGGTTTGCCACTGCATGAAGATAAGGATGATATAATGATGATTTTTAAGCAAGGGTTTGGCCGTAGACCATCAAGCAAAGTACGGATTTATAGACTTGACACGACTTTGATAACATTATAGAGAATTATTAGGCATGACGGTTTCCTTACAATGTTTTCCTTCGCTGCGAAATTAATTCTTGTTACATAGCTATATATTGTATTCTACAAATTTTGTTATGTAATGCAATAGTTTTTTTTTTTATAAAATATCGGTAAGTAGGTTAAGATATGATGATAACATGATGACAATCATATCAACCGATTCAAGTCCATTGCTGGAGACTGTTTCGGTCGAGTTCAAAAGTCCAATTCCTTGAATGACTCTCTGCGAGCCGTTTGATTTTGTCTGATCTTTTAAATCTACGGGTCTCTAAACCGTATTTATTACTCTCTCTCTGAAGGCTGAAGTCTGACATTTTTAATGGATTGGTTAGAAAACATTGGCTTGGCAACTGGCTTCTATCGAGGTGTATTAGTTCGCTCGCAAAGGTTATAATTTTTAAATATCTGTGATTTAACGCAGGCGACAAAGACAAGAGGATAGACTTCGAAACGGAGTTAAAAACGTGTGACGTCAAATCGGACTCAACGGAACCGCCTAAAGCATCGATACGCGATGAAAATCTATCCATATCTCAAATAGTAGCACGATATCCAAATTGTAGTAAAAAAGCGAGCAAGAATTTGTACCTTATGGATACTGAAAAGGTAAGTTTCATATAAACAAATAATAAATGGTGAATATATTATATTTTGTCTCTACCCCTCTTAAGTTATATATACAGTTCGACAGTAACATTGTTATTTCTAATATAAATTGTTACTGTGTCAGTTTTTATAAAATAATAACGTGAATTATATAAGACCATAATGTAAAACTTTATTAAGTTGATCTTTGTAGAAAATTTGGAATCTGATACTTAATGTACCAAAATCCAGCCTTATTTCTTTTTATTGGATCATTAAACTAGTCACAATTTATATAAAAACAACAAAAAACATTTCAAGAACAAACACGAGATAGTGACTTTCTAGAAATGACCACAGCATGCAACCTTAAAATTAACCTTACTAATTTATACCTATAATGCAGTAATAGACAGTCTTACTTGCTTTTTAAAGGAGGCCACAGAACTGCAGGAGATGTCGCAGATAGTCGCTGATTTTGGCACATTAATTGAGGATTGGCATCTATGAACCAACCCAAAAACACATTTGTTTGCTGTGGGCAAATATGTAATGACGTGTCATGTAATTTTTATTTTTCGCGTTGTGAAGTGTACTGTTCAGCAAATTATTTGACCTATTGCGACAATATGAGCCTTATGAAACTGCTATTTAATGGAACTTGTTAAAACTTATAAATGCGCTTCTCATCCCATATCGACTAACTTTAAGCTAACATGTCGCAAAATTGATTATGATTTGATTTAAATATACTTTATATTATAACGAATAAAATTATCTTCAGATCAATCTAGACCTCGTAGAACATGTTCTGGCATACATTGTGGAAGGAAATCATTCGTGGCCGCGAGAGGGCGCCATTTTGATTTTCCTGCCTGGCATCGGAGAGATTATGTCCTTGCACGACCAACTGGCTGAAAGCCATACTTTTAGTCCAAAGTAAGTTTTATCACCTTTAAGTACATAATTTGCTAATATATTTAGCACTGGAATTGCTTGAAATGAGAAGTTACTAAAACTTGGAAAATTTGCCACTGATGTGAACCGTAGCTAAATTGTCCCTTAATACTTAGCCATAATAAACAGTAACGGTATTTCGAATCCTGTAGATTATGTAGTAATTTACAGCAATTATAAAAGAAGATAAAAAAAAACTAATGCAATCTTAGAGCACAAATTACCTAAAAGGGCGCTTTTTTGTATACAAAACTATTTTATTGCCAAACCTATTTAAGGCTTTTATTGCCTAAACCCACTAATTTATTTTACTTCCAATTGATTGCAGAACAGGCAAATACGTATTAGTACCACTCCATTCAACCCTGTCAAGCGAGGAACAGGCCAAGGTATTTAAAAAGCCAAACCCTGGTACGAGGAAGATTGTCTTGTCTACTAACATAGCGGAGACGTCGGTCACCATTGACGACTGCGTGTTTGTCGTCGACTGCGGACGGATGAAGGAGAAGAGGTAAGCAAACTCCAAGCCGATATTAATATAGAGCTTCCACATCCGGTAATTTTTCCTCTTTTGCAATGCATACAAAAAATATGGAGGTTTTACCCATTGAGTTAATGCTTTTTTACTTTATTTATACAATTTTATTGCATACAAAAGAAAGGAAAAAGAGGACAACAAGAAATACATAATATAAAAACAAAAGGCGACCTTATCACTGAAAGCGATCTCTTCCAGGCCACCTTTTTGTAAGAAGCTGTATGTCATAAGTTGGACGTAGTTATCCATGGATACAATCCACAAATCATCAAAATTTAGCTATGTTCGTTAAAGTAAGCGTAGCGTACAAGTAGATATTAATCCTTATCACTCAAACGTCATAATAAAACATATATAAATTTGGTTCGTGTAAGTTAAATCTTCTCTGCATTGCTAACGTTTGATATCGCAAATAACATTCCAGATTCGATTCCAACCGTAATATGGAATCATTGGACTTGGTTTGGGTATCGCGAGCCAACGCGAAGCAGCGTCGAGGCCGTGCCGGGAGAGTGATGCCCGGAGTCTGTATACATCTGTTCACATCCCATCGATACACCTACCACTTGGCAGAACAACCCGTTCCAGAAATTCATAGAGTCCCATTAGAACAATTGTTGTTGAAGTTGAAGATTTTACCGCTATTCCAGAATATGAACGTCCACGAAGTTTTAGGTAAGGATATGCATCACGAGAACAAGATTTTATAATCTTCGAAATTAAAATAGTTATGTAATTAATAGTCTTTTTAGTTCCAATATAGCATTCAAGAATGAAACCTGTTTTAATTTATGAATGGTATATATAAAAATAAACATTATATCTTACCAAAATCGTTTTTACTGTCAGGTTTGCGTGCTATGAAAGTTTATTAGGTTTTATTCGTACCCTTCCTATGATGCACGGAAATATAATAACAACCATTACTAGGCTGTGCGCATTCATTTTGTCTTGTTTACATATTGCATAAATAACTTATTTTACTGCTATTTTTAATTGAGTAATATCTTTATCCTTATTAATTATTGTAATGTTGCCGTGTGATATTTAATTATATTTACAACTGCATCGGTTGCATTTTATGTTTTTGATAGGATCATAATGGTGAGTGATGTGGTCTTGATTACTGGGTGGTCCTGGACACGATCCCCGATAAGGTGCAATTTTGGAAATTAGATAACAGATTTGACGCAGGCGCTCTTTGGAGACTTCTCGGTCTACCGACAACAGAAGGTTTTAAATCTGCTGTTGAGATATTTGCATAAGTAGGTTGTCTGTTACATTCTTAATAGTCAGAGTTTTATTTTGTTATTTTTTTATAAGGTTGTTGTAGTTACAAATTTGATATGTTTAATTAGGAGATTATGGGGCTGACATGTGTGTTTCGGAAAAAAGTCCCAAAAAAAGAAAATTAGATAAGATGTCTATTAAAAGTGTTCCCTACAAAAGAAAAAATTAAAGGTGCCTTAATTCCTTCATGAATCATTACTTTATCCAGGGTCTATCTTTGTCTGTGTCCGTTTACTTTAGTGGCCATATAGCTCTATATACAAACATGTCTGCACAAATTTTCAAGAATGATTATGCCATCGTTATTATGTTAAAGGATTCTAACTAAATTAAATATTCTAAATCTTAATCTTATCATAGTGAAATTCAGATTGTCCATCTACAGTTTGTCCATCTTTACAGGAAAAACGATAGAACCGCCCCTGAAATCTAACATAGATGGCGCTTTAGCCCGACTCCAAGATGTGGGTGCTTTAGACAAAACCTTTGCCCTGACTGCGCTCGGAAAACATCTGGCAGCTTTACCCGTAGATGTGCGGATAGGGAAACTGATGCTATTCGGCGCTATATTCTGCTGTGTGGACTCAGCTTTAACAATGGCGGCATTTTTAAGTCATAAAAGTCCGTTTCTGTCGCCGTTTGGGAAAAAAGTAAGTGTAAACTGATCAAGTGTTTTCTTATTTTTTTATTCTTTATTTGTACACCACACCAAATAAAAAAAAAACAGAAACAAGAAGAAACAGGATACAAAGGGCGGCCTTATCGCTTTCTTGATGCTATAGTCATCTTTGAGTAAATACATAGTCCGGTGGGCAATAAAATACCCAAAGAACTTCCAACAGTAAGTGCTCAGCCGCATCAGGTAGAGGAGGTTGCGAAGACGTACTTACATCAGCGAAATGAATATGGGATCATAAACAGATCGCCAGAAATTGATCCACCATTAAATGGATCCACAGTATGGGCAACATGGCCCTTACCAACACACCATACAATCATCCATATCCTTTATCCCATCTGTAAGCTTTGTCCTTGAAAATTTAAAGCATTCTTAATAATTTTCCTGTCCACTTAGGCCTTGTATTATTTCCTTCTGTAGCATGGCCATATTGTATTGTTGCGGTCAATAATGCTTTTTTTTTTATTTTACAGGCGGAGGCTGACTTGAAGAGAAGAGAATTCGCTTGTTCCAACAGTGATCAGTTGACTACGTTAAGAGCTTACAGAGTAAGTACTGTATTCGGCGAAGACATCGATTACTCTAGTCAGGCTTTCTTAAAAAAGAAAATAACATTTCAACAAATATATATAGGCAATTTTGCGGAGCAGAAAATCTCTGTTCTCACTGGAATTATTTACTATATACTTTGTTGGTTACCCCGCCAAACGTATTTATTATATTTGTGCACTTTCTATGAGGCAATTGTACTGGAGAACGCAGCCTAGCAACCTTAGAGTCTGTCAATTGCATTTCTAGCGAGCGACATTTAAAGAATACATTAAAAACAAACCTTTTTTTTTAATTTCTCAATTAATAAAAGATTGCAAACCTTTTATTAATTGAGAAATTAAACTTTATTAACTTATTTTATTAACTGAGAAAAGATTGCATAGATTGACATGACATAAGTTGTGGATTTACACACTACTACTTTTCAACTTTCAATTTTCAACTAGACATCAACAACAACAAAATTCATGCGATTGTCGCTCTAGTTGAATAATGATTTTTCTTAGTACTTCCTAGAGACAGTTTTTAAATCCCCATGAAAATTTTGCGCGTACGTTTTCTTATGTAAATGACATATTAAAATAATTCCGTGTAGGTTTAGAGATGGAAACAAGGTTCATTTTCTTATGTCATTTGAATAATTCCGTGTATGTTTTTTTTAGAGATGGCAGCAAGTTTTAAAATCGAGCACGCACGCGGCGCTGGTGTTCGCCAAGGAGCATTACCTGTCCCACAAAACGCTGTTAATGCTGGGTGATATCAAACATCAGTTACTCGGTTTGCTGGCTTCGATCGGCTTCGTACCGGATATGCCAGCACTAAGAAGAAAGATGCGGAAAGATTCAGTAGCTGCTTTAACTGGTGAAGAGGTAAGTTCTTATTTCATCAAGGTCAACTATGACTATAGATTGGTAATAAAATCGGCGTCGGATTCTTGTTTTATCTCTGCACTATTTCATTAATTAAACTTGATTATATAGCGAGACGCTGCATTATAGAACGTTGATCTTTTCGAACCAGCTTTAGTTTTTGGCACATTTATGAACATGGCGTTTTTGAGTCAGTGCAAAAAGAGGCAGATTCGTCATGATTGAATTTTGTTTGTGAAACTCGCAATCGTTAAGTCGCTATCGAGTATCTTAACACTAAAGCATCGAAGTGAACTAGACTTAACGTATTTAAATTTAGAGCTTATATTTTACAATCTAGCGCTCTCTGTGCTAGTGTGATCAAAATAGAGCTTCAAAATATGGAAGGTTCGTCTCAATTTACTCTGACACTTGTGATTTCATATTCGAAATCGACTCTACGCTTGTGCGCGTACAAATCTTATCTTTGTAATATTATTAATATCTTATTATTAAGAGCACACGAAAATAAGACAATAATTTGTGTAAGTGCAAGTGCGGTATACAACTTTACAAAAGATCCTTTTTGTTACAGTTAAACTCCAACGGGAATAATGATAAACTGTTGGCTGCCATTCTCTGCGCGGCTCTATACCCAAACGTTGTTAAGGTAAAAACGATATGCCATTTGTAAGTGCGATTGAAAAAGTGATTCAACATTGACCCACTTATTGATCAAAACAGTTTCTGTAACTTTTTTGTTTGTTTATTTGTCTTTTTAAATCCAAACTATTTCTGCTATGGTGGGAGTTTTCGGCCATAGCATAGTTATCAACTTATCGACTAAGGTCAGGTAAGGAACGAATAAGGAGTTACTGCCATACCTCTAACAGGTTACTCCCTAAACTGCATCATCACGAAACACCAAGATCGCTTCAGTCAGTACTTTGTGACAGTTGTTTACCGAAGTCGGATGGTTACTTTAGTAAATAAAATTGGAAGTGTGTAAACACACAGCGTCAGCTGTCAAAAAAATGTGTTATAAGAGTAGAGTTCCGATAGGAGAACAACAGGTTAAATTTAACGTAAAAGATGTAGAAGGTTTTTTTTATTAGTGTCTCTCTAAAACGCAAATTTTAGTTCAGATATGCCACATTTGACACAACGTTGATTTCTATGGAAATAAAAATAGTTTTTCGCAATAGCAACACTTAAAATTCTGCTTATTACCCTTTTTAGGGAGAATTTAGACTAGCACGACTCCGAGTGAAATATCTTTGGCTGCCTCCAAAATAAAAGAATAGAGATAGATTTAGTTAAGCGAGCTGAACTTTTCAATTTTTAAGCTTATCTGGCTCAGTTTGTGCTTCTCAGACCAGGGCTAGTTTGGACCCCTCTTAGCTTTAGTTTTGAGCTTACTAATGTGGTTATCACCAACTCACTACAATGTCATTGACGCATCAAGTGCCTTGTAAAATTGATTGATAAGCTTACGGTTAAAGAAACGAAATCTTTTTATTGTTAAAGGTACTTACTCCAGAGAAGGCATTCCACATGCAAGTGGGTGGCGCCATACCCCGTCAGCCAACACCGGACGAATTGAAGTTCAAAACTAAATCCGACGGCTATGTGACGCTACATCCCTCCTCCGTCAACTCGACCATCGGATACTTCGCGAGCCCTTACCTCGTGTACCAGGAGAAGGTTAAGACTTCCAGAGTATTTATACGAGAGTGCTCTATGGTGCCTCAGTTGCCGTTGGTTTTGTTTTCTGGTGAGTGTTTTTTTAATTTAAATTTAAGCTCAAGACTACGTATCGTTAAGCATAATCACGAATTAATAGATTCTAGCTGATACCCGCGAATACCCATGTAATTCTCGTTAGATATTGTGATAACTTTTTAGCAAGAATTTTCATCAAAACGGTTCAGATTATTGGAGCTTATTCAAAAAATTGGGATTTTGGAATTAAAGACGTATGTTCAATACACTAGTTACTCGAACTGTTCCTAGATGGCGCTAGAAGTATTTTGTATCACGCTCCGTTTGTGCAAACACATTTTATCGTCTCAGTGCAAGCTTCTAGTTTTATTCACAAGTTCCCGACGTCCGAATTCGCTAACCAAGTTCAGAATCAGAGCTGCATGGTGGTTTATGTATAACGTATCTACAGGACAACGTCCGTCGATCTATCTGTACTATTAATTTGTCGGTATAAAAAGTATCATTGGTAAAATGGAACAGACAAATTGAGTTACCGTCGAACTAGTATTTAAATCTACGCTATTGTTATATCCAAACACACAAACTTTACATCTTGAAAAGTTTGTGTGTTTGAATGTTTTTATTGTTTTGACGTGAATTTTGATTGTAGGATGCACATTAGCCGTGGAGCTTCATAATGGAACATTCATAGTATCCTTGGAAGACGGGTGGATTATGTTCCAGGTAGAAACGCATGAAGTGAGTATTAATTTTTATTAAAATATTTTACCTGATCCGAATTTCATATACCTGTATATCCACAACGTGGAGGACTAAGGCCATAACTAGTCTCGTGCTGAGAGACTCGCGACCTTTAGTGGGTCAGTAAAGGGTTTATAATGATGATATGTATTAACATTACTAGCTGATCATCGTTTCACTCGCGATACTCAAGAGTCGGAACCTAATGTTATTATGCATAGTATGAGCACTTACTTACCTTCACTGTAATCTGTCCACTCGGAGGTATATTCCCTTATAGGTTGTACTTTATATAAAGCCTAAATGAACATCTCCTGAACTATTCGTCCCAAATAATTTTATTTTAGGCATCTTTTTTGATATGATTATATAAAAAATAAGTAACCCATAATAAAAACGACTTAAAAACACCTATTAATTTTTGCATTATTGCGTAGTAAAAAACTAAAAGGTGATTTTGTTTGTTGTGTTTATTGTGAATTTTACATTAAAGAACCACTTCTGGCTGTTATATTATTATTAATTATATTAATTTTGCCTATGCTACATCGAGATAAAAAAGCTTGCTGATTGTGAAAAAAAATTAAAATCGGCTCAGTTGTCTCAAGAGTATATCGATTACTAATAAATAAATAAATATAAACATTCAGCGTAATAAAAGAGCATTCTTTTTATTTCTAGGTTGCCGAAATGCTAAAGACTATACGCGTGGAGCTTATCAATCTTCTAGAAGAGAAGATTAACGACCCATCGCTTGACCTGCTACATTATGAGAAAGGAAACAAGATCATAAAGGCAATCGTCCAAATTATAACGAAAGATTAAAAGATTTAATCGGTAGGTTATTTGATAGAACAACTTGGATGAATGTTTGGTCTCCAGAAGGTTTTACTTAGGTATGGATTAGGGTACAACTTGAATTTTTCTTAGCAGGAAAATTGCAGTGCTTACGTTCCAGTTTTTGTTTTGTCCAAATTGTTTTCTAGGATTTTGTTTCCATTTCTTAAATAAATTAAAAATAAAAGATGTGGTGTCGTGGGACACCAGGTAGTAACGAAGTTCCTTCGACTAATGTAGAATCGACAAAGGGATGAGAGAACGAAAAAGAGGGAGAAAGAGAAGGGTATTATACACTACTCGCTTGTGTATACGACTGTCGCGCCTGCACACGTCTCATTTAACGGTTTTATTCCACGGACTTTTACTTACGGTTTTACTATGACATTTTCGGTTTCAGTTCGGTTAGCGCAGCAAAATCCCTATCTCCTCCAAGCCTGCCGTAAGGAACTTCGTTCCCAAAAAAAAAAAACTTTTTCTTTCTTTAAATTTCAAGACTTTTCACTTTCAATGTTTTATTAAATTCAATAGAATTTTTTCTTTTGACAAGATTTATTTTAACAAAGTAACCTCTTTTGGGTCTACTTTACTACGTCGAGTAAGCCGAAATCGGCTTAGTATTTGCTGTTGTGTCGTTCTAGCTTGTCTGTGGTGGAGACCAATCTAAATCTAAGGAGAGTAGTTTTTTTAGTGCTCTTATGTCACTGCTGCCTAAACTGATTCCTACGTACACGTTAATATCACGTTAAGGCAATATGTATAATAAATGTGTAACATCTTATATATATATATATATAAATTAATTATAAATTAATCTACATTATGTCTGTGTCTTAAGTTAAGTTGTAAACGACTGACTTGAAACTTTAACATGACATTACTGCTAAAAACTTGTGTTTCTGTATCGCTTCAATCAGATTGATCTACTGCGTAGTTTGTATACGTACCGGAACGCTAAATCGCTTCCAAAACCTTCAGCTGCAAGAATAAAGTCAATTAAGCTATCCTTATGTATTGGATAGATTAAGAAACCAATTAATCATCATCGATATTAAACGAGATTAATTTTAACAATCTCGGGTGCTAAAGACCTTGAGATATTATCGCTAAAAGTTTTTTCTATATTATATATTTAAACGACCTCCGTGGCGCAATGCGTGCGCTGTCGCAATGAAATGTTGGAGGTCCTGGGTTCGATTCCCGGCTCGAGTCTGGTCTGGTGGGAGGCTTCGGCCGTGGCTAGTTACCACCCTACCGACAAAGACGTGTCGCAAAGCGATTTAGCGTTCCGGCACGATGTCGCGTAGAAACCAATTAGGAGTGTGTTTACCATTCCCCTAACAGGTTAGCCCGCTACCATCCTAGACTGCATCATCACCTACCATCAGGTGAGATAGCCGTCAAGGGCTAATTTGTAGTGTATAAAAAAAAAAATTAAAATGGATAGATATTTAGTAAATAGGTCTCATACAGGTAGATAAATGTACTGCTTATTGATAGATATATATACCTACTATATTTAGTACTATAATCTGTCCCTATAGAATATCTCAATTTTTCGCTGTAAATAACGCCTTAACAACTCCTAAGAAAAATAGCTGCCCGTTTTAAAAATCTCGTCAAAATCGGTTCAGCATATCCGAAGTTTAATCTGGATTAGTATAACGTTATCTCAGTAAAAGTTAAAATATTTGAGCTTATTAGGAAGCAGTTCTTTTGAAATTACAAATAGACAATTTTATGTATTTTTGTATAAAAAAAAAAATGTTTTTATCCCTGTATATACTTATACACTGCTATTAAATATTGCTAGAATAAAAAATATGTATTGCTGGAATCCGTAGCCATGAATAGATTAAAAAAAACTTGAATTGTAAGCATTTTATACTCTGGTGCCTGTATTAAATGTCTATCAAGCATATTTTACTATTATTATTTATTACATACAACTATATCAACATATTGATGTAATGAAGTTATATACATACATAAATCTAAGCTGAGAAGGTCTTGAAGTTAAAATTTCACTTCAATGTTTAACTTCTAAATCATAACTTCTCTTAAGATTGATTACTATTAAAACATTCATAGTACACTTTATATTACTATACCTATTTATTTATTTTATAGGTGTTACTAGCAAATGATTGATTTGTATTAGAATTGTGTATTTAATAATTATGCTCTAGAAGTTCGTTAATTGCGCAACAGCCTTAAAATTATAAATAAAATTGTAAGGTAATTTTGCGTTCATTTGATTGCTTAAAGTTTAAAATAAACAAAAAAGTTTTTCTTTATTGCTGCCAATCTATTGCTGTTTAAAAATGTTTAATATAAACTATTCCAAGCGGTGATAGCCTAGTGGTTACGGCGTCAGCCTCTTAATCAGGGGTTGGCGGTTCGAATCCGGGCACGCACCTCTTAACTTTTCAGAGTTATGTGCGTTTAAAAAAATATATATCACTTGTTTCAACGGTGAAGGAAAACATCGTGAGGAAACCTGCACGCCTGAGAGTTCTCCATAATGTTCTCAAAGGCGTGTGAAGTCTGCCAATCCGCACATGGCCAGCGTGATGGACTATGGCCAAACCCTTCTCATATTGAGAGGAGACCCGTGCTCTGTAGTGAGCCGGTAATGGGTTAATCATGATGATGAAACTATTCCATTATACTTTGATTGCATTATAGACTTCTAACATGATAACATTTGGTTGTTCAATACACAATACGTGTATGCCTAAGTTAAACGGCCTATGTTTAGTTATACAAGGATAGTTAGAAATAATTATAATAACATAAAACATATGATATATAACGTATAATTAGGTTTTCATATAAAAGTAACCGAAAGTTGATCGCCCTAACTAATTATTATTGTAATTACAAACTTTGATTTAATTATATATAAAACCCTTTGGCGACATACCATGATAATCAGTAAAACCATTTTACCCTCAATGTAAACACATGTTCTGACTGCCACTGCGTAATTTTATGATGATAATAAAGTTATTTTTCTAAAAGTATTCATAGTTGTGGAACAATAGTTTTCATTACTTTCAATACTAGAAGAAGTAATAATTTTACCTTTCTGTATATAATATAAACTTGAAATTGCCAAATCCCACTCCTCCGTCCATGCAATAAGCCTGAAAGGGGTAAGAAGTCTTCAAGTCACTTTTTTTACTGGGGTAATGAGCAGTTTGAAGGGGTTTTATAGATTGTGATATACCCTTTCAGCTTGCTTATACATTGATGATATATAAACAACACATAATCGCAATAAAAAATAATTGTATTTTTTAAAAATAATTCTTGAATACGATTTGTACAATTTTTATAACTTATATATATATATATATATATTTTAAATAGCTTTGCGCAATTAACCATTTTCACTTTAACATTAATTGTAGGTATTGTTATACTATGATTTCTGATATCAAGATAACTAATAAATGTGATAATATGAATAATAAATAATATTTTTGTTGTAATATTGCAGTTGTTTTATTGATCAGTGTAAAATTTGATTTATATCTAGGGTTTAGAGTACTATGAAGATATAGTATTGTGATGGGGTCATTATTATCCATTGAACAAACTTACGACCCCCGTCCTCGGTTCGATTCCCGGCTCAAGTCTGGTCAATTGGCTAGTCACCACCCGATCGACAGAGACGTGTCGCCAAGCGATTTAGCGTTCCGGCACGATGTCGCGTAGAAACCAGTTAGGAGTGCGAGTTTAACATTCCCCTAACAGGTTAGCCCGATACCATCTTGGACTGTATCATTACAAAGTGAGATTGCCGTCAACGGATAACTTGTAGTAAATTAAAAATAAAATAGCACGAAATCGTTATTATTATTTTGTTTCGTGCTCGCTAATAGGGCACGAGGCGGTGCAAAAGATTACCTCGCATTATCGTCTTGTACACTACAAGTGAAACCTTACCTGTCTGTAGGTAGTTTCGTATTTTTTTTTTCGGACTGACTATTAGCTGTGCTAACCCTATTGGTTGCGACTGCGTAACCGGGCTGTTTGGCGATCATCGGAAAGAAGGTCTGCCAGAAGAAATTTTGAGCCGTAGGGCTCGAAGAAACTAAGGGAACGTCTGCCTAAGGGCGCCTCCTTTGAGGCCGAACCTCGGCATAGGCAACGTTTGGGATAACGGGGGGGTCGGACGGTAGCGTAAAGGCGTTCAAACAAAGTTATGCAGAATTTTGTTAATTTCAATAACATGACGTACCTAAGTTATTCGTGGTAGTGCTTGAGTATCCCAAGAGATGGCGCTGATGTGTATGTATGTTTGTGTTTGTATGGGCCACATTTAACACCAATTGGACACATACCATATCTATTCAATGATCCGGGAATAAATCCTATCATAGAAACACGTCAATGCGTTCCTGCGTTTATTATTTATTTTTTTTACTACAGATTGACATCCTTGTGGTAAGTAATGATCCAGTCCAAGATGATAGCCGGCTAACTTGATAGGTTTCCTGCCGGAAAAAAATTTAAATCGCTTAGCGACATCTGTCGGTAGGGTGGGAACTAGCCACAATCATCACTTAGCACCAGGTGAGCACCTCCGTGACGCAGCGCGCGCGCTGTCTCATTATAAAGTTGGTGATCCTGGGTTCGATTCCCGGCTCGAGTCTGGTCTGGTTAGTCTGTGGCTAGTTACCACCCTACCGACACAGACGTGTCGCCAAGTGATTTAACGTTCCGGCAAGCTGTTGCGTAGAAGCCAATTAGAAGCGTGGGTATACCATACTCCTAATAGGTTAGCCGGTTACCATCTTTAACCGCATCATCACTTACCATCAGGTGAGATGCCGTCAAGGGCAAACCTGTGGTGTGTAAAAAAAAAGGTGAGATGCCCTGAAAGGCGAATAAAAAAAGAGCAACACAAAAAAGCCACGTTTTCCCCGATAAATATATATCGCGGGAATTGACAAGGTGAAAATTGCGTGATGCATGTTCTCCATCAATCACACGGAGCTTTATCGGACAGAACGCCGGTTCGGGGAACAAATTCCTTAACGAGCGTCAGTCACACGGGGAATGGTTCCTATGAAAAGCCTTGAGAAATCCACGAACACCACACAAATGAACAAAAGTCGAACCGCTGGCTAGGGTGGTATCCATTAGGAGGGGGTCACTGGGGTGACGACCCCGCCTAGACTAGGCCCAGCTATCGACTATGTACTAAAATAAAGTAATAAAAACTTTTGGTGGCTAACAAATAGGTACGTGAATATCTTAATATGAACAGGTGATGTTATTAAAATTACATTATATTCACGAGATAGCGGTGATAGCCTAGTGGTTAGGGCGTCAGCCTCCTAAACAGAGGTCGGTTCGAATCTAGGCACGCACCTCTAACTTTTCGGAGTTAGGTGCGTTTTAAAAAAATCACTTATCACATATCACTTGCTTCAACGGTGAAGGAAAACATCGTGAGGAAACCTGCACGCCTGAGAGTTCTCCATAATGTTCTCAAAGGCGTGTGAAGTGGTGCCACCAGCGTGGTGGACTATGGGCCAAACCCTTCTCATATTGAGAGGAGACCCGTGCTCTGTAGTGAGTCGGTAATGGGTTGATCATGATGATGATTCACGAGATCCTTCAATGTTCCAGCTATTAGTTTTACAGACCTAGGTTCGATTTCCTTTCGAGTCTGGTCTGGTCTGCTACAGCAGCGGCTAGGTGCCACAGTACAGGTAAAGACCGCCAAGCGATTTGGCTTTCTATTTGGCATCATACAGGAGTATGATGCCAAGTAGAAACCGATTAGAATGATGGGTTAGGTAGGTAGATGTTTATGGGGGAGTCTGCTTGTTTTCCCATGTACCTACCTTTTTTATTGTTCCTTCTATGTACAATAAAAAAGGTAGGTACGTGGGTCCGTGAAATCAATTAAGGATTAGAGATTAGATAGCCTGTGGAAAGCTGGATCCTTCTTTTACCGCTAGTCGGAACAGAATTTAGTTTTTTTCGGTATTGGATAGCTAGTTAACATTTTGCTTGTATGGTGGGCCGATTTAGGTAGTATGTTCTCAGCCCAAGATCTAACTGGATCTAAGTCTACTTATGTTTTATAGAAGTTTCTACAAACACAGTTGAAACACTTCCGTGGCGCAGTG
Organism: Lasiommata megera; assembly: GCA_928268935.1. Lineage (NCBI taxonomy): Eukaryota > Metazoa > Arthropoda > Insecta > Lepidoptera > Nymphalidae > Lasiommata > Lasiommata megera. Next base: position 4,589,175 of record OV743321.1, read on the forward strand.
CGTGCGCAGTCACATTATAAAGTTGTCGGTCCTGCGTTTGATTCCCGGCTCGAATCTGATCTCGTGGGAGGCTTCGGCCGTGGCTAGTTACCACCCCACCGACAGAGACGTGTCAAGCGATTTAGCTTTGCGGCACGATGTCGCGTAGAAACCAATTAGAAGTGTGAGTTTAACATACTCCTAACAGGTTAGCCCGATACCATCTTAGATGGGGCAGCCGTCAAGGGCTAACTTGTGGTGTACAAAAAAAGAAACAGGCATAGATGCCAGTGTAGTGTACAATTCAAATAACGACAAGGTTAGATAATACCTTACATTAGGTTACTTACCTAACTTGAAAAATATGATTGCAGAGTTTAGTAAGACCTGGGTATAGCGTAATACATAAGAAATTATTCAACATGAGTAGGTACTCGAGATATCCTATGAAAAAATATGCTTCAAATGCAGAATTCGAATAAACGGTATCCCTGTAAGTCGATATTTCAATGTGGGTAAAAAATTGGAAGGCCTCCATTCTCGACCGTTCCAATAGTGTTCGGTCGTAAAACGCACGTGTTCCAGCGGATACATGTGTATAGGCGAACTTTTGGGTTAGCGCCGTCCGAGTTGGGCCGTCAACACCAAGTGGATACGAAATTTAAAATAAACTGTGATACCCCAAATATACTATATAATATATTTGTTAGGTAAACAGATACTTAAGTAATATTTCGTTACATAATTCGTCCCTTTCGTATTGGATCAGCGTAGCGAGTGTATAGGACGTGCGTTACCATACCATACCCCAACTTTCTCGTAGTTGCGGCTTCTTTTTACTCCCCCAACCTAAGCGCTCCTCTCCGAAAGAGGAGACCTAAACATATCCATACACTACCCTGACGATCAGATAAATATTGACAATATATTCGTACTACCTATCACATAATCACTGCTACACACTGTCGTCGCCGGCGAAGACGAGGTTCCCGCTATCTTACGTCATTCGGACGTGGGCTCCATCCACGGCCTCGGAGACGTACGGACCACTCACTGTCCGACCCTCCCCCCCCGTTATCTCAAACGTCGCCCGGTTGTTACAACCAATAGGGTAAGTAGAGCTAATAGTCAGTCCGAAAAAAAAAAAAATTACCATACCTTTAGTTACGCACATGCTATGAGAGTACAGATTTTGGATACTAAGAGTATACAAAGTTTTTTTTTCACTTTTTATGGGTTTACATAGATTAGCCAATCTAAAGTTTTACAATGGAGAATTGAAGTTAGGGAAAAATGGCGGGTAATTTCGCATTAGGCAGACGCGGCGCTCTCAAACGTTTCCCAAATTAATATCTGTTAACCGTTCAAAAAACTAGTAACTACGCAAGCGACACTAAAACTATGATGTCTGCAACACAACCAACACCAATCCTTTTCAAAATTAGCCAACGAACATTAATTCAAGAAAAGCGTGAAAAAACCGCGCCCGCCATATACGAAGTCTCCCGCCTTTCTCACCCGCAAGTTTGCTACGAATGTTGTCTGACTTTTGTATATGATCTGTGGTCAAAAAGAATAGGCGCCGGGGTTTGACAGATGACATAATGGCGGTTAGGATTCAAGGACTTCACGGGAAGGTGAAATATTGTTATAGTTACAGTAAATTACAGTAAAAAGTTATTAAAATTTTAAAAACACGAAGTCTCTCCACTTTAGTTCCTGACTGCAGGCGAACTAAACTTGTAACTTTATTATTGAATTATGTATTCATAGGTAGATATGAATACATTTTTTCAGCAATAATGGTTTACTGTTTGGATCAAAAAACAAAAACGTAAAACCAACATTCTCTTTAAAAAAAGGTTTTAAACTGTTATTGGAATTGTGGTGGTACATGAAAATCTATAGGACGGTAATGGTCTGCATTTGTGCGTTAACGTTGTTAACGTTGTGCTGCCATCTGTGGGGGAATAGCGGAACGACTACGTCTCTATCGATAGTCAATTTTGATAATCAAAGTACCACCACTACCGCTACCACTAGCACTTTTTAATTCTAATTAGACTAACGGCAGCTAAAATGATGCATTTGAAATTCTGTGAATAGACCATTATTTTACAGATTGCCAAATAAATTATGTGAAATAATCCATAGATAGTAGTTATAATATCCACTTCTATACTGTATTTTTAATATGAAAAATTTGAATGTGTTAATGTGTTTCACTCATTTTGGCACGCAGCAACGGAACAACGGAATATCCTAATTTTATCCACTAACATTATAGTTAAATTGCCGACATACAAACAAGAATTCAGCGCACGAATTCGCGGAAACGAGCTAGTAGGTAGTATATAACAAGGCCAACTTAAATAAAGATTATTTAGTTTTAATTTCGATAGTTTCCATATTTATAGACGGATGTGTCAAAGGGGATATGCCTGTAAAAGGTGTAGGCAGTGAGGCTGATAGAAGTGAGTGGAAGAAGAAGACGGGTTGTGCCGACCACTCATAATATGGGATAAAGGCAAGATAAATTAAATATATATTTTTAAATCGATAACGTTTAGTAATCAACCAAATACCTATACCTTTTTCCGTTTATTGATTTTACGTAAGATACTTGACATAGATACGAATATGTTAATAGTGTTTTTGCCTATTCTTATCCACATTAAGTACATCAATTTTCCCGGTGTCCCGTTCGGCCATTTTGAATCACGTCACGTCCGGGCCGTGCGTAATTGGCGCCATTTACCGTCCGCCTGCCGCTTGCCACACGCTGCGTGCTACGTCCGTCGCAAACCAATATTGGGTCCGCTCCGCTATCAGCAAATAAGTTGAACCTCTGATAATGTACTTAAACCTTCAAAGAACAGTGTTATGAACATGTTTAAAGCCATAGACTTTCAGAACCCTGACAAAATTAGATAACAAGCTATAATTTAATAACCATTGCGAATTTATTGTTGTTTTTTGTTGTTCTATCGTATAATTTATGTATATAGTCTTGTCATCTATCTACCTGCCCTGACCAGTATCGACTTAGGCAATTCTTTTTAAACTTTATTGCACCAAAAAAAAAACTGTATAAAAGTCGAACTTAATGCTAAAAGCATTCTCCACCAGTCAACCTTGGTACATTATGAAAACTAATGGTAGGCGCACTAACAAAAAAAAAAAGTATATGTATATATATAAAAGTAATAGATACCATAATATAATAATAAAATAATAATAAATAAATACCAACAGATAATTAAAAATATATATAAATATAAAAAAAACAAAGAAATTCTTATACAAATAAATGAGTTAAATCAGTAAAGGCATTTGATAGATTACTAAACATTATATACTTACGGAGGTAGAAAAATATAGATTTCTTTTTTCTTGACCTTATCCCATGTTATGGGGTCGGCACAACACGTCTTCTTCTTCCATTCACTTCTATCAGCCGTCCCTCATTCCTTTTACACGCATATCCTCTTTTACACAATCTATCCATATAATATAGATGCTATGATTAATTTAGACAAGAAACTCAGTAGTTTCTTGTCTAATAATTTCAATAAACTCAAACTAAATAATCTTTATTAAAGTACGCCTTGTTAAACACTAGGGGAAGGCCGGGCAAAGCGAATACTTTCCACTACTCCGAAATTATTAGTTTTTCATTCAACATGCCACCACTGTTACGTACGAATACTACTATTTAAATACTTAAGGTCTACAGGATACAACTAAGAGGAATAAATAAAATAGAAATTAATAATTGTAAACTGTTCTGCTTAACAATTTATATATTTACACATATTTTTTGACCACCTCCGTGGCGCAGTGCTCACGCTGTCACAATATAAGGCTGAAGGTCCTGGGTTCGATTCCGGCTCGAGTCTGGTCTGGTGGGTGGCTTCGGCCGTGGCTAGTTACCACTTTACCGACAAAGACGTGTCAACAAGCGATTAAGTGTACCGGCGCGATGTCGCGTAGTAAACAGTTAGGAGTATGGGTTTACCATACTCCTCACAGGGTTTATGGGTTTACCCCTCACAGGTTAGCCCGTCTCCATCCTAGACTGCATCATCACTTAACCACCAGGTGAGATAGCCGTTAGGGCTAACTTCTAGTGTGAAAAAAAATATATAGGTATACATTTAAATAAATTTTATATACTTTTGTTTAGAGATGAAGTCGAGGTAAATCACTAAGTATAGAATTGTACTTAGTAAAATTGTGCAAAGCCCGGTATCAACAAAATCTCCACGCATTATCGCCCGGCGCGATTTCATTCAGTAAGGCCGAATAAATCAACGGGAAAGCCGAAAGCCGACAATAAATTTCGTCCCAATCCTGGTCATCGCGACCCAAAAGGCGTTTTAGCTAACCCAGGGACGGACCTTTCCGCTAAATAAATCCCTTATCTGCATACGGCAAACCTTTCTAGGGTCCAGCTTAATAAATTCAGGTTGGGTCTTGCGACGTTTCTTGGTATGTTGCATGGAGTTGTTTTTACCCCTACAGTTATTAAAAATTAAACTAATGTACTAACTAACTTCTATGTAAGAAAAAATATATTGATATATGAATTTAAAATATGTTTTTACTATTTGCCATTGAAATGATAGAACTATTTATATACCCGTTAATTTTGCTGTGAGTGTGAGATTGGTGTAGATATAAACAAATTAGTGCCGTTGTCATATATTTCCCTGGTCTCTTATATATCTTTAATTATTTTTACTTTATGTATCATATACAATTTAGTTATCACACCAATAAAGCGCTTCTTCGTCTGACTCACTTTACAAATACCTTTATTTTTGGCTGCAAAATGTTATTATTCAAAACTTATATATATGCTTTTGGTTCTAAGGGATAGATACATAGCAGACTAGTAGTGAAAGAATTAGTAAAATCGATCCAGAAAAGTCGAAGTTATTCGATTACAAATGAAACAAACAAACAGAACTTTTTTCTTACATTAGTACCTACAGACTTATCTCCTTTTTTTTTTATACACTACACTCTCACACTGACAAAGGATCGTGTGTGCTGGCGCTCTCGGAAGGCAGAATATCCAGCATTGGGCGTCCATAGGCTGATGAAGCAGTCTCATACTGTATAAAACTTCGCATACTTTTGGTAGGATGTATTTAATCTTCATTGTTTCTTCTAAAATTTTGTTCATTAAAAACACAGAAATAGGTACTCGACCTCAGGCGACATCAGGCATAGGCATCTTTTGTCTCACAATGAGTAGTATACCCAATCTAGTTCGGTGTGAGAACCGGTGAACAAGTTTTTTGTAAGAGTAGTTGTAACATCTCTCTATATTTCTCAACGGTCTGCTCATTTGAAAAGCGGCCAAGCGGTTGCGCCTCCCAAATCAATAGTAATTCTGTGGTAATCCTTCGATCCTTTGAAAAATACAACTTTGTTTGAAGTGAATACCCTAATAGGCTACCATTTAATTCCATTAGTAATTTTAACGACAGAGTTATGTGTTTTTTAAGCAATTAAAATATCACTTCCTTTAACGGTGAAGGAAAACATCGTAAGGAAACTTTAATATCTGAGAGTTCTCCACAATGTTCTCAAAGGCGTGCGAAGTCTGCCAAACCGTACATGACCAGCGTGGGGGACTATGGCCGAACTCTTCATTAGATAATCATTTGCGACTTCAACTGGCATTTTTCTTTTCTTGTAAACTTAAGTTCTTTTAATAGGTTAAATAACAAAGGCAATGGATTTAGTCTCAGAATTTAATAAATAGTATTAAGAAATTTCATTAAAAAGGCTCTAAAACTTAGCCTATACGTCGGTCACTTTCGCACACCAATATATCAATGTGTCCGTCTCATTCTCGCGAGTGACCGCTTGACCATTGGTCGATATGTGGTACGCACACACCCGTTGCTCTGTTATAGGTTATGTGTCCAGTTTCGATGTGTGAGTTATATAGATGTGTGACTTACTTACTTGGCGGGGTTGGGTTGGTAGTTTATATTTATTAGTAGAGTGCCATATTGAGTACTTCCGTTTATATATTTTTATCTTTTACCCGCGGCTTCAAACAGTATCAGATATCATTAAAATAGAAATGAATCAATATTTTAGCAATATTTTTTATTCTATTGTTTATTTTTAAAGTATCCTATGTTTTATATAGTATGTTATGTTGAAGCTGTGATAGCCTAGTGGTTAGGACGTCCGCCTCCTAATCAGGGGTCGGTTCGAACCCGGGCACGCACCTCCAACTTTTCGGAGTAATGTGCGTTTTTAAGTAATTAAAATATCACTTGCTTCAACGGTGAAAGAAAACATCGTGAGGACCCCCTGCCTGAGAGTTCTCCATAATGTTCTCAAACGCGTGTGAAGTCTGCCATCCGCACATGGCCAGCGTAGTAGATTATGGCCAAACCCTTCTCATATCGAGAAGAGACCCGTGCTTTGTAACCTATATGGGTCTTTCGGGTAGACAGTGCTTTTAAGCACATATGAAGTGCACGCTAAAGTATCTTTCTAATATTTCTAACAACACCAGGCCCAGATTTCTCACGTGTGTTACAACTTACACAGCTCCAAAGGTCTGTAGAGTAAGGCATGAGATATGCACTGCTTTTATACCTACATGTATGATGTGCACGCCACTGATGTGTAGGTATGGTTTCAGAGTAAGGTAGGTAAGATATTACGTCTAAAATGCTATTATCAAGTTCCTAGCGAAAGGGCGACCTTAAACCCTGTATCGAATCTCTTCGGTCCCTCAGATTAAAACTTTTGCGCCGTCCTAGAAGCCAATCTGAAACTCTATAGGACGCTGGTAAGAAGCCCATGGCCCTGAAGTATCAGTTTACACAAAAGGGTCAAATCTGATGGAGGTAGTTACCTACATGTACGTAACCTACCCGTTTAATTTATTTTATTTTTTATTTAAGAAAAAGCATTTGAAGCAAGTGATATTTTATTTGCTTAAAACGCGTGTAACTCAGTGCGTGCGCTGTCGCATTATAAAGATGGAGGTCATGGGTTCGATTCCCAGCTCGAGTCTGGTCTGGTGGGAGGCTTCGGCCGTGGCTAGTTACCACCCTACCGAAAAAAGACGTGTCACGTTCCGACACGATCTCATGTCGAAACCAATTAGGAGCGCGGGTTTACCATAATCCTAACAGGTTAGCCCGCTACCATCCTAGACAATCACTTACCACCAGGTGAGATAGCCATCAAGGGCTAACTTGTAGTGTATAAAAAAACCCTCTCCAAGGGCTAACTTGTAGTATATAAAAAAAACCCGTTCCGACACGATGTCATGTAGAAACCAATTAGGAGCGTGGGTTTTCCATAATCGTAATAGGTTAGCCCGCTACCATCCTAGACAGCATCATCACTTACCACCAGGTGAGATAGCCGTCAAGGGCCAACTTGTAGCAAATAAAAAAAAAATAGCAAGTAATATTTTAAATAAACGCACTTAACTTCGTAAAGTTAGAAGTGCGTGCCCGGGTTCGAACCCCCGACCTCTGATTAGGAGGCTGACGTCCTAACCACTAGGCTATCACAGCTTCAAGAAAAATTGTACTAAATTGAAATATATCATATTATCATTATACCCTCTCCACATAGACCAACTCAAAACAATAGTACGCTGAGTAACAACACAGATTCCGTAGGACCTCTTGGACTAAGCGTGCCATATCCTCCAACTTCCTCGCATATCCGCCTGCAGATCGCTATAGTGTTGAATCCTATCTATGTTTACATCTGCACGTTACAAATGTGTTACATCACGGCTCACGAGTACCCGTTACTTATCTCGCCTTGCGTGGGCTAGGGTTGCCGCCCGCTCAGCATACATGTACCTACATTCAAAAACGAATCAAATGCTAAGTAGGTAGGTATTAACATAGTAGTGAGTTGATGGTGATTTAAAGGTATACAATTTTAGATCAATTAATTACCAAATAATGAATAGGAGCAGGTGTTACTTTGCAGAAGTCCATGATAAACAACAAACAGCAAGTATAATTTGCTATATTCCGCCGACAACCGGGAGATTTGTATAATATAACACCACACAAAATCTTCCACTAGAACCTCTACGCACGAATCGAACCGACACCGGATCATCCTCAGGAGATGTTGACTTCACAAGACCTTACATTTCTTCTTTTGTTTTTTTACTTGACATTTCTCGGATGTCTCTCAATAAGTCCAAAGTGTATATAAAACGTAAGCTTATAAAAAATCCTATTATAGTGTAAAGGATGTCAATGCTATGGTGTTTCGCTCGTTGTGTTATCGCACATAGGTAAAATTGGACGTAGTTGCCATAATAAAAAAAAAAATATCATTATTATGACGTGGTTCATTATTATGAAAACATCGTGAGGAAACCTGCACGCCTGTGGGTTCTCCATAATGTTCTCAAAGGCGTGTGAAGTCTGCCAATCCGCACATGGCCAGCGTGGTGGACTATTGCCAAACCTTTCTCATATTGGGAGGAGACCCGTGTTCTGTAGTGAGCCGGCAATGAGTTGATCATAATGAGGTACCTTTTCGCTAGCGGTTGATGGGTTTTAATGCAGCCACCGAATGACGAGTGGGGTATACCCTGAGATTTGAGCCAGAAGAGGTAGAATAGATTTTTTTTTTAGTTTCGGAAAACGGCGAAGCCGCGGCTAAATGGAAGTGTTTCGAATGTATTTATGAACAGCCTTTGTTATTAATATACTACTTCTAAATGAAGCTCAGATAATAAACAATAAAATAAATATATATGTTAGCTCATTTGACTGACAGTTTATAATATATATAATATAGATAAAAACCTTAAAAAATATTGCGCTCTTTTTATTTATTTTTATCTTGAGATAGATTTGCGCTTGACGACAATCAGGAGGTCTAGGTTGGAGCGCGCTTGCCTAGAAAATGCCTAAGGTTATTAATATATATACTAAGGTTATACGTGGCTGGAAACACAGAACCCCGGCTAAGTTTGTTGTGGGCTTCTTCTTAGACCGGGGCGCGTTTGGAACCCTCATAACTTTAGTTTTAAATTTACGAATATAGTTATCGCCATTAAATAACTACTATGAAAATTATTGACGCGTCAAAAGTACCTTTTTAAGGACTATTTGAATAAAGATTATTTTGAATTTTGAATTTGGATGCTGGATGTAAACCGCTACAAACCAATTTTGCCCCTGATCTTATCACAGCACCCTCTAGTAATAAAACTGCGCACTAATAAAATCTTCAGAATACGTCATCTCTATAATTTTACCTTTGACTTCGGTTGCCCCTTGTTAACTTATTTGAATATTTATTAAAACCTATTTCAATATTCAAGTAGTAGTTTAAATATTAATGTAAAACATCGGACAACCTTTGACATTACCTGTTAGTTGTTACCCTATTGACGAGTTTACCCCAAATATTATAATCTCTTTAACCTGTTGACCCGTCCTGTCATCCACAGCATCCCCGTTACAGTTTTGATCTTGAATATTCATGATAACCACCGGTCAGCTTCCGAATTTCACCTTTGACCTTGCGTTTTATGAGTTACCCTATTTAGGGATTTACCCCAGATAATATACCAGATTTGTTGTGACCTATTGAACCGTTCACAGCATCTCCCGTTACAGTTTTGATCTCAGTTTTTTTTAATTTCACAAGTGACATTCAAACGTGAATAGGTATTGTAACCTATTTTGTAAACAGGTTTTTTTATAACACAAATCTTTTTGGATTTTAGCTTCGTTTTTCCGATTGATACTATAAAATAGGATAACTTTCTTATTTCAGTATAATATACTTAATATCTATAATCTATGTTGGTAAGAAAGTTATTCAAGAATAAGTTTATTTCCTCGACCGCCACGGTGCAGTACGTGCGATTCATTATCCATTATAACGTGGAAGGTCCCGGGTTCGACATACAGCTAAGCGATTTAGTCTTTCAGTATGATGCCATTTGGAAACCGATCAGCAGGATGGCTTCAGTCTGCAACCTATTGATGGCTCCCGTGTTTCTGCAAATGTTCTGCAAACTTAACATACCTAAGGTGACCTGTCCTTTTATTTTATTCATCAGAAGTTAGCCCTTGACTGCATCTCACCTGATGGTAAGTGATGATGCAGTCTAAGATGGTAGCGGGCTAACCTGTTATGTGTATGGTAAACCTACACATAACAGGTTCCGGCACGATGCCACGTAGAAACCACTAATTGGTTTCTACGTGACATCGTGCCGGAACGTAACTGGCTACGGCCGAAGCGTCGCACCAGACCTGACTCGAGCCGGGAATAGAACCCAGGACCTCCAACTACTTTGTCTATTTGTTTGCCCTCGATGCAAAAACAACGACTAGTTTTATAAATTTTTTTTCATACTATTAATCAATGAACTGTAGTCTCATATATTATATAATATGTTATAATAATGATATTTCAGCTTTGTGTGAACCCTACCTTTAAGCATGTTACAGTTAAACACGCCATATGTATATCTCAGGCGCTGACCAAACACCCACCCACCGACGAACGTCCGGACTTCGGTACAAACAGCTGCATACATAGAGTAGAATATGCTTAAACTAATACTTAAATAATAAATAACTTTTTCGTCGTCCTTTCAGAAAATCTTTTCCAGAAATCAGTGTGTGGTATTAAACTGTAGCGTCTTAATTTCGGCATAGAATAATTAATTAGTTTTAGGAAAATAGAAGATATCCTGAATTAATTGAAAATAGTAAGTTGTAGTTTAAAATCCTATTGTAATGACATTAATGACTTATGACATTGATTTCTAACAATAAAAATAATATAATTGTATAAGTCATTATTCAATACTAATTAATTATCATTTATTAATGATTTTGTTCTACGTTTAATAGGAATGTCGGCACATTGTTATACGTTTAATAAAACGTATAACAATACAATATTTGCCCGTGACATTCAATTCGACGCCGCGCACCGCCCATGTCCCGTCTTGACCACGATCCTAGTAACTCGATCGAAATAACTACCAATCAAAAGTTACTATCGTGGTATATATATCCCCGTGTTCATTGTTTTTAAAATATACATATACCGACCTAAATTTCACGCATTTTCAAGGTATCTCCACATCATTTTCTGTCCCACAAACATTGTCCTCCGCACATTTAGCAGGCTGATCTCGAGACCCGGCGTTTCCTTTACGAAGTAGCCTAATGCATACGCCATTTCATTACCAAGAAGTTACTGAGATACAGGCGTTATGTCTCCCATATAAATAAAACTCAACGTATTTCCTCTATGAGTTCCGTAACCATTAATCACATTGTGGTGAAGTTTAGTAGGGTATTCCAAAAGCCTGCTTGCTACAAAAAAAAAAAACATTATTACAACCTGTCGCTGTCTTAAAAAATTAATAGTATGAAAAAATTAATAGTCTGAAAAAATTAATAGTATGAAAAAATTAATAGTCTGAAAAAATTAATAGTATGAAAAAATTAATAGTATGAAAAAATTTATAATATGAAAAAATTAATAGAATGAAAAAATTAATAGTATGAAAAAATTTATAGTATGAAAAAATTTGTATAAAACTAGTCCTTATTTTGCAAAGGGCAAACGAGTAAACAACCTCCGTGGCGCAGCGCGTGCATTGTAGGTCCTGGGTTCGATTCCCGGCTCGAGTCTGGTCTAGTGGGAGGCTTTGGCCGTAGCCAGTTACCATCCTACCGACAAAGACGTTTCGCCAAGCGATTTAGCGTTCCGGCACGATATCACTTAGAAACCAATTAGGGTATAGGTTTAGTATACCCCTAACAGGTTAGCCCGCGACCATCTTAGAATGCGTCACCAGTTACCATCACCTGAGATTGCCGTCAAGGACCAACTTCTAGTATATAAAATAATACTCTCTTTTACGTGTTTTTTTTTTTCACCACATGCTAGCCCTTGATGGCAATCTCACCTGATGGTAAGTGATGATGCAGTCCACGATGGTAGCGGGCTAACCTGTTAGGGGTATGGTAAACCCTAACTCCTAATTGGTTTCTACGCGACATCGTGCCGGAACGCTAAATCACTTGGCGACACGTCTTTGTCGGTAGGGTGGTAACTAGCCACGGCCGAAGCCTCCCACCAGACCAGACTCGAGCCGGGAATCGAACCCAGGACCTCCAACTTTATAATGGGACAGCGCACGCACTGCGCCATGCCGATCGTCAAAAACACACCACCACCACAATACAATAACCATAGCTTTAAATGATTGTAATATACATATCTCATGTTTTATTCCCACCACGGAATAACAGAAACCTTGTACTAGTTTAAATACTCATATACCCTAAAGTTTTCGGTCGGTCCCAAATCTTACCCGGGGTTCCAGAGCATATTAGAATGCTCATACACTTTGAGACAACACAGACTTAAGGTAATACTACAAAGCTATTAAATCGCCCGGGAACCTCCATGGTGAGTAGAATGGTCCCGGGTTCAATTCTCCTACTTTCCTAATTGATTAATTGTTACTCATGGTAATAAGAAATTAGATCAGGGTTTATAAAAAAGATCCTTACATGTGAATGTATGGCAAATTTTAAATCATTTTGTGAGAACTGTTTTTTTTCCTGAACGGTCGGTGTTAGAAGCTAAAATGCAGCCTAAATAATAGTTAATATACGAGTTAACGTCTAGTTAGTTTTAAAATTTAAACTCTTTTCTTTTTCTGCGTAGTAGGTAGGCATTAACGATGAATCTCTTTAAAGCTTCATCGACATTTTGGTGTATAGCCGCAAAAGAATGTTGTCAACATACCATACTAAATTAGTAACGTTAACTCGTATATTAACTATTATTTAGGCTGCATTTTAGCTTCTAACACCGACCGTTTAAGAAAAAAAAATCAGTTTTCACACAATTATTTATTTGCCATACATTCACATGTAAGGATCTTTTTTATGAACCCTGGTCTAATTTCTTATTACCATGAGTGGCAGGGTTTTGATATGAGAGGGCTTTTGGAGCATTGGCCCACCACGCTGTTTTATGGGTTAGTGATACTGACAAAAACGGGAAGCTATTTTTTTAAACCGCTCTGGGACTGCGAATTTCTAAACTGAACATAACTATACCTTAAAGATTTAAGTCTAACTCGGGAATCGAACTGAGGATTTATTATTTGTAATTGAACATTGTGACGACCTCATTTGCGTTCGAGTCTGGTCTGGGGGGAGGCTTCGACTGTGATTAGTTACCACCCTACCGACAACGACGTGTCGCCAAGCGATTTAACGTTCCGGTACGATGTCGTGTAGAAACCAATTCGGAGTATGGGTTTACCATACCCCTAACAGGTTAGCCCGCTACCATCTTAGACCGCATCATCACTTACCATCAGGTGAGATGCAGTCAAGGGCTAAACTTGTGGCGGATAAAAAAAATGTTAAACATGAATACCTACTAAGCGAACTGGGAAGTTTTTTACCGTTCCAGAACTGTCCACGGGAGAGGACCTCTATTACAGTACAAAGAAAATTAAAGCATTGACCCACTACACTACTAAAATGCGGGTTGTCGAAATCGGGTTACATAACATATATTTGTATTAAATCTTCACTTCATCATGATCATCCCATTTCCGGCTCACTACACAGCACGGGTCTCCTCTCAATATGAGAAGGGTTCGGCCATAGTCCACCACGCTGGCCATATGCGGATTGGCAGACTTCACACGCCTTTTAAGAACATTGTGGAGAACTCTCAGGCGTGTAGGTTTGGGTACGATGTTTTCCTTCACCGTTGAAGCAAGTGATATTTTAGTTTTTTTTAATCGCACATAACTCCGAAAAGTTAGAGGTGCGTGCCCAGATTCGAACCGCCGACCTCTGAGTAGGAGGCTGACGCCCTAACCACTAGGCTATCATCGCTTCACTAGGCTATCACCGCTTCCGTTATTATTACAGTACAGAGAAAATTAAAGCATTGACCCACTACGCTAAAATGCGGGTTGTCGAAATCGGGTTACATAACATATATTTCTATTAAATCTTCACTTCTTCATGATCAACCCATTTCCATCTCACTACAGAGCGCGGGTCTCCTCTCAATATGAGAAGGGTTCGGCCATAGTCCACCACGCTGGCCATGTGCGGATTGGCAGACTTCACACGCCTTTGAGAACATTATGGAGAACTCTCAGGCGTGCCGGTTTCCTCACGATGTTTTCCTTCACCGTTGAAGCAAGTGATATTTTTTTTTTTTTAAACGCGCGTAACTCTGATAAGTTAGATGTGCGTGCCTGGATTCGAATCGCCGACCTCTGATTAGGAGGCTGACGCCCTAACCACTAGGCTATCACCGCTTCACTAGGCTATCACCGCTTCCGTTATTATTACAGTACAGAGAAAATTAAAGCATTGACCCACTACGCTAAAATGCGGGTTGTCGAAATCGGGTTACATAACATATATTCGTATTAAATCTTCACTTATCAATCCAATATTACGGTTTCCCTTATACGAGGAAAGTGTAACCAAATCCTATAACAATGGCCTCAGTAAGTCCCGCGAATCCATTCATGGGCTGAATATTTAATATTACCCGCGATACGAGCGTCAAAGCTCCTAGTTCCCAATAATCCCGCCCCGCTACTAACTCTACTGGAGTTCTTTGTGAAGAACGGACTTTATTATCAGTGTATGAAATTATCCATCCAGGCCTGAGAGATAGGTGCTTCAAGCCGTAAAATTTCATATCAGTTAGGCTTAATTAAAAAAAAAAATACAAACATAATTATGACATATCTTGGTCAGTTTTCAAATGGTTCGCTACAGTATTATTGTAATATAGGCGATCTTGTTACTAAATTATAATTCTAATTTTATTGGCGTTTAGGTATCATAGCAGCAAAGCTTAATTAAATAAAAAAAAAAATACAAACACAATTATGACATTTCTTGGTCAATTTTCAAATGGTTTGCTACAGTATTATTGTAATAACAACGATCTTGTTGCTAAATTATAATTCTTATGTAAAGCTAGAATTAATTAAATTAACAATTAACAAATTACAATCACAATTATGTCCTATAGATTGCAATAAAGTTATATAAATAAATAAATAAATTATGGAATTTCTTGGTCAGAAACCTGCATGCCTGAGAGTTCTCCATAATGTTCTTAAAAGGCGTGTGAAGTCTGCCAATCCGCACATGGCCAGCGTGGTGGACTATAGCCAAACCCTTCTGATAGTTCTGATGAGAGGAGACCCGTGCTCTGTAGTGAGCCAGCAATGGGTTGATCATGATGATGATATGAATTGATATCATTAGATTGATGTTTTTATCTTAGCCTAGTTGAGCGTATTATAATTCACACGTTCAACTACGCTAATATAAAAACAATTAGTTTTCCACTTACATAATTGGTAGACTCAGCGCGATAAATAACTCGTAAACAAGGGTTATAACAAAATTACTAACGACACCGTATGGCATACGTCATTTAATATTAAAATTATATAACCGTGGCGACCCTCGCATCAGCCCCCATCTTGGGCGCCAAATGGACGATTTTTTACATTCAATTATTTTCTGTCCCTCGTTTATGTTTTATATAAATTGGTCTGTCTGTACACTCTCCCTTATAAATGGTGTCTCCATAGTGACATGGTGTGGGCGGTTGTGAATGATGACGTAGTTTGGGATAAGTAGGTACGATGCATAGAAAAAGCTTCCGTCAACATTGATTTGTTCTAGAACCTATAGAGTGGAACAACCTATTGGCACCTTTTTAACTTTGAAAAAAAAAAATCACTTACCTATCTATAAACAAAAAATCATCTTATCACTTGCTTCAACGGTGAAGGAAAACATCGTGAGGAAACCTGCACGCCTGAGAGTTCTCCATAATGTTCTCAAAGGCGTGTGAAGTCTGCCAATCCGCACTTGGCCAGCGTGGTGGATTATGGCCAAACCCTTATCATATTGAGAGGAGACCCGTGCTCTGTAGTGATCCGCCAATGGGTTGATCATGATGATGATGCTGATGATAATGGGAAATTCGATCTATTTGTAATAGATGTACTGTCTATTGATGTCGATTCGTCAAAAAGTGTCCGTGAGTATATTAAAAGAGTTCGCTTTCAATATTCAGGTGTCATTTTGTATAAAAGCAATAATAAAGACGAATATCTTATTCTATATATAGAAATAGGTACACATTATCCTTACTCATATTATAAACGCGTAATATTGTATGTATGGATGTACGGATTCATAGATGCCTGTGATAGTTTCATATGACTTGCCTGGAATTTGATTTTTTGATTTTGGTATTCAGACCCAAAAACTACTGAACCAATTTGACTAAAATTTTGAATGGACATAGGTTATATCCTGGATTAACACATGGGCTACGTTTTATCCTGGAAAAATGCAAACTATTACAATTTTAAAATAGTAGAGAGAGAAGGTAACTTTAAGCCATATGAGATTCACCCACTCGGCCAGTTGGCTTGGCAAAGATCTTATAACCTTAGAACTGTGAATTGGATTGGACGGCGTTATGCACTATGAACTCAATTCCATTAACCTACATATCACATGATATCATAGCGGGAATATAAGGTTTTGACGATCTCCGGGGCGCAGTGCATGCGCTGTCTTATTATAATGTTGGAGGTCCTGGGTTCGATTCCCGGCTCGAGTTTGGTCTGGTGGGAGGCCCTAGTTACCACCCTAACGGCAAAGACGTGTCGCCAAGCGATTTATCGTTCCGGCACGATGTCGTATAGAAACCAATAAGGAGTGTGGGTTTATCATACCCCTAACAGGTTAGCTTGCTACCATCCTAGACTGTATCATTACTTACCACCAGGTGAGATTGCCGTCAAGGGTTGACTTGTAGTGGATAAAAAAAACACAGGTTGAAACTGCCCTTCTAAGCCCCTCATTAAATCTCGATAAAAGTAGAATATCAGTTTCTAAGCAACATTGTGCCGGAACGCTAAATCGCTTGGCGATACGTCTCTGTTGGTAGGGTTGTAACTAGCCAGGGTCGAAGCCTCCTACCAGACCAGATTCGAGCCGGGAATCGAACCCAGGACCTTCAACATTATAATGTGACAGCGCACGCATAGCGCCACGGAGGTCTTCACGATGACTTTTGTGTTACAGTGATGCGCGCGAATCTTAAAATTTCATATTTTCTCTCATAATTTGTCATAACGCACCTAATGAAATATCACTATCAAAACGATGTGTAAAATATAAATCTACTAAGGAAAGCCCGAGCAAAAGTAAATTTAAAATGTAATGTTAGTTCAGTAAATAAATCCTCGAACTAAATTGAACTGAATAGGTACCTATGTGTATTCGAATTAGTATTTGCAATATGTTTGCAAGTCACCGAGTCCCTCTCGGACAAGCCGAGTCAGGTCGGCTCATATATCTGATAAATCCCATATCCCCTACAAAAATCACACGGTCGCCCGCACCGACCGTACATACATTACTGGAATAAGATCACCTAGAAGAGACGCAATAAATATAACATAAAATTCAAATTAATTCATCATGATCAACCCATTACCGGCTTACTACAGAGCACGGGTCTCCTCTCAATATGAGAAGGGTTTGACCATAGTCCACCGCACTGGCCATGTGCGGATTGGCAGACTTCACACGCCTCTGAGAACATTATGAAGAACTCTCAGGTGTGCAGGTTTTCTCACGATGTTTTCCTTCACCGTTGAAGCAAGTGATATTTTAATTACTTAAAAATGCACATAACTCCGAAAAGTTATAGGTGCGTGCCGAGATTCGAATCGCCGACCTCTGATTAGGAGGCTGACGCCCTAGCCACTAAGCTATCACCGCAAATTAATTCAAATTAAAATAATCTTTATTCAAATAGTCATTTAAAAGGCACTTTTGACGCTTCAATAATTTACATACTAGTGATTTGATGGTGATAACTACATTCGTAAACTTAAAACTAAAGCTATGAGGGTTCCACATGCGCCCCGGTCTAAGAAGGAGCCCACAACAAACTTAGCCAGGTAAATTTTCTTTTATCACCATCTCACATGCTACTTAAAATTATATTAAGAGCTGTCTTATGAGAGCATACATTGACATACATATATTGACGACCACCGTGGCGCAATGCGTACGCTGTTGCATTATAAAGTTCAAGGTTCTGGGTTCGATTCCCGGCTCGAGTCTGGTCTGGTGGAAGGCTTCGGTCGTGGTTACTTATCACCCTACCGACAGAGACGTGTCGCCAAGTGGTTTAGCGTTCCGGCACGATGTCGCGTAGAAACCAATTAGGAGTGTGGGTTTACCATATCCCTAACAGTTTAGCCCGCTACCATCCTAGACTGCATCGCCACTTACCACTAGGTGAGTTATCCGTTACGGGCTAACTGGCTAATTACAAGCTATACTCGCACACGAAGGTTTTATACCTTTAATAATATCATTTCTTTATTATGGCAACTAGGCCCAATTTTACCTATGTGGGGTATGAAACACATGGCCAGCACGGTGGACTATGGCCTAACCCTTCTCATATTGAGATTAGACCCGTGCTCTGTAGTGAGCCGAGAATGGGTTGATCATGATGATGATGATGATGATGATGATATGGAACACCGTAGCATAGAAATCCTGTACACTATAATAGGTTTTTTTATAAGCAAACGTTTTAAATAGACTTTGAACTTATTGAGGGACATGTCATTTGGTATTTTGCTTAAAAACACCATCTATATACAACTATGTTAGTTATAGATGCATCAAAATTCAAAAGTGCCTTATAACGATCTTAATAATTAAAGTCGTCTGTCGTCCATTTCTTTACTAATCTATTACTGTTACTAAAATCTATACAAATAAATAAAATTGGAGTGTCTGTTTGTAATATTGAAATAACCGTTTTTTACTACATGCATATATGTATACGGTACATACACCAAAATACCATTTTTTACAATATTTGTCTGTCTGTCTGTTTGTTACGGCTAATCTCTGAAATGGCTGGACCGATTTTAACGGGACTTTTATTGGCATGTAGCTGATGTAATAAGGAGTAACTTAGGCTACTTTTATTTTAGAAAAATAAAGTAATGTTGCAATATCCAAGTACGGTCCAGTACCGCGCGCAGCTTATTAAATATATTTGTAATAATCTATTGCTTCGTGATTGAAAGACTCAACTCAACGCAGAGGAAGTCGCGGGCGTCAGGTAGTATTAAATAAGGTAAGTTGATGCCTCATCCAGTTTCCCTACAAACCTTCCGTGAGCATGTTTTTTATATAATATTTTCTGATACATTTCTTTCCCAATGCATCTTGAGGGGAGATATTATTTGTGTGATAGTATCGCTGAGGCGTTATGAATATAGAGTACGCTTTAATAAAGTAGTTCCTTGTATCTGTCTTTGAGATTTCGATTGCATTTTTTAGTAGATCTGATTCCTATCCTCCATCGTTCACGGCCTAAGAGGATTTGCGGGAGTATTCGGAGCCCATTGTGTTTTGTTATACCTATACAATACAATAGTATTGATATTATTTTGTTGTAAGCGAGTTTATAATCGATTAGTTCGCTAGGGTCAATGAAATCAAAAATGCTAATGTATTTGTACAATTTGTTCTATAAAAATATTTCAGAAAAATTGTATATTTATCTCCTTTTGTCCCACAGTACCTAGTTATAAAATTACTAGCTAATATCAACGCCTTCGCTCGCATTGAATCTATTCAATTCAAATTCAAATTCAAAATAATCTTTATTCAAATAGTCCTTAAAATGGCACTTTTGACGCGTCAATAATTTACATAGTAGTTATTTCATGGTGATAACTATATTCGTAAAATTAAAACTAAAACTAAAGCTACGTCGTCGTAAGTCTTAGAAGAAACCCACAACCAACTTAGCCGGTGTATTAAATAAGTAAAGCTTACGTTTTCTGTAAACTTCGAACTTATTGAGGGACAGAAATGTCATTTAGGTATTTGTTATAAAATTGTTTACAATTACCTTTAAATCTCCATGAACTCACTACTATGTTAGTTATTAACGCATCACAAGTGCCTTATAAAGGATTATTTGAATAAGTTTTATGATTGATTGATGGTTGTTGAATTATATCTAGTGAGACCATATTATTTATTACGGCATCACCGGGAGTTTTGATGAGCTCGAAGCTCAGCCTCAGATAAAAGCATTTGGGCTCGACGACATCTGAAGAACGTCCCCCTAAGGGCCTGTGAGACTCGGACCTCGAATTAAGGTGACGTTGGGTCTTGTTGGGTTTGTTGTACTCGGATCTCAGTCCGCGCGCCCCCGTGACCGTGGATGAGACCCACGTCCGGATGACATCCGATATCGGGGCCTCGTCTTCGAAGCGTTGTCTAAAGTCAGTCGGACGTTTTTTGGTCGCCTCTTTATGGGAGGGGATATATTATGAAAATTTTATTGAATCTATTTATTTTCTCTGTTTCAATTTCCTACTACAGTTAACGTGTGCTACATTTTGTGACGTTTATAGATATAGTCTTATGACTTAACCAATGAACTGATTTCTATATGTTATACTATACATATATATCTATTATTTGAATATTTATAAAATATATATGATAATTATAGCTATTTATGTAAATTTGTGTGTATCCTTCAGTATTATGTAATTACGCATTTACCATAGCACGCATACGCATAAAACGATAAGTTTTATGCGTATGCGTGCTATGGAAAGGGCTATGCTGGGTGTTTCTCTGAGGGATAGAATCCGTAACGAGAGCATCCGTAAGAGAACAAAAGTAACCGACATAGCCCAACGGATTAGCAAGCGGCAGTGGGCGGGTCATATCTGTCGCAGAACCGAAGGCCGTTGGGGCAGACGTGTTCTGTAGTGGAGACCGCGTATCGGTAAGCGCAGCGTAGGACGACCACCTGCTCGCTGGACCCATGACCTGAAAAGCCTCGCTGGTGACGGGTGGATGAGGAAGGCGGAGGACCGTGTGTGGTGGCGCGCTCTCGGAATGGCCTATGTCCAGCAGTGGGCGGCTATAGGCTGATTGATTGATTGATTGATGTACACTAACTACATATAGTAAGTAACGTGTTTCCTTTTCACAGCGGTTGTCTGGAAGTGATAAGGCCGGCTTTACACGCTGTATTAACGTTTTTTGGGTGTAATAAAAAGTTTTCTCTAATATTGAAGGTGCTTCGGTTATTCCATGAATCCTATTATTGCATCAATGTAACGTTTGTTAGAACCCTCTCACTATGGGTCACGTAACATTTGAAGTACGAAGCAGATCGAATACGACACGCATTGAGCGCAAACGATCTGATATCGCCTCGTAAAGAATACGGCTTTTAGCTGTATACGAGGCACGTGATCTGACGATCAAAGTCTCACTTTGCTACTCGGTATGAACACTTTGTTTCTCTATACGCTATTGGTGTTAGATTTTGGAGTATTTAGAGGATTAACAATTTAAATGGCCAGCGAATTTACTTATGGTGTCTTTTTTTAGTAACTTACTCTACGTAAAGATACAGGGAGAGTAAGGGCTTACCGCAGCGGTGATTTTAGTATGAGGAAACCTGCACGCCTGAAAGTTCTCCATAATGTTCTAAAAGGCGTCTGAAGTGTGTCAATCCGCACATAGCCAGCGTGGTGGACTATAGCCAAACCCTTCTCATATTGAGAGAAGACCCGTGCTCTGTTGTGAGCCGGCAATGGGTTGATGATGACATATCATGATGATATAGATCTTAGCTACAAAATACGAAATATCCTATCGAATGCATTCTGTGACGTGGTTTGATACTTTTAAATGTATTGTGCTGACGCATTATAAAGTTGGAGGTCCTGGGTTAGATTTCTCGCTCGAGTCTGGTGTAGTGGGAAGCTTCGGCCGTGGCTAGTTACCACTCTACCGACAAAGACGTGTCGCAAAGCGATTTAGCGTTCCGGCACAATGTCGCGTAGAAACCAATTAGGAATATGGGTTTACCATACCCATAACAGGTTAGCCCGCTACCATCTTAGACTGCATCATCACTGACCATCAGGTGAGATTGCAATCAAGGGATAACTTGTAGTGATTAAAAAAAAAAAAGTTGTAATATTTGGGCTAATGCTTAAAAGGCCGATGGCCAGTTTTTGTGTTTTATTTTTAAATGCGCTTCAAGTAAGTTGTTTTCAGTTTTTTCACTTGGTGGTAAATGATGTTTGCCTGCGGTTAGACTACAGTCTGTTAATCGAAAATCGTTTTCCACGCGACAGCGTACCGGTACGCTAAATCGTTTATTGGCACGTCTTTCTAGATTGTAGGGTGATGTTAACTAGGTTAAAACTTCCCACCAGAGAAACCTTTTGTTATTACATACCAGGGCCACAGAATACATATGGAGGTAGAACTAAAATATATACCAGGGTACCGATTGTCATATTCTGAGTGTCTAACCGTATTGAATGCATTGTTTACGGAAAGTTAATTATGAAGTTCAGATTTTACCTCCAAAATATTATAACCTGTGGATCTGTAAGTATCGAATGGTTAAAAGCGTAACCGATAAACTAAATAAACAATATTAAAAATACGATTAAATACAATTATTTAAATAATTAAAGCCAATATTAAATTGATATTGTATATGTAATAGTTGTGTATGTAGGTCGGGGGTTTATCCTAGGCACACATGCTTCTGAAGCATTCTTGAAACTTTAAATCTGTTAATTCCAGCATTGGAACCCATTTGACCCTAAATATAAACACAGTTCGTGTTATGGTCATTGCATAGTATTTCTTATAATCAACGCTGTAATACCACATCGGGTAAGACAGCTCCTTGTTTTTTTTACTTACTACAAGTTATTCCTTGACGGCAATCTCACCTGATGGTAAGTGATGATGCAGTCTAAGATGGTAGCGGGCTGACCTGTATGGGTTTACCATATAATAATCGGTTTATACGCAACATCGTGTCGGAAAGCTAAATCGCTTGGCGACACGTCTTTGTTGGTAGGGTGGTAACTAGCCACGGAAGCCTCCCACCAGACCAGACTCGAGCCAGGAATTGAACCCAGGACCTCCAACTTTATAATACGATAGCGCGCGCGCTGCGCCACGGAGGTTGCCAAGGAGGTTGTATATCATGAATGTGATGATGCGACGTCTTGTTTAGGTATTTACCTTACCATTTACGGCATGCAGGGAACAAACATAAAACAAACGTAAGCTGACAGTAGGTACAGGGAACCTCGTAAACTTGCTCCAATAATCCGCCGTCAGCGGGAAAAATAGCCATACTAAAAAAACTCCTATCCGTACCTAATAACCCGCGAATATTATCAAAGAGTCGTTGGGTCATAACCCGAAATTGGTTTCGGGGTCCGTAAGACCCCAGTTTTATATGTCGCATTATGAAGGCCGTCAAAGGAGTTCACGTAGAAAATCGAATCTATATACGGTGATATTGCCGTCGCCGGTCCTGGCTGGCTTCAGATAATAAAATAATATACCTCTTTTTACGCCATCTTCTTTATACGCTCTGTTATAGGCTGCGGTGCCTGTGCGGAAAACTCCCTATACACGTGCTCATTCATATGTGCCCGATTGTATTTACGTAAATTATTGGCACGTAACGATGGCCAGAGTGAAATTAGCATCGAGAAAGAATTTATAAGGTTGGAAATATAAAAAGCCTAATTTAAATACATGAATCCAACCATCACAGCTTGCTGCTTTCCCTTATTGCTACTGATGAAAAGCCACAAAATATAATCAATATAATAATATCAACATATAATAATATCAGAGATTTCTCTCCGGGTTGTTTTTTAAGAACTACTAATTATATGAGACAGAGAGTCAGTTCTTTCAGTTTTTTAAAATTACATGATAGTTGTCCCATATGGTTGAGCAAATATTTTTAACTTTCAAGGGAACATTAAATCCAATTGTCTAAGGTGAAGGGTTAAATTTAACTGTTTAAGTCGTCATAATAAACCATTCTGTCAGAAAAAGAAACTAGTCTATGGAGTTTTTGTTACAATTATACCTATTTAGTTAGGTTGAAATTAAAAGACAAGCGATGTGGCTCTGGCACGATGTCCGGTAGAAATAAATTAGGAGTATAGATAGCATCATCGGTAGGGTGGTAAGTAGCCACGGCAGAAGCGAGACCAGACTCGAGCCGGGTATCGAACCCAGGACCACCACCTATATAATACGACAGTGCGCGACGCCACGGAGGTTTTCAACGTATTTTGTTAAGTGAATCTTTATAATTTTTAACGAAGAAACCAAAAGTATGTAATATTAAAAGACATTAAAAATATATGCTACCACAAAATTCTTCAGGATCTTCCGACCTTCTTCCAATTTCCTGAAGTTGGAAAGCATATATTTATAAAAAAATATAAAAACGTTTTTTATCTTACATTTAATTTTTAATTATTCATAGTTTTAAGTTAGCATATTATTAAGGTGAACTCGCCGTCCTCCCGTTCGTTCGAGTCGTTTTGGAGGACGGTTAGATTTACAATAAAAATGTGTTTCTATTAAAGTTTTTTGAACAATAAATAAAGAAAAAAAAGAGCTTTTCCAAAAATAAACTAAACTTAAGGACAAAACGTAATAAAACGTCATAAAGGTTCTCTCTTTGTGCGGCTGAAATCTTTTGGATGGCAGTAATCGGGCATTTTACATAAGAAAATAATATATTATTCAAAATCTACCCGCGAACACACCGCCCCATATACTTATCGGTAATAATACCAGCTCTCCATTGCCGCTGGCGGCAAAGTGGGCTAACTCAAATTTAAAATGCTTTCTTAAAAAAAAAACATTACGTTGATTCAACTTAACGACCAAATGTAATTACTTAATCTTTGAGTTGAATTTACATTATATTCAGGTCATTTAATTATCTTGAATTATTATTTCATCTTTAGGATCATACATTCTTACATCTTTATCTTCAATAATAATATAATATAATAATACAGTATACTTGAAATGTTACAGTCGGGCTACAGAATACAAGTTAGGTAAGAAACAGCCCTATAAGTTGAATTTACCGGTGATACCGGCCTGAAATTCTTTTATATATCTAACGACACAAAAGCATGCTTTAGTTATTTAATAATATTATATTTGTTTAATAACTCGTCTCTAATTTAATATTTATTAAAGAAATTATGAATCATTCAATCAAGTAGGTATGTTTAAAGTAATTTTTTTGATTATTAGTAAAATGAGTTATTAAAGTTACATAATAATTGTGACATCATTAAAACTGTTTTAAAACTGTATGGCTTCAGCGGTCTATATAGACAATCAACTTTTGATAATACTTCACACACGGAGAAAAAAGGGCTCATAAAAAAATTATATTAAAACCTGTGTTTGATATAAACATGTAAATGTAGAAATGATTTGTAGAAACAGTCAGCACTTCGCATATATCGCATATATTGAACGACTCACATGGCATTACGGTTTCTCGTTACGTGACGAATTCTTTCTACTAGCTAAATCCTAACGCAAGCTGCGTTAAGCAACTGCGTTATCTCCCTGTCATACGATGTCACACACTACTTCATGAATCCAAGCAAATGAGCTTGCTCAATCTGTTATTGTTTTACTCACCAATGACTGTACCTACGTTTTTCGAAAAATGAAAATGAAAAACAAAATGAAAATGAAAAACATTTATTTAACCAAAAAAAACCTTTTGTACAATTTTACATTTTTCTCCGATTGTACCCACAGTAGGTAATCCTGTCTCGTGGTTACCTTATTCGCATTCACAGTTGAAACCATACAATAACGACGCTCGATTGACTAAACTATATCTACGAATGATTCTAATTTTATAAAACAAGGTTAGGTTAGTTACTGGTTTCTACGCGACATCTTGCCGGACCGCTAAATCGCTTAGCGTCACGTGGTTGTCAGTAGGGTGGTAACTAGCTTCGGCCGAAGCCTCCCACCAGACAAATACGGACACCAGACAAATGCAGGAAAAGCTCCTCCGTTTCATTGTAATTCAAGGAAGCGAGACAGATTCCCACTATTGATTGTAAATGAATAACTCCACATAAGAATTAAATCGTCTAGCGATACAAATTAGTGTCTAGTGGCATAAGGTTTTTTTTCTGTACACATTCATATAGTTAGCCCTTGACGGTAACTCACCTGATAGTAAGTGAAGATCGCGGATCATGAAAACCCGATGATTAAGCAACATTTTAAACATAAAAGTCACTCTTACTCAGTTTACCTCGTGCTGTCTCACCTCCTGGTCTCAACTCTGCAAATAAAAATAGAGGCAGCGAGACGCGAGCAGCAAATCCACCGCTCAGCGCCTCCCTATTATGATATTTCTTGATTCAGAACCCTCCGCGATAAAGGATGGTCTGCGGAATACATTTTAGAGATTCCCCGCTCTCAATAGTTTACTTCTAACTTCGGCTAACTGTTGTCTATGTTGAGGTGTTTACTTTATTATTATTATTACAATAAATTATTTATTTTGGCAAAAACACTTTTTTTTTAATACTGGGAAATGCATTTAGGCATCCCCCTCCAAAACGACGCCGGGGTATGTGGGGCTCGCCAGCGGCCAAAGTAGCAACCGGAATACCCATTAAAACCCAGAAATGCGCCTTCACGTCGACTCGTAGTTTGGGCACGCGAAGCTCGCTCGGAATTTTTTTATGTCATTCAAATAATCATACGTAGGTAACACAGTTATAAGAGAGAATGCCTCGGTTGGTTTGTTAACTGCAACACCAATGACCCAGGGGGTGCATCACCCCGTGTGGTGGATGGCCTGTCCAGGTATGGAACTGGCAGAGGTATCCATGAGGATTCACCCACGATAAAAAAAGCTCCACTTTCCTATGAGGGAGATTTCGATGCCCAGCTGTGGAGCATTAAGGCTGAGTATTATCTCATGGTACATATTCTGTATGGTACAGGGTTAATCAAAAAAAAAAAAAACGGATATTTCCATCTGACCAAGGCACACTCATCCCGCATCTGATCCGCCGGGTGAATACGGTTCAATGGCGTTTTTTTTTTTTATTCAAAATAAGTCCTCAAAAAAGCCACCCCAGAAGCCAAATGGCCCAGAATTTGTTTAAATTGTCACGTACAGACACCGCGCGGTTATACAATCCCCTGACATCGCTTCTCAACTTTTGCGTTAATGAGCTTTTATTTTTTTATTAGCGTTTTCCAACGACTTTGTCCTTTTTAGCGATGCAAGTTAGGCCATATCTGTTATTGCGATTGGAAGGTGATGATGCTGTATAAGATGGTAGAGGGCTAACTTGTGTGGGGTAAGAGTATATGGAAAACAGTTAAATTAATATTTCTATTTTAATTTTAAATGCAACATGGCTTTTCACTTTATCAACGAACCCAATTAAAAAATTTCATCCAATTAAATAAAAAATTAAGATAGCTCTATAGCAAACTCAAAGATAACTAAAAATTAAGAAATCTCTAAAAATAATTCATTCATTCGCAGCCTAGACTGTTTATAAATTAATTAGCTATCGATTGGGAAATTATCTACCGATTACGGAACTACTTATGTAAATTATGTCATAGTTTTGTCTGTTAAAAATCAATGGTTTAAAAAATTTTACATAGCCTGTTGCATAATAAAGTTGGAGGTCCTGGGTTCGATTCCCAGTTCGAGACTGGTCTGGGGGGGCTTCGGCCGTGGCTAGTTACCACCCTACCGATAAAGACGTATCGCCAAGCGATTTAACATTCCGGCACGATGACGTGTAGAAACCAATTAGAAGTATGGTTTTACCATACAACAAGTTAGCCCGCTACCATCTAAGACCGTATCATCACTTACCATCAGGTGAAACGCCATCAAGGGCTAACTTGCGGTGTATAAAAGAACAAGCAAATTGCTTAAAGATTTTACCATGTTAGCAAAGGCAGATGTTCGTAACAAAGCTTAATCTTAGCAAAGTCGAGCAAAAAGAATTCAATGAATCAAACACGCATTAGATGTTTTAAGTTTACGAATATAGTTATCACCATGAAATAACTACTATGTAAATTATTGACGCGTCAAAAGTGTAAGTTTTAAGGACTATTTGAATAAAGATTATTTTGAATTTGAAGATGGAGAGATGAAATGACCCTAAAATTTGGGCATCACTGTTTTTAGACATACGGTGAAGGGTTAAAAATGCATCCCAGCGTCATAAAAAGTTCACTACAGATATCGGATTTTAAATTTTAAAATGTGCATTGTATTGAACTGCAGGGTACTGGAATCGATTGGTGCCATCGACAAAGGGTTGCCATTAATAAAAAAAACTCCATTGATTTTAGACGCGACAGCTTGCGATCGCATCGCTTAATTTTGCTCGTTAACTAGCTGTTAGATCAGAATTCGCACGGCTGTCAAATGTATGTTATCGGATCATCATCGATACGATGTCAAGTAGAAACCAATTAGGAGTATTGGTAAACGTAAATCGGTGAAGTCCTTACCCGACTTCAACTGAAATCATGACCATTACATGACTCAAGAATTAAACTGTGCTAGAAAAAAACAGGTTATTAATATTCGGATTCTCGTAATATATTTCCTCAGTTGAAGCTGTGATAGCCTAGTGGTTAGGGCGTCAGCCTCCTAATCCGAGGTCGGGGTTTGAACCCGGGCACGCAGCTATAACTTTTTGGAGTTATGGGCGTTGTTAAGCAATTAACATATCACTTGCTTCAACGGTGAAGGAAAACATCGTGAGGAAACCTGCACGCCTGAGAGTTCTCAAAGGCGTGTGAAGTCTGCCAATCCGCACAAGGCCAGCATGGTGGACTATGGCCAAAACCTTCTGATATTGAGAGGGGACCCGTGCTCTGTAGTGAGCTGACAATGGGTTGATCATGATGATGATGAAATGCTTCATAAAAAACTTGGTTGTCTAATCAATCATAAACATGTTTTAAGCTGAATAAAACCCCAAAGCATCTGAACAAATTTAAATACCAGGATACCATGACAGGCTAGAGTAAATGGATAACGTAAAATGTTGTTGTTTTGCCAATGTTCCTTGCAAACATGGAGTGAGGGATTAAAAGCGTATCAATAACGTCCCGATGAGCAGCTTTGAGCGCTCGTCCATAAAATACCTTCCACCTTCGTATCCCGGCGACGCGACGGTATAACGAGATTACCTACTCCCTTTTCTCAGGAAAACATATAAAAATATTTGGTACTCACTTGCTTTTTCGCTTCACCTACGTCCGCGTCTTGTTTTTCCGGTATGTAAACTAGCCATGTCATTCTAGATGTATCCATGTCAATCTGTTGATATATTTTATTTACTGAAAGAACGAACAAGAAAACTTATTTTAGACATAGCGTAGAAAAAAAAGACACAAAGAAGCCAAGCGATGGTAGATATCAAAAGCATATAAGTAAGCACCGACATTCCACATTGAAAATTTGCATGAAAATCTGATGTTTGCGTGAAAATCTGGGGCATCAAAATTTTACAATTTGTTTAATCATTAAATTAGTAAAATTCAGCCCTCAAGGGGATGAAATTTTGTAAGGAAATCTATGTTATATTTTGTTGTTGAAATCACTCACAATTTAAAATCATCATTATGATCAACAATCGGTTCATTACCGGCTCACTATAAACGGATCTCTCCGGATTGGCAGACTTCCCACGCACGCCTTTGAGAAAAATATGGAGAACTCAAACTGTGAGTTTTCAAATTATGGAGATCTTGGAAACCTCTCCTCGTTTCCTTCACCGCAATTAAGAATGCAGGAGGATAAAAAAATCCCTAATCCCTCTCCTTATAAGCTCAAGCTAGTTACAAATATGAGTAAGGTATATTCTTTTAAAATACTTATTATTTTAACAATTGTGGAAAGAAGGTAACAAAAAATTATGACCTACTTGCCGGTAAACTATGACGCTGCCATTTCTCACCGGATGATAAACAGACGCGGTACAATACAAGTTGGCATAATCGAATTATCGATACATCGAATATTAGATCGAGTGCTTGGACGTATCTGTATAATGTTATATTGATGATTCTAGCACAGACTGATTAATGGATACGCGAACTCGCGCACAATGAAGACCGAACCGTGTGCGTTTAAGGGTTAAATTCTTACTGTTACAGCCAGTTGTGAGTAATCCATTGCTGACTGCCTTCGCCCTTTAATATTTAGGCTCCCAAATATATCGGCAACGAATGTAAAAGTTTCGATGTTTGTGTAAGTTTTTTTATTTGCAATACAGCGGTGAAATATAAGGTTGTCGCCGCAAGCGTGACTTGTGATTTTGAATGTATTATTATGCATGAAAAAAATCGCTATAGGTTTAAAATAAGATATACCTACTATATTTTGCTCATACAAAGTAGTTTTCCGTTTTATATAAGTAGCTGAGAAGAAACTCTTTGTTTTAAGCCAGATTAAGATTGAGCCCTATAAACTATGAAAATACCTAAGTATGCCACTAATTCATTTATTATATGTTAATGAATGAATACAAATAGTTGTAACTAATATTCCCGATGTACAGAATAGTATTTCTGTCACTTGTGAAAATTGATGTAGAAATTTCTTTATTGGCTGAAATTCACTTTTGATTTAGACTACTTTATAACAACCACTAAACCTTTTTACTAATTTAAGTGCGTAAGTAGTGTATTGAAAAGCCCTATTATAACACGGAATTATTTTACAAACAGGTAGGATCTGGTAGGATCTGGTAGCTTCTTAGATTTCCAAGTGTCATCATTATCATCATCATGATCAACCCATAGCCGGCTCACTACAGAGTACGGGTCTCGTCTCAATATGACAAGGGTTCGACCATAGTCCAACACGCTGGCCATGTGCGGATTGGCAGACTTGGCACGCCTTTGAGAACATTACGAAGAACTCTCAGGCGTGCAGGTTCGTCACGATGTTTTCCTTCACCGTTGAAGTATGTGAAATTTTTTAATTACTTACGCACTTCATCATCATCATCATCAGCCAACATTAATCCACTGCTGGACATAGGCCTCTTTTAAGTAGCGCCAACTCATCCTGTCTCCGGCTTTTCGCATCTAGTCGATGCCTGCCACTTTTCGGAGGTCATCAATCCACCTGGCCGGAGGACGGCCCACGCACATTACTCCAGAAACCTCCGTGCCCGAGATCGAACCCCCGACCTCTGATTAGAAAGCAGACGTCCTAACCACTAGGCTACCACAGCTTCATTCGGCTTATTTCCAAGTGTAGTCGAACATGAAAACCAACTCTAATGCCTCCTAATATTGAATACCTGAGTTCGCCAAACTTTTCGCCGAACTTGATCTCTTGCGAATTCATCAAATTCAAATATTTTTGACAATAGTGCTAAGTCTACCTTTGAACTATTTTAATTTTGAACCTTTCCATTCATGGAAAGCCGCGATTAAAGTCACGAATTGCTTAAATAGGGTAATATCGTTGACCTCCATTTACATCTGTTCGACCTTCAATTTCGTTTTTATCTGACATAGACCTCTCCGTCATCGTCGGCTGAAATTAGATATACTACATGAGATATCCACATTAAAAATGTTTATATAAGCATCATCATCATCATCATGATCAACCCATTACCAGCTCACTACAGAGCACGGGTCTCCTCTCAATATGAGAAGTGTTTGGCCATAGTCCACCACGCTGGCCATGTGCGGATCGGCAGACTTCACACGCCTTTGAGAACATTATGGAGAACTCTCAGGCGTGCAAGTTTCCTCACGATGTTTTCCTTCACCGTTGAAGCAAGTGATATTGTAATTACTTAAAAACTTACATAACTCCGAAAAGTTATAGGTGCGTGCTCAGATTTGAACCGCCGACCTAGGCTATCACCGCTTCACTATTAATTTATATAAGCAAACACTTTAAATAATTATATACTCGTAGTATATTTTATATCTACTATATATATCTATATATGAGCACTTAGACGAAAATATTTCATGTTTCTGAGTACCTAGTAATAATTTTTCGGCATGGTGGTCGGATTTAAAATAATAATAAATTAAATTGAATAAAAGCGGTGTTTTGTTTACCCTTTACTACAATTTAACACAATCACAGCTGGGTGCCAACAGAACCCGTGGCGAGCGTAAATTATAGCACACTGGGTGGTTAGCACTTATAATTGACGAACTATAAGGGTAGAAAGTACATTACATGCGATCTAAGACTGAAATCTGAATGAGCGTACTTTGACATTGTACAGCCAAAGAAAATGTTAAAACGAGACAGATTTATGTCGGACACATAATATTGTCTCATTTTAACTATTTCTTAATTACGTCTGACTTAGAAACAGTTAAAAAGCTAAGCGGACTTTACAGATGTCGGCCTAAGTTGTCTGGAGTGAAGTCGGTCACGAATAGCGTCTAGCATTATCATCTCAAACGCATGACGTCCAATGCTGGTTCTAAGTTTTTTGTAGGGATTGAAACACGCTAAGGTTTTGTGCCGCGTCTATCCTGCGACTCCTTGCGAATAATATTAGATAATAAGTTGTTCTTCGCCAGTGGTTTAATATGAGCTCAAGATCACTGTTTAGGGCGGTAGTGAACAAGATCCAATTAGCCTTAATGATTGCCAACCTCCGGTAGGAGATGGCACTAAAAGAAGATGAATAAGTTGTTTGGTCATTTTGTAGGAGGTATAAACTACAATTTCTTAGACCAAGCCTTTGGAGATTAAAAAAGATAAGAGAAGAGAGGAGAGAGAAATAAGAGGAGATCAAAAGTTTTTCGATGTTACGCGCGTATTTACTACCACTTTTTTTATTATTAACAAATTGAGCTATGTTCTCAACTATTTTTCTAGTACGTATCTCCTCATTTTTATGTGATCACGTTGGGATACTCCGAGGTTAGCATAACTTATCGTCCACTGAATAAACTTGAGATTTTGTAAGGACTATAATTACTAATCATAAGTCGTAGTGTGGACATTCTTATGGAGTTTTGACGACCTCCGTGGCGCAGTGCGCGCGATGTGCATTATAAAGTTTGAGTTCCTGGGTTCGATTCCCGGCTCAAGTCTTGTCTGGTGGGAAGCTTCAGCCGTGGCTAGTTACCACCCTACCGACAAAGACGTGTCGCCAAGCGATTAAGCGTTCCAGCACGATGTCGCGTAGAAACCAATTAGGAGTGCGGGTTTACCATACCCCTAACAGGTTAGCCGGTTTCCATCCTAGACTGCATCATCACTTACCACCAGTTGAGATAGCCGTCAAGGACTAACTTCTTTTTTTACATACTACAATATGTAAAATAAAAAGAAGTGAAACGAAGAAATACAGAAAAAAAAGCGCAGAATTTTGAAGAAATACTAAACTAATAAGACTTAACTTCAAAATAACCGTATTATAACAATTTTTAGCAGTCGAAATTCAACTACGTAAATGACCGAACGTCGGGCTCCATCGCTTAGCGTAGAGGGCACGATCCTAACCGTTCTCAACGTACCCACTAATTTACCACAAACAAAAATCTCATCCCTATAAACTAAAACGCAAAACAAATACAGTTGCGCAAACTTAACCCTTAAGATGTCAATTTTGCTATCAGCTCGTGGGAACGCGGAAGACGCTACCCACCTGGCGACACCGTAACATAACTGTTCGCTCAAACAAAGGGCAAACCCTTTCGTATCCGCTACGGGTCGCTAAGACCCAGAGCATCAGTTCTAGCTAGTGTAGCCACGCGGCTTGTGGTTTTCCGGATTGTGCCTGGTATGTCAAGCACCCCAGCAGCAGAAAAAGTGTCTCTGTACAATTTAAAAAAAAGGCTAAACTAAATTAATTTTAAGGTCTATACACTCATTTATTAAATACAACAATAACGATTTTTTTTATATAAAATAACATGTACTCGTACTATAATAACCTGATTGCTATCATATCATATTAATATAAGGTATGAATTCTTTGGTATTTAATTATTTTTTAAATCATTCAATTACTGTTGCGACACCAAGTTACGGAAGTCATAGTAGGAGCTTACAAAAATGCTAGTATACCCAAAAGTGGGTATAGAGATCTATTTATTAATAATTTGACAGTTATATCAAACTCATACCTAATCGATTTCTTCTCATCCAACGTCTAACCTACTTATCTATATGGTCATCGGCAGTAAAAAGTATGCAAAGTGCAACACAGTCCGAGATATTAATCTACAATAAAATAATAATCATTTTCTCACTCACGCCTTAATAAATAAACTGATCTTAATCAAATCAAATGTTACTTTGTGACCGATAAATAAATTGTGAGGTTTTAAGCCTAAATAAACGCAAACAGTATCAAGAGCTAGTTCAACATTTTTATAAAACACAATATATAAACCATATACGTAATTAATAAATCTTTATAATCCATGCCAAAAAAAAACAAGGAATTATTTGAGAATTTTTATAGTAAACTAATCTATTAACTCCGCAAATTTGTGTCCTGGATTGGAGTTTTTGGAGCTGGCATATCTACTTATACCTAATCAAAGGCTAATATGACAGGTGGCGGCAGATGCGCCGTGATTCGCGTGAAATTATTTTTCTTTCAAACTTTTTTACGACGCCATCTTTACGATCGGATCTCACGTCGTCTGATGAGGTGTGAAAATTAATGGCTCCCTTTTTCAATATTGTTGATGGTTACTTTCATAAATTATCGATTTATAATGCATCGATAGGGTTAAGTTAACGTTGCTTTCGTTATAATTGAAATTGTATAACTTTTTCGTAATATAATGTACGTTATGAAATTTACGTCAAGTAATAGTTATTATCAAATAAGTTATTAAAACAAACACGCTTTTAAACTTTAAGCCTTAATTGCGACAGTCAAATTTATTGAGTTGGTTTAGCGACTTATTAGGTTCTACTTTTAGGTCTCCCACCCACTTGGAGAAGACGTAAAGTCGTCGGTGCCAATCATATTTACTAACACTTACTAATAGTCGTTAACTGAGAGTTGCGGTGTGGTGGGCTTAACCTCCACATCCTCATTCATTCATTGCTTCAATCAATTCACTGCTTTTTATAGTTGAAGTCAGCAGTGTAAAAAATAATATTACACATGATTACAGTTGAATCGAATATCTCACACGCTCACATGAAATAGGTCACAGTGTTTCAATACGCGGCGTGTAAGATTATTAAAACACGATGGTTTTGAGGCGGTGATTGCCTAGTGGTTAGGGCATCAGCCACTTAAACAGAAGTCGGCGGTTCGAATCCGGGCACGCATCTGTAACTATTCGGAGTTATGTGCGGTTTTAAAAAAAATCACTTGCTTCATGGTGAAGGAAAACATCGTGAGGAAACCAGCACGTCTGAGAGTTCTCCATAATGTTCTCAAAGGCGCGTGAAGTCTGCCAGTCCGCATATGGCCAGCGTGGCCAAATGGCCAAACCCTTCTCATATTGGGAGGAGACCAGTGCTTTGTAGTGAGCCGGTAATGGTTTGATCATGATGATGGTTTTGACAATTAATTTAACCTCATTAATAATTAATTAATCTGTACAATTAATTGCATAGTCTACTCAATACTATTCAACAGGGAACCAAGATTGACAGTATAAAAAACATTGCCCGAGAGGCAAGAACAGTAAACCTATAGAACCTTTTTACAGCCGCCTACAATTCACGTCAGACCACTCCACTACTAAATCCCACTTCAAATAATTAATCCTCATTGAGCATCGGCAGCCCTCGAAATGTCAAAGACATGCCGGATATAAACTAACCGCCTTTTCTTTGCGCTACAAAAAGGGAAAAAAAAATACCACAAACGCACCGTTAAAAAGGGTTACTGGTACAAAAAAAGAGAAAAAGAACTGGAGTAGGTACCTACCTCGGTAATGTTACGCCAATTTTGCTTTCAAGGAAATTAGATATCCTCTTACAATAAAGACGCCTTTACCCCTTTGTCGACGTGTGGGAAAAATTGCGAACGCATCTCCCAGTGTCGTTGTTAGCGGGGTATCGCTTTTTAATTCCTTCGACTGATATACTTGACATCTGCCATCCAATGGTTGAAAAGTGGGTGAAAAATATATATAAATATATGCTGTCCAAATGATCTTCCAGTGTCGTTGTTAGCGGGGTATCGCTTTTTAGTTCCTTCGACTGATATACTCGACATCTGCCATCCAATGGTTGAAAAGTGGGTGAAAAATATAAACACAAATATATGCTGTCCATATGATCAAAATTAATTGGAGTGGTACCCAATACGCTGGTACTTTTACGTCTAGGTATGGCTAGTGGAGTTAACCGTTGAGTTTACTTACTTGTAGCTTCCGTAATCGACCGTCTGGATCCATTTAGGCATATAAGCACGGATATCCTCTCATTATGAGAAGGGTTTGGCCATAGTTCACCACGCTGGCCATGTGCGGATTGGCGACTTCACACTCCTTGCGAGGAAACCTGCACGCCTGAGAGTTCTTAGGCGTGCAGGTTTCCTCACGATGTTTTCCTTCACCGTTGAAGCAAGTGAAATTTTAATTGCTTAAAAACGCAAATAACTCCGAAAAGTTCGAGGTGCATTGAAGCCCCAACCTCTGATTAGGAGGCGGACGTCCTAACACAGCTACACAACTACAATAATAAACATAAATTATTATAAAATACAGCAATAATAATTTGGCATACAATTACTGGTAAATTAATGAATTACCACCGGATCTACCCAGTAATAAGTTTTTCACGGGTTGCAAACAGATTACATTAATTTGGTTGCCTAGCATTTAATTGAGTTTTTTAATATTTATGTTTTTTAAGATTGGCTTTTGTCTACAATCATACTCGATGAAAATGGAGATACAGTCTAAGATGGGATGCGTTTGCCTGGAAGATGTCATATCACTCTTGCTTCAAAGGTACCCAAGTTAACTAGCAGGAAACACTGACCTTGGGAGGGCGTTGAATTTAAAAGTTGCTAAAATCTTAACCCTTCCTTTGGTTTTAAAAGCTGACAATGGGAAGCTACCATGGGAAAAGACCACGCATTACATAATCAACATAACAGTATCGCATTTCCCCATTTGGAAATGTTCATTTACAAAATTGTAATTACATAATAAATTCTCAACAAAAGACCGGAGCGTTATGGCGCCGCATGGAAAACATCTACGTCCGGCGGGCATTAGCGATACTGGCTGAAAGGTATCCTATGGGAAATTACTTACGGGTCGAAGAGGCCTCCCGCAGCCGTCGTGTTATGTTGAACATATCGCATGCCAGCATTTCATTATTTAGCTGGAATATTAATTCTAAAGCGCAACTGAATGATGGAAGCAGTCCATTATTTGCACGAGTATGTTGATGTTTCGACGACATCCGTGGCGCAGTGCGTGCGCTGACTCATTATAAAGTTGGAGGTCCTGGGTTCGATTCCCGGCTCGAGTCTGGTTTGGTGGGAGGCTTCAGCCATGGCTAGTTACCACCCTACCGACAAAGACGTGTCGCCAAGCGATTTAGGGTTCCGGCACGATGTCGTGTAGAAACCAATTAGGGTTTATCATACCCCTAACAGGTTAGCCCGCTACCATCTTAGACCGCATCATCACTTAACACCAGGTGATATAGCCATCACGGACTAATTTGTAGTGCATAAAAAAATATTGTGTGTGGATAAAATTGGAAACATTTTGACTACCTACGTGGCGCAGTGCGCGCTCTGTCGGATTATAAAGTAGAAGGTCCTGGGTTCGATTTCCGGCTGGAGTCTGGTATGGTGGGAGGCTTCGACCGCGGCTAATTACTATACTACCGACAAAGAGGTGTCGCCAAGCGATTTAACGTTCCGACACAATTTTATGTAAAAACCAATCAGGAGTATGGTTTTACCATACCCCTAACAGGTTAGCCCGGTACCATCTTAGACCGCATCATCACTTGCCATCAGGTGAGTTGCCGTCAAGAGCTACCTTGTGGTGAATAAAAAAATAAAAAAAACTACGTAATTCTTTAACCTTACATTGATAAGCGGAATGTTAGGTATAAAAGGTAGCGAGATCTGCTCAACCCGTAATTTCCCACAGGATACCTTTCAGCGGGTATGACTAATGCCCGCCGGACGCTGGTATGTTTTTCACGCGACGCCATTTCGCCCGAGTCTCTTTGTTGAGAATTTATTATGTAATTACGATTTGCAAATGAGCATACCAGCTGGGTCATGTTTGGTTTCCACGAAAATGTAATTTTATTTACATTTTTGATTGTTACGTGTTTAGATTTGATATATAGAACTAGTTCTCTCTTACAAAGTTCTAAGTTCAAAGTTGTCTCTTTGGTGAGAATATATTATGTAATTACGATTTGCAAATGAGCATACCAGCTGGGTCATGTTTGGTTTCCACGAAAATGTAATTTTATTTAACATTTTTGATTGTTACGTGTTTAGATTTGATATATAGAACTAGTTCTCCTTACAAAGTTCGAAGTTCAAAGTTGTCTCTTTGTTGAGAATTTATTATGTAATTACGATTTGCAAATGAGCATACCAGCTGGGTCATGTTTGGTTTCCACGAAAATGTAATTTTATTTACATTTTTGATTGTTACGTGTTTAGATTTGATATATAGAACTAGTTCTCCTTACAAAGTTCGAAGTTCAAAGTTGTCTCTTTGTTGAGAATTTATTATGTAATTACGATTTGCAAATGAGCATACCAGCTGGGTCATGTTTGGTTTCCACGAAAATGTAATTTTATTTTACATTTTTGATTGTTACGTGTTTAGATTTGATATACAGAACTAGTTCTCCTTACAAAGTTCCAAGTTCAAAGTTGTCTCTTTGTTGAGAATTTATTATGTAATTACAATTTGCAAATGTTCATACCAGCTGGGTCATGTTTGGTTTCCACGAAAATGTAATTTTATTTACATTTTTGATTGTTACGTGTTTAGGTTTGATATATAGAACTAGTTCTCCTTACAAAGTTCTAAGTTCAAAGTTGTCTCTTTGTTGAGAATTTATTATGTAATTACGATTTGCAAATGAGCATACCAGCTGGGTCATGTTTGGTTTCCACGAAAATGTAATTTTATTTTACATTTTTGATTGTTACGTGTTTAGATTTGATATATAGAACTAGTTCTCCTTACAAAGTTCGAAGTTCAAAGTTGTCTCTTTGTTGAGAATTTATTATGTAATTACGATTTGCAAATGAGCATACCAGTTAGGGTCATGTTTGGATTCCACGAAAATGAAATTTTATTTACATTTTTTATTGTTACGTGTTTAGATTTTATATTATCATCATCACTACAGAGCACAGGTCTCCTCTCAATATGAGAAGGGTTTGGCAGACTTCCCACGCCTTTGAGAACATTATGGAGAACTCTCAAGCGTGCAGGTTTTCTCACGATGTTCTCCTTCACCGTTGAAGCAAGTGATATTTTAATTGCATATTTAAACGCACATAACTCTGAAAAGTAAGACTTGCGTAGCCGGGTTCGAACCCCCAACCGCTGATTAAAAGGTGGACGTCCTAACCATTAGACTATCACAGCTTATTTTATATATACAACTAGTTCTCTCAATAACTTCAAAGTTTTTGTAACTATATAAATATATCTACGTAAGAAAAATCCTATTATGATATTAAGGATTACATGAAAGATAAATAAGCTAGGGTGTGAATAGCTCGATCTTATTAGTTAATTATTAGTTGAAATTAAGAATTAAGTTTAATTATTGACTATGTGAGAGACTAGAGAGAGACGAGAGAGATAACAACAAAAAATGTTTTGGTGGGCTTCTTCTTACACTTGGGCGCGTTTGGAGTTGACAAATGTCATCACCTCACGAATTAAAATAATTCAAAATACAGATGCCTGTATTTTTTATGAAACGTTCATATAACAATATGAACGTTTCATAGATGCCTGTATTAGGTTTATATGAAAAAAACACAACTCCGAAAATTAATAGATTTTGTCTAACTCCATGGCGCAGAGCGTGCGCTGTCGCATTATAAAGTTGTAGGTCCTGGGTTCGATTCCCGACTCGAGTTTGGTCTAGCGAGAGGTTTCGGCAGGGACTAGTTATCACCCTTCGTA
Source organism: Lasiommata megera (assembly GCA_928268935.1). Classification (NCBI taxonomy): domain Eukaryota; kingdom Metazoa; phylum Arthropoda; class Insecta; order Lepidoptera; family Nymphalidae; genus Lasiommata; species Lasiommata megera. The sequence continues at coordinate 4,629,332 of OV743321.1, forward strand.
TAAAACGTATCGCCAAGCGATTTAGCGTTGCGACACAATGTCCAGTAGAAACCAATAAGAAGTTGTTTTACCCCCTAACTTCTTAGCTAGCTGCCATAGTAGACTGCATCATGACTTACCACCAGGTGAGAATATGGCAAAGGGCTACCTTGTAGTAGATAAAAAAAGTTTTGGTTAAACCTGAACCCGCCGAAAGGTAGTCTTAACCACTCTGCTATCACCGCTCATGTGTCAAATACTAGTGAAAGAAAATCTCTATTACTCAACTAAAATCTTGTAAGCATTAAAAAATAATTGGGGAAGAACAATTTGTTTGATAGTTAGTCTTGAGTGAGGCGGCGAGAAAACATCAAACGAGCCCAAACAATGTTGTTATGTGTTGACTTCAGAGGGAGTGGCCCTCTTGGCGCCCTCGAGCACTCGCCGAGGACTCTGGCCCTCGACGCAGGCTCGCTGAGACTCGAACAAATACCAGATACAGATACTATTTATTTGTAGTTCAGATTATTAAAATACGAAACATCTTCTGCTTTATTTTATGTCATCATCATCACGATCAACCTATTACCGGCTCACTACAGAGTCGGGTCTCCTCTCAATATGAGAAGGGTTTGGCCATAGTCCACCACGCTGGCCATGTGCGGATTGGCAGACTTCACACGCCCTTGAGAACATTATGGAGAACTCTCAGGCGTGCAGGTTTCCTCACGATGTTTTACTTTACCATTGAAGCAAGTGATATTTTATTTTTTTATAAACGCAAATAACTTCGAAACGTTAGAGGTGCGTGTCCGGATTCGAACCGCCGACCTCTTATTAGAAGGCGGACGCCCTAACCACTGAGCTATCACTGCTTTTATTTTATGTACTGTGTACTATGTTTAGCCCGCTTCGTCCTCGTCGCCAATGTGATGTTTAGTCCAGCGGGAATAACCAACAAGTACGTGTCGCCAAGCGATTAAGCGTTCCGGCACGATGTCGCGTAGAAACCAATTAGGAGTGTGGGTTTACCATACCCCTAACAGGTTAGCCCGCTACCATCTTAGACTGCATCATCCCTTACCATCAGGTGAGTTTGCCGTCAAGGTCTAACTTGTAGTGGATAAAAAATAGGAATACCAGGATTTCTTGATAAGAGACGTTGGCTTCGCGTATAAAACTATAATAACCACACGATTGACTTAACTGACATTAGATACCTTAAATGATGGACAAAATTGCCTAGAGGTTAATCAGAGGTCAGAGAAGGTTCGATCCTGAGCACGCACCTCTAACTTTTCTATGTGCATTTTATAGCAATGAAAATATCACTTGCTTCAACGGTGAAGGAAAACATAATGAGGAAACCTGCAATCTCAAAGGCGTGTGTGTTCTGCCAATCCGCACATGGCCCGCGTGGTGGACGATGGCCAACCCTTTCTCATATTGAGAGGAGACCCGTTCTCTGTAGTACGCAGGCAATGGGTTGATATGATGTAAAAAAAATGCTAGGTAATTACTATTACTAAGTAATTAATATTCACGTAATATTACCGAAAAAGAATAATATATTAGAAGCTAAGTAACTCGATAGGCGAGTCAAGTTGTTTGCGAACGTACAAATGCTATTTACTGTACGAATCCGCGGACCACTGACGGTGTCACGTTGCCTCGCCTCCAACGTTGCCCAAATAAACCTAAATGCTTGTTTGCTGAACGTAAAACGTATATCTGGTGGCGACGTCTCCAGCGGATAGGTTAATAGTTCCAAACACATGTTATTGAAATGCCGCATCTACAGTTTTGTTTAACCTCTCATCCATAATCGTTAATGCATTTTCTGAAAATGGAACGTGAATTTCTTTTTAAATAAATAGAAATAGATAATATATTTTCTTTATAATAAGAACTTTTTTTTAATGATTTAATATGAGAACCTCCTTATTCAAAACCGTAAAAAATATGTGTGATATCTCTTAATCTGACCAATCTGATAACTCCAAAATGGAAATGTTGCATTAGCTATTTGTTATATTTTCGAAATATAAAATACTTAGTAATTCTATGCAATATAATAATGATAAGAATATTACAAATTAAATTTTGTTTAACGAAGCTCATGATATAAACTTTCTAATAATTAAAAGAACTGTCAAAATCGGTGTAGATTTTATGATGAATCGGAGTATCATTGACGGAATAATAATAAATTGCAAGGAAACCCAATAGGGTTTCCTTGCAATTTGGAAAATAATAATTTTCCAGGATAAAAACTTCGTGTTAATTACACGTGCATTATAAGTTGTTATTGCGATATTTACAGATATATATACAAAAATCACATCAAAATCTCTATATCTATTCCTACTTACTTGACACTTATCGTCTTATTTTGGTCAATTCACACAATACCTTTATAAATTGTAGCCTATGTGTTATTCTGATTTATAAGCTATATCATTGTAAAGTTTCATAAAAATCCATTCAGTACTTTTTACGTGAAAGAGTAACAAACATCCATCCATCTATAATTACAAACTTTACCTTACTTAACGTTGATTATATTAGTAGGATACTCGTACATTGAATGTCACTCAAATAAAATAAATATACTTGAAATATGAAATATATACAGAAATTAAGTATGAAATACTTCGTTTATCTTAAATAAACGTTAAGTATCGATTGTTTATTTACACAATGTTTTGTCTTGTTCTGTTACATGTAAAATCATCGCAGACAAAAAGAGATAAAACTGTTCAGGTCACTGGAGTTCATTAGTTTCAGATGTAAAAGAATAGTTAAGGTTAATATGGCTTATATATGTCGAACATTTTTATTTTAAGTTTCCTACTTTCTACTTTTAAAATGGTCCATGATGATTATTTAATTTTTCTTTCAAAAGATAAAATAAAAGTTAAATTAAATTTAACCGGCATTTATTTTAATTTAGTTCTCGTAATTATATTTAATCTCATAGAGTTAGTTAACAGTAATTTTAAAATGCCAAGTAGGTAGTTTATTATAGGATAATAATTTCGTCCATATGTAGGTTATAGATTAAAACGAAAAACTTTTAGTTTATGTTAGAAACTAGAATTCGGTTTTTTTTTGTTCGTTCCGCTTTAGCTAAGAACACTAGTTCCTACAGCATAACCGAGCTTGGCGAGCTTTGGAAAGAAGTTCTACCAGAAAAATTTGAGCGCTACGGCTTGAAGAAGAAAAGGAAGCGTCAGCCTAAGAGCACCTCATGTGAGACCGAATCTTAGGTGATGAGATCCTTCCGTCAAGACCACGTGATCCGTACCGTACTTCTCCAAGACCGTACACAAAATTCCGGCACGATGTCGCATTGGAACCAATTAAGAGTAGGGTAAACCCTAACAGGTTAGCAAGCTACCATCTTAGACTGCATCATCACACCAGGTGAGATTGCTGTCAAGGGCTAACTTGTAGTGTATAAAAAAAAAACACCTCGTTGTAAAAAAGATGTTGTATTTGATAAACAGATTTTATAATATAAACACGCTGACCTTGAAGTTGTACTCACTCATGATTTGAATACTCACACTATAGACTTAGACTGCATCATCACTTACCATCAAGTGTGATTGCCGTTAAGGGCTAACAAAAAAAAAAACTATTCGTGCATTCGAATAGATATGTTAGATAATAAGGATATAAACCACGGTCGTAAAACGCCAATCTATCGGCGCAGTACAAATAAAGAAACTACACAACCCCGCGAACTATACGAATAGGAAGCCATATTTTCCAGCGATATCCACCCCGGCATGCTTGCGTCCGAAAAAAAGAGATAATCTAACTTTTCTAACGCCCCCTGGTCTTATTTACCCAGCCACCATCCCTTGGCCCGCCGTGTTGTGACAAACTTGAATTTTCGCGAATACAATTTTAAATGTCGGAGTTCAGTGTTCTTTGGTCGTGTTATTTACGGGGGAGGATGGGGAGAATCGGCAGCAAATCATTACTGACAGTTGACCAAACGGGGTGTGCGCCCCCTAAAATATGTATGAGGCAAGAAAAGGCCTGTTATGGTGTCCGAATGTTGATAAGCCAAGTATTGGGGCTATAAGATTGGATGCCAATAGGGGAGGCCGAGTTGGAATGGTATTAGGCTGGAAACATACTTTTAACACCCCATGCAATGAGTGGTCCGACGATTCCAATTAAAAAAATTACCAGCGTACTCAAATTCGATCACGTGTTTTTTTGCTAATCCCACGGTCAATACTATATACTCTTTTTGAAGCACTACAATTTAGCCCTTGGCGGCTTTCTCACTTGGTGGTAAGTGATGATGTTGTCTAGGATGGTAGCGGGCTAACCTGTTAGGACTATGGTAAACCCACGCTCATGATTGATTTCTACACGACATCGCCGGAACGCTAAATCGCTTGGCGTCTTTGTCGCTTTTTATTCTAATCCCATAATCAATGCTATATATATATATATATATAACTAATTAACTATATTTTATAATAATTTAAATCATAAGTTCAGTAAAGCTTTTCAGCAGTGTTATTAATTAATGTCATTGGTTTTAAACCAGCGGGCCATATCTTAGGTGCTTTTCAAGTACGTTTTTTCGTACAAGTTTTTTGACGACCTCCATGGCGCAGCGCGCGCGCTGATTATAAAGTTGGAGGTCCTGGGTTCGATTCCCCGCTCGAGTCTGGTCTGGTGGGAGGCTTCGGCCGTGACTAGTTACCACCCTACCTACAAAGACATGTCGCCAAACGATTAAGCGTTCCGGCACGATGTCGCGTAGAAACCGATAGAAGTATGGGTTTACCATACCCCTCACAAGTTAGCCCGCTACCATCTTAGACTGCATCATCACTTACCATCAGGTGAGATTGCCGTCAAGGGCTAACTTGTAGTGGATAAAAAAAAAAGTAGGCTTATCCTTGTTTTGTCATTATAGTCTATATATATAGGCTAGCTTTATCTGTAGCAAGGCTGAAATAAAGCCTACTTGTCGAACGGTTGTGGGGCAAGTTATAAGTATGCTTCCTGTCGCAATGCTGTGTCGAATCGAGTTGATTCGTCGCTCTACATGTCTTATGCAGTCAGCAATAAACTTTACATTGAGTAAGAATGTTAACAATTTTTTATGATCCAGTTAAGACCGCTCAGCGGTTAGGTCGTCCGCCTTCTAATAAGAGGTCGGAGGTTCGAAACCGAGCACGGACCTCTAACTTTTCAAATTTATGTGCGTTTTTAGACAATTAAAATATCACTTGCTTCAACGGTGAAGGAAAACATCGTGAGGAAACCTGCACGCCTGAGAGTTCTCCATAATGTTCTGAAAGGCGTGTGAAGTCTGCCAATCCGTACATGCCCAGCGTGGTGGACTATGGCCAAACCCTTCTCATATTGAGAGGAGACCCGTGCTCTGTAGTGAGCCGAGAATGGGTTGATCATGATGATGAGATAAGACAGCGGTTTCACCCGCGTACAGATACTACAGTATCTGAACGCTGTAGTTCGTAAAACAGGAGAAATAGGGACACTTATTTCTAATTTCCTACTAAAGCTTACAAGCCCAAAGAAAATTGCGGGAAAGGAGGATCAATCCGAGGAGTAACAGGCTAGCATGGTATGGTCATATAATGAGGAGGAAAGAAAGTGATGTCACCAAAAGAATGTTATATATGAACGTGGAAGGGCAAAAGAGTAGAGGAAGACCAAAGAAGAGATGGATGGATTGTGTAATAAAGGATATGCGGGTAAAAGGTGTGGGTAGTGAGGTGACGGCTGATAGAAGTATGTGGAAGAAGAAGACGTGTTGTGCCGACCCCACATAATGTGGGATAAGGGCAAGAAGAAGAAGAAGAGGACCAATCCAACAAACTCTATCTTAACTTATATTCTGTCTTCTAAAGCTATGTATAGGTATGCATAGTTAAAGCCAAATCTGCAAATCAAAACACAAGAAAATTCTTGCTGAATCTTACTTGCTACTTGTAGTAAATATAACATTAAGCGAATACAAACAAATTGTGGGAAAAATTGAAACCTCGCCAGCACTAAATCAAAACAAACACACAATCTCCACAAACGTCATTGTTGCCACAACAAAGTGTCTAAATCCTTTTAAATCCGAGAAATAGGATTTGTGACAGAAAAAAAATCTATGATAAAAAAAAAATCGCGCTCGTTGACTCCCGCAAAAAGTTACAATAGTTCGGGTGACATAAAAAATGGCCGACGCAGTGTAATCGGTGTAAGCTACCGAAATACTAAATGCAATCGATTGTGCGATTTTTTTGCCGATTTTGAAGAGTTGTTACTTTTTTTTATTTTATAACAAATACTCAAAGGTATTTGAGTTCTCGTACTTTTCTGACTTAACTGTGTGAACTTTAGTTTGTTTGCAGAGGTGATTTTTATTTTTATAGTTACTTAGCTTGTTTATGTTTTGCCAATATTACCTCATATTAAGTTTTTTTAACCGAAAATTAACTTTTGTCGGCATCTCACCTGATGGTAAGAGATGTTAGCGGTATGACAAACCCATACTCCTAATTGGTTTCTATACGAAATCGCTTGGAGATTGTGGGTAGGTTGCTGGTAACTAGCCTCCCACGTGACCAGACTCGAACCGGGAATAGAACCCAGGACCTCCAAGCTATACAATGCAACAGCGCACGCGCTGCGCCACGGAGTTCTTCAAAATATTAGCGTATTTGTGCTATTTATAAGGAACTGCGTATAAAGAATTTAGACGAGCGATGTGAAACTAAATAAAATATGATACCCTATGTCAGTAATTAATTAAGATACTCACAGTTAATGAAGCATACCTAATTACCAATACCAATTGAAAAACAGTTGTACCCAAGACTTGCACAGTTTAGCCATTAAAAACTCTTAGAAAACGGTGTAAAATGAATAATAGGCTAAAAATGTTTTCTAAAAGTTTCACCCGTATGCAAAATGCATCATTTAATTACCGTAGAGTTTAATTTAATAATAACATGTGTTAAATAATCATGTAACAGAAACATAATTGTTAGGTATAGTAGACCAATTACCAGATAGGGCAAATAAATTAACCCTATCACTTACCGAAAGATTAAAAAGGTATGAATGACCCCTCTCTTCCAAAAACCTATACAAACATAATTAGTGTTGTATCAAACAATATATCATTTTTTTTACCAAAACATGTCGTTTTAACCCTGTTTCCCCATTTGGCACTTTTTGCCTCAATTGGCAGAATCACAATGTTTTATGGTGTCAAGAGGCGAACAGTGTGAAATTTTCGGCAATTTTGGATAGTTCTCATGACCCTATTCGATTTTTTTTATCGTTTGTGACATTGAAATGTTATTTCTCTACTTGTATTTTTTTTAAATAAACATTACCTAATTATGTACAAACAATAATGATTATATTTTATAAATGTTTAGATAGATCGGAATATAAACACGTAAAATTCCTACAATCAAAAATATCTACTATTAATATATATCATGTGTCTAACTCTTCAATATATAATTACAATAGAATGTAAGAAATACTTCTTACGTATCATACTTACATATACGGGTCAAATTGTGTAGAGGTACCTATTCTTAATGTGGTTAGAAAGAATCTTGGCTTTATTTCAATATAGAATTGATTCAGATTTTCAATAACTATGCATAACGAACCATTATAATAGAAAACTGTACGATACCGAACAAAGCCGATTCAACCCTTGCGATGCGCATGAACTAGTTTTATTATTTTATTAATTTGAATGTTGCAATTTTTGCGTACCTGATCTATGACAATGGTATACCGAGCGCCAATTCTATTCATTTTTGCATAGAGGGGTCTTTTAATACGCAGTATTTAAAAGGAACGTTAGGCAGATGCGTCCTATAAGTAGGCACATGGAAATTTGGTTTACATAAGCATATTAGTGGGGTTGCAGTGAACAGCGGAAAGCTGTTGAATGGTATGAAAACAGAAATACACCTCACAGACCAGACCCATTTATTTAAGTATAGTATTTAACCTAATATGATTTTTAAATGTAATGAATTTTCGGCTTAAGATACGATTTGGAATCCTACTAATATTATAAACGCGAAAGTTTGTAAGTTTGAATGGATGTTGGTTACTCTTTCACGTTAAAACTACTGACTGGATTTTTATTAAACTTTACAATAATATAGCTTATAAATCTCAATAAGACATAGGCTACAATTTATAAAGACATTGTGTGAATTTTCCAAAATATGACGATAAGTAGGAAAAAATCTATCATCTGCGTGATAATTTTAATGTCCTAATGTTAGTTCTTTTCTACGCCACGCTAATATACCTAAGCTAATCGAAATGCTAATACTGCGCAGACAAAGTCGCAGTCACCAGCTAGTATTACAATGATACAACAATAATCTTATTTCATGAATTTTATTTGCAAATGGAAAAAACCCTATTTTTGTGTGCTGAAATCTTTGCTGGGCTAATAACACTTTGCAAAATGATTCTTCAATGAACGAGCCAATTTGCTTTATTAATTAGATCGTCTAAAGATACATACAAATTCAAACTCTTTTGCCTCACTGTTAAGTGTACATTTATTTTATCATCTCTTACAATACGGCTGACTTTCGCATCATATTTTATTACTTTATTAAATTGCTTATTACTAAAACTGGAAAACCTCTTCACGTATCTAAAAATCAACAATTAGCATACAATGAAATTAAATTGGGCGAGTGATTTCCAAGTGGGTACTAGGCGCAGGCAGGGTGAGTACAAAATCAAAGTTGTATCTTATCTGATCTTAAATCAGATCCGTTTGAGTACTTTTTCTGAACATAGGGAGGCATGAAAGCAACGAAATCAAGTGTTATTCAAATCAATTATAAACGTATTATGCATAGGTATTTGTCGGTATGTGAACAAAAAGTAAGTGGTTTTTTCATTGAAAGTTTAAAGGCGATTGTTTTCTTCTTATAACACTCTTTTAAATTTGATATATATTAGATATGAGTGAGTAAAATGAAATCATTTAAAATTTACGTCTTTTAAAATGTGCGCATTTCAAATGATTGTGTATCGAAATATTAATCAATCACGCTTCACTTAAAATACCAAAAAAAAAGAAACATCGTATATCTGCAACGGTTTGTTATTTCCAAACTGATTTATGATTGGAGACAAAGTTAAAAATCGAACGCAGTTAGGATTTTTTTTTTTTTTCAAATATTTGTGTTCGGAACGGGTGTTTTATTTGTGTCAAAAAATTTCGCAAGGGTCGTTCAGACACCGGTACCGCGATAAAGGGTTTTAACTATTATTATTACTCCGATATAAGTTAGTGTTACTATTGTTGTGTAATGAATTATTGGGTTGGGACGTTTCAGGTACATTAAATGGCATGTGAAGGGTTACGTGCAAAACTGACAGTCGCGAATTTCACACGCGAATGTGTAGTCAGGTAGAGACAATCTGGTGGAACTTTTTAAAGTAGTTTTAATGTATTGTCTATTCAGTGTTAACTTAGTTGAGTTGAAACTTTAGTGCTCTATATATTGTTTTATATTAAACGGTGAACAGTTATGGTATTGATGCGGAAGTGTTAAGGTAAGCTTATTTATTTGTGAGCTTCATTAATCTTAATTGGCTATAATACCTTCAAAATCAAAACAATTCAATATATAAAAGGGTTTATCTAAATCTTGGAATTCTGAAAAGTGAGGTGTAAATAACTCGAATTTTTATATTATTTATAATTTATTTTAAATTCATATTATCTACTTTTGACTCGTTAGTTGTTGATGTTGATTTCCCGCCTTTGTTATTTCATTCATCTTTGATTAATAAAAAATACATTTACAATATATACACTTTATAGTACTGCAATTAATTTTGTCACAACAATTCTTGAGGGAAGGCTGCTAGTGACTGCAGGGAAACCTAATTTAAGCACCAGACACCGAATAATCTAATATTGCCTGTTAGTGGATAGATTTACTTCAATATATTCAAGATCTGCATATTATTAATTGTCTTGGTTAGTAAACTATGTTTTTAATGAATTAAATCTATTTAATTAGCATATTATTGATATTATGATATTTAATGTGACATTAAATTCAACTAAATCAATGTGTAAATTTTTTAAAACATTGTGCAAATTAAATTTAAATAGACGAAATAATAATACATGCATATACAAATTATACATAAATTATATGTCTAGAAACAAATATATTGTAAGAAATTTTAGGTAGGTTATATATTTCTTATTATTAGCAGAAGTTATTTTTAGCTCTTGACTGCAGTCGAACTTGGTGGTAAGCGATGATGAAGTAGACATGGTAGCGGGTTATTTTTACCCAACATACTAAAGCCCACTGCGGGAAGTCTCTATCAGTAAGGAGGAAATAAACGGCAAAAGCAGTCCACAAATAAACCGCGAAAGAAACAAGAACAAACTAGACTAAAAGTTATAAATACTCCAATTGCCTTTGACGGGGATCGAACGTAGGACCTCCAATTTATAAGACAACAGCGCTCAATACTGCGTCAGGGAGGTCCTCAAAATGTTAGCTGGTACGTTAGATCCTTACAAACACTGGCGTCACAAAAGTTATTAATGGAATTAAAAAAGAAAAAATTCGAGTGTACAACCTCGTGAAAGGTAACCCGAACCCGGTATCAAGCTGCTCCTTAACCCTAAAAAATACCTTTGTCTGTTAACCCTTTAACGCGCGCCTAATTCTTAGAGCGCTACCTGACCCCGCGGGGTCGTTTCCTTTCCTTATCCCATTCCTTTATCGAACCGGCTCCGGAGTGCGTGTGCGCATCAAAATCGAGAAACGATTTTTCCGATTCGTAAACTCGTGAAGTGCGTAGATTTATATCGATTTTCTAATACTATTTCGATATTATCGATCGTCATTGAGGATCTAATAAGTTTGATCACGTCAAATGTGTTGTTACAGTGCTAGTGAATTTGATTATTATCGGTGAGTTTATTAAACTTTTTTAAGAGCCTATAGATACTTTATTCATTCTGATACAATTTGTTTCCCGGCTAAGTTTGTTGTGGGCTTCTTCTTAGACCAGGGCGCGTTTTGAACCCTCATAGCTTTAGTTTTAAGTTTACGAATGTATCTATCACCATCGAATTACTACTATGTAAATTATTGACGAGTCCAAAGTGCCTTTTAAAGGACTATTTGAATAAAGATTATTTGATTTGAATTTGATTTTGATCTAGAACAAAAATCAGAAGGCAATATTTTCTGTAGTTCTTTTTTTCTGATACAGAAGATTGGGAATTTTCTTTTTATTATAAATAAAAAGACTCTTGTTTAACTGGACTTATACACAGACGACCGTGGATGATATAACTTTTTTCTTATTTATTTAAAACCACCTTGATTGCACTTAAAATAATACAGAAAACACAAACCTATGGAGGTAGAGCCTACCAGCTTGCCAGATCTTATTTTAATATGGACGATTATCTGATTTTTTAAGTAATGAATGAATGAATACCCTAAAAGATAGGAAAAAATAAAAAACTGAAAATAACACAAAAACAATAGATATACAATTCACGATGTTTTCCTTCACCGCTGAAGCAAGTGAAGTTTAATTGTTTTTTAAAAACGCATATAACTCCGAAAAGTTAGAGGTGCGTGCCCGGATTCGAACCGCCGACCTCTGATTAGGAGGCTGTAATTGATATACAATTATGTAAGTAATATTAGAAAAAAAAATTGTGTGCATTTTGCATTTAAATCTTCATAGTAATTTATTTATTTACGGAAAGCATGTAAGCTTTTTTTGACGAATATCTAATATTGTATTGTTACTAAAATAGAACAAAAATAAGAACTTAAATAAATATAGGATCTTACTATTTACAATCCATGACATATGACATACTAAAACATAAGTAAAGTTAAAAAAAAGGCTTAGGCTTTTATTACATCACCAAATATTACATGGGTAGCTGTATGTCGTTTGCTAATAATTGGCAACAACTAGACGGATATGTGTAGGTTAGTTAGTTGCTAAATTATTATTTTTTGTAACTATAACAGCATTTCTTTACTACAATGATCGCTTTAGCAACATGACATTTTTGCAACTCGTGTAGGTGGTCATTAGCAAACTTAAATTATAAATTAATGCTTCTTACTAATTAGTTTAATAACTTTTTCATTTCCCTCATCCTATTATACTTTCCTTATTTATACAGCGGTGTGGTTCTTGCAGCAGTTCGTATATTTTTGGGACTTATTCCCATTTTTTTTGTCAGCGTAATGACTCCCAAATACCCCGATCATGGAAGACATTTAACAAGTTTCAGTCAAACGTCACTAACCTAAGCTTAATATTTCTAAATTTTCTCAATGCGGCAATCCGCATTCATCGCAATCTTTCTTGCATAACTGCGTCCAATTATGATTAAGATAATATAATTTTACGTTTTTTTTTATGAATAATGTAATTTTTAAAAATATTACTTTGCATGCCTGCCCGGCACTTGTAATTAAATGTAACAGCAAGGTACTGACTCAACCTATGCAACTGAATGATTTGATTAAAAAAAAAAAAATTAAGTGCATTACAGTATGTACTGTATTGTCCCATAAATAAGTAAATAAAGAGATAAATTATTAAATAATAATTGTGACGACCTCCGAGGCGCAGCGCGCGTGCTGTCGCATTATTAAGTGGGAGGTCCTGGGTTCGAGCCTTCAGCCGTCGCTAGTTACCACCCTGCCGACAAAGACGTTTCGCCAAGCGATTTGGCGTTCCGGCACGATGTCGCGTGGAAACCAATTAGGAGTACGGGTCTACCATACCCTTAACTACTTAGCCCGCTACCATCTTAGACTGCATCATGTCTACCAGGTGAGGTTGCCATCAAGGGCTAACTTGTAGTGGAAAAAAAAGTCTGCATAAAAATATGTCAGTAGTAATTCATGACTTTATTTAAATCAGTAATAATTCATGACATTATCTAAACAAAATTTAACTACTGCAGATCTACGCTTACTCCAATGTCACGTTAGTTTACCCCAAAACTGAAAATAAGGGCACAGGGGAAACGAAATAAAACATTTACACGCCTCAGTCCCTCTAAGACAATAAAAGACCGGACGCGTCAAAACAGAAGTGTCCCCGGTATCCATGGAAAAGATGATACGCTGTTATTTCCAGCATATTCCAATATATTATTTTTTATTGCCCTCCCCCTACCCCCCCTGGGTGGTGGGCGGGAGCCGCGTCATGCGTGATATTTGATATAAAGTCGGAACTCAACTTCGTTATGTGATATTCCTTTTTTTCAAACGTTGATGTGGAAACACTGAAGATACAACTTTACAGTTACCGCCATATTTAAATATAATTGGCTGAAACTTGAACCATAATCATCATGAATGAATGATGAATGCTGATAATCTGTGATAGCCTAGTGTGTAGGACGTCCGCCTTCTATTCAGAGGCCGTGTGTTCGATCCCGGGCACCTGTAACTTTTCGGAATTATGTGCGTTTTTAAACAATTAAAATATCACTTGCTTATTTGAGAAAATCGTGAGGAAACCTGCATGCGTGAGAGTTCTCCATAATGTTTTCAAAGGCGTGGGAAGTCTGCCAATCCGCACATGGCCAGCGTGGTGGACCATGGCCAAACCCTTCTCAAACTCCTCTTAAGGAGACCCGTGCTCTGTAGTGAGCGGGTAATGGGTTGATTATGATGATTTTTCCCTAGTTTTATATTTGTAAGATGAGTAGAACCTTTTCTTTTGTGTAATTTTTTTTATAGTTTATATTAGATATGTAAGCAAATTAATCGTCTAAGTAAAAATACGGTTGTAATTACATATTGAGAGGATTAATCATGATGATGATGACTCTGCCAAGCCTGATTTGCGGCGATGTTTGTATTCTTGGGTTCGCTATGTCAGTGTAAGATATACTTTTTTTCAAAGGACAATGGCTTCACATCGACGTAAGATATTCGCTCAAAGATAGTGGATATTTTTCTTGAGTCAGTCGGATGGGTCCAATTATTTTTAACATGCCAATGTTTTCAGTGTGTCCTTGTTTGTATAAGTGCTTGTTAGTGCAGTTGTTAGCGTTTCTATTTATAATAAATGTCGATGTTTGCGAAATAAATGTACCTAATTAAGTAGGCCAAGGTCTATCAATATATAAATTAAGTCATATTATTTAGAAATTCATTCAGTGATAGTATCTAGTCACTAGCCAATGGTTCGCGATTTCTTCCGCGTAGATTAGGAGATTTTAAAAACTCCTATGGCATAAGCCACGTTTGTAATTAAAGATAATTATTTCATGGCTCATTTCTGTTCCTGTATTCGCGCCCTTTCCCAAGATATAAGTCGATTTTCGAGGAAGTTTGGAAGCTCTAATTATAGATCATCGACGTGAAATTAAAAGCGGTGATAGCCCAGTGGTTAGGGCGTCAGCCTCCTAATCAGAGGTCGGCGGTTCGAATCCCGGCACGCACCTCTAACTTTTCGGAGTTATGTGCGTTTTTTAAACAATTAAAAATATCACTTGCTTCAACGGTGAAGGAAAACATCGTGAGGAAACCTGCACGCCTGAGAGTTCTCCATAATGTTCTCAAAGGCGTGTGAAGTCTGCCAATCCGCACATGGCCAGCGTGGTGGACTATTGCCAAACCCTTCTCATATTGAGAGGAGACCCGTGCTCTGTAGTGAGCCGGTAATGGGTTGTTCATGATGATGATGATGATGACGTGAAATTCAGTGTTTCACAAATCCTGAACTGTGGATTTTTGCGGGATATAAAGTAGCCAATTGGTTATTATGATATTTGGTTACTCCAGGAGTATTTTTTGGAGTTTTTAACCAAATGTTTCTTCGAAAAAACGGCTTAACTGATGTTTTTAATGATAAAGGATGAAAAGTATTCTATGTCCGTCTCCTGGTTCTAAGCTACCTCCCCACTGATTTTCAGCCAAATCGGTTCAGCCGTTCTTGAGAAATAAATAGTGTAACTACCACGACTTTCTTTTATATACCTATTAGATGTTGATGTTTGCGAAATAAATGTACCTAATTAAGTAAGCCAAGGTCTACCAATATATACATTAAGTCATATTTAGAAATTCATTGTACTTTGTACAAACCACACAGACAGACATCTAGGTATCTGTTTTTTTTATTTAATTGTCCATTACAGCATTAATTTAATTATTTAGATTTAGATGTAAGGTGAATTTTAATTATGCATGCTATGATTATTTCAAGTAGGTAACTATCTCATGTTTATTCTTCTTTCTTGTTTTTGTATTGATTAAACTGGTCACAATCTATTGATCTATGAACAGTTTAATGATCCAATAATAAAAAAAACTGTTGCTAGATATAATTTAAGATAAGAGGTAATTCGATCATAGTGGCCATTTTACGTTATTTGTAGGTGTATGCTTACTCACCTTAATTTTTTTTTCGTATTTTCTGATGTCTATTATACGGTATATAATATTCAGTTAAGGCATCAGCTGTTGAAACTACGTTTCTATGTTAAATTCTATGTGACAACAAATTTATTTTAAATGTGAAAAGTGATTTTGCGTATTGGATTTATAAAACAGGCTATGGTTATGTTAGATTTACAACGTTAAGTTTTAGGAGTAGAAAATACGAGTGATTTTGAGGGACAGAGTCGCAGACGGGTTTTTTACCACGGTACGATACAAGACACTACATAATCGACCTCATTAAGGTCGACCTATACTAACAAATGATAACATATTTAAAATTTATTTTATATATATATTATCATAGCGTTAGTAGAAACTCGCACTCAAAAATATAACACTACTTACCTATTTAGTCCATTGAAAAGTTACATTTGGGGTTGCGTTTTTTAGAGGACGCAATTTTATTTTTTTGATGTGTAGGGGGGGTCAGTGTAAAGCTAAAACCAAGTTTGTGGGGTCGCCACCCTTGTCCCACGGCCGCCATCTTGAAAATAGGGGTTGAAATGGTTTTTACGGAATATCTCTTAAACTATTTTTTTGATAAAAAAAATTTATTAACATTTTTTGTTGCAAATTAAATTCTCTACAACTTTGGTCCAGTAACTTTTTGTCGTAGAACTATAAATAAAAAAGTTATAGGTGAAAATGTTCAGAAATTCGAAAAAAAAAATTATATTTTTCGATATAACTTTTTTTTTTATCATTTTACGAAAGAATGATCTCAGACCATTTTTGTTGATCGTTTTTTAAGGAATAACTTTTATTAGCAACATTTTTTCATTAAGTCAATAGCTAAGGTTTTACAGCGCTCCGAAGTGAGTACTATTTTTCAGTACTCACTTCGGCGGTTCATCGTCAAAGTCATTTTCATTTATTAATTCTGAGAGCTCCATTACGTTGCTGCAAGTCTCTCCAGAACAATGGAAGCACACTGCAGAACATTTTAGCCCTGCTTTTCGACATCCACACATCGCTCCGCAGTTTCCTTTGCATTTGCAAAAGATCAATTTTAGAAGCTCAGGGTGTGCTGGAGGTTTAGAACTCTGCACTGGCATCAATAATTTTCCACTTTTTTCCAGCCCCAGTCTTCAGGATCAATGTAATTACCAAGCCACGACTGGACCTGATGGTAGACTCGTAAAGTATGAAACCGAGCTGTGTCTTGTGTTGGAGGAAGTGAAGATAAGTTAAATGTACTTTTTGTCACTGCCTTGGTGAATTGTTTGTATCTTAGGCTATCAAGAGAATTATCATCTTTATTACCACCGTATAAAGAGATAAAAAAACGTTCACCAATTACAATGAGTAAAGCAGGGTCAACTCTCTTGTTGAGAAACAAAGCCGTTCCACTTGCAGACTCTAAATGTTTTTCCAGGGTTTTCAAAAATTTCATTTTACCGATATTGTAAGGAGCTGAAGTTGTGTCACATCCTGAAAAAGCATGAAGAAACAGCAAGTTGTCCGCAATGACATCTCCGTAAATAAAACCTGACGCACAATATAATTGTTCTGCTGTTCGTCCTTTTGATGGTTTCAAAAAAAATACATTTGCTTGTTCTCTACCAAGTGCTGTGAGCAATATCAGTATGTCAATATCTTCAGCTACAATAGTAACGGTATCGAATAATGGAGATGCAGCAAGAGCAGAGCGAACGATAAGAGTGTCTGCATCTGATTCTGCTTGGTCAACAGTGAAACCTTTTTCCGAGAATGCAGAACAGTATTCGGAATTACTAACTCGGAAACGGCCATCAAATTTAAAATTATTTTAAAAATCAATAATTGTAAAATTCTGTAATAGAGTGGAAAAGAGTCAATAATTAATTATTCATAATTAAAAAAATTATAATAACAAAATTAAAAAAAAAAAAAAATAACAGATATATGTATAGTTAAGAGTACTGAAAAATAGTACTCACTTCGGAGCGCTGTAAAACCTTAGCTATTGACTTAATGAAAAAATGTTGCTAATAAAAGTTGTTCCTTAAAAAACGATCAACAAAAATGGTCTGAGATCATTTTTTCGTAAAATGATAAAAAAAAAAGTTATATCGAAAAATATAAATTTTTTTTTCGAATTTCTGAACATTTTCACCTATAACTTTTTTATTTATAGTTCTACGACAAAAAGTTACTGGACCAAAGTTGTAGAGAATTTAATTTGCAACAAAAAATGTTAATAATTTTTTTTTATCAAAAAAATAGTTTAAGAGATATTCCGTAAAAACCATTTCAACCCCTATTTTCAAGATGGCGGCCGTGGGACAAGGGTGGCGACCCCACAAACTTGGTTTTAGCTTTACACTGACCCCCCCAACACATCAAAAAAATAAAATTGCGTCCTCTAAAAAACGCAAGGTAAGGCCTAAAAAATGTAACATTTCAATGGACTAATTATGATTCACAAGATACAGCCCGCTGACAGACGGACTGACAGATAGATGTTCAGCAGAGACTGAGTAATAGGGCCCCGTCGACAGGTACGAAACCCTGATATTACCTTTTTCGGTACCTAGACAAGTAATAATAGAATAAAATTAATAAAGAAGCTGTGATAGCCTAGTGGTTAGGACGTCAGCCTCCTAATCAGAGGTCGGGGGTTCGAACCCGGGCACGCAACTATAACTTTCGGAGTTATGTGCGTTTTTAAACAATTGAAATATCATTTGCTTCAACGGTGAAGATAAAATCGTGAGGAAACCTGCACGGCTGTGAGTTCTCCGTAATGTACTCAAAGGTGTGTGAAGTTTGCCAATCCGCACATGGCCAGCGTTGTGGACTATGCCTTCTTACATTGAGAGGCGACCCGTGCTCTGTAGTGAGCCGAGAATGGGTTGATCATTAAGTGGAATTTATTCGGGCTCACAATTACTAATTAATGTTATAGAACATATATATAACATCATATATAATTGTAATGCTTTTTCTTCTTGAATATTATATTTAAGTTTTATTAGAACGTCGCTTATGTGTTAGGTACACGTTACTTACCAACGCGTTTTCACGGCAGACAGAATAATAAATTATCGAAATTATGCGGTACGTAATATACAACAACACGACTTTCTTTTATATATATATAAAAGAAAGTCGTGTTAGTTACACTATTTATATCTCAAGAACAGCTGAACCGATTTGACTGAATATCGGTGGGGAGGTACCTTGGAACCAGGAAATGGACATAGGATACTTTTTATCCCGCTACATTTCCCGCGGGACTTAGGAAAAATATTATTTCACGTCAATGAACTATAACTATAGTTTCAGATTGCCACAGAAGTTTTCCTCGCATTAAAAGCTTATTCCATATTAAGTTTTGAAAACCCCTAATCTACGCGGACGAAGTCGCGGGCATCGACTAGTATCGAATAAAGTTTACAATTTAATGTCGCTGGTGTAATAATAACCGTAATTCCGCACGCTACCAAATGCCCAATTGCCCCCGGCCCCCACTCCGGGGTCCATCGGACCGAGCACCGGGGGGCGGGTCTCGGCCACTGACCACCACCCTCACCCCTTATTTACCGAGGATTTATTTGCACATTTGCGATATGGCCGACCGCCAAGCAAAGTTTCGTGATATTGTGCTACAAACTTTTTATATGGTAGATAGATTTTACAAAATGTATAGGCGGTAATTTTACTGTGCGTAATATTACTATCCCTCTCCAGTCGTTCCTTCATAACTGAAGATCGTGGTCCTGGTGTCCTTGCAACCTCGTGCGGATTAATTGTTTCCACCGGCTTCTATTAGGGGCTAGTCTTGTAGTTGTGTGAAATTTGCACTTAGAGTCCCTCAACTGGTCTGCCCATCTGGTTGGTAAGCGGCCTCGCGTTTTCTATAATATGAACTAACAATAATATCTGTAGCGAAAAACCTGTGCTTACGGCGTGTTTAATTGTTATTTTTTAAATGCGGGAGGCGCCCACGTTGATTCGGTAACGTTACGAGATTCTATATTTAGGAACTTACCGAGGTTTTATTTGCACATTTGCGATCATAGCCAAGTTAGTTTGGTTTATGGTAATATGTGCTACGAACTTAAAATCTTATTGGTTTGTCTCCTATTATTTGAATAAAATCTGATCTTATATATATCTACCTATATTATCCTCTACAAGCTAGCCCTTGACGGCAATCTCACCTGGTGTAAGTAATGATGCAGTCTAAGTAGCGGGCTAATCTGTTAGGGTTTAGGTAAACCCACACTCCTAATTGGTATTTATGCGACATCGTGCATGAACGCTCAATCGCTTGGCGACACCTCTTTGTCGGTAGGATGCTAAGTAGCCGCGGCAGAAGCCTCTCACCAGATCAGACTTGAGTCGAGAATCGAACCCAGAACCTCCGACTTTATAATGCGACAGCGCACGCGCTGCGCCACGGATGTCGTCAAAATATAAAAATCGGCTAGTAGGTACGATATATAATGACGTTAATTAAAATTTTCCGTTATCTTCGACATACAAACGGTAATGTGTTTTTATTTATATATGCTTGAACGAGTGACAGAAAAAAAAACTTAAAATAAACCTTAGATTAACCTGAGTAAATGTTGAATTTTTTTTTAACTGCCTACTCTCTATGCAGGTTTACCAAGTTGCTTTATTTTCGCGGAATTTAAAAATTATCCTTTGTGCTTACCCAGAATGTCGTCTTATATGTGTAACAAATTACGTACTAGGATGGTAGATACTAATCTGTTATAGAGATTTAAATAAAACGAACTCCACTTATCTTGACAGAGTTTCACATTAAAACATTAGTGAAAGTCGCTATTCCGTTTTCCGATAGAAATATAACACAGAAAGGAAAAAAAAGTGAAAAAAAAACAGCTATAAGAATTAAAACATAGTTAGAGTGATTTACTTTATCGTTTAGGTCCTATTAATAACGTATTGATAAGTCTCAATGGGTCTTATGCAAAAAAAGGAAACAAAATAAGGAGGAAATACAGGGTAAAGTTTAAAGTGCAAAGTTTTGATTTATGCTAACTTGTTATAAAACCTGCGTGTTATCAAACTTTTCAGATGAACCTTGAAGTTGTAGAATATGAATTTTATTTTGTTATGATACATATACCTACCTTATTAAATGTAATAATAATTACCAAATTAAATGTAATTTGGAGGGTTGATATGTGTTAATTATCTAGGTATATTTGGTTTCATTATATACTTAATAAGTGAATTTTAACAATCAAAATGAGCATTCTAAATATCAGAAAGCATTAATATTAATTTGTAAATCAAATAAAGTTCAGAATATCAAATTCATTTTTGTATTTTATTTGTAATTTACGTGTTATTTACTTTAAGGTACATAAATGAATTGTAAAATAAATTCGTTTACAAATTACAATTGCTGATGTAACGGAGACCTTTTAAAAATAATGAGTCTGATGAGAAAGAAATGGAAGAGGGGTCCTGGATAATATCATGCTGGGTGATGGGGAGACAGTCTTTGCGAGTTAAAGAGGATTATAACCTTACCCCTTTGAACTGTAAGATAGCGGTTGTTCCATCGACAAAAACCTACTCGAAAATTTGACGTAAGGCTGTCGTAAAAGTAAGCCAAAATAAGCCAAAACATCAAGTATACACACAAGTTTGCCGACCTCCGTGGCGCAGGGTGCGCGCTGTCGCATTATAAAGTTGGATTGGTCCTGGGTTCGATTTACGCTTAAAGAAAATTTATTCTCATAAAACATACACCAGTCACTTACTTGAGAAAATAGTAACACTTACTTAAAATTTAAACATTGATACATCCGTCAATCAACTATTTTAAGCATGAATGGCTACACAACCACCCACCCAATGCATTTTATCGAGATTTAGGTACTCGGTCCCTAAATACCTTGCTAGGTGGGTTTTAAATGCATTAAGTGAGTGCGTGTGTCTTATGCGATTATGCGATTTCCGGCTCGAGTCTGGTCTGGTGGGAGGCT
This sequence comes from Lasiommata megera, assembly GCA_928268935.1. Classification (NCBI taxonomy): domain Eukaryota; kingdom Metazoa; phylum Arthropoda; class Insecta; order Lepidoptera; family Nymphalidae; genus Lasiommata; species Lasiommata megera. Next base: position 4,650,792 of record OV743321.1, read on the forward strand.
TCAGCCGTGGCTATTTACCACTCTACCGACAATAACGTGTCGCCAAGCGATTTAGCATTTGTCGTATTACCATTTAGGAGTATGGGTTTACCATACCCCTAACAGGTTAGACCGATACCATCTTAAACTCATCATCACTTACCATCAGGTGAGATGCCGTCAAAGGCTAACTTGTGGTAAATATATACATAATATGTGAAGAGTTGTTATGAGATGTCACGTTTATTTTTTGCTTTAACGCGACTCTGAAAGCGATGCAGGCAAAAACTGCGCCGCTCCCGGCGGGGTATGTGGAACTACCCGGCGGCTAGACTAGCGACCAGAATACCCACTAAAACCCAGCGATACTCCTTCTAGTCGCTCCATCGCGTCGGCAACGCTCGCGATCTCGTCCGAAACCCAGCCAGCAAAGCATAAGATGACGGGAATATTAAATGATTCGTTTATTTAATTTACAATTTTGTAGATTTATAAAAGAAAATAAAAAAATAAGCGGTGATAGCCTAGTGGTTAGGGCGTCAGCCTCCCAATCAGGGGTCGGCGGTTCAAATCCGGACACGCACCCCGAACTTTTCGGAGTTATGTGCATTTTTAAAAACAATTAAAATATCACTTGCTTCAACGGTGAAGGAAAACATCGTGAGGAAACCTGCACTCCCAAGAGTTCTCCATAATGTTCTCAAAGGCGTATGAAGTCTGCCAATCCGCACATGGCCCGCGTGGTGGACTATTGCATACCCTTCTCATAATGAGAGGAGACCTGTGCTCTGTAGTGAGCCGGTAATGGGTTGATCATGATAATACAAAATATGATTAAATTTTTTCCCCATAACCAGGCAATTTTGTTATCGATGGTAAAATATATGTGACATGTAGATACAACTACCCACAAATGAAAACCTAGTACATTCTCGTGCGACATCAAATCAATACGTTATTCGATGGAAACTTCGCAATTTGCAGTCAATAAAGCTCGGTAATAGTGTGCAAAACTTCCCCGTGGGGGGGAGAGACAGGCAACAAATGTCGCGGTCACTCCGGCACCCCCCGCTACCACCCGGCGGCGACCGTATCGCGAGCTCTACAGAATAGGTGGTCGTGTTGTGTAACTTGTCTTGTGTGACTTCAAAATTCAGTAGACGCTATTACTTATTTGTACTAGGTAGTAGGTACCCATTAGTTAACTAAGGACCCATTTTAAATGGGTTTTTTCTATGCCGCAGGTCAGATTTTGTTTTTGATAATGACAAATATTTATTACATACTAGCTTTTACCCACGGCTTCGCTCGCATTGAAGCCATATATAAGTAAAAGATAATTACAATTTAAATGAATGAATATGAAAAGTATATTTTAACAAACCTTTTTTTTGTCATTTGTTAACATTTTTTTTAATAAAACGTATCCTATGTTACTTGACGATTGGTTGTGAAGTTATTGCTTGAAAGTAAAACAAAAATCCCTACATTCACATTTATAATATTACTAGCTTTTGCCCGCGGCATCGCTCGTATTGAAACCATAAAATAAGTATCAGAGATCATTACAATAAAAATGATTCAATATGACATGTAACTTTTAACAAACAATTGTACCCTGTGTTACTTCTAATACCACCAAGAATATGTGTATTATCATCATCATCATAATCATAATCAACCCATTGTCAGCTCACTACAGAGCGCGGGTCTCCTCTCAATATGAGAAGGGTTTGGGTTCCACCACGCTGGACATGGCCCATGTGCGGATTGGCAGACTTCACACACACTTCACATATGTGTATAAATTACGTTAATTTATTCCAGAAATCTAGCAGGCATGCTAGGGTACCAAAGGCTTCTAGACGTGAGGCCCAGGAACCCAGTTACGGCGTAGGTCTACGCCTGTAGCACGTTTTCACATTGCTACCTATTGTGCCAGATTTCTTTGATGTTACACGTAAAAATTGAAATAAAATATACAAAAACTATATTAAGGTAAATCAAGCACCAAGGTAGGTATCATTATAAAAAATCAAATTTATTTTATTATATTTCCATTATCTTTATCATGCTATAACAGCATATTTAGTACATATTTATAAATAAAATTACAAAAAATAATATTATAGAATTATAATTTAATTGAAATACACACTCAGTGTAAAATTTCAATTCTTTACTTATTGTGATTCAAGAGATAGGTACAGTTCGCTTATAGATTAGATGGATGTCCGCGAATCAGGTGTGTGGATTAAGGATTTTAAAAATTTCCTGTAGGATAAGCTTAGTTTGTTATTTAAGAGTAATTCATGCTTCATCATGTTCCCATCCCTTACATTGCCCACATAGGTATTAATAAACTTTTGAGGAATTCTGTTTTTCACAAATTCCGTGGGAATCATAGATTTTCCCGGGATACAAAATAGTCTGTTTGGTAATCCAGGCTAAAATATAATTCCATTCAAATTTTCAGCCAATTTGTTTCTGTGGTTCCGGCGTGAAGAAGTAACAAACATACACAAATACACGCCATGCATTATTTTCAACTTCACTGACAATTCTTATATTAATGTTTTATATAGGTATGTATTTTCTAAATAAAAAAGTTCGTTTTAATAATATCTTACAAAATAACCAAGAGATACTTACCTACTGTTATGAACAGTGGAATCAATTAGAGCGGACAAATTTCGAACTGGCCAAATAGCCAATAAACATAAATGGCATGAACGAACGTCTCCGTAACAAACGTAACCTGACCCTGCTTCGTTCATGTATTCCTTTCAGAATTAACATCGGCGGGGAGACCCGGGGAATCTGGTGTGTATACACAGAGTGAGATTTTGAAAGCGGCCAGTGTTAACAGAGAATTACTACCTTATTGCGGGCATCGTCAATTTAATCATATTAAAGAGATATAATACGGAACAAGGAAGCGGTGATAGCCTAGTGGTTAGAGCGTCAGCCTTTTAATCAGAGGTCGCCGGTTCGAATCCGGGTTTGCACCGCTAATTTTTTGGAGTTAGCGGTGCAGAGCACGGGTCTCCTCTCAATATGAGATGGGTTTGGCCATAGTCCACCATGCTGGCCATGTGCGGATTGGCAGACTTCACACGCCTTTGAGAACATTATGGAGAACTCTCAGGCGTGCAGGTTTCCTCACGATGTTTTCCTTCACCGTTGAAGCAAGTGATAGTCTTTATTTTTTTAAACGCACATAACTCCGAAAAGTTAGAGGTGCGTGCCCGAACTCGAACCGCCGACCTCTGATTAGGTGGCTGACGCCCTAACTATTAGGCTATCTCCGCTTCAAGAAATAATAAAAATATGTTTAATAACCACGAAAATATTAGTTTAAAAGCATTATATATTCTCTATGACTTGTAGTTTCAGTTTTCTCCCCATTGATCGTTCTCAGAATTTCACCCTGTACAGTCGGCTGTATAGTTTACGGCGCCATTAGCTTGTTTGCTGCTCAGTCGGGTATTTTTGCTAACATCTCGTTTGGCCGCTTCCCTTATTACGCTTTTCGCTCATGTTATTAGGGAAAGGGTTGTTCTTTATGTTATATCTGTAACGTTTTTTGTGTAGGTACCTATTTGTACGTGTTTGTGCCATTTTTTGAGGACCACCCTGAAGCTATGTTAGTTTGTATATCGTATTAGGATTTTTCTATAAGCTTACGTTGCATAAAACCTTTAAACTTATTGGGAGACATCTCCAAAATTTCAGCATGTAATTTGTTATAATATGAAATACAATTTCCTCTTAATGAGTTACTAATATTGTGCAGCCTACTAAACGGCACTATTTTAGTTATATTGTTAAATATTTATTTATTATTTACGATTTTTAGTATTAGGTTAATCTAAGTTTTATATGTATTCTTGAAATTTAAGAAATACACGTCAGAAAAAAATAAACGGCACTACACGTTTATTTTATCTCCTAATATTCAGTGTGTTAAAGTCCATTTTATTTTCGTTTTAATCTATTTTTTTTTGGGCTTTTGTCCGAAACGAACATGCCAGCCTATCTCCTAAATTGATAATAAACAAACTCATAACTAAAACAAAATTATAAAAAATATAACTCCTAAAAAACTTATATCCATTTTGTTGAATCTTGCAACATTTTATGGACATTGCTGCATTAATTTCAAATTTGCATATATGTCGAATCAAGAGCGTCCGAGTTGTTTTTTGTAAGGGTGACGTCAGCATTGTTGACGTCACGATTTTGTTTACTTTCGCTCATAGTAATTAAAACCACAACTTGCTGGTTTACATTGGTGGTTTTATTGCGATAATAACTAAGAGGTCCGAACAGTCCGACGTCTCGAGCGAAAAATGCCGCGAAAGGCATCCACCGCCCGTATTTATAGCACTAAGCATGTTTGTACAAAATTGATTGGTTACTGGCTAAATTGTGTTAGCAAAATCATCAATAGTTAAAATGTGGATAATTATTGAATTCTTGAGGTTTTTGGCGCCGCTTAATAAAGTTAATAACTTCTTCGCGCCGACATATATGTATTGTTTTTGGATTGTCATTATTTTATGATACTTAATGCCCTTGAAGTATTGCATACAATAAATAAATAATTCATTGAAGCGAAACACTTTTCCGCGTGCCGCATGTACAGATCCATCCAAGTCGACCAAGTAGTCGGACAGTTAATATATTAGAAGTATCTAAGGTACAAAAGGGTTCGCTACCTTTGTGCGGGGTTGCCCTTTAGTGGGATCTAATAAAACCTTGTTACGGCCAGAGGGATACCAATTCCAATATTGAAAGTGTTCTTTTACATGATACGGGAATTTAGGGACTTCTTTTGATATTAAATCGGGGAAAATCTCGTTTCCCTAACGTTGTAGGATAACGTTACAGTGGTTTGTGCTGCCTACGTTATCCTTGAGAAATTATTATAACAATCTGGGAGATTAAAAGCAAAAATCACGTGATATTCAATCTTATATTCTTAGCTGTGATAGCCTAGTGGTTAGGACGTCCGCCTCCTAATCAGAGGTCGGGGGTTCGAACCCGGGCACGCCACCTATAACTTTTCAGAGTTATGTACGTTTTTAAGCAATTAAAATTTCACTTGCTTCAACGGTGAAGGAAAACATCGTGAGGAAACCTGCACGCCTCTGGGAGAGTTCTCCATAATGTTCTTGTAGCTGTGACAGCTTAGTTGTAGGTTAGGACGTCAGCCTCCTAATCAGAGGTCGGGGGTTTGAACCCGGGCACGCCACCTATAACTTTTCGGAGTTATGTGCGTTTTTAAGCAATTAAAATATCACTTGCTTCAACGGTGAATGAAAAGATCGTGAGGAAACCTGCAAGCCTGAGAGTTCTCCATAATGTTCTCAAAGGCGTGTGAAGTCTGCCAATACGCACATGACCAGCGTGGTGGACTATGGCCATATTCTTCTCATATTGAGAGGAGACCTGTGCTCAGTAGTGAGCCGAGAATGGGTTGATCATGATGATGATGAATGTTCAATCTTATATTTATGTTTTATAATGGGTTCAATTCCTGGCTCGAGTCTGATCTGATGGGCCTTCGGCCGTGGCTAGTTACCACCCTAACGACAAAGACGTGTCCCCAAGCAATTTAGCGTTCCGGCACGATGTCACGTAGAAACCAAATTAGGAGCGTGGGCTTACCATACCCCTAACAGGTTAGTCAGCTACCATCCTAGACAACATCACTTACCACAAGATATAGCCGTCAAGAGCTAACTTGTAGTGGATAAATAAAAACTGTTTAAACCTCACAAGGTTTTAGTTCAAGTCTGAAGTCTCTTATTTTTCGGACTATCTATTAGCTGTACAAACCCTATTGGTTGCCACAGCGTAACCGGGCTGTTCGGAAAGAAGCTCTGCCAGAAGAAATTTTGAGCCCTAGAGCTCGAAGAAACTAAGGGAACCTCCTTTGAGGCCGAACCTCGGCTTAGGCGACGTTTGGGATAAAGGGGGGGTCGGACGGTATCACTGAAGTCTCTTGAGATATAAAGCCTGTATCCAGCAGTGGTTCATATCCTGACGTACATGATAATGACTCTCACCCTTCCATGTGCAGGGATAAAAAACCTGCAGCACCACTTCTTAGAGCCGGTCACCATCACAACGGTATCCGGGCAACGTATTAGCCTATTGCTCTGTACATAAGACATGATTTCCCCTGACAAATTCCAAATAGTAAAGTGCCCGGGCGGATAATATTATCTTGAATTGTCCTTGTATGTCGCCGGGATAATTCTTTTTCATACTTTATTGCTTTTATGCGTAAATACATATTTACTATTGACTTTATGTAAAGATATGTCTACACTTCTTTTTTCTCGGAGAATTTGTTTTTATGAAGTTAATTTTCCGCGTTTTTAAGTTAACTGTAGATAAGTTAAGAATTCAACGTATCTTTGTGCCAAATATAAATATTTTTTTACTAAGTATAGTTTCATTTTTTTTTTACAGAAAATTTATGAAAGTTCCTTTTTTAGTTAGTAAGTGATGATATGCAGTCTAAGATGGTAGCGGGCTAACCTGTTTGGAGTATGGTAAACCCACACTCTTAATTGGTTTCTACGCGACATCGTGCCGGAACGCTATATCGCTTGGGGACACGTCTTTGTTGATAGGGTGGTAACCAGATACGGCGGTAAGCCTCCCACCAGACCAAACTCGAGCCGGGAATCAAACCCAGAACTTCCAGCTTTATAATGCGACAGCGCACGCGATGCGCAACTGAGTTCATCAGTTTAAATATGAATGATATGTAATGATACCGTAGCACAGCTCTAAGTTTACAAGAAACATACGGATTTAAACCTAACTGAGTAGTTTTTATTTAACTATCTCTCATTATGTCGCGTCTCCATTAAGACAACTCTTATAAATAACTAGTGAATATTCTGCGTTAAGTTATGATAGCCTAGTGGTTAGGACGTCCGCTTCCTAATCAGTGGTCGGGCGTTCGATCCCGGGCATGCACCATCATATTTTTGGTATTAGGATCACATGTCATATTTAAGCATTTAAACATATTTTAAATGCTCCTAATACTTATTTAGTGTAACTTATTTACTTACTTATTTAGTGTACGTTCGTAAGCCGAAGTATTGATAAGATTTCCAGTCGAGTCTATGGATCTCTTGTTACACGCACAATCATCTTCATGATCAACCCATTGCCGGCTCACTACAGAGCACGGGTAGGAGATACAATATGGGTTACGCAATATATGAAGGGTTTGGCCATAGTCCACCACGCTGGCCATGTGCGGATTGGCAAACATCACACGCATCTGAGAACATTATGGTAAACTCACAGGCATGCAGGTTTCCTCTCGATGTTTTCCTTCACCGTTGAAGCAAGTGATATTTTAATTGCTTAAAAACGCACATAACTCCGAAAAGTTATAGGTGCGAGCCCGGGTTCGAACCCCCGACCTCTTATTAGGAGGCTGACGTCTTAACCACTAGGCTATCACAGCTTCTTTTGTAATAATAGTAAGATTTAATGATCTACGGTCAGACCATCATTGGGCGTTCATGAGTACATAATAAAACGGCTATAACTCCCGAGGGTGGTGCAACAATGTATCCAGGAAAGTGGGCCGGCGCATGCGTCGCCCGTGGCCGAGACTACCTGACCGCAGTGGACACTGATCAATATTAACCGAGGGAGATGCCGGCCAAGGGGGACGTCTGTTTGTCTGTACTGTGTGCATAGAGCTGACATTACCTCCAAAGTTTAGTCCGCAGGCCGCCAGGTTAATCATGTTTGCAACGGTATCGCTGTTGCCCAACCTGTCAATTCCATTTACAGTTCACTGGCATAGATCAAGGGGTTGCAAAGCTAAAGAAGAGCTCACAGAACTTATTTTTTTTAATCCTCTACAAGTTAGCTCTTGACGGCAATTTCACCTGATTGTAAGTGATGATGCAGTCTAAGATGGTAGCGGGCTAACATATTAGGGGTATGGTAAACCCATACTCATAATTGGTTTCTACGCGACATCGAGCCGGTCTTTGTTGAATGGGTGGTAACTAACCACGGCGGAAGCCTCCCACCAGACCAGACTCAATCGAACCCGCTGCGCCACGAAGGTCGTTAAACTGATGGACTATGTGATTCCTAGGTGCTAGAATGGCGAGTTCACACCGGACGTTCCTGTAGATAACAATGCATGCAGGCTCCGGAAATAATAAATGTTAACAAAACAAATTAGTCTCATTAAAATTCCGTCAGAAACAAAACTGCTAAATTTGGTAATTTCTACACACTATCATCTTTTATAAATTATTTGTATGCAACCTACATTAATAGCCCCAGAATTAATATCAAAACGTTAATATTACTGTATTATGATAAAAATTAAAAGAAAAATTCTACGTAACACACCTACAGCTCAGTGAAGTTCTGGTATACAAAATACTTTCGCAAATCTAGATCAATCATTTGAATAGACTTATCTTGTTATTTATCAAATTTGATGTTTAATAATTATAGCACAAAAAGTAATTTTAATTTATCTTTTTTTTATACACTACAAGTCAGCCCTTGACGGCAATCTCACGTGGTGGCAAGTGATGTCTATGTCTGACTGTCTAGGATGACAGCGGGCTAACCTATTCGGAGTATGGTAAACCTACTCTTCTAATCGGTTTCTACGCGACATCGTGCCGGATTGTTAAACCGCTGCGTCTCGGAGGTTGTCAAAATCTTTTTTACTCTCGACTCTGGTCTAATATTATCGAAATATATTTTGCTAATAATTAAAGACTTCATCTGATACTTTCTGAGTGCGATTCTCTGAATACTCTATGATCTTTACAAGCACACATTTTTAACCATAATATCTAACTATGGTAGTTGTAACAGCTCTATATCAATCTGTCTTAACTCACCTTTCTGCGGACACTACGGGGAGGGTCCAAGAGAAATGACGACCCTTAACTAAAACACACACATACAACACGCACGGCGATCCTACTCACACATGCGCACTTCAGAGTGCCATTTGTATGTATTAGTAAGCATCAGAGGTTTGCGGGCCGACGCAGACACTAGACAAATGGACTTAAAAAATTAGGACAAAACCTTGAGTTTTAATTGTCTAGGAGATTAAACTCAACAGAAATTTGTGACTTTCATCTAGCCAGTTATTTTAATATAGGTTTTAGGGTTTAAGTAAGTTTTTGGCGACCTTTGTGGCGCAGCACCCAGGATCTCCAACTTTACTAATGCAATTATAAAGTTGGAGGTCCTGGGTTCGATTCCCTGCATTCATAACCTTACGGATTTATCCGATATTTTTCTTGTATTATGAGATACCGACCAAAGTTGATCATTCAAGTAAATCTCAACATTACATTGAACAAAAACGATCTCAAAAAATATAACATAACAACTAAAATATATCATTGAAAGGAGTCGCTTTAGGCAAGATTCCGAAGATACTGGCAGCGTTCCCCCTTTGAATAGCTAGACTAATTCTTTCTCCGAGGTAGCTGGCGGCTCTTCGGTCTCCTGTGATGTCGACTAACATTTTTGATTTACCTCACGGACCAAGGCTTTCGACACCGTATGGGAAAAAATCATATTCGGAGCCTAGAGCCCTGTATTTGCATGCTTTAGCTAATAATATCTTTTTATAATATTATATTTTTAAAGGTTTTTAATTTTAGGTTCATTGTTCGCAGCTGTATATATTTAAATTGACGATACATGTAAATATGGCGGCAGTCAGAGAACAGCGCCATCTAGTTTTAGAATCATGTACGACACACAAGAGACTTAAAAGACGCACCGGTGCGGGACGGCGCATTGCGCTCATTGCATTGATCTGTTGTTGACTCGCGGTAGTGCATAGTCGTAATTGATGAAGCTTATAGTCTGCTCCTTATAAATTACCATACTTATAATTGTAATTCTGTTCTACCAAGAGTCTCTTTGCCGGAAACTACCCACGTCTACCCAAATTACCGACAAAGACACGCCCCCGCCCCGTAGTCATCCTATAAATATAATCTTTATGTTTATTGTAAATATAATCACAACAACAACAACATTGAAGATATCAAGCAGAACATTGTGACGCAGATCGCTTGTCTAGCGTCTGGACTTGGGTGTTTGCGTGTGTGTGTGTCCAGTTTCCGCGCGCTTGGGTTTTGTTAATTTAATTAGAGGCACAAAAAGATTAAGGCCTGGAACACGGGCATTAGAGACCGCTTTTGTTGATGTTGCTTGTTATAACGTGGATCTACCGTAAACCATTTTGAACTTGGAATTATTTTGGAGTTGGAAGTATTTTGTTTGGCATTACATTAAACTTAATATTTTTATTTCGATTTATTTGGGACAGTGAACAATTGTATCATCATGATGAACCCATTGTCGGCTCACTACAGAGCACGGGTCTCCTTCTCGGCTTTAAAAAATAATCACAATGACTACAGGTCCAGGCAATTTTGGACTTGACCTAGTAATCTAATTACTAATAATAAACAAAGTAATCACAGTATATTCAGATTAATAGTTTAATGATTTGTGATCCTAGTACTTATTTAGGGCGTTCGTAAGGCGAAGTATTGATTAGATTTCCAGTCAAATCTTTGGATTTCTTGTTACACGCACAGTCATCATCATGATCAACCCATTGCCGGCTCATTACAGAGCACAGGTAGGAGACGCAATATGAGAAGGGTTTGGCCATAGTCCACCACGCTGGCCATGTGCGGATTGGCAGACTTCACACGCCTTTGAGGACATTATGGAGAACTCTCAGTCTGGTAGGTTTCCTCGCGATGTTTTCCTTCACCGTTGAAGCAAATGATATTTTAATTGCTTTAAAACGCACATAACTCCGAAAAGTCTGACCTCTGATTAGGATGCGGACGCCCTAACCACTAGGCTATCATAGCTTCAAACAATCCATATTTCATATTAATAATGACATAATTATTATCTATTAAATATACATTTCACAATGCTATCCACGACTTAATAGTTGATTAAGTTTTGCAATTCGATCATTGCATTCCATTCTTTTTGAAGCAATGATAGCCTAAGTGAAGTCTGCCAATCCGCACATGGCCAGGGTGGTGGACTATGGCCAAACCCTTCACATATTGAGAGGAGAACCGTTCTCTGTAGTGAGCCGGTAATGCGTTGATCATGATGATGATGATGATTCCATTCTTTTTACTATTTCCTCTGATGTTAATTCCAATTAAAATGAATAAATATTGATTCATATAACAATACGAGGTAGCTAGGTCTTTGTGTACAACAGGTTTATTATGAAGTAACAGAATCTATTTATACTAGTGGTGTTCTATATATATAGTAGATTTCTATCTATTTCTTACCTAACATAAACATTTTGTATGTTGAGTAGTAAATATTTATTTTGTATTTTATGTAGGTAGCTTAAATGATTGCGGTTTGAAAGATTTGCTGATTAATCAAAGTCGAAAATAGGTTTGCAAATTCTCTATTGTTTTTATATACGTAAGTTTAGTACTTTGTCTGACATTATTAGATACTTATATATCAATTAATTAAGAATATCTTCGTTTTTTTTTAAATTTACATTATTTTGATCGTTTTGGCTGCTATAGGCTATTTTACGTATGTGTTAATTTACTTTTGTCTTAATCGCTCACAATAACGTAGCTCTGTATTGGTATTTTATGCAACATAGTTGACTAGGTAGGTCACTGTTTTTTCTTAACCATTTTAACTAGAATTTATCATAAGTTGGATCAAATATTTTATTTCAAGTATATAGTCGAATAGTTGATCATTCGACCAGTACTGCTGCAATTCCTAAATATCAAATAACTAAGCTTCCAAAAGAAACGTACAATTGTTACAACCCACGCTCCCCTACTTTGATTTTAAAGTTTTTAATGACTTAAGAGTATTAAAATAAGTTTTATCATTTGAGCTTAATCAGCTGTTATTACGATATCACAGATTAGAAACTTCAATTGATATTATTCAATATTTAAAACTTTATGTTAGTGGTTTTATATTGTAGGTACTTTTAAATGGTCAAATAAGTTTACAAGCCATATTTAATTAAATTGTACTTTGCTAGATGTATTTTGATATTGAAACTCCAATCTATATTATTCAATATTTAAAGTTTATGTTAGTGATTTTATATCGTGGGTACTTTTATATGTTAAATTAGTTTACAAGCCGTATTTAATTCAATTGTACTTAGCTAGATGTATTTTGATATTAAAACTTCGATTTATATTATTTAATATAATATTTAAACTTTATGTTAGTGATTTTTTATTTTAGGTACTTTTAAATGGTCAAATTAGTTTACAAGCCATATTTAATTCCATTGTACTAGCTAGCTAGATGAATTTTCCGACCTACGTATGAAACCGAGTTCATACTCGGTTTCGGGGTTAAGTATTAAAGATGAATTATTCAAAGCACATATACCTACACGGTTTAACGAAAGCATTTTTCCTGAGGCCTATTTATCTTTCGCCGATAGAACATCGATATCTCAAAGCTCGAGGATTTTTTCCAAAAACATCGCCATCACGCCATACATAACGCGTGTTTGTCTTCAAAACAGTGGCCCATTCCAACACCGCGATTCCTTGGAATATAAAAAGTAAGTCGATAGCTTACCGACCGAATTTATACATTTGGATATTCGAAATATGCTCGCACGCCCACCGCGGCCAGACCTCCCCCGCCGTTTTAACTACCAACGCGAATGGACGGCACAGGGGTAACTGTGTGTCATATGAGGGGTTTTTTAAAGCTGGCCAGCCGAGCGGTGAAAATATCGTATAAATTCAGCCCACGGATGAAAATAACCGTAGTAGTATCTGGGTTGTTTTCACATAATAGAACCATTTTCTTTTGTTTTTGTTGCGTACGTCGTTATTGGTAGGCATACAATGAAAACAAAAGACGGTGTCTTATTTCAGTATCTCGCTATGATAACATTTTGTTAGTGCTCGCTCGTACGAAGCGAGTGTTCAGAGTCAAGCCTTCTAAAACTCATGAATAGTAGATATGTAATAAAATCCACTTTTACAGTTCATGTTATGTCGTCCCTCAATTAATACATAAGGTATAAAATATGTACTAATTATTTTTAATGTAACTTGGGGTTTAAATTGTCATATTAAAAAAAATGGATCTGGCATTGGATCACTTGGATAACTATTTGTTATAGTTTGACGACCTCCGTGGCGCAGTGCGTGCGATGTCGCAAGTTGGACGTCTTAGGTTCGATTCCTGGCTCGAGTCTGGTCTGTTGGGAGGCTTCGGACGTGACTAGTTACCACTCTACCGACAAAGATGTGTCGCAAAGCGATTTAGCGTTCCGGCACGATGTCGCGTAGAAACCAATTAGGAGCGTGGGTTTACCATACTCCAAACAGGTTAGCCCGCTACTATTCTAGACAGCATCATCACATACAACCAGGTGAGATAGCCGTCAAGGGCTAACTTTTAGTGTATTAAAAAAACGACCGTATTCGAGCCGGGAATCGAACTTAGGACTTTCAACTTTATAATGCGATAGTGCACGCACTGCACCACGGAGGTCGTCAAACAACAACAAACAGATATCAAGGTGATCTAATTTTTTTTTAAATATGAAAATTGAAACCCCATTGTAACATTAAAAATATTAGGTAAGTATTGCGTGCTCTGAAGTATTAACATAGTTACCTACCAACATGATATAGATAGCTATATTATAAAGTACCTACCTACCTATATCATGTAGGTTCCTTCACGTCAAAGTTGGTGCAGTTCATGCAGTCCAGTCGGAAGAGCAGTCTAGCCGACCTCTCGAAACCGTTGGAATTTAGTTCCGTTCACTTGCCATTTCCTCTCTAGCCTTTGGCAGATGTTTTGAGTAGGGTGACTTCTTTTGACTTGATTCCGGAGATACAAAATTTGTTACATCATATCATATCTACGTAAAGTTCAGACCAAAAAAGTGTTATTTACCTACCCGCTTAAAAGTTCCGCTTTAAAGTGACCTGAGTCTGGTGGGAGGCTTCGGCTGTGGCTAGTTACCTTACCGACAAAGACGTGTTGCAAATCGATGTAGTATTCCGGCACGATGTCGCGTAGAAACCAATTAGGAGTATGGGCTTACCATACCCCTAACAGGTTAGCCCGCTTACATCCTAGACTGCATCATCACTTATCATCAGGTGAGGTTGCTGTCAAGGGCTAACATGTATTGGATAAAAAAAGACCTGCCCATTTCGCTTGCCTATAATTTGTTCATAAACTTTGTATAATAAAGTGTACGAAATTAACTGAGAAGTGGAAAAGCAATATATCTTTATTACATTTATAATATTATTAAGTTTTTTGGCATAAAAATTATATAGATTCCAAGACAGAGTTCAAAAAATCAAGAATAGCTTATAGCTTAAAAGGTACTTATTTTATTGGTATGTATGTCTATCCATAAATATTTTCCCGGAAATAAAGTAAGTTCGGAGGCATAGGCCTTGTTACCTTTGGTCTGCTATCTAATCTAGGAGTTAAAAAAACTGTGAAATCAAACACGACATGAGGAGTTCTTTAACCTGAACGACCTGCAAAATTATCGACTTGTTCGTTATCAGGTTTGATGCTTGCTGAAACAGGGGGCTGGAAAAAGCAATTTAATTCAATATAAAGCTTAAAACAAATTTTTTATCGTTGTTTGGGTCACAAGTAAAATTATAATGTATTCTTAAATTATAACTGTATTTTGTGTATTTACACAGCGTCAGCTGGCAAAGACGAGGTCCCTGATTTCTGACGTCATCTGGTCTAGGGTTTCGTCTACGGACTCGCAAGTCCAAACTGTCAAATTCTCAACGACACCTTAAGTCGAAATCCAATTCTCACAGGAGACCTTAGGGGAACGTTCTCTCGTTCTCAGTCGTTTCTTCTGCATTTCATCTCTCAGCCAAGCTTTGAGCTCGCCAAGGACCTCTGGGTGATGCTGTCATAACTTATAGGCAATGATGGGTTAAAGCCATCGTTTATTCGAATCAACATTCGTATCCCGTATTTTGCCTCATAGTTCACAGTCACCATGGCGATCAAGAACTTAGTAAAATACAGAGCAACTAGTTACCGGTAGGTTTCACTACAAATTCGGAATATTACAATTTCTAGCGTCATGCTTTGGGAAATTTCCTTGAATTCCAATTCAAATTCTAATTCAAAGTTATAAGAATGAAGAATGTTGTATCTTCTTGCATTCTGATTCATCGTAAAAGGAATGCATTCCTCATATAAAATGGTATGCTTTATATATTAGAATTAGTTTTCCCTACAGACTTTGCTCGAATGTTATTTCTGTTTTCAATTTAGTTGTAATCTGGAGGAGACGTTTTGACGTCGACATCCCAAGGGGAACAAGGTAGGCGAATTCGCTCCGGAAACCCCAGCGTTGCGTTATAGATCTCCCACTAGGTTGACGGATAACATCAAGCTAGGGGAGAAGATGGACACAAGTGCCCAATCGTGGAAATCCTGTCAAAAGTCCAGTCGTTCTTTTTTTTTCGGACTGACTATTAGCTGTGCTAACTCTATTGGTTGCGACAGCGTAACCGGCCTGTTTAGCGAGCTTCGGAAAGAAGCTCTGCCAGAAAAAAATTTGAGCCTTAACTAGGCGACGTTTGGGATAACGGGGAGGTCGGACGGTTCAGTCCTTCTGACACAGGTTTTATACTTAACAGAAGGTCTCATCATGATCAACCCATTACTACAGAGCATGGGTCTCCTCTCAATATGAGAAGGGTTTGGCCATTATCAGACTTCGCACGCCTTTGAGAACATTATGGAGAGCTCTCAGGCGTGCAGGTTTCCTCACGATGTTTTCCTTTACCGAGGAAGCAAGTTATATATATTTTTTTTATATATACTGTAATATGTGAACAATTTTTTTTTTTTAATTTCATTTTAATTTCATTTCACTGGTTAAAATGATGATGTTTATGGGCATTAAAATGTTTGAACATACAATATATTCACAACTTTTACTTTTATTTTTGCCTCACTTACCTACATCCTAATCCAACTAATATTAATAAATGTGATTGTGAGTTTGTTTGTAACGTTTTGACGTCTAAGACACTCAACTGATTGATTGTTATAATATAAACTAGCTGTACCCCATGGTTTCACCCGCGTGATTCTTGTCCCAGTGGAAATACGGGGGTACAGCCTATGTTACTCGCTGATAATATAGTTTACCATCGGTGAAAGAATTTTTAAAATTTATTGAGTGGTTTAAAGTGGAAACAAAATCACATTCACATTTATATTATCTATTGGTTAGGGAAAGTAAAATAACTATAAGAGACCCATATCAAGTAAGTAGCCATCTTAATATACCTAAGTCAATCCAATGTCATTTTGAGTTGTCACAGTAAATAGTTTCTACACTTTTTATATGGAAAACATGTTTATTATTCCAGATACTTGTTACTGTCAGTTTGTTCGATGTTAATCCGTTTTAAGTTAACCTGTTTACACTAGGGACTTAAGAGGATATGATTTCTTTAACACTTTCTTGTATAGATAGGTATAAAATTATTTTGAGTTGCCATAGAAAATCAAAAGAAATTATGCCATGTATATATTTTGTTTACCAAGGTAAATAAACCTAGGTGCACAAAATAAAACCTTAATGACTAAAAACCGTAGTGAAACGCTCAAACCAAACAAGGCGCAGAAATAAAACGACATGATATAAAACGAAAAAGTTACAGTTAAAAAAGTCTTATTTCTTACCTATGCACAAACCCAGCACGCGCTCACGCAAAAAATGCAACAAAAAACCCGGGGAGTTGGGTGGTCCGACCGCCCCCTGCCTCCCCACCTCCGTACTCGCCAACGCTAATCTCCAAATTTTACGAACGTAATTTGTACTATCCAATCAGTTATAGAATATAATCTTTAAATCCATACCAATAAGGTGTATATTTATTTATTGTTGACTCCCAAATGTGTTCAGACAAGTTTTCCGAAAGAGTAGACAGGGGGAGTGAGGTCTACCTAAAAACGTGGAAACACTGATGAATGTTCACCCATTAGATGTTATTTATTTAGAATGTGGCCGAAAAGGGACTTGTCCCTTAAGTTTGCCTGAAGTTTACTTAGGACTGTATTGGGTTAAACTGAAGACGTTTTCAGCGTTGAAGATAAATTGCAGATAGTTACACGGGTCCGGTTTTTCCCCGGCGTTTATGATGGTGTTTTGTCATGATGATGGGGTGTTAGGTTTTTAGAAAAAATACGCGTTATTTCGCTTGCGTGGGTTATGTTTGCTTATTTCCCAAGGTAGATTTGATGTACTGGCCTATTTAGCCGCACATAATTTACTAGTCCTAAGTAGCACAGAAATTAGCGTTACTGAATCTAAAATCAAGATATTTTAGGTTCGTTCGTGCTTACATTTTTGTAACTAAGTTAAATATTACAATTGTTATAGTTATAGTTATTCGATTTATAATGCTTGTATACTTTTTGCTTTGTCTGAAGGCAATTTTAAAATTAAAGCCCGAAATTTAGTAATGACAAGCTGTTATTTTGTGTGTTATTGAACTCATTTTGTTACAATCGTTTATATATTTTTTTTTTCATTTGTTTTAATTTGACTTTTCATATTATTTATATTGTCTCCTTAATTTATTGTATTAATATAATTTATTTCCTTTCATATTTTGTGACGCCCTTGTTATTATCATATTTATTTGTGTTGTTAATTGTATATTTATTTATACTTATTATGTGTTAGTTTATCTTGGTACTAGTACCTATTTAATATACAATTGTTTGCTATTCCAAATAAAAAATAAAAAAGAGAATGCAATATTTGTACTTGAAAGTTACAAATGTATGTCCTAACCTCTATTTTGTATTCTCTTTTTATGTGCGTGGTAAAATAATATATTTCTCTATATAAAAACAAACACTTAGATACGCCTAGTAAGTTTACTTACATTGTTAAGTGAGTTTGTGATCTCTGTAAAATACGAATTTTAAAGATAAACAACACAAAAATTTCAAAGAAAAAAAAAATAGTAGAAAGTATTTCTTTGAACCAGTGCTCTGTCAAGCTGCAATATTCACGAAGCATTTTGACCTTTTTTCATATTATGCATAGCAAGAGTTTTGAAGGCCCTACCCATATCTGATTTTTCTTATAAGTACCTGTGTATATTTAAAGCAAGTAATAGCACAATGACAGGCAATAAGGCCTCATTATAAATTTAAAAACAAAATCTAGGTATCCCTATCGCAACGCTGCAATTATCTGTTTGCGTGTACTTGTAGATACCTAATGTCACGACTGATTTACATTTAAAATATCTAGGTAACATTTTAGCTCCACAAAAAATACTTTAATAATACCCACATTAATCTTTTGGACGGGCCTTCTTTACTATTGGTTTACGAATTTCCTGATTTCTCGAACACATGCTGCCTCTGAAACATGCTCTAAATAGCAAATGCTATTTTATTGTATGAGACATGAAAAGGTCCTTGTTTGCAGTAAAATCGTTTGAGGATTTCGCTTCAAAGGGCAAAGGTAAGTAACGTGGCCGTTTACAGTTAGGTTAAGAACAAAATCAGAATTGCTTTAGTGCAATTGGCCATAGTCATCTTACACCGTTGGGGTCAATTTCAGTGTGGAAATAGAGAAAGAGTAGCATATTATCCTGAACAATGTTTTCCCGATTGCATGTCACTTGATTTTCATCTAATATCTCAAGGTCGTTCATACTAATTTCAAGTCACTTGCTTAGGGTTTAAAAATAGGATAAGCCTTTTTCTAGAATTTAACATCATTGTTGTTACTGTCTTCGTTATTTTTCCTGTCAAGTTGATTATGATTTGTACTAAAAGGTATTTACTTAAATCTACTAGTAAGTTTTACTACAGAATATATGACGGCTAAAAGCCGTCAGAGTTGTTTTTAGTGTTTAGTTTTTTTTAGTTTTTTGTGTTTATACACGATTTTGTTTACTTTTGCTCATAGTAATTAAAACCACAACTTGCGGGATTACACTTTTATTGCGACAATAACTAAGAGGTCCGAACGGCCCGACGTCTCGATCGAGAATGCCACGTATTTATAGCAAAGCATGCTTGTACAAAATTGATTGCTACCGTCTAAATTGTGTTAACGAAATCACATAGAGGTAATTAACACTGACTAACAAAGAAATGATTAATTAGTGATTTAAAGATTTCAAATGTGGGTATTATTGAATTCATGTTGTTCTTGGCGCCGCTGAATGAAGTTAATAACTCCTTATATATATCTATTATGTATGAATAGAATTTATGAGAGTAGATGACTTTTGTTACATAGAAATTGCATTATAACATATGACATTAGATTTAAATTAATTTCAATTCATTTGTTACGTGTTTTCATTATTTCACTTAAAATATTCTCTATGTACCTCTAGCTCTATTTAAAACGATTTTATTTGTTTGGGTTGGTGGTGTTGGTTTAGGTTACACGTAGTTAGTAATTTTTTTTTTTGAAGTGTTTGTTACTTGGTAGGGGTAGCTCAGAGGCAGTAGTCAGTGGTCCGTCTGTCGGTGTGTCAATGCGTTACAAATGGTTCGCGGTCCGCCTCCCGCCCGATGAATGGATAAAATGTTATCCGACTCGGAGTTTCTATACAAATTGCCTCCATACGTAGCGTTGAATATGAAAGAAATATATTTTGACGACCTCGATGGTGCAGTGGTCTGGTAAGTGGGTAAGCTTCGGCTGCGTCTGACTACGCTGAAACTTTTTTTTATACACTAGAAGTTGGCCCTTGAAGGCTATCTCCCCGTAAGTAAGTGATTTAAATTTAAATTTAATTAACCTCATTCTAATTCTATTTATTTTGTAATTATTTCTTGGCCTGACATGTAAATATTTAGTTACTATATAAGCAGCTATGAATTTGTAAATATTTATAAACTATTTAAAAAAAATTGTTCGGAGAATGTTGGCAATGTTGAATATATATGCCTATAATTGATAAATTGTAACAGATGGATATTTAGACGGATAGAAATGTAATTCGCAACTTATCGCTGGCATACCTTATGAATAAATAAATAAATGATACAGTCTAGGATGGTAGTGGGATAACCTCTTAGGGCTATTGTAAACCCATACTGCGTGCCATACCGTACCGTACCATAGAACGGGCGCTGTCGCGCTATAATGTTGGAGGTCTTGGTCTTGGGTTCGATTCCCGGCTCGAGTCTGGTCTGTTAGGGGGCTTCGGCCGTGACAAGCTACCCTTACAGACAAAGACGTGTCAAGCCTAGCGATTTAGCGATATCGCGTAAAAACCATTTAGGAGTGTGGGTTCACTATACTAACAGGTTAGCCCGCTACCATCTTAGATTGCATCATTGCAAGGAGATATAGCCGTCAAGGGCTAACTTGTAGCGTATATAAAAAAAAGATAATTAGGCTTACAGCTCTGGCTTTGATTAACTATGAGATTTAGCATAGTTAAAGTTTAACATAGGTAAAACTTGCGACATCCCAGTTAGTTACCTATGATTAAAGGTAGGTATGCAATCATTAAGCTTTGATAGCCTAGTGGTTAGAACGTCAGCCTCCTAATCAGAAGTTGCGGGTTCTTACCCGGGCACGCACCTATAACTTTTCGGAGTTATGTGCGTTTTTAAGTTATTAAAGTATCACTTGGTTCAACGGTGAAGGAAAAACACCGTGAGAAAACCTGCACGCCTGAGAGTTCTCCATAATGTTCTCAAAGGCGTGTGAGGTCTGCCAATCCGCACACGGCCAGCGTGGTGGACTATGGCCAAACCCTTCTCCCATTGAGAGGAGACCCGCGCTCTATAGTGAGCCGAGAATGGGTTAATCATGATGGTACAATTATTTAGAATGTCAAGCAAATAATTCATTAAAATAGTTATTTGGTTAAAAATGTGAATAATGATTCTTAATATAATCAGAACAACGCGTCTGTTGTAAGCGTATTGTTGCTTTTAACATTATTGTAATAGAATTTTTTACAATTTTCATTATTAAAGAGACATCAGAAAATGTGATGAGTAATCCCGTGCGATACACTTTGCGGATCACGGGTAGGTAGGTGCACCTACCTGTGTACAAACATACAATAATATGTCGTAGACGCGTCTAATGTATACTATTTTTAATACATCTACCTATCAACCCGCATTATGGACGAGCGAGCAGGCTGTTAGCAAAAAAAGTAATTCACCTACTTGGTTATCGGAAAGTTCCAGTTATTTATTTTGGGAACTTTTTAGAAATGCGCTTCTTCATAAACTAAGAAAACAAAGTCAGAGTAAAAAAGCACTATTCATCTATCTGTTGCTTAATAATATATTTAACATTTATTTATTATTATTAGTCCTTTTATTTTTTATATTATATTTTAAGTATGTTTATTTATTTATTATTTAAATATAGATATTATATCATAACTATATATATATATATATATAAAAGCGAAATACCACTAACTTGTTATCACGATATCTCAGGAAATATAGAACAAACGAACGACACGTTTTTGTCGGTAGGGTGTTAACTAGCCACAGCCAAGCCTCCCACCAGACCAGACTCGAGCCGGAAATCGAACCCAGGACCTCCAACTTTATAATGCCACAGCACACACACTGCGCCAAGGAGGCGTTATAAAACATTAATTTGGAATATACACCTGATATCATGATATAAATAATTGTTTCATACAATATATTGCTATTCACCATACTAATGAGTTGGTATTTAACTTCTTGATCGCAGATAATCTTCTTGTTATTATGGCAAGCCCAAGGCACTTTGGTTTATAACAATAGCATAAATAACTCATAAGTTTATTAACGGGTAACGATTTTTACGTCCCATATTGGAGGTTGATTGACTTTTTATGAGAAAAATATTTGGGGATATAAATTTAAGATTAATTGAACGTTACTTTCGACTAGATTAGACATAGACAGATTCATACGTAAGTCAAATTGGCAATCAATGAGTGATTAGGTATAATAATGATACATTTAAATAAAAATAAATATTGTATTTTTCTGCCAACGGTACAGGACTCTCGGTCCCTAGCAAATGTTGTGGTGAATTTCATATTTTTGTAAGTATCTACCTACATCATCTGTTTATTCTACATGTGTTTTGGTTCACATGAATTTTTTTGATTTTCTCATGCTTTCATAGGCTTATGTAGGCGAGGCGGGGTCTGAAGAGCCCTTCTTTACATATGGAATATTACGTTAGAGCACTTTGAGAATCATTCATTTTATAACGTTTTTTTAATTTAAAAATGGCTTTTTTACTCGATTATAATAAAATGTCTATAAGTTATTCTGAAAAATGACCCCCAAACAGCCGGGATTTAGTATTATCCCAAATGTCATTTCACCCCTTCTTAAACGAAACCTGGCTCTGAAACGAACGGATTGCCGCGTACATTGTCTAAACAATTCTTAAGTGATCAATTTTACACCAACAAAGTCATAAGTCCCCGTAAATCACAAAGAAATTGAGCTTTATGTTGAGGGACTAAAATTCAAATTCGTTTGATATTACAAAAGCTTTTCTTTTAAAATTCATATTTTTGGCCTCGAAAAGATTTCAAGGGACTTTCATTTGCTAAAGTAATAACGACGTTGTCACAATCGCCTACAGATCAAAACCGTTTGTTTTAATCTAGTTTAAAATGTCCCACAGAACAAAATTTCTTTGTAATTTTGAATAGTTCGAGCCGCTTCACAAAGTTGTGGAAAACTCATCTTTATCTACATATATTTACAGTCGATAATGCTTTGTTCAAAATTAGTGTTGCTTGCATCATTTGTTTAGCACAATCACCAGTTGTCGGTCCATAACAAAACACATAAATTAAGTGCTCAATAATAAATGGAAATGTCCCTCGCAGAGGACAGGGCATTAGGGCGGGATTATGAGGACTCTGGCCCTCTGCACTTTCTTATATGAAAGACAGAATGTCTATTAGTTTCAAATGAACGCATTCTATAATTTTCACATCGACTTGATTTTATTACAAATTAAATTAATTGACACAACCTACTGGATATATAGGTGAAGTAAAAAATAAAATGTTGTAAATTATTTTAACCTCGATTGGATGACACTCGAAACAAATTTCTCGGCTCCACAGTGGTATGTATGTGTAATTAATGACAGCACTTCAAATATGTAGTTTTTTAATTCATATCCAACATTTTCCTTGTTGCTTACATTAAAATGTTAATGCTTTAGAAAAGTTTTTTTTTGTAATTTTATCTTACCTCTTTCCATCTTTAGTCAATTTGTATTAGGTTGTGTGTGTGAGGATAGACGTTTCTGGAATTTAGAGCTTAGCTTCTTCGTTGCTCTTAGTTAGGTTAGCTTTAACGATTATTAACATCGATGGTAATAGACGGATCTCACGGCTTAAAATGTTATGCAAGACATAGGGTTTTACAATTCACAACACCATGCTGGTATTGCGAAATTCTTGATAGAAAAACCTTATAGGTTACACTATTTAGGCACATAAATGAAATTAGGAACTAGTCAATCTTATTTGAACATTCTTAATCTTTTAGATGCCGTAATCTAATAAATAAGGAAATAAGTAATACAATAGTGAATTAAATTTGCTAAGTAATGAAGACACACCAAACACAAAATTAATAAAGTTGTATGTATCTTTTTATTTTTTATTTAACTCAAGTACTTTTGTATCATTTTCTATATATTAGGTTACAATGACAGGCTCCCAAATGGATCGTAAACGAGATAAACGTCATCCCATTACTCATAAACCACTTTCGTATCAATAGAGCACGCGACAAAAAGTTTAACACCGAAAAACCAAACAAGTATCGTTTAGGGAGATAAAATCTATTCAAACAGGCCCCTGTCAAGTCGTGGCCACTAAGTGGTCAAATATACGGCCCGTGTCAAACTTCCTTTGTACGCGGTGTACCTGTCTCAAATTTATGAAAAGTATCTGTTTATTCGGGCAAGGACCAACATCCGAGGTCCATCGTCAATTTATACGGTATAAACATGTTTCAAACCTGTCTTACGCGTGGCTTAGGGGTGGCAGGGATGAGGGAGCACGCGCCGGGGGAAAACCGGTCGGACATTGGTCAGTCTACCCCACCGGTCACTGGCTGTCCAAAGCTTGCGATTGGTCAACGATTATATTTGCCAGGTGCGAATTCGACGTTAGAATCCGAACAAATAATAATGTTTCGTTAAAAATTCACACAAATAATATACCAGTAGTTACCGATTTTAAAAGCTTTCATGCTTTTCTGTTTGATTAGCTCTTCTTTGCACAATCAAAGGTTAGTTTTCATAAAAATAATTTCAATGATCATATCATAATTAGTTAACCAAACTTCGAGTAACTTGATGGCAATTCTTTAAAAGTCAAAGGCATACCATGTGACTTGTCGATTTAGCATAGTTTTAAGACTTCATCGTATCGATGCCAAACTATAATGCAGTAGATAGAGTAGGCATTAGCAATACGTTAAAATATTAGATATGAAAACTCTTTATAAAAAATGACAGAGAATAAAACAGTTATTTACATAAGAAGCTTTGTCTGTTTAAATAGTACAAGAGAGAAACAATTTCATGCGTAAAATAACTCTGTCACATTTCATAATGATATCTCTTAAAAAGGTAGGTTCTTGATTAAAACCTCCTTTGACAAACTTAACAAAATTTTACAGAACAAAAAAGTGTAGATTAGGCAAGGAGTCGGTTAAATCGGTAATAAAATATGTCAGTTATTAAAATTAACTAATATAGTCAACCTTTGTGTTTTTTCTTGAATTCGGAAAAAAATGAGGCTATGTAAACGTAATTGGTAGAGTGTGAAGGGTTCCTGGCTCGGGTGATGCGTATAAAATCCGTAAGAAATTTAATATTCTCATACGCGGTGGACTGAATGCGCTCAATATGCATGGGTGCATTCAGTCAGGGGGGTGACGAACTATTTTCTTACATTTGCAGACGGACGTTTAATATCCTTGGGTATGAATATATAGTATGACAAATATAAATCTGTTATGTTTGTCAAATCAAATGTATTTTGCACAACATAACTGGTGATTTGAAATAATGTTAGCATATTATGTAGCTCTTAATATAATTTTAAGTGGCATGTGAGATGGTGATAACAAAAAGAAAATTTACCTGGCTAAGTTTGTTGTGGGCTTCTTCTTAGACCGGGGCGCGTTTGGAACCCTCATAGCTTTAGTTTTAAGTCTACGAATGTAGTTATCACCATCAAATCACTACTATGTAAATTATTGAAGCGTCAAAAGCGCCTCTTAAAGGACTATTTGAATAAAGATCATTTGAATTTGAAGTTTGAATTTGTTATATATGAACGTGGAAGGGCAAAGGTGTAGAGGAAGACCAAAGAAGAGATGGATTGATTCTGTAAAAGAAGAAATGTGTGTAAAAGGTAGGAAGTGAGGCTGATAGAAGTGAGTGGAAGAAGAAGACGTAATGTGCCGACCCCACATAATCTGGGATACGATATCGCGTAAAAACCAATAGGGTACGATGTCGCGTAAAAACCAATTAGGAGTATGGGTTTACCATACCCCTAACAGGTTAGCCTGCTACCATCTTAGACTGCATCATCACTTACCATAAGGGGAGGTTGCTGTCAAGGGCTAATTTGTAGTGTATTAAAAAAAAAAAGAAATTAATTGATGATTTGATTAATGTCCATGAGATGCTTACTATCGAAAGTAGAATTATCAATGCAAATGTATTAACTATAATTGGAAATTGGTTTTCTTCTTTAGCTTTAAGAAATCGCTAATCTTTTCGGTAACCCTATGACGATATTTGATCGCTTGACCGTTCATTAGATCAGACTTTCAGAAAGTGGATGTTAACACAAAAGTATTCACGCAAACTTGACACAATTTTTATTCATCGATTCAAAAACAAACATAGTTTATTCGGGTAACATATTTTGTAGGTACGTGCGAATTACCCGCAGTTTTATCCCAAGCCCGAGCGCCGTTCCCCCGGGGTAACCGCGCCGTCCGAAAACTTTACCCCTGACCCTGCACGCGATAAATACACATTCCGAACAATAAACTTATGTTCAAGTTTTCTTACATTTTACAGTTAGTCTTAATAATACCTATTGTATTCCATTATTCGTGTGTGTTAGTTAGATAACAGTGCTGGATTTTGGTTTAAAAGCTGTTAATTGAATAGTATTGATCCACAACTTTGGTTTGTGTTTTTTACGTAAGTTAAACTTTAACGTTAATTGAAGATAAGGATAATAATACTTATAAGTCTCTATAGTTATATCTACACTTCATCATCATCATGATCAACCCGTTACCGGCTCACTACAGAGCATGGGTCACCTCTCAATATGAGAAGGGTTTGGCCATAGTCCACCACGCTGGCCATGTGTGGATTGGCAGACTTCACACGCCTTTGAGAACATTATGGAGAACTCTCAGGTGTGCAGGTTTCCTCACGATGTTTTTCCTTCTCCGTTGAAGCAAGTGATATTTTAATTTTTAAAGTACATGATAGTTTAGATATTAAAAATATCTACACTTTCATGTATTTTATCATTGCGTTCAATGGACGATAAAGTTTAACATACGTTAGTATGGTATGGTTCGGTGGGAGGCTTCGGCCGTGGCTAGTTACCACCCTACCGACAGAGACGTGTCGCAAAGCGGTTTAAAAGCGATAACATGTCGCGTAGAAGAACCAATTAGGAGTATAGGATTACCATACCCCTAACAAGTTAGCCCGCTACTATCATTGACTGCATCACCACTTACCACCAAGTGAGATAGCCGCCAAGGGCTAACTTGTAGTGTATTAAAATAAAAAGTATAAACGTTAAATC
This sequence comes from Lasiommata megera, assembly GCA_928268935.1. Classification (NCBI taxonomy): domain Eukaryota; kingdom Metazoa; phylum Arthropoda; class Insecta; order Lepidoptera; family Nymphalidae; genus Lasiommata; species Lasiommata megera. The sequence goes on from OV743321.1 coordinate 4,677,746, forward strand.
AAAGCAAACCTGTTATATTTATAAATATAAAATGCATACTAAAATTATCGGAACCGGCGGGATTTGAACCCACAACTCTCCGACAATCGCCGCTTTAGTGCTTTGTTAATATAGCAACGGTCTACATACCAAAGATGCCGAAATAAATATATAGCTTTCATCATGCAAAGGATAGTTTGCAAACTCCGATAGGAACTGCGAATGTCTTAAAAGAAAAATCTTTACTTAACAATTTTTGAGCGACCTATACACAATCGATAATTTTATGCAAGTATTTTATTTTATTGATTTTTTAATGCCTGTGTATTTCATTTCGATACACGCAAAATCAAAATATGTAATATAGTGCTACCCAATAAGTATCTTTGTCAGGATCTCACGAATTATAAAATAACTTCGTGTTTACTGTATCCCGGGTAACTTGTAAGCTGTAACCAACGTATCTTATCTACCCTCAACATAATAAGTATGTAGGTACTATGTGCAAAGCAACGAGGCCTCGGGGACCTCCCGCCTCTTTACAGCCTGTCAATGACTAGTAAATTTAGAACTCGGTCCGCCATTGATATAAATGTTTTTTGTTTTCCCAAAACGACCCTTCGAATTGTAATTTAGTGATATGTTTTTGTTTTAAAAAAATTGTATAGGTTGTTTATTTTGACTTTGTTTACAAAAATGAGGATATTGATTTATGTTTAGTGAGTTATGCTTCAACGGTGAAGGAAAACATCGTGGGGAAACCTGCACGCCTTAGAGTTCTCCATAACGTTCTCAAAGGTGTGTGAAGTCTGCCAATCCGCACATGGCCTGCGTGGTGGACTATGGCCAATCCCTTCTCATATTGAGAGGAGACCCGTGTTCTGTAGTGAGCCGGCAATGGGTTGATTATGATGATGATGATGAGTTATGCTTTGCATAGAGACTATAATGAGTATTATAATTTTAGATGACAGACGTCTATGTTAGCATAGGTATAGCGACGTCCATTTTTTATTTTTTTTATGTTTCCATAGGTATAGCGACGTCCCTTGTTTATTTATTTACCGGTGAGAAATGCGTTTAGTCAACCTCCCGGAAGCGATGGGTATTTGGGACTCACTGGTGGTCAGATAGGCGACCAGAATTCTAAAACCCAGCGATTTTCCTTCGCGTTGCTGTTGACTGGATTATGGGAACGCTCGCGCATTCGTCCGTAACTCAGTCAGCGGCGTCCGCCGAGTTGGACCCTCCACCGAGTACCTATAGATATACGAGACACTCTAATACGTCCGAGGCACGCCAGGAACTTGGGGGACTAGTGACCCCGGACGGGAAAATAATACTCTTAGTCCGAGTATTAATACAGAATTACTAAATTGATTAATCTATCTGTGTTTTCAAAGTGACAGTCTCTTCGTTGTCAATATGGAAATTATATGATATTTTCATTGAAATTTTCGCCTTACTGTCTGTCTAGCCGGGCTAATTTAATAAAGCTGAATAGACTAGGCGAAACTGAGCTTCATAGTTACCAACAATGTTTCCAAGGCTGGCAACATGCAAGCACGTTGGAAGTCTCAGATTTAGTTCTTTCTTCCATCATTTTTCATGCTAAGAAACTTTAATATTCTTACTCCAACTTGTAGAGCGTTACTTAAAACAAGATGGTGAGGGCAAAGTAAGCAGAGTCGTCAAATATTTATATAGGCTTAGGTTAACCCTGCGAGGTCCGTCTATCAGACGCCTCGTGGGACCGGCCAGGTATGTCGCGACCCACGCATTCTATAGAAGTGACTTACTTTTAAGTTTATTACAGTTTAAAAAACCTTTTTTTGCACTACAAGTTAGCCCTTGACGGCAATCTCACCTGGTTTAGATCATGATGTGGTCTAAGAAGTTAGTGGGCTCACTTGTTAAGGGTATAGTAGACCTAATTGGTTTCTACGCGACATCGTGCCAGAACGCTAAATCGCGTGGCGACGTCTTTGTTGGTAGGGTAGTAACTAGTAACGTGTCGTGAAATGACATGATTTAGCGTTCCAGCACGATGTCGCGTAGAAACCAATTAGGAGTATGGTAAACCCATCATACCCCTACCGGTTAGCCCGCTACCATTCTAGACAGCATTATCACTTATCACCAGGTGAGGTAGTCGTCAAGGGTTAACTTGTAGTGTATATAAAAACAAATGTATGATCGTAACTTGGATGCAGAGCAGACTTTTAATCAAAGATTCTTCAATTAAAGATCATTGGTTAAGAGTACGATATATTATTTTACTGTGACGACACTTGGGTTTCAGCTGATCAATCAACGACATGTTTTTAAATAATGCACTGACCAGCGTTTTTTTTTTCACGCTGGGAAATGCTTTTACGCCCCTCTGGAGGCGACGCAGGCAAGACTGCGCCACTTCCGACAGGGTATGTAGAACTCTCCGGCGGCCACACTGGCGACCAGAATACCCACTAAAACCCAGCGATGCTCCTTCGCGTCGCCTGGTGGCTGGGTCACGGGAACACTCGTGCACTCGACCGAGGCCCAGCCAGCCGCGTGGTGGACTATGGCCGAACCCTTCTAATACTAAGAGGAGACCCTGTAGTGAGTGGGTGATGGGTTGATCATGATGAGAATAAATACATTTTATTTCTGTCTATGTTAAAGAGAAAGATGGAATTTCTTAACGTTTTCAAGTCTACGTATATCCAAGGGTCATTCCAGTAACCCGCAATAAAATATGCGCACGGACGGGGTCGGGATGTAAAAATGTTGTTTTTAGGACCCCCTATAATGTATCCTTAGGAAGAGTTAAGTGCTCTACCTGTGTTTTATAGAGGTACATACAATTTTCATATGTAGGTATTTATAGGATCCCACTTTTGTAAAGCTTAGTTTGGAAAAGTTCAGATATTTTCTGAAGTTGGATTATTTAGTATTAGTAGTACATTTATTAACTCTATTAGGGAATTGAAATCTAATTTTCCTTTATCGAGTTTCTTCATAAAATGTAAACATTTTTTTAAATTGAAATTGATACAAAATCTTTTTTCTTTCTTCTGAACTATAACTATAATTAGATGTTCCCTCGTCGAATTTCTCAATATTGTGTTTGTTTGATATAAGATAGTAAATTATAGGTAGATTCATTTGAATAGTTAAACTTGTATATTTCATAGTCATCATTATCAACTCAGCAAGAGAAGTCCACCACGCTGATCAAATGCGAATTGGTACTGCACACGCGTTGGATAAGATTATAAGGCTTGAATGTTTCCTCAATATATTTTCCGTGACCGCTCAAGAAAGTTTTATAGGTTTAAATATATTCCATTAAAATTAAGCGTAGATAAACATCAATCAATTTCTAGGTCGTTTATTTATAAAAAATTACATCGAATCATCTAGAATAAAACTCCAGAAAACAAAAAGTATTGTTCTAATTTTAAAATTCTGTACTTCCTCTATTGTTTGAAGAGACATCAGACTGGTCCTTTGTCTCCATATTTTCGACTACGTGCTACTAAGGTTTTCTAAAAATTCCTGTCAAATTAGCAACGTTTGCAATTGAAGATTATCTCATGTCTGATTCGTGTTACCGTTCTCGTTCCACTTCCTATCTCCTCACATAAAAATCTCATATCCCGAAAATAAATATTTTTGTACTTGGACTTCCGGAGCCGTCGGTCAAAGTCAGCTACAGCGACATGTTAATTTAAATAAATTCATCAAGTTCGACTATGGCTCACGAGGTCCTAAGTTTTATTTCTGGGTCGGATAAAATATTGTTAGGTATTGGTTTTAACTGTTCACAAGTAGAAGTACCCAAAGCCAGTCCAGTAGTGAAAGTGTCAGACGTGATTACAACTGTCAACGTCTAAAAATCGCATTAGAGTCTATGGTCTGTATCCCTCTCTCTTATAAAAAAGGTAGCTTGTATCCTCTATGTAGGACAATAATAGATTGAGAATCATAATGATGATGTTACATATCTAGTTCTAGAAAGAGAAAACAATATATAAATAACAGACAAAATTTAAATCTATGTGGGTAGGTAGGTATTTTAAGGGTCTAAACTTGAAGAGCAATTAATACTTGAGTAAGGTAATCTATAGACAGCATCTCCCGCCTGACCCGTGGGATGACCCTCGCCTAACGAACTCGCTATACCCTTCCCTGAAGGAAATTCTAACAGTTTATAAATTTAAATTGATTTTAGTTAGTAGGTACATTTATTTTCATACAGTTGACGACGTTTGGAAATGCACGAGACTATTGATTTTTCTCAGAACACAGTTATAGCGGGATTTATTCTACCACTAACGCCATCTGTTTTTTTACTGCAAAAATCACGTATTTTGCCAGTAAGTTGGCCTTTCTGACTGTCAGCAGTTGTGAAGCCATTGATCTGATTTTCGGGAAATATCCTGAAAGACCTATTTTACAAATATCCGCCCTTAAAAGGGATAAATGGATGTTTTAATATTGCAACGATTATATAATTGTCTGTAGTTATTGGGCTGAAATTTAGATTGGGGATAGACTAAACCCTGGATATACATATACGGCATTGTATTGCTGCAAAGCTGTGATAGCTTAGTGGTTAGGACGTCAGCCTCCTAATCAGAGGTCGGGGGTACAAACCCAGGCACGCACCTCTAACTTTTCGGAGTTATGTGCATTTTTAAGCAATTAAAATATCACTTGCTTCAACTGCGAAGGAATACTTCGTGAGGAAACCTGCACGCTTGAGAATTCTCCATAATGTTCTCAAAGGCGTGTGAAGTCTGCCAATCCGCACATGGCCAGCGTGGTGGACTATGGCCGAACCCTTCTCATATTGAGAGGAGACCCGTGCTCTGTAGTGAGCCGGCAATGGATTGATCACGATGATGATGATGATTGCTGCAAAACACCGAAATAAAATTGCACCGTAACAAATGAATACGACCTCTAATGCTAAAGGCCTAATAACTTCTTCTTTCATCGTCGGTTACGATCAGACATGGTAACTATAGTAAAACTATAGTTGTACTAACTATAGTTAAACTAACTGTACGGCCAATTATAAACAATCAGCCGAACAGATCCGGTCCTCTAGAGGCGTCACAAAAAGCAGGTCTAGCGAAGTTAGTGTAATCGATACGCCCTTAGGGCTTTCGTATAAATTAGAACCACCATCCATCACCGCCCTTTGCCCAATCGCTCGCAGTTTATTGATAGCGCATTGCCGATAGTTTCGGATTTAGGGCAGACACAGTTTGAGCAAAACTCCAGGAATTTTGATGGGACGCTGCTCGGTATTAGTTCTGCCAGCTGGGAGACGTTGATCAACAAACAAATCTTGAAATTTTATTTTAGCTATTTCGTAAACACTGTAGTTTTATTGTACAACATCCTACTACGTCACAACAATAGTCGGTGTTTGTTGCTTTGCGGTCCACCGGGCTGCAAGTGACAGAACAGTGCATCAATGTGTCGGGCGGTTGCTGTGTCGTCGCACGTATTTTTTACATCTTCTCCGAGCCGTTTCCGAACGAAAACACCTCGCTTGGTGATCTAGCTGCTCCAGCCTTCCAAGCTATATTTGATTTATCGAGTCTGTTCCGGTGGGAGGTTCTGGCCTTGGGTAGTTACCACCCTACCGACTTAGTGCTCCGGTACAATTTCTCCTACCAGATTAGCCCGCTTCCATCTTCTCTAAATAAATTAATTTTTTTTAATCGAAACTGATCAAAATCTGTGTGTACAATAAAAGTGTATTTTTTCATTCATTCATTCAGTCGTTCATTTATTCATTCTTAATAAATATTCAGTGTAAGTACCAGTGGGGATAAATGCATGTGCCTATGTATAGAGTGAACGTGAAGTTACGTACGTACATTCTGTAAGCTAATAAAACCCCGACGTCTACGTACGTATAACTTGTGACGTAAAAGTAAACATCGTTTGAGCCCTAGCCGAGTGAGGTGGGGTCATCCTGCGGGGGCGAACCTCCGGAGAGCGTAGCGATACAGGGTTAATTAGGAAATACGGGATGTAGTGGTCGCTACGTTGCGTCGAGTACAATCAGACAGAAAAGTCGTTCAACGTTGGTACCTACTTAATATGCATCTTGGTTATTTCGATAGATAATGTGCAAACTTAAAACACTATACAAAAATCTACAGTTACTTCATTTAACGCATTAATAAACAAACATAAATATTGTTTATAAGTGTGTATGTGGTTATGTTAATTAATTCTTAACGAACTATTGTTTTTACTACGAAGTTATTTTTACTATATTCAACATTGTTCTTAGGATTACATCTATATAACATATCCTAAGAAAATGTTATCGAAACCTATTCAGTGGTTTAGGCGTAAAAGGATAGGTAACAGATAATTTAAAAATTCGTTAGAACACTTGAAAAATGATTTTACCCGATTTTATTTTTTTAAGTTTGTTGTGGGCTTCTTTATACCAGGCCGCATTTGGAAGCTAGGTAGCTAGCTAGCTTTAGTTTTCAGTTGACTAATGTAGTTATCTCCATTAAGTAACTACTATGCAAGTTATTGACGCATCAAAAGTGCCTTTTAAAAGATTTGAATAAAGTTTATGATTGGTTGATTTATTGCATTTTATATTTCTAATCACTTTTCATAAAGTATATTTTATTAATTCAAAATATATTTTAAGAATTCTAATAATGGCTTTATTAGATTTCTTAAAATATATTTACTCTCCTTCGTCTGCCATAATTTATTCTAAAATGGAAAACCTGTTTTTATTTAACACTTCTGTGCTTGACAGTCGATCAGCTAGGTATTCGTCCAGCGGTTGTTTAAGTGAATTACCTATCATTTTGATTGAACGTTTTGGAGCCTCTTGAGGACCCATTAAATCGGATTTCTATTTACCAATACGATACCAACATGCATAGATAATTATTTACTAACCATCTAAATAGGCTTTCCTAACACAGAGTGTTTTTACCATGTTTGATTGCCTGTAGCAATAAAGCCGCTTAATAATGCTGTGATATCTCTTTTTTTATTTCTCCTTTCTTTCTTTCTTCTAATTCATTCATTCTTTATTTCATTCTAAGTAGTAGGTATGTACTATATGTGATAAATGCAAAAATTAAACGTCAAACCAAGCTCACTGTTATTTATTTATTTGACCAGTTGACATAGAATGTGTAGGTTTCTATGGTTCTTTTTTGAATATTACAATATGATTTCAGGTGTATATTTGCAGATTGCAAGCGGATTGTATAATAGAATCACATTTGCACAAAAACGTTTGGATACACTTAGCGTATGCTAAATTCAGAGTTAAACCAAACATGATCAACCCATTGCAGGCTCAATACAGAGCACGGGTCTCCTTTCAATATGAGATGGGTTTGGCCATAGTCCACCACCCTGGTCATGTGTAGAGTGGCAGAATTTACACGCCTTTGAGAACATTGTGGAGAAACCTCAGGCATGCAGGTTTACTCACGATGTTTTCCTTCACCGTTGAAGCAAGTGATATTTTAATTGCTTAGAAACGCAAAGTTAGAGGCACGTGCCCGGGTTCTAACCCTCGACCTCTGATTTATAGGCGGACGTCCTAACCACTATTCTATCACAGCTTCTGTAAACAAAACTCTAATATAATTTTATGTAAACTAGTAAAATAAGACTTTTGGGTACAATACACGTCTTAAACAAATATAAGAAACTGTGGCTAGTGACCTTTGGCCCTTTTGCGCTGGTGTGCGTAAGGGACAGGCCGTGTATACGCACTAACACCATGGAAACGGTTGTATTTGCAAATGTGACTTGTTATAGCTGAGAACGGTTAGAAATGGCATTCGAAAATCAACTTGGAGAACATCTCTCTTATAGTGCAGAGTGATTAGAGTTGCCTAACATGTTATGGTCAATGACCAGAATTGTCGGCTTAACGTGCAGTCGAATCATGGGTGGATAGTACTGAATATGGCTTAATACAAATATTTAGTACCCAACTTTATCAAATTCGGCATATTATATTCGTACGTAAAAATTAAGGCTAATATCTTTAATTGAATACACCTTCGAGATATTATCTTTAATTTTTTATATATTATTTATACAGCAAACGAGAGATCAATTTGTAAGCTTTTTTTTGCTTTTACGAAGTGATCGCATCTGGTTGGAATATATCACACAAAAGGGAAATGAGCTAGCGTGTGGAAAATACAATTCGACAAATTATGTATATATATGCTGAGCTTTCTGGTTTGTGTTACAGACAGACAAAATTTCTGATTAGAATAAGATGTGAGTACTGTGTTTAAATATAAATAAATTTTCTTTCTTGCTTTCTATAATGTGGGATAAGGGCAAGAAAGAAGAAAGAAGAGCAAGAATCATCATGATCAACCCATTGCCGGCTCACTACAGAGCACGAGTCTCCTATGAGAAGGGTTTGGCCATAGTTTACCACGCTGGCCATATGCGGATTGGCAGACTTTATACACCTTTGATAACATTATGGAGAACTCTCAGGCATGCAGGTTTCCACACGATGTTATACTTCGTTTAAAAAAGTGACATTTTAACTGCTTTAAAACGCACATAACTCTGAAAAGTTAGAGATGCGTTCGCAACCTCTAACTTTTCAATTAGGAGGCAGACATCCTAACCACTAGGCTATCACATCTTTTTGTAAATTAAGTTAAGCGATTTGTGTGTTATTGTCGTGTCTAGTAGTACGGAAGGGCAACATCTTGTAAGACCGTTAAGACGGGGCTACCTTCCGATACAATAACAGCATCCATTCCGAACCCTTTCTAGGTCCGGGGTCGACCCGGCCCGCTTATAAATTGCGGTGTCCGCGGCCCAGGGCGATTGTTTGTTTATCTTAAATATTGTATTTTGGACCTTTGCGAGGCACATAAAAATATATTACCTGCAGACGTTTGCTATCTGGTACCTATTGCCTACCTGGGGTATTGTTTTCGGGCTATGTACTGTACACCAGCCGCGAATCAAAAGTAGTATTATTCATATAAAACTATTACAGTCATCTATGACTCGTTCATATATTTATTTATTAAATACACTTACAATATACACAAAAAAATATACATTTCAGCATACAAAAGTGTCACATTCACCTGTATGCATATCAGTTTCAAGTAAGTGTATACAACATTGACTGCAAAGGTACATGTAAACGGCCACAAAAGAACAAATTAGGAAAAATTAAACACAATTACAAATTAAATTAAATTAAATAACAGTCTACACATTTTGAAAATATTAAAATTAAAATTATTAAGCGATAGGAGACTCACCGATCATGCCATAGATGATCGATGAGTTTCTTTCTAAACACAGGAAATGTGTGAATATATAACACATTTTTCATTATTTCTATTCTTGAATTGATGGTGATAACTACACTCGCCAACCCAAAACTAAAGCTAAGACGGTTCAACGACACCCAACCGGTAATATAATATATAAACTAACGTCTGAGTAAATAAAACGTACTTATCTACTAAATAAGTGACAGTACTGCGTTTGATGTTTTTTGTTATCCGATATTGTTTTTTGTGTTTGCATTAGTGACTCTGTAATTTTTGACCTGTCCTATCTTTTTGTCCGGTCCTATCAATGTCAGCGGTCATTCAAGTGGGCGAGAACAACCAACTACCCCTGTGGCTTTAACTAACCTCCTCAAATATAGACCTCCAAACACAATTTGAACAACTCTCAAACTCCCAAGAAACCAACCAAATGAATCCCCGTACAAATACCTCAAAACGAAGTGCCTGCAAAAATTACCTAAAAATTATTCTTAGGTAATTTATAATTGGATTTCCTGGGTTGGGTCTGGTCTGGTGGGTGGCTTCGGCCGTGGCTAGTTACCACCCTCCCGACAAAGACGTGTCGCAGAGCGGTTTAGCGTTCCGGCACGATGTCGCGTAGAAACTCGTTAGGTGTATGGTTTTACCATACTCCTAACAGGTTAGCCCGCTACCATCTTAGACTGCATCATCACTTACACCAAGTGAGATTGCAGTTAAGGGCTAACTTGTAGTGGACAAAAGAAAAAAAGATTTACGCAGCAACAACAAATCCGTTCTCTTAGCGCACCAAACTGCGACTGTTCAATAAAGGGCCATGGTAACTTACGTCCGAAATGTTTTAATAAAAACAACATGTTTTGTGAGGAAATGAAAAAGGTACCCGGGTTAGTAAATAACGCGAAGGTGGTCGGAGCAAGACGTCCTGGCTTTTTATTGCAATTTGAAGGGGCAAGGGGTTTGTAATATAGCAATATTTGTTTCCCAACGCCCGCCGGCGCCGCGGTCTAACAAAATTAAATATATCTTTTGCAGTGAAGTCCGTATTGCAATTTCAACGTAATTACCGAATGTTCAATAGCTTAAAATACTAAGACGTAAAGCAATTTGTTTCAATCCGTTACTAACTAGCCGATTATTGCTATACAATCTCTATCAGATATTCAGGATTATATAAACGACAAAAAAGCTATACTGATGGAGACCACCGAGGGGTTTTAGTGGGTAGAAATCCCACATGACCCGAGATCTCCCCCCAGAAAGTCGGGTAGGAGACTTCCCACTAGGAGAGCTCCCTCGACATTAAAAAAAAGAAAAATTGCCTACTAGGGAGGTACTAATTGAGAAAAAAGGTATATACTAGAGAGGCACTAATTGAGTAAAAATGTGATAGGTGTTAAAAGAAAAAATGTATTACTGCGTGTACCTACTAGATACTTTTAATACATGCCTAATCGTATCGTTCAATAATCAATTCAACAAAAAAGAAACAACAGTCTATTATTAAAATCATCACTATCATATCTAGTTCGAAATAAAAGTAACTTAGATATAATTCGTCTGAAAACATTCTGCCTTCTTGATAGCTGAGCTTTCGTTTCCATAGTTAGTTTTTTATTTTATTTATTAATGTTAAAAAAAAAACAACAATTTATATAACCGAACACCGGAAAAACCGAACAGGTTCGTCCTCGGTGCTAGTACGAAACTTAACGGTTAGAAACATTATAAAACTTAAGGAACCGAGTAAGCATATTATGGCATGAATCTCTATCATTTCAATCTCTGAAGTCATGAATCATGAAGTTCTCTATGAGTAAGATACAAAGAGTTAAAACTACTCGCCTAATAGTATCTAACTACTAGATTGCATATTGAAAGTGAAGCGGTGATAGCCTAGTGGTTAGGGCGTCAGCCTCCTAATCAGAGGTCGGCGGTTCGAATCCGGGCACGCACCTCTTTTCGAAGTTATGTGCGTTTTTAACACAATTAAAATATCACTTGCTTCAACGGTGAAGGAAAACATCGTGAGAGAACCTGCACGCCTGAGAGTTCTCCATAATGTTCTCAAAGGCGTGTGAAGTCTGCCAATCCGCACATGGCCAGCGTGGTGGACTATGGCCAAACCCTTCTCATGTTGAGAGGAGACCCGTGCTCTGTAGTGAGCAGGTAATTGGTTGATCATGAGATGATGACGATATTGAAAGTAAAGGAATTGTTTAGTAGGATAGAGAGATCCTAGATCGCAAATAAGTTACTAATTTAATCCTACCGAAAAGGTTTGCGATATCTGCTTCTAATGTATGCACAACGGGTGGACCCTCCGTGCCTTGTGCGAATTTGCGAGTCTACTTGCCATTCTATAGTTCTATACAACTCATCACTTCTTTAGTTTCTTTAAGCAATCTACAAACGTAAAAAAATGCTTTTGATTATCCTACATTATATTTATATATTTTATTTAAACAACTTTATTACAAAAATAATAAATTTGGCTTAAATGAAAACAACAAAATAAAATGCAATTTGCGATCTTGTCACTAATAGTGATCTCTGCGGCAACCGAACCGGTGGAGCCAATTAGCTAATAGTGATACGGAGTGTAAAAGTAAAATATAGATACATACTAATAATTATATGCTACTAAATATATAAACACACAAATAAATATATAGACAGACGACATCAAACGAGTCGCAGGGAGCCGCTGGATACAAGCGGCCCAAGATCGTGGCCATTGGAACTCCCTACAAAAGACCTATGTCCAGCAGTGGACGTCTATCGGTTGAAATGATGATGATGATGATGATGATGATGAAATATATAAAATAATAAAATTTTATGTTATTCTTTTTGTGTGACTTATGTGCAAAACTTTACTAAAAATACTTCTTGGACCATTTATTTATCTATCTGACTCGCGATTTCTTGGTTTTAAGTTCCGTGTCCAAAAATTATTTGTTGTTTGGTTTTCTCAGTTCAATTATCATTTCTAGTAGACTAAGATAAATTGTTTACCACCCGGTTGGTTTAAACCATTATTTTACGAGGATCACTTGTTGAGCTATCAACCCCGATTATTATTATTAATAATTGATCACCATCATCATCATCATGATCAACCTATTACCGGCTCACTACAGAGCACGGGTCTCCTCTCAATATGAGAAGGGTTTGGCCATAGTCCACTATGCTGCCATAGGCCATGTAAGTATTGGCAAACTTCGACACACGCCTTCGAGAACATTATTCAGAACTCTCAGGCTTGTAGGTTTCCTCACGATGTTTTCCTTCGATGTTGAAGCAAGTGATATTTTAATTGCTTAAAAGGCACATAGCTCAAAAATTAGAGGTGCGTGCCTGGGTTCGAACCCCCGACCTCTGATTAAAAGGTTGACGTCCTAACCACTAGGCTATCACAGCTTCGTAATACGTGATAATACATGATAATAATCTCTTAAACCAACGTATTGGAGAAGTGCAGAGATTCCAATTTTCTAATCTTTTCTTAGAAGGCAATACTACATTCGGCATAATATACAAAGCTTATAAAAAGCTAGTCTATCAATGCACAATGCACTTATGCATTAATTTAATTATTTTTGTACTAAATTTGTGATAACAAACACCTATATGAGCTAAACAAATTATAGCTTATCTCCGCTACCTATTCTCTTATAAGATATCTCTTCTAGCTACCCTGTAACCTGAGTTGTAGCAAGTAACGTGAATATTAAATTATGCAACAATAATATATTACGCCTCTACGAAAATAAATAATAGTGGTTTACTTACCTAGGAGGTTTATTCCGAGCGCGTCAAGTTATACTGAACGAGGCACAATTGGACCCTTTGCGGACTGTCCACCCTCGCTGTGGGCAGTACACCCCTAAACAACCTCGGGCAGCAAAAAACATACTAACCACCTTCCAAAAACACGCTAAATTACACCATAAACCACACAAAATAAGGTTGAATTTAGTTTGGCGAGGTTTCCTTGTGGGCAGCAGTAGGGGGACGGTCGCCGGATCGACCCCAGATTGTAGTGCGATTGTATAGTTTTGATTTCAATTCTGTTGTAATATTTGTACGGAATGTTTGAAAGGACCTGGTTGGCTTCAATACGTTTTGCTTTTATTAGCCTGTAGGTTTTATTTGTGTAAAAATTTCCATCGGAATCAGATATATATTGTTGTGGAGTTACATCGAGGTAATAACTTTACGTCTTAGTCACGAAAATATCTGCCACTGCCGCCTGAAATACGAGTTTAAGCCTTAATAAGGGACTGTAAAAAAAGCTGTGATAGCCTAGTGGTTATGACGTCCGCCTCCCAATCAGAGGGCGGGTGTTCGATCCCGGGCACGCACCTCTAACTTTTCGGAGTTACGTACGTTTTTAAGCAATCAAAATATCACATGCTTCAACAAAATAATTTGTTGAAGCATGTGTGACGAGCTCCGTGGCGCAGCACGCGCGCTGTTGCATTATAAAGTTGGAGGAACTGGGTTCGATTCCCGGCTCGAGTCTGGTCTGGTGGGAGGCTCCGGCTATGGCTAGTTACAATATAATACCACCCTACCGACAAAGACGTGTCGCCAAGCGATTTAGCGTTCCGGCACGATGTCGCATAGAAACCGATTAGGAGTATGGGTTTACCATACCCCCAAGTTAGCCCGCTACCATCTTAAGCTGCGTGATCACTTACCCATCAGGTGAGATTGCCGTCAAGGGCTAACTTGTAGTGAGTAAAAAAAAAATTGTTGATAACAGAAGAATATCTAGTTACCCATTTAACTTTGTTACGGCTTTAACTTAGACCAGGGCGCGTCGGAAATCTAGATTTAGTTTTAAGTTTACGAATATAGTGATCAATATTTAATTAAATTAATAATAAAGTGTCTTTTAAAGGATTATTTGAATAAAGCTTATGAATGATCGATTAATTGATTCCCGACAAAGGAAATCAAACCTGTGAACCTAGAACCTGTGATATCGACGAACATCCACCCCACTAGACAAAAGAGGAAGTCCCATAATCTTCACCTACATAATTATTTGTCTAGTGCGAGGCTTCGGTCGTGTTTTGGAACCCTACCGATAAAGACGTGTCGCCAAACGATTTAGCGTTCGATGTCACGTAGTACCAATTAGGAGCGTCGGTTTATCATACTCCTAACAGGTTAACCCGCTACCATCCTAGACAGTGATCACTTACCACATGAGATAGCCGTTAAGGGCTAACTTGTAGTATATAAAAAAAGGTTCAAAGAAAACCTTTCCTAATATTGTGTACTGGCGAGATATGTTAACATCTTTATAATAGATATGATTATCTTAGTACATAAGGGCGGTCGGCAAATTGCTTTGTACAACGTTTTTGCTGACGTGGCAGACTGTTTACACACGTAGCAGACGCGAGTTAAAGAAATAACCCTATGAGTGGAAACTGCTATTCTGCGTGGCCCAAGTCAAAGACTTATTGCGGGTCTAGGTGGAGCAAAAACGCTACCAGTACGAGAACTAACGCGACTTTACTCAATTATAATTCGACAATAATTTCCGTGCATCGAGTTTAGAGTAAAACAGTTGCCGAATAGCTAAAAAAATTTTTGTCTGGTGGGAGGCTTCGGCAATATTACAATATTATTTTTGCACGCCTACCCGGCAGATTGTAAGAAACTCTATTTAAATGTGACACCAATCACAATCTATGCAAATAAATGATTTGATTTGATTTAATATGGCCGTGGCTAGTCACTTTACTAACGTGACGATGTCGCGTAGAAACCCATTAGGTGTATGGTTTTAACATACTCCTAACAGGTTATACCGTTACCATCCTAGACAGCGTCATCACTTACACCAGGTGAGATTGCCGTCAAGAGAGACACTCCTAATTGGTTTCAACGCGACATCGTGCCGGAACGCTAAATCGCTTGGCGACTTTGTCGGTAGTGTGGTAACTAGCCACGGCCGTAGTCCCACCAGACAAAACATCAAATATATATAAATAATAAGACATGTATTGCGTGCGGCGTAACATATATACTTTTAATAACCCGCTTAAGCTTGTGACTTGGAACCACCCACCCTCCAGGGCATGCGTGAACCATGACAGTGTGACACGGGTCCGGCGACCGGCGTCCGAAATAGATATAACGTGTACCTATTTCACCAACTGTCGTGATATTTGTGGCGTTTTGAAAGTTGGCATTACTTTCTCGTGCGGCAAAGATGGCTATAAATCATTGGCTTATTTCTTGAGTAGGGTTTTGTACAGAAACTATGCATTGATATTATTATATCTACTTATTTAATAACATTAGATCTATGAAGTAGCTAACTACTTAATAATGTTTCGAACAGAGTTCTTAAATATAGCTTACGAGTAGATGCATTTATAAAATAATATTATGATCGAGTTTTTTTTAGGACTGTCTTTTAGCTGTGCTAACCCTATTGGTTGCCATAGCGTAACCGGGCTGTTTGGCGAGCTTCAGAAAGAGACTCTGCCAGAAGAAATTTTGAGCCCTAGGGCTCGAAAAAACTAAAGGAACGCCTGCCTAAGGGCGCCTCCTTTGAGGCCGAACCTCGGTTTAGGCGACGTTTGGGATAACGGTGAGTGGTCCGTATGTCTCCGAGGCCGTGGATGAAGCCCACGTCCGGGTGACGTAAGATAGCGAGGACCTTATCTTCGCCGGCAAAGACGGTATGTAGCGTATGATTGTGTGGTAGGCGGTACGAGTATGTTGTCAGTAGTCATCTGATCGTCAGGGTCGTGAAGGATATGTTTAAGTCTCCTCTTTCGGAGAGGAGTACTTAACGAATTAAGGGAGTAACAAGAAGCCGCAACTACGAGAGGGTTGGGGTGTCGGATTGAAGATTGACTTTGAGATGTCAGTGGATAATAGGAAATTAGGACCTAGCTAGCTAGCTTGGCCCTATCTCAACAAATCGGGAACCTTAAAACTTACCTGTGCATATATCCAGTTCTTGAGATAGTGTGTCATTAACTTTAGGATGTAAGCCCTTTAGAAGGTTTGTACCTACTGTCGCAGTTAAAGTTTTAATTAGTACCTACCTAAGTAAAATAAGTATACCTACGTCAGTATTATTTACAGAAAAACCTGTACAACCCTTTCTAGTTGGTGTCACAGACAGACACCAAATTTCTGATTAGAATAAGATGTACCTACTGTGTGTAAAACCATGTGAGAATAAATACATTTTCTTTCTTTCTTTTATATCCAGCATTACTGGTACAGACTTGTAATACACAGACTTGTAAGGTTCACCTGCCTTTAGAGGTTTACTTAAGCTGTTATTATTTCTCTACATATTACTTATAAGCGTCTAATAAATTGGTCAGCCACAAAATATATTATTTCAAATCCAGTGAAATTATAAATTCTTGTAAGAGAATATCATATTGGCAATATTATTCATAATCTTATAAGAAAAAAATACAATATTGTTTCGGACGTTATACCGTTGTGTCAGCGCCATCTATTAGCGAGTAGCAAACAACTATCAAATAGATTATAGCTGTAGAGGGCGGTAGCGGTGGTCGCTAAACAAAATAATAGGGTTGTAAGAACAGAAAATCTGTAACAAATACATTTCAATATGTAAGAAGTTACTGCTACCAACTGGCAATGACTCATCCAAGCGATATGGTATTCCGGTATGATGTTTAGAACCCATTACAAAGATGGGCAACGGTAGGTAGTAATCACTTATCTTAGCAATATTAAAAAACTAATTGTAGGCCAAAAACGTAGCCTCCAATTTTTTTTATTTTTTATTTATTTGGTTCGCCAAATCATTTTATTACAAGATTCTGTACCTTGCACTGAGGTACAGCACAAAAATGCTTAGCCACTTAAAAGGCGAACACCGCATGCAAATGTGCCTCATCACTTACCACCAGGTGGGATAGCCATCAAGGGCTCAACTTGTAGTGTATAAAAAAAACAAAGTTATTACTTCAGTTGTGTTTTTTGCTCCTTTCTACAGAGTATCTTGGTAATAGACAACGTAGCAGCTAGACATTAAATTGGTAAATAAAAATTAATATGATAATGATTTTAAATATTTCTTATAAATATAATTAATATTTTATAATTCTAAACGTGTAAGCAGTCCAAACCGCTGGTTTCAACCGTTTTATATATCTGTATGTTTAAGAGTAATTTAGGCGGCGATTATTTTATTTTTAAGCATGTTGATTTTGAATTGACTAGTCTTTAGAACCCGATTGAAAGTTTCGGACGCGATGAATTTCGGATTTGCAGTTTTTGTTTTCAATTCAAAAACTTACTGAATTGCTGCTTAGGCGATAAATAACAATAGGACATGTAAATAGGTATACCAAAATATGTATCACTTTAATTAATACGATGAATATGAAGGACCTTAATTTTTATAATTATGATAGCAACGTTCAATATCTTTTGTAACAATATAAAGGGACTGATACGGAAGGACAGACATGAATGGACTTTTATATAAGCTTTCATGTCTGCTCTAACTCCATAGCTAATTATAATTTATTATTAATTATGTAAGATCGTGCTAATAAAAAAAAACCGGCTAAGTTTGTTATGGGTTTCTTCTTAGGCCTGGGCGCGATTGGAATTCTCTTAGCTTAAGTTTTCATTTGGAGAGTGTTGTTATCACCATCACTTCACGAATGTGATATATATGAATGATTCATACATGCCTGTAATAGGTTTATATTAATAAAGCTATATTGGGTTTGAATTTGGTGCATTTTAAATAAACGTGGCATATCGTCGGAATAGTTAGGCAGCGTTTTGTCACGCTCTGAAAATTTAAGTGTGCCTTAACACTGCGTTCCTATTCGGTCGCTCCATCTCTGGGTTAAAAGGGTAAGATCAGTTTGAAAGACAAACGATCAATAGTGGAGTTAAACCAAACTAATTAAGAAAAGCTGTGTGCCTAATAATACACTAAATATTTTTTTAAAGAATACATATATTAACATATAATGAATAGAAGCAGGCGTTACTTTGCGGAAGTCCATGATAAGTAAAGTTGACTTTACTTTTCTCACTTGTAAAGTCAACATCTCCTGAGGATGATCCGGTGTCGGGTCGAAACGTGCGTAGAGGTTCTAGTGGAAGATTTTGTGTGGTGTTATATTATACAAATCTCCCGGTTGTCGGCGGACTATAGCAAATTATACTTGCTGTTTATTGTTTATATATATTAGAAGTCAATAGGCAGCCTTATCGCTAACACAATGACCGGCGATAAATGATCATGGGTCTTTAAAATAAAGTAACTGTTTGATTTTGAATAAAGTGTGTTCAATACATCTCGTTCTACAACTTAAAAGACAGTTAAGAGAAACAAAAAAGAACCAGCCAAGTAGCTACCCAGTGAAACTTGGTTTAATAGTGAACTTATGAGTTTACTTTAAAGTTGGCAAGTGAAAGTCTGGGCGGCGCGAGCGGAGTGAAAAATGCGAACTTGGAACGAAAACGAGAGTGGCCCGTCGTTGAGTTTAACGCCAACCGTGATTTGCATACGGTGGTAAGAAAAATCTAGGTTTAAAGGGCAACTAAGTGGAGATTCTTACAACAAAAACATTCCAGCTACGAAAACAAATGGGTTACAGTTAGAGTAATTCTCATATAGCTCTGTTAAACAAGAAACTGTGTGATTATCCATCGGATAGTACCATATAGGTGTCTTGAGCAACCCATTGACGGCTCACTACAGAGCACGGTTCTCCTCTCAATAAGAGAAGGGTTTGGCCATAGTCCACCACGCTGGCCATGTGTGGATTGGCAGACTTCACACACCTTTGAGAACATTATGGAGAACTCTCAGGCTTGCAGGTTTCCTCACGATGTTTTCCTTCACCGTTGAAGCAAGTGATATTTTAATTGCTTAAAAATGCACATAATATTTAGAGGCGCTCCGAATAGTTAGAGGGGCGTGCCCGAGTTCGAACCCAAGACCTCTGACTAGGAGGCGGACGTCCTAAACACTAAGCTATCACAGCTTCAATATAGGTGTATCATATTTTTATCCAGAATGGATTACAGAAATAAACATTTTGTATCCAAACATTAAACACATAAAAAAAAAGTATTCTAATAAGAACTTAGAATTCCGAAAACAGATGAGTTAATATTGAATTTAATACTAGGTATTACAGGGGACACGATGGAAAAGGTAAGCGTTATACCTTCTTTCGTGACGGCATACGGGTTGATTTTACTGCCAACGTGCGCCAAGATTTTCTGGTAAAGATCGCTCTTTAGCTATGACATGTGAGTACTTACAATACTCATGTCTAGCATATATTCTTCTTCTTTCTTCTATGGGATCGGAACAACATTTCTTTTTCTTCCACTCATATCTGTCAGCCATCTCTTCACTACCCACACCTTCTTCACACAATCCATCCTTATATCTTCTTTCGTCTTCCTCTACTCCTCTGCCCTTACATACACTTACTTACTTGTCCGTTTTCTATTCTCCTCTATTATTATTTCCTTTATGATTTTACTATGCAACACATGCATTTTTTACCGAAATTCACTTCACTTGCATTTTTTTTCCGAAATAAATATTTTGTCCACTCCGAGTCGATACTGAAAATGTCTCGATAGTGAAATCTGTACCTAGTGTACCTTAACATACATTACTTGTCCGTTTTCTATTCTCCATTATTGTTTCTGTTATGATTTTATGCGACACAAGTAATTTTTCTGCCATAAACATTTTGTCCACACCGAGTCAGTACTGAAAATATTTTAAACAATAAACAGCAAGTATAATTTGCTATATTCCGCCGACAACCGGGAGATTTGTATAATATAACACCACACAAAATAGTAAAGTAAACTTTAGTTTTCGTGCTTGTGAAGTCAACATCTCCTGAGGATGATCAGGTGTCGGGTCGAAACGTGCGTAGAGGTTCTAGTGGAAGATTTTGTGTGGTGTTATATTATTCAAATCTCCCGGTTGTCGGCGGATTATAGCAAATTATACTAGCTGTTTATTGTTTATCACGGACTTCCGCAAAGTAACGCCTGCTTCTAATCATTATTTGAAAATATTTTGACAGTGAACTCTCTACCTAGTGATCTGTAATCGTTCCTGCTAACCAAAAGGCGTTCGAAGGTTCAAAACAAAGCGGAAACATAGCGAAATGAATAATTGTGTTATAGGGGACAAAAAGTACGCCTACTCTATCGCGTTTTCCGCCGAACGGATGTTAGAGGCAGTTAAAACGTAACCAGATTACTGGAGGGACTGCCTGGTTTCTTGTATGCTAGATGCGTATAATAATGATTAAATAAGTTTTGAAGCGGTGATAGCCTAGTAGTTAGGGCGTCGGCCTCCTAATCAGAGGTCGGCGGTTCGAATCCGGGCACGCACCTCTAACTTTCGGAGTTATGTGCGTTTTTAAAAATTAAAATATCACTTGCTTCAACGGTGAAGGAAAACATCGTGAAGAAACCTGCACGCCTGAGATATTTCCATAATGTTCTCAAAGACGTGTGAAGTCTGCCAATCCGCACATGGCCAGCGTGGTGGACTACGGCCAAACCCTTCTCATATTGAGAGGAGACCCTTGCTCTGTAGTGAGCCAGTAATGGGTTGATCATGATGAAGTTTAACGACCGGTACACTGACGGAAGACTGGTACAGCGCGTGCGCTGTAGCATTGTAAAGTTGGAGGTCCTGGGTTTAATTCGAGGCTCGAGTCTGGTCTGGTGGGAAACTTCGGCAGTTGGCTAGTTACGACGACGATGAAGTGTCACCAAACGATTTAGCATTCCAGCATACTTTGATGATCATGATGATGTAAGTTGTGATAGCCTAGTGGTTAGACCGTCCGCCTCCTAATCTCTCTTTCTAAACTTTTCGGAGTTATGTGCGTTTTAAATTATTAAAATATCACTTGCTTCAACGGTGAAGGAAAACATCGTGAGGAAACCTGCATGCTGAGAGTACTCCATAATGTTCTCAAAGGCGTGCGAAGTCTGCAAATCCAAACATGGCCAGCGTGGTGGTCTATGGCTAAAGCCTTCTCATTTCGAGAGGAGACCCGTGCTCTGTAGTGAGCCGGCAATGGGTTGATCATGCTGATAATGATGGTGATGAGTACACGGCTGGGTATTACACTGCCTGTGACACGATAGCTTGTCTAAACGGCTCATCATGTTTTGCGTATTTCCAAGATCGTCAGTTAAAGTACCTGGAACTGGGTTAGGTTATTGAGACCTTAAAGCGATGATGAAACAATAATAATAATAACAACAGACAGTAAAAATGGTATAGTATTTTTATTCTGCCTATTCAAAAGGCACTCACGAGAGAGGCTGAATCGATTTACGCGTATTAAAACCGCAGATGTGGCACACATTACCCGACAGCCGGTCTCATTGGATCAATCAACGGTTGATCAATCAGCGAGCCAATCGCTCCTCGGAAATGGCCTCGCCGCTCAACCGACGCCCATTTTAACGCGGGCTAAATTAGTTTTTGCTGGAACCGGTGGATGTCTGGTAAGGGGCGAGTGCGAACTAATATAAACGTGATGGCACTTGAGAATAGTATATGTAAGAAAGGATTCAAAAGGGTATATTGGGTTGCGGATTCGAGCCCCTTCAGGGACAATTTGGGATGAAATAATTTCAGGATTTCCTCTGGTCTGGTCAATTTAGTTGTTGGAGAGTATGAGTTTCACATGCCATAACCGTCATTACCCAATCTAATGTAGATAATTTGAAACAGGCTTCGTAGCTTCACGAAACCTTCACGATTAGCCAATTAGCACCCCTTTGTGCAGAAGCCTCTTTTTTATATGAAAGTAAGGTCTAGGACGTAGACCCACTTATGCTACTCTTATGTGAATTAGGCGGTTAGGATGTCCGCCTCCTAATCGGAGATTTCGAACCCGGGCACGCACCTCTTAATTTTTTGGAGTTATGTACGTTTTTAAGCAATTAAAATATCAATTGCTTCAACGGTGAAGGAAAACATCGTGAGGAAACCTGCATACCTGAGAGTTCTCTATAATGTTCTCAAAGGCGTGTGAAGTCTGCTAATTCTCACTTGGCCAGCGTGGTGGACTATGGCCAAACCCTTCTCATATTGAGAGGAGACTCTGTAGTGTGCCGAGAATGGGTTGATCATTATGAACACTATGTATAATCCGGGATCGACGACTTGACTGGCTTGACGGCACCAATTATCTAATTAATATAATTTTTGACGCCCGGGGGAGCGGTCGTAAGCTTCCCGGACATCGAGTTACAACCCTACCAACACCTACTACCAATTTCCTCACAAAGCATGTTTTTTTTAAAAACATTACATGCTGCTGTGGATTAAGGGTTTTTAAAAATTCGGATTCGGATTTAGCGTTTCAGTATTAATTGTGAGGGTTACCATGCCCCATACAGGCTCGCTCAATTCATTACGAACACCCAAGTGAGATTATAGTCATGCAGGTTTTTGACCAGGGCATACAGACAAATTCATCTATAACATGGGTCTTTAGGGTAAGCAGTGCTTTTTAGCATACTAAATAGTACGTGCCATTATGTCGAAGTACGTTTTAGAATAGCCCCAAGCCGACATAGAAATTTTACGAATATGTTAGCATTTTTCCGGTAGCTGCTCGGGTATGCAGTGCTATGCATGAATGAAACGCACGCGACTGCAGTCATGACCCGATTTTTATCGATATTAATAAACTAGTTACTTCGTATACGGTAAAGTCACCCAAAATAAAATAAAAAAGAGTCACACAAATTTCCCGCTACTTATTCAAACTCGCTATTTATGAAGGTAATCCAAAAACTTCAAGACTTATTTACCATCGCATAAGAGACGAAAGCAAACAAGGTAGGTGGTTATATGAATAATAAATGATTGTTTTGGTTATTCCACGATGTAGAAAGACATTAACTTCATCTCAGTATTTCGTCATTTAAATGTATTTGTTTATTCATTTATTTCATCATCACCATGATCAACCCATTGCCGGCTCACTACAGAGCACGGGTCTCCTCTCAATATGAGAAGGGTTTGGCCATAGTCCACCACGCTGGCCATGTGCGGATTGGCAGACTTCACACGCCTTTGAGAACATTATGGAGAACTCTCAGGCGTGCAGGTTTCCTCACGATGTTTTCCTTAACCGTTGAAGCAAGTGATATTTTAATTTTTTGAAAACGCACATTACTCTGAAAAGTTAGAGGTGCGTGCCCAGATTCGAACCGCCGACCACTCATTAGGAGGCTGACGCCCTAACCACTAGGCTATCACAGCTTGTATTTATTTATCTCCTCTTAATTTACAGGATACCTCCTCTTTACAGGATAATAAACCTAATTTGCTAAATAAGCCTGATTAAAAAAAACTTAAATTGACCCTAAAACTAATAAATTTAAAAAAGAAATAATAATACTAGTAATATAATTATATAAATTGCCTAAATTTACTTATTCCGTTATCATATAATCCATGATACCACTCTTCCGAGTTCACTCAGATTGCAAGTAAATAGGTCCAGCCTCTCTGCGACATCGTTCAGAGCGATAAGTGATAAATGTATCTATTTGTTTATTTATTTATTTAATATTAAAACAACCATTTCTTAACTTTGTCAGATGTGAATGTTAACTTTTTACAGGTTTTCATAACGTTCACGAATAGTTTCGAAATAAGATAAGTCTGAATTCACTTGCTTGAATACATATATTAATTTGTATACAAAACTGCAATATAAAAGATAGGTTGAAAAATATATATATATGACGCTTTATTTGATATGACAGTGAGATTCACGAAGCCATATATTTTAATAATTTAATAATGTTAAATATTAGTCATTTTTAAAATGTCTGCATTTAAAATTCGTCCGTTTTTCCGTCACTTTTATTGCGTCGAACAAATTTAGCCTAATTTATTGACTATTAACTAATATCGATAGCTTAATTAAAGCTTTTTTTTTCAAGACATTATTTGATGACTTTTAACTACTGTGCTTTTTGATTACATACAATGATTTATCTCGCTCTGTAATCAGTAATTTGCCATTCAAAAGTAGAAGACAAAACATTGCTTAGCTATGCAACCGCTTGTAAATTTTTCTTTGATTGGCAGACTTCACACGCCTTTAAGAACATTACGGAGAACTCTCCGGCGTGCAGGTTTCCTCACGAGGTTTTCCTGCACCGTTGAAGCAAGTGATAATTAAATTAAAAAAAAAAACGCACAATACTCCGAAAAGTTAGAGGTGCGTGCCCGGAATCGAACCACCATCGACCTATGATTAGGAGGCTGACGCCCTAACCACTAGGCTATCACCGCTCCTATAATATTAAAAGGGATTTGAGGTGAAAATGTTGTAAGTACCTAAAACATACTAAAAGTAGGTTTGTGTGGGTAGTCATATATTGTTCTTAAAAATATGGCCGTAGACAATAGCCCCTTTGTCCGAGGGGTGAGTGCGGGTGGGTTCGGAACAATGGGTGGGAATGAAACGTCATGGGTGGACATTAAAATGGCGGCGTATGCGTAACGACCTTATTAAAGTTTCAACGATTTTGCCGCTATGAATTTGTGAGCGAATCGCGGACGGAAAGAGTTGAGCGAATATCTCAGAGGGAAGATTATAAAGAAAGAAAGAAAACATTTTTATGTGATGTGTCACATAAAATGTCATGTCAATCAATCAATGTCATTTGATAACAATCTTTCTAATGCAATGTATAATCTTTTGCATTGCGTTTTATTCAGTGTTTCGAGTGTAACATTAAGCTAACGCGGGTGAATCCGTGTTACTGACTTAGGCTATATTTTATTTCAATCATAATGCATCCTAAGTTAAGATGTCAAAAGCCAAAAGCCGAGGAAACTTTTTTTTTAAATTTATTTTTCAAAATAAACACATTTTAATTGTAAATCTAACTATCCTCCAGAAACTCTATGTTTATTGGGGAGGACGGCGAGTTCACCTTTATAATATACTAACTTATGTACAATATATAATAAATTAAGAACTTGAAACTGTAAATAATTAAATATGCGATAAGAAATGGTTTTTATATATTTATCTTCAGCAAATTGTAAGGAGGTTGGACGATTTTTGGTAGCTTATATTTATAATGTTTTTTGATTTGAAATTTTGAAAGGGTATCTGTTTTTTATTCCTGGTTCTTCCCAGTAGTTACTGAGTTACCTACTTTATGAAACCCATACATATAGCATCTTGACCGGCTCGTGGAATATTGTACAAAAGACTTTTAAAAGTAAATCTTGCACATGAAAGGACAGGAATAATGAGACGGCAACTACTTTGCCTCAAAGACATCCATTCAACATAGACGAGATATTACAGAGGTTGAGATGCTGATTGGTATAGATTTATAGCTCCCTTCTCTAGTACGTATTTGCGTCTCAGAACTTTTGTAGTATAATATGACAGACCGATTCAGATACAAAAACAAAAAGTAGTTTTGAAATTTACAGTATAATATGATAAACGGATCCAGATACAAAAACAAAAAAGTAGTATTGAACTTTTATAGTATAATATGATAGACCGATCCAGATACAAAACAAAAAAGTAGTTTTGAAATTTATAGTATAATATAATAGCCCGATCCAGATACAAAAACAAAAAAGTAGTTTCGAATTTTATAGTATAATACGATATACCGACCCAGATACAAAAACAATAAAGTAGTTTTGAATTTTATAGTATAATATTATAGACCGATCCAGATACAAAAACAAAAAAGTAGTTTTGGAACTTTTATAGTATAATATGATGGATCGATCCAGATACAAAAACAAAAAGGTAGTTTTGAAATTTATAGTATAATATGATAGACCGATCCAGATACAAAAACAAAAAAGTAGTTTTGAATTTTTATAATATAATATCGATAAAGATATAAAGACAAAAAAGTATTTTTACGTCAAATTAACGTCGCTAACTTATATAAATATTTAAGCAGCGTTAGCCTTCTGTTTAGTGAACTAAAGATATTTCTTTTTATAACATTTTTTACAACGAAGTATGTTTCAAATTATGTTAAGTTAGGTGTGGGTTTAAAGTGAAATTAATAAATTTGCTCAAAAATTGCACACAACAATTTTTTGTCACTCAATTTTTACTTTTCTCGTAATTCTACATTAAATGTTATAATTGGGTTTCTCATTGAATTATTAAACACTTTAATATTTTAACGATTTTTACCATAGCGAGACATGTCCTTACACAAGCGTAATAAAAGGTATAGCTATTTTTATTTTTTTCTCGAGTTATCTACTCTAAGCTCCATAAATATATATATACATTTATATACTCGACAAGACATTTATTATTCGAAAACTATGAACTCTCTTGCTAAGGGTCCTGTAGTAGGTATGTAGTTTGAAAACTTCTTTCGGTTTTCCTCTTTGTAAATCGTGAAGTGCTGCGCTTGCAAGATATTCAAGACAATCTAATTAATATCAATATCAACCAGCTATGTTAAAAGCAAACAAATTTTGCATTGGTTTTGTCATTTAAGTTTCAAGTAGAAGCGGTGATAGTCTAATGATTAGGGCGTCAGCCTCCTAATCAGAGGTCGGCGGTTCGAATCCGGTTCGAACCTCTAACTTTTCGGAGTTATGTTCCTTTTTTAAACAATTAAAATATCACTTGCTTCAACGGTGAAGGAAAACATCGTGAGGGAACCTGCACGCCTGAGAGTTCTCCATAATGTTCTCAAAGACGTGTGAAGTTGGCCAATCCGCACATGGCCAGCGTGGTGGACTATGGCAGAACCCTTCTCATATTGAGAGGAGACCCGTGCTCTGTAGTGAGCCGACAATGGGTTGATCATGATGAAGTTTCAAGTTAGAATTTTTGAATTTACAAATTAAACTGTTGAACTGAATGACGACCTCCGTGGCGCTGTGCGTGCGCTGTCGCATTATAAACTTGGAGGTCCTGGGTTCGATTCCCGGTGCGAGTCCGGTTTGGTGGGAGGCTTCGGCCGTGGCTAGATACCACCCTACCGACAAAGACGTGTCGCCAAGCGATTAAGCGTTCCGGCACGATGTCACGTAGAAACCAATTAGGAATGTGGGCTTAACCACTTACCACCATGTGAGACTGCCGTCAAAGACTTTATATTTTTAAAGATACAATATTACAGTAGTATTGTAGTGGAACAAAAAAATTTACAAGGTAAAAGTAGTAGAACTGAAGTGCTTTTTTGTATTCCATTACAAGTTAGCCTTTGCTCCCAACATTCGTAGCTTTCGTAGCTAATGACGTAGATAGTGTTTATTGACTGTTCAAAACTACCAGTAAATAACGAGTCACATCCCGATATAAATACCGACAAAGTCATCTCCCAAAGCTAGTGTTATAACATAATTATTGTATATGTATATAACATAATGACCAAGCGCGAACCTTTTTGTTCATATCATGATGGATGGTGCGGCGGGGCGTGATTGAGGACCCACTCGCCCGCGCCGTACTATTAAGACGGGGCTGTTCAAATTATACATTATACCTACATTTCATAATATAATACTAGCTTCCGACTTCGGCTACGCTCGCGTTAATATCGTCGATTAAATTCAAAACTGACATAATTTCATCCCCATTTCATATCATATCCCCAATTTCACCCCTTTTGGGGGTGAATTTTTAAAAATTTACTGTATTATATCATGTGATTAGTTTTTGATTCTTTCTTCTGTAGTTGATTATATTGCAGTTTTTTGTGCGGTATTTGTGAACGTTGCGAAAACCTGTAAAAAGCTAAACATTCACATTAGCTCAAAACGGTAAAAAATGGTCATGAAAAAATGGTCATGGATGGATTTAAGTAATAAATAAATAAATAAATAAAATTATTAGTTCACCGACGCTCAGGATATTATGGTGCCAACTTACTGTACACAAATCTCTTAACTAAACTAGACAGATAATTCTTAAAGCGGCGATGTCCTTTTCATAACTCCCTTGGAATAAGATATGGCTGTTTTTTGAACTGTCAATTTCAATCCGTTTAGAAATTTATTTACAGCAGAATTTCATCAATATATAAAAAATATAACTGCAATTCCTCGATATATAAGGTCAATCACCGTTTTCTTTTTTATATACCTACATTTATATAATAAAATTTACATAATATATATTATAATGTATGAAGACAATGATAAACCATGGATGTTGTGATATAGAAGAATAAATGATGCCCGCCTTTCTGCGTAGTTTACTCATTACATAAACATGAGTGAAAAACAAAGCAGACTCAAATCAGTACACGGATGGAAACTTGGAAGGTCGTTCACAGTTCTTTTCAGCAACAACGAATATTAATAAACATTATGAGACAAACGGATAAAATATTAATGGGAAATCGGTTTAAGTTTATAAGTTAATCAACTTTTTTTTATTTATTTGTTATTTCAAAAATATGCCGATTAATAATTATAATCACTACCATCCCTTATTATTTAACCTTAAGGGTAAATTTAAAAGTTTGAATTCAAATTTTTTTATTCAGGACTTTTCTTTTTGAATATCATCAAGAAGATAATAATTATGATAATGCACGTGTTATATATTTTCAATAGGTATTTACTTATTATTTATCACTAACACTTCTTAATGAGAAAAGCGTTTTTTTTTTTAAATTAAGCGTTAATTTTAGACTTAATAGAGAAAGAGGAAGTTAAGATAGATAGAAAAACTCAAACAAATTTACCAAGAGGAATGTAAGTAGTTACGCAAAATCACATAAAAACTTTGTATAAGTCTGTATGTAAACGAATTTGTTTAAAAAAAATGTTTAAAAGTTATAGATATATAGACATATAAACATCGTTAAATATAGACTCACCAAGAGAATTTTCATTGTCAGCAGAGAATACTATAACTCAAAACTCTTGTAATCAGTAGGTAATAATAGGAATAATGAATAGAAGCAGGCGTTACTTTGCGGAAGTCCATGATAAACAATAAACAGCAAGTATAATTTGCTATATTCCGCCGACAACCGGGAGATTTGTATAATATAACACCACACAAAATCTTCCAATAGACCCTCTACGCACTTTTCGACCCGACACCGGATCATCCTCAGGAGATGTTGACTTCACATTCTTACTTTTCTCGCTTGTGAATAGAAACATTTTGGTACGATTTACAATTGGCATTAAAATAATACATACATAAATACCGTATAATAACGTTTTATTTAATATTGTAAAAAAATCTGTTCACTTTATTTCACCGAGTACATTTTTCCTTAGCTCAAAAAAGCTTCGTGTAATCAAAGACATTTTTGATGCAAACAGTAAAACCTATTTCAATATTAATATTCGAGTAAAAACAAACTATACTTTAGTAAAAACATCTTCCCACTATAGATTAATTAACAAAAAGCTGTGTATGTAAGGAGTTGTGATTGCGGCGGCTCCGCCCAATGATTAACGAGCACGGAATCCGGCCTGTACATGATTAATATGTGCCCGCTATGTGGATATTAGTTAGGGGATATAGATGTTTCGTATATCCCGAGAATTCTGTATAATAACATGTCGTTTGCTTTATAATCGAATGGCACTACGCGTTTAGCTTTTCATAGGTGGTAAAAAAAAACTAAACGCACTTTCTGTTCCTGTTTCCCACCTAGTTTTAAAGTTTAGTCAGTTTAGTTGTATATTCCAATGTTATTAAATAGCAGTGGAATAAAATTCTAACACTAACTGACTGAAATAACGCACGTAATTCGTAATTTGAATGCTTCTAGAAAAATAGATTTTCATATAAACTAGAACGAAGATTGGCGCGCTTTTGTTTCAAAAGACGAATTAAATGTTGTTTTTGGTGTACCTACTGTAACGAAAGGATGCCAAAGAGACCAACGGTATATTACTAAGATTTCGCTCCGTCCGTCCGTCCGTCTGTCATGCTGTATCTAATAGGTATTAGTGTCATGTGTCATGTTTTTCTATTGTCGCTCTAACTGTTAATAAGATGTGCTGGATCTTAGTAAATGCTAATATAAGTAGATTATATACAATTCCGTGTAATTGTAATTCGCACTTAGCCGTTTTTAATTAATACAATAAAGAATTGAGACAGTATACCAAATTAAAATTACTTAACACATTGAAATGATAAATCTAATAAATAGAGCCTTACTTCATTCAACCCCTCCAACGCTGTGAAATTTCGTTAAAGTACCAGGGTAGCATAACAATAAAAGCATGCGTACAATATGTCCAAGGAATTCGCTACAAAAACAATTACAGGAGCACTTCTCGACTGTCGCTCCAGAAAATTATGACTCCGGGAATGACCATGCGGAATGTGAACCGCCAAAATTCTCCCAGACGGGGTGTCCCCCTTCCCCCTAGTGTGGCGTTACCCCCTCGTGAGGTATGTGAACAAATTACAGACTCTAGATTTCAGTATGTACGAGCAAAGAATTTTATTTTTGTCATAGGCATTTAAGTTTTTCTTTTTGTAGGTGGAAAGGGGATGTAGGGGGTTGATGGTAATGTCACCGGTACCTTTACGCGGTTTTTCAACTTTACGTTCTAAGGAGTGTGCAATTTAATGTCTAGATATATGTGCCATATTATATCCATGAAGAATTTGAATGTTACCAATTCCGTTTCTTTTATACAAATAAACTTAATAGGTAAGAGAAAAAGAAAACCAATACTTAGTTCAAATTAATTAGTCTTTGCTAGACACACGTATTTTCTGGCTGGGTTGCGGTCGAGTGCACAAGTGTTCCCGTGACCCAGCCACCAGGCGACGCGAAGGAGCATCGCTGGGTTTTAGTGGGTATTCTGGTCGCCGGGGAGTCCCACATACCACATCGGAAGCGGCGCAGTCTTGCCTGCGTCGCTTCCGGAGGGGATGGGTAAACGCATTTCCCAGTGGGAAAAAAAAGACACGTATTTTAATAATATAGTGTAATACATATATATATGCATAAATTTTCTACAGGCTTTATTTTTATTTAATAATCCCCTAGATCTAAATTAGCCCTTGAATGCCATTTTTAATAGTGGTAAATTATGTAGTATGCAAGCTATATTTATATAGTTAAAGATCGCTCAGCGGCTTGTCTTTATTAGCATCAGAAAGTCTACTTACCACGGCCGATGCCGCCCTCCATACCAGACCATAGAAAATCCAGAATTAATTACTAAGCTGTCCCAAAACCCTGGTCTTAAACTAGGATATACCGCTTTACAGAGCACATTGGCACTGCGCCAGATCTCTTTATTTCTAGATATAAAGAAAGAAAGAGATATCTCTATCTTCTCATAAGAAGGCTCAGAGTCACTCAGCGAGCAATGGAGAGAGCTATGCCAGGAGTATCTCTACGTGATCAATCAGAAATGAAGGACCAGAGTTACCGACATAGCTCAGCGAGTTGCGAAGATGAAGTGGCAATGGGCGGGGCACATAGCTCGGAGAACCGATGGACGTTGGGGTCCCAAGGTGCTGGAATGGCGACCTCGCACCGGTAAACGTAGCGTTGGTCGACCCCCAACAAGGTGGACAGACGACATCAAACGAGTCGCAGGGAGCCGCTGGATACAAGCGGCCCAAGACCGTGGCCATTGAAACTCCCTACAAAAGACCTATGTCCAGCAGTGGACGTCTATCGGTTGAAATGATGATGATGATCTCTATTTGTAGATAATATGGTGATTTCGTGTATGGTAATTAGAAGGGGAAATATGTTCCTTATGTTTACCACATATGGAAAGGGGTAGGAATACATAGTTACGCAAACAAGTTTTTCTGTGACGCCGAGGGCTGTCTGCTTCTCCAACAAAGTTGGGCGACTGAGGCGACCAAAATGTCTCAATATTAAGACTAGTAAGAAAATGTATAAAGGTATAATCACGCTTATATAATTTTTGTTACTTCTTCGTAGGTATAGTATTTTTTAAGAATGATACTAAAATTATACATAAACTTATAAAACCATTTTTTAACAATGGTATCTACTAAAAATATTTTATTTATTTATTTTTATTATTTTTGTACCAAATTTGTGATATTAAACAATTAAAGAAGAAGTATACAAAGGAAAGCTTATCTCTACAAGAGATCTCTTCCAGCTACCCTAAGATGTGAATAAGATGATTTGTATAATTATACATAGATACAAAAAAAAACCTTTTCTTATTTCAATCTTCGTTTATTTATTTTAATATATGCATATATATATTCAAATTAAAAAATTTCGCTAAAATATTGATATATTAAAAACCAAGTATATTATAATAGTTATATTTTCATATAATTTTTGCTTTTTGGTGTTACGTTAATGCGTTTCTTGAAAATAGGGCAGAGAATTTGAAATTTTCTCGAATAGAATTAAGTGAGTAATAATTATGAAAGTATTTAGGGTTCATACCGTAAGACAAAATTAGCATAAGTAGACCGCCGGACTCAGCTGTTTATTTCTTAGCAAATAATAAAAATATTGAATAAAAATTGACAGTTTAGATAATAATCATAATAAATACATACTACACAACACACAAACATACAATATTGTTCACGTCTATTTTTTGTTTGACAAGGTGTACCTAAATTTCTATGACTTCACTATCTATCCGTATGACATGTAACCCGATAATCATAACAGACAGAGAGTAGAAATTTTCACAGAATGTCTATACCTATCTATAACAGATTGTAAAAAATAAAATAAAGGTTACAATGAAAGGAGGTCGTAATCATGCTATTTTTTAGTGTTTCATATTGCAGTCTGGTAATGAATTTCTCTTACCCGGTTTCTTAAATACGCTATTGATATTGTTCCCAAATTTTCGACAAGTAAAATTCGAAAACATTCATCATAACTTTCAGGACAGGTTGCATCCGCAAACAAAATGGCGGCTCCAACGTTACCTACTAATTCCGCAAAATCCAGTACCCATCGCAAACCGCAGTTGTAAATCACCTATGTACAGACCTCATCCGCATGGTGTCCGTACGAATGTATAAATATCGCTAAATATAACCAAATATAACGCAACCCCAACTTCAGTATCCCACAACGTCATAAACATAAGCATTCCAATCTGAACTATAAATTGTCACATTAAAGTTGATTTTTCGTTGTCGGGATATGTGTGTAACGACATATCAGTCCTTAAAGGGACAATGCTCACAATCCTTTCTGTTAAACTATTCTCTTTGAATAATTGCCGCGTGGACCTGAAGGGTTGGAGCGCATATTCATGCTATGTCCTCACCATTGTGGTTAGGGACGGGTTATGGAGGTATATTAAATACTGTCTGGGACATACAGTGGACAGTGCGATGGGGTCCTAAGCTCAAACAAATTAAAACGTATTTTGATCCATACGTATGTTTGGTTTGGACATTATAGCTTTAATTTAAAGCATAAAGTTTATTGATTTATTGGACACCAAACAGTTATTCACGTAAATTAACTTAGTAGGTAATGGGTTTTAAAAAATAAAACTGCAATCACGTTAACGATATAAAAGCTTGGGTGTTATTGACAGAGCTAGCTTGCTCTAACTATGTGGGATAGTTGTAGTTAAAATAAACCCGGCTAAGTTTGTAATTGCTTCTTCTTAAACCTAGGAGTGTTTTGGAAGATTCATACTTTAAGCGTTAAGTTACTAATGTAGTTATCACCTCATAAATGAAAATAATTAAAAATATTTTAAATAATAACTATTTGTCTATATTGGGTTTACATGCATCCTAATTAAAAATTGTGGTTTATAATATTATATATGCGATGGATGCAAAGGGTATTAAAGGTGCTATGTTTACTTTTACGTTAAGTTAGTCCGTTGAAAATTATTAATTAATAAATTACATAAGGTTTAGGTAATTATTGGTTTTCGTATAAACACCAAACCAATAAACTCATGGTTAAATCTGGTTCTTGGCTACTTAACCCCGTTGGATTCAGCACTACGCTTTGACAGTAATCTCTGACTGTAAGTGATGATGGGTGATGATTGGTGATGATTTTTCTGGTGGGAGGCTTCGGCCGTGGCTAGTTACCACCCTACCGACAAAGACGTGTCGCCAAGCGATTTAGCGTTACGGCATGATGTCGTGTAGAAATCAATTAGGAGTATGAGTTTACCATACCCCTAACAGGTTAGCCCGCTACCATCTTAGATTGCATCATCACTTACCATCAGGTGAGATGCAGTCAGGGCTAACTTGTGGTGAATAAAAAAAAAAAATGGTGCAGTCTGAGATAAGACACGTCTTTGGGGGTAGGGTTGTAATAATACACGGCCAAAACGTCCCACTAGACCAGACTTGAGCCGGGAATCGAACCCAGCATCTCCAACTTCATAATGCGACAGCGCACGCGCTGCTCTACGGAGGTCTTCAAAACATGTTTTACGTATATCGAAGCGTGTGGCGTGTTTCTAAGCTCACGTCCGAGATAAAAGCCGGAACGGTTCGAAACTAGAAGCAATAATAGTAACGAATGTATTCAAGTTTGTTTTAGAGTTGGCCCGCGGCGGCACTTTCGAACTACGAGTATCATAACTGTACCAGATATTTGGGAGATTAATTTATTGGGTACCTATTTGTGATTTTAAGTTATATCCCATATTCTATGGAATCATATTTTTTTTTGAGATAAACAGCCCTTGTGTTAATCTAGAGTATAACGTAGGTATCTATTCCAAGCTTCAGCCAAATTGGTTTTGTAATTTCGACGTGAATTAGTAACAGACAAACATATATTGACGACAAACTATATTCGCATTATAAATTTGGAGGTTCTGGGTTCGATTTCCGGCTCGAATCTGGTCTGATGGGAGGCTTCGGCCGTGGCTAGTTACCACCCTACCGACAAAGACGTGTCGCCAAGCTATTAAGCGTACCGGCACGATGTCGCGTAGGAACCAATTAGGAGTGTGGTTTAACATACCCCTAATAGTTTAGCCCGCTACTATCTTAGACTGCATCATCACTTATCATCAGGTGAGATAGCCGTCAAGGGCTAACTTGTGGTGTAATCTATGGGTCCATAGACCATCCAACCGACAAAGTTGGGTTTAATAATAAAAGGAAACATACAAACATAGGTATATTTAAACATAGAAACTTTCCCATCTATAATATAATAAAACTGAGGAAGGGCGAAATTTTCTAAAAATATTTTGAAAATTTTAATTGCAGGATGCTTTACTATCGATACTGAGCCCAAAGCAATTTTTTATTATTTTTTTGTCTGTATGTCTGTCTGTCTGTATATTGGCCACGCATCACGCCGGAACTACCTACTGGTTGGACTTGAATGAAATTTGGTATAGGAGTAGTTGATACTCTGGTTCAACATATAGGATAGTTTTTATCCAGGAATGCAGCACGGTTCTCTTGGGAGAGGGGATTAAATTCAAAATGTGTATTTAGTTTTTATTCATTAACGCGTACTCCGATTTCACTCATTCTTTCTTTTTGTTAAAAAGGAGAGAAGGATACTTTAATGGTTATCCTGTAATTATTTCAAGTTGTCGGTTTAGTAATCCATTGTTTCGTGATTGCAAGACAAACAAACACAATTTCACACACCCTAACTCAACGCAGTCGAAGTCACGGGCATCAGCTAGTCTTTAATAATAGTGTGATTATTAATAATGTAGAATGAATTATTGTTATACTAACCCACCATACCCTTTATGGTAAATCAAATTGGCCGGCAGGTCAAAAGGTGTCATCTCTGAAAGGGATAATACACAGATCTCGTGAACAATTACACAGCATCCCGGTTACCGTTTGATCTGGCATTTCACCTGTATGACCCCTCGCCCGGGACGGCCGCGTACAACATCCGCGGACCGGTAATTTTTGTATGGGATGATACAGACCCATTATGTACCAAAAAGGGTTTCGAAATGGTCATTATACATGACCCATATGACCTTTGGTATTGAATGATAGTTTTTAAATTACAGATGGGTGGAAATGTCACTTATTTCTATGACATATTGTAGAGTATTACAGATCATTGTTGGGCCATTTTGGGGTGGTGGGTTTATGGTTAAATCAAAACTACCAAGGTGTGATATTTATTTCATAATTTATTTAATCAACAACTAAACTATAATTAAATTTAATAGGAAATAAGATATATATGCTCTTATTAGATAGCCTTTAAATAATTTTAAGTGGCATGTGAGATGGTGATAACAAAAAGAAAATTTACCTGACTAAGTTTGCTGTAAGTATCTTTTTAGATTTAAAAGATAAATTAACTGGCATTATAAAATTGGAGGCCAGCGTGGTGGACTATGGCCAAACCCTTCTCATATTGACAGGAGACCCGTGCTCTGTAGTGAGCCGGTAATGGGTTGTTTATGATGAATCAAATTCAGGCGCACCAATAAAGACATTTCTAGTTTATGTTTGGAAACGCCAAAAGGTTTCAACGATAATCATGGCGGGGAAAATATAGAGAAAGAAAGGCGCTCTTTACCACCACAATTCCGAGCCACTAATAGCAAAAAGAAAAGATCGTCTAACAGGTCATAAGTACGGGATAAAAATGTCCGGATATTTTTCAAAGAGTAGCGGCGAGGCGACCGCTCAGCAATCAGGGCCGGTTCGGAACTTGATATGATAAAAGTAAATTATTTACTACCGATTTTTTGTTGTTGAACTTATCCTCCTAATCAGCTTCTATAGGGCATCGCTTGGCAGTATGTCTTTGCTCATGGTCAACCCATTGTCGGCTCACTACAGAGCACGGGTCTTCTCTCAATATGAGAAGGGTTTGGCTATTGTCCACCACGCTATCCATGAGCGGATTGGCAGACTTTACACGCCTTTGAGAACAGTATGGAGAACGGGTGGACACCGTCAATTTAGTCAGGTTATGCCTACTGAGAATTTTTGACAGAAAAATTCCATACCTGTAAATTCTTTGCCTGATCCGGTAATCTTAAACCTTCCCAGCTTGCCTGCCTGAGTTGCCTATTATTATTTTACTTATGGTTATAAAAAACATGTTTTTTATTTTAAACAACCCATTTCTATTTCAATTGCATCTAGGTATAGTTTGTATAAATTGACAAGCATGGTATTTAAAAATGAGCTACACTTTAACACAAACCGTCATTGTTCGGCTTTAAAACAAATGACGGTACGAACCCTCTCCCGAATCTTTGGAAACAGCGATCAATTTTACCACCTTAAAATAAACAACCAATTCATTATATCTGAAACTTACGAACAATAAACTTGGCCAAAACTTACCAATTCGAAGTTCGGCCCTGCGCATTGGCCAACCCTACCACCCATCCCCCCAGTTCCGAATTAATTGCAATCAAAAGGAAGGAAGGACACGAGAAGACCACCCCTAACTTTCAGTGTTGGAGTTTTGTGTACGTGTGTTATGGATATGAGAGTGTGTGTGCGTGTAAGCGTCCGTCTATAGAACGTAGTTCTTAGTTCGTGATTACTCATTTCATGTGAGACGACGAATGTTCCAGGCTATTGTTTTTGGTTGGAAAGCTTTCGGGATTGCTGAGGGTAGGGCCTTGTTTCGATAGAAAAACCCAGTCGATGTTCTGGTTAGGCAATACTGACACAAATTAATAATTTGATGAGGGACTGATTTTGGAATGCTCCCTCCGATTGTACGTTAGGTCATCGATTGATCGCTACAGACTTCTAACTTGAAGATACTGGTGTTTTTTTTATATATACTACAAGTTAGCCCTTGACGGATATCTCACATGGTGGTAAGTGATGATGCTGTCTAGGCTGGTAGCGGGCTAACCTGTTAGGAGTATGGTAAGCCCATGCTGCTAATTGGTTTCTACGCGACATCGCGTCGTGCCGGAACGCTAAATCGCTTGGCGACACGCCTGTGTCGGTAAATATAATAAAAGGAAATTTAAATAAAATAGTCTCACTTAAACAACGTGTTATGTGCGTAAACGAGGAAACAGAAATATAAAGACAGATGTAGAATACGAAAGATGGCCTTAAAACTTAGTAGAAATCTACGCAATGTACGTACGTAGCGACACGTCTTTGTCGGTAGGGTGGTAACTAGCCACGGCCGAAACCTCCCACCAGACAAATGTGAAAAGTGTTTCATTTAAACAACACCATGTTGACGGCGTACCGGTAAGCGCAGCGAAGGATGACCTCCTGCCCGCTGGACCGACGACCAGAAAAGGGTCACTGGTAGCGGGTGGATAAGGAAAACGGAGGGCCGTGTGACGTGGCACGCTCTTGGAATGGCCCATGAATTGACGACCTCCGTGGCGCATCGTGCGCGCTGTCAGATTAAAAAGTTGGAGGTCCTGGGTTCGATTCCCGGCTCGAGTCTGGTCTGGTGGGAGGCTTCAGCCGTGACTAGTTACCACCCTACCGATAAAGACGTGTCGCCAAGCGATTTAGCGTTCCGGCACGATGTCGCGTAGAAATCGTTAGGAGTATGGGTTTACCATACCCCTTCCAGGTTAGCCCGCTACCATCTTAGACTGCATCTTCACTTACCATCAGGTGAGATTGCCGTCAAGGGCTAACTTGTAGTGGATAAAAAAAAAAAAATGTCCAGCAGTGGGCTTCTATAGGCTGATTAAGTAATGTTAAGTATTGATTTTTCGAAAAATAAACTCACTAAGACCTACGCCCTATAAATTTTACTTATACAAACATTACTTATTATCAAAAAGCAGTGTCTAATACCAAACTTAAAGATAAGGGCCTTCCCCAAAGTAATCTTTCCACCCCCAAAGCGAACCTTCGCAACTCAAAGTTGGAATAACTTTAGAAGACCATGGGCTGTTTAGAAAGGACCCGGCAGGGTCTGAAATATTAATGTAGTCTCGCTGAATCGTATATGAGAGTTTAGTGTGCGATGCTAAGAAAATCGACGCTTCTAATCAAAGTTAATTCAGGAACTTCTAGTATAGAAGTGAAGATAAGAACTGTACATATGCAAATACATATTAGTATGTAGAACGACGTTTACAATATAATATATGTATATAAAACTTATATGAACCTAAAACTAAAAATCTTAATAAATATAATATAATTACTAAAATATATTATTAAAATCCCTTTAGGCAAGGTTCCGAAGATACTGGCAGCGTTACCCCTTGCGAATAGCAAGACATTGCTTTACTAGTTAAAACGTTTGTTCTTACCTTTACCTATGTGCATTGATTTCTTAACTGTGTTGTGAATGTTTTAAAAAAATATTCATTGGTACGTATCTTTAATCTTTAAAAATTGACCACCGTAAAAAAAATACTAGTTCCATATATCTACATAGCGTTATATATTAGCGTATCATATTTAATTGTCAAATTTATTTAATTTTTATACTAAAATATAGTATAACAAAGGCAAGGTTCCGAAGATACTGGCAGCGTTCCCCCTTTGAATAGCAAGACTA
Organism: Lasiommata megera; assembly: GCA_928268935.1. Classification (NCBI taxonomy): domain Eukaryota; kingdom Metazoa; phylum Arthropoda; class Insecta; order Lepidoptera; family Nymphalidae; genus Lasiommata; species Lasiommata megera. The sequence goes on from OV743321.1 coordinate 4,717,534, forward strand.
ATTCTTTGTCCGAGGTAGCTGGCAGCTCTTCGGTCTCCTGTGATGTCGAATAACCTTTTTGCTATTTCCCTAAAAAGCCCTATAGCGCTAGGACCCCACAGACCAAGGGCCTCGACACCGAATGGGAATTACATTACATACATAATTACATTCGACTTCTTGTTTTCTAAATTCAAAATGACAGATTTTCATACAAATTTCATGCTCATATCTACCTTCTTTAGGGATGAATTTTCTAATCCATAATTTTTAGCGTAGCCTGCGTTATAATCGCTATCTGAATACAAAATTATAGCAGATTGAATTAACAGTGCTGTCTTTTTCCTAATCTTCCCTGTCAACAAGGATGGCGCTATAAAATTTAATCTGTTATCTGGAGTTTTTGCATTAGATTGATTATTAACATTTGGTTTAAGACACTCATCTTTTCATTATACATACTCGTATATTAAGATTATATTAAAAACGACAGCTAGAGAAGCTCTAATTGAGCGTAACGCATACCTTCCCATAATCCGTGATACAACGATCTGCTTAAGTAGGTCCTAAAAACCTTCTGGCTCGCTCACCCTCCAAATAACATACGAGCACAACATATTGTATACGATGAACAATAATCCCTCTTAATCAAGACATAAATAATAACAATCTCGTGCAATTATTAGTAACTGTGTCGATATTATCTTTCTACTCGATGGGCACCGGCGAACCCTTGAAACGGCTCTTAGAACTTAGATCTGGTAGGGTGACATAGACAACTCTAGACCATGGATGCGTATTTTTCAAAATAAATATATAGGATGACTACGAGGCGGGGGCGTGTCTTCGTCGGTAATTTGGGTAGACGTGGGTAGTTTTGGGCAAAGAGATCAGATACTCTTAGTAGAACAGAATTACAATTATAAGTATAGTGATTTATAAGGAGCAGACTATACGCTCCACCAAGTACGACTATGCACTACCGCGACTCGACCACCGATCCGAACCGACCGAATGCAATGAATGCAATGCAATGCTTTTAAGAACCTGCATAACCCACTTAGTGTTGCGTACAGAGAGAGGGCGATCCCACTCTCTTGTCTGTCGTACATGATTCTAAAACTAGATGGCGCTGTTCGCCGACTGCCTTCAAATATTTAAAAAATGCGTATTAAAAACCTTGTTGATTAAATAATCAGCGACATGGATTTTAAATTCAAAATTGATAAATTAAATATATGTATTTATAGTATACTATATATTTATACTAACTAATAGTAAAGCCGAATATTTTATTGTTACAGATAAAACAACAAACAAGACAAAGGAACCTTATGCTACAAGAAATCGACGCAAAGAACATAGACGTAAGTATCTGGAGTGTTTTTATTTTTTTATTAATTTAAAATCATATTTAAATTGCGTAAATAACGACTCAAAAGTTAAACAATTTTATTTTCTATAATCACTTTAAAGTTAACGATTTAGTGCAGAGTATTTATTTAGTTCATTTGGAAATTATATAGCAAATTGGTACACACACTGTACGTAGCCTACCCAACACATTCGATAAATTTGTGGAAGTTTTATTTTACGCGAAATTGTTATTAATCATATTGCATTTTCAGGACTAAATCGCAATCAATACGAAGTACCTACACACCCTACAACTTACGTATACATAACAGAGTGGAGAAGGCAACGAGATTTTGACCAATTTACGGCGTGCCAAGTGGAAAGATAAGCTAATACGGCTTAGCAAGGGGACTGTATTGGAAAACTAATTCTGCATAAATACACGTAGAGCAAACCTGTGCATCTACACGTGTTCATCGGATTTATATATGTATTATTTTAAGTAAAGTTGATCGAAAACGATGTGATAACAAAATTATGAAGTAGCGAGACCCAAATTTTGCCTGATAGGTTTATAATAAAAGAATATAATGTAGGTATACCTGCTATAAATTGATGGAATTATAAATACACTGCCTATTAGTTACTTTGTTTATAATTTGTGACTAGTGCCCGACCCAACAACAACCACCAAATGATGAAAAGCTTTAAAATAGCTCTAAATTTTAACGATTTTATATTGATCAAAGCGAATTGCTGAATATAACTTTTTCTCAATTTTCCCTGACTCTGATATCAAGAAAAAGTATGTGTATAAAAAATTAAGTTTAGTTTTATTTTATACTGTAGCGTGTAGCTAGCTTTTGACGGCTGTCTCACCTGGTAGTAAGTGATGATGCAGTCTCGGATAGCCCGTAAGGAGTATGGTATATCCCTACTCATTATTGGTTTCTACGAGTCATCGTGCCGGAACGCTAAATCGCTTTGCGACACGTCTTTGTCGGTAAGGTGGTAACTAGACACGGCTGAAGTCTCCCACCAGTTGTTTAAACTTAGGCAGACCTACTTAAGTTATTTTTAAAAGAAGCTGTTTTGTAGAGATACAGGGGCTACGTAGCTTATGTCAAAGGCAATTTGCTGTTTCTGTATAAAACAAAATAATCCATCATAGATAATAATTCGAGGATTCTAACCCAGACTTAAATCACCTATATTATATAAATGATTCGTATATAATCTTTTTATCTTAATATTTTAACACGCTTTTATTAGCTTCACCTGTATGTATGTATGTTTGTTTGTTTGTTTGTTTGTTTGTTTGTTTGTAACCGACTCCTTTGAGCTCGATTTTGCCCTACTTTGAACGATCAGATTTGATTCAAACTTTGCACACCTGTCAAAGGTCGATGACAATGCAATAATCCGATCAAAATATCCGATTATCCTAATTAGATTCGCCAGGATTAATTAATTTCTTTCCGCATCCTTTGCATGCGAGTAAGAGAGACAGAGCTAGTGCGCGAACTACGCATGCGTGCAGCAGCGTGTTTTTTTAGTTTTTTAAACTATTATTATTTATCCTTAGTCTATTATGTCCGCTCCGCTTACGTAAGATAGAAGGAATTAGAGCTTATAGCCGGAGCTGCTTTGATATTATGGCTAGGTAAGCTTAACTGAGTCAGTAAGATATAAAACAGAATATTTATAATTGCTAACTGTGCTCTACAGTTTCACTCGCGTTCTTTGAGGAAAAAAGCTACTAAAATATATGCCGTTACTTTAATGATATACCTTAAGTAATAAGTTTAGAAGCAATTGAAACAAAGCGTAAAAATTTTCAAAAAAGAAACTTGGTACTATATAAATTTATATAGTTTTATTTTACTTAGAGATATAGCGCAGAACTATTTTACAAAAAATGCGTTATATATCTTATTCGATGGGCTAACATATAAATGTTTTTTCACCAACCAATCTTTCCTAAGACAAGTGAGTTCAACCAAAAAAACTATATATCATAATACGTTTTATTTCCCACTTAAAGGGAGCAAAGCATACAACTAAATACTATACTACTATATTTCAATTTAGGCAATTTGTATATATATAAATATATATATATATTTGCTTTTTTATTTTTATTATTTGATTGCCCTCAAGGGCTAACTTGTAGTGTATAAAAAAAAATATATACTTTTATATTAGGCTACTCTAGCAAATTAGGTTTTTATCCTGTTAAGCTAGAACAAGAGTAGATAAATAAATAAATAAAATGCGCTAGATAATATATTATGTTATATCTAGGTAACTAAATGTAAACTTAGATTCAATACTACTATTCTCCTCGAACCAGTATTGCCATTAAAACTGAACATAACCTTTCGGCATACCTTAGTACAGTCATTAATGACTTAAAGGCACGCGTCGGTCGAGGGGTGTCCAGCGAGGGACGAAAATTTCCTAAAGGGTTACCCTAAAACTGGGGATGAAAACGATAATTAATGTCCCGAACGCCTGTATAGACAATCTTCCGATGGCTATTTTGAATTTTATTCATATATGGAAATAGGGTTGAGTGTCAAAGGGTGATCAGAATGCGTTTGGTCCAATTTTATAGTCGAGGGTGGCAAATAATAAGAGGTTTAGGTACATAGAAAGTTAGGAGCAAGTTCTTGATGAATGACACTCCAAGGACCCATTGCCCTTCGGAGGTTTTAAGTGGGTTGGATAAGAAATGTCGGATATCTGTGAAATATTCGTCGACGAGGATATTGTGTTTGCGTATGCCAATTAATGTGGAAAGTGGTAGTTTGTTTATGCTGACTTCGCACGAGCTTTGATCTTGCGTCTGTACTGGGTTACGCTGAGTTAAATTAGAAATAAGCTTTATTTTCATGACATAAACAGTAGTCTAGGTCTGGTACTATGCCAGTAATATGGATGCTGCTGCAAACATATAATTTTAAATTAATTTTTATCCGTATCTAAAAAATAATCACAGTAACAAAATTTTACTAGTTACACATAGGTATCTACATAGCGTCTATTAGCGTAACATATTTAAATACTTTGAATAGCTAGACTGATTCGTTGTCCGAGGTAGCTGGCAGCTCTTCGGTCTCCTGTGACTACTTCGACTAACCTTTTTGCTATTTCCTTAAAAAGCCTTATAGCGCTAGGACCCCACGAACCAAGGGTCTCGACACCGAATAGGACCAAATCATAAATAGCCTAGACCCCTGTATTTGCATGCTTTAGCGTTTTCAGCCGCTTCGTTTATGATATTATATTTTTTTATGTTTTTTAGTTTTCATCATCATCATCATCATGATCAACCCATTATCGGCTCACTACAGAGCACGGGTCTCCTCTCAATATGAGAAGGGTTTGGCCATAGTCCACCACGCTGGCCATGTGCGGATTGGCAGACTTCACACGCCTTTGAGAACATTACGGAGAACTCTCAGGCGTGCAGGTTTGCTCACGATGTTTTCCTTCACCGTTGAAGCAAGTGATATTTTATTTGCTTAAAAACGCACATAGCTAGGAATAGAAAGGATCAAACCCCCGACTTATGATAAGGAGGCGTTCGTCCTAACCACTAAGCTATCACAGCGTCCCAGCATCGTTTTAGTTTTAGGTTTAGCTTAATCTGAGGTTTCTTTAAGATTTTTTTCTTCTGTCATTCAATTCAATATCATATCAATAAACTTGTCCTTTTCAATTATGTATGGAATAATTCTTAAATGTTCAACAAACAACACATAAACATAAACAGATATCATCTATCATAAGCGTTAGTGAAGAAGACATTACATAGACCCCGGCGTGATGACTTGCATCATCACGCCGTATGCGAGGGGCCGATTAGACTCGCTAATTATACTTGGGAACTGCCCGTATGCTACGCTAGTGTAGTTTGCTCGTTATGTGAAACCGGGGGCTTAATAACCGAAGTGTTGATGTTATTAAAATCTTCTATATCTTGCTCGTATCCCAGATTATGTGGGGTCAGCACAACACGTCTTCTTCTTCCATTCACTTCTATCAGCCGTCACCTCACTACCCACATCTTTTAGACGCATATCCTCTTTTCCACAATCCATTCGTCTTTTCTTTGGTGTTCCTCTACTTTGTGATGTTATTAATATATCACTAGTAAACCCAATTTTTGCTTTCCAGAAGACCTCTTGCAAGCTTTTGCGTTGCAAAGTTGGAACTACTGGGTTAGATTTTCTGCTCGAGTCTTGTCTGGTGAAATACTTCAGCCGTGGCTTGTGACCACTCGACTGACAAAAATGAGTCGCCAATCGATTTAGCGCTCCAGCACAATGTCGCATAGACATCAAGATCAACCTACAGCCGGCTCACTACTAGGTACGGGTCTCCTCTCAATATGAGAAGGTATTGGCCATAGTCAACTACGCTCTCTATGTGTGGATTGGCACACATGCCTTTGAGAACATTACGGAGAATTCTTAGGCATGCAAGTTTCCTTGCGAAGTTTTCCTTCATGGTTGAAGCAAGTAATATTATAATTGCTTTAAAACGCACATACTCGTAACTCCGAAATGTCACGTTGTAGATACCACCACCACTTACCACCAAGTGAGATTGAGAGATGCATTTTTAAAGGCTGTCTTGTAAGTAGGATAAAAAGTAATTATTATCTTACCATCATTATCATCATCATTATTATTATATTAACTGGAATTCTCTAGTCGGAGAGCAGGTTCAACGCTACCATTTACCAAAGCAGAAGATATTTATAAGCGACACTTGAAGAGAAGTGGAATACATCTATCTGCAATGGAAGACACTTGAGAAGGACCACATTTACATTTTATACTAATCACCATCATCATCGTCTCATCTCAATATGAGAAGGGTTTGGCTATAGTCCACCACGCTGGCCACATGCGGATTGGCAGACTTCACACGCCTTTGAGAAAATTATGGAGAACTCTCAGACGTGCAGGTTTCCTCACGATGTTTTCCTTCACCGTTGAAGCAAGTGATATTTTATTTTTTTTAAAACGCACATAACTCCGAAAATTTAGAGGCGCGTGCCCGGATTCGTACCGCCGACCTCTAATTAGGAGGCTGACGCGCTAACCACTAGGCTATCATTTATACTAATACGTGACACTAAAGATGATTGTTCTTTCTTCCTTACTGCTACGTTGTGGGTAGCCGGATTATCTCATTTTTTTAAATAAAAACCGAGAAAAGGATAACACCACAGTAAAACCGCTATATCTTCATGCAGGTTCACTATTCAAGAACCTTGGAAACATCTATTGATCTTCTAAGCTATGAGCATTCATACTATGTTCATTACAAACGAAAGTATATTTTGGCACTTTAGTTTATCTATTCTTAACTATTGGATCTAGTTCCCCCTTCACCTTTACCATCGAACCGTTAGGCGTCGTAAAGATCTGCACCGTCACGTAGTTAATATCCCATGGAACGAACGAAGCGCTTCCCCGTTTCTTATGCGCACCACAAAGATCTGGAGTATCCTTCAGTATCCGTATATATATTCCGTATCCTTCTGTTTCTATAGTGTCAGTATTCAAATCATGAGTGAGTACAACTTCAAGGTCAGCATGTCTATATTATAAAGTGTGTATTTCAAATAAAACATCTTTTGCAATGAGGTGTTTTTTTTTGTATCCACTGCAACTTAGCCATTGACAGCTATCTTACCTGGTGTGATGATACAGTCTAAGATGGTAGCGGGCTAACCTGTTAGAGGTATGATAGACCCGTACTTCTAATTGGTTTCTACGCGACATTGTACCGGAACGCTAAACCGCTTGGTGACACGTCTTTGTAGTTAGGGTTGTTACCCAGAACCTCCAATTTTATAATGTGATGCATGGAAGTCTTCGAAATTATATTAATTATATTATAAGTGGCTCGAAAAGGAAGGTAGAAGTCAAAAATATCTTATGATGTGTCAGTATACGAAATCCCTGCGCGGTGACTTTTGCTTGCTCGCGTTTCATGTTGGAGATTGGGCGATGTTCTTTTGCATGTTACACCAAATAGTTTTGTCGGTTTAAACAGATTATAGCTAACTAATTGGATTTAAGCATTATGACTTGGACTCGGGAAAGTAGCTTTCATTTAAATCAGTATTTTTGTTTTTTTTTTACTTAATAGTTCATTGAAAAAATCATGAATTACAGCGCAAAGTAAGTATTGAGGTTATAAATGCATGACACTTGCCAAATATTCGTAGCAATCTGCTTAGCTTTTGCCAAGCTAATAAATCACCAGGATATAGCCCATTGGCTCATTAATTACCGAACAAACTAAAGTTATGCCCTAACAAAAGTTCTAAGCATAATTTCCAAACACAAATACCACCCAAAGGCATCGTAACACATCCGAATTTTAACTTTCTCAGCAATTTCTGCGAATTAACTAATCCCAATCACGGGAGAGATTTCGCACAACTTTGCCGCCCAAAAGAGCGAGACAGATGCGATGTCGCATACGCCAGATAAAGACGGAAGCAGTTAGGGTTGCGACTTGCGACTACATGGGTCTGACATAATGATATATTAATTTCTGTCGCGGGCGCCATTGTTTTTGGTATTTAACGACGTGACGCATGGTCATTACGGATTCATAGTTTCATAAAGGCCCTGATTTCAATGGCGTCTGACGCTTTGCGTTTAATGATCGGATGAACGCGTGAATTCGGTGAGCAGTTTTTTGAAATGCCCCGAGATGGTTCTTACATTGTCTTTCGGTATATGTGAGTTGGCTATTATCATTCGCATACAATACGTGGTCCTTAACGATTACAATAATACGTCTAAATGAGTGCCTTCAGTAAAATCCTTGGGTCTTTATGAGACGTAGGGAAGTACGCACGAAATGCTGGTTCGCTTATAGCACCAATTCGTACAAAATTTAGCAACATTATCCAAAAAATACTGTGATAGCCTAGTGGTTAGCATGTCAGCCTCCTAATCAGAGGTCAGGGTTTACGCACCTATAACTTTTCGGAGTTATGTGAGTTTAAAAAAAAAAAAATATCACTGGCTTCGACGGTGAAGGAAAACATCGTGAGGAAACCTGCACGCCTGAGAGTTCTCCATAATGTTCTCAAAGGCTTGTGAAGTCTGCCAATCCGCACATGGCCAGCCTGGTGGACTATGGCCAAACCCTTCTCATATTGAGAGGAGACTCGTGCTCTGTAGTGAGCCAGTAATGGGTTGATCATGATGATCCTTATAGCACCAATTCATACAAAATTAAGCACCATTATCCGTTTGTCCAGCACTGGGCCCACGCTCATGAAATTTGTGTGTAAGTATATTCGGAGAGATTTATGAATTATACTTTGTCTTTTTTAAGTTACATCTAACTTTTTCGTGTGTCTGGAGAACCCATCAGATGTAGGTTATCCTTAGATAAGGACGCCAAATATTTTTATATTATAATAAAAAAATTGTATACTGACACTCACAGTAAGCCTGTGCCCACATGTTCAAAGTTGCTCAGCGTGCTATAGAGAGGGCTATGCTGAGTGTTTCTCTAAGGGAAAGGATCCGTAACAAGGATATTCGTATGAGAACCAAAGTAACCGACATAGCCTAAGTGAATAGCAAGCTGAGGTGGCCTATATCTGTCAAAAAACCGACGGTCATTGGGTTAGATGTGTTCTAGACCACAATGGAGACCACGTATCGTAAAAAATTACCTAGCCTTAAGGTGGATGAGATAGGCGGAGGACCGTGTATGGTGGTACACTCTCGGAAAGACCTATTTACAGTAGTGGACATATATACTGAAAGTACTGAAGATAAGAAAAAAAATTAAAAAGTAGACGTAGTGTAAGCTAGATTAATTAGTTATCTGTAGCCACACCAGTGTCATAGTCCCTTAAGTAACTCTGTTATCAATATGAGAATTTCAAAAAAAATTAACTTTTTCATTATTGTATTGTGGTCAAACGATCATTCGGGACATCCAATATAGTGTAACAATAGCCTTCCTTAATATTAAAGGACTAACATATTGTGTAGTTACGAGCCCCACTTAGTATAAGGCAATTAATGAGTTCTTTGACACGCGTAGGTAGAACATACAACAAACGTTCCGCAATAACGGATTCCTCAAGCAAAGCTCAAACGTCATCAAAGCGCGCGCGCCGTCACCAGGAGCGCATACATGTCAGGGTCCAAATTAAAAGTCGTATCAATAACACAAACGACGCCACCAACTATGAGTTGTGACGGCGGGTTTTTAATTAGCGCATTTTCCCGCACATCCCTTTGTGCGGCCAAATTAGCCGGTGATGTGGTGCAAAGAGATATGCGCGGTGCCCTCCTTTCGCTAGCATTAACAAATTACTCCGTGGTGCGGCTTTTTGTTTCGCGCTCTATAATCGAGCGCATAGCCAATAGAGGTTCGCCTCTGAGTTGTGCGGGAATTAGAAAATCTCTCCGTTAGCTGTTTGCGTATTTATCGCGGAGCTGCTTGAGTACCGTGAAACATCTGCAGCCTGTGTTGGGAGATTAGTTTGCATCTTTGTGAAATTATGAAGGCATCTTCTTGAAAAAGGTGGAGGTCTTGATTCGGCGGTGGCTAGTTACCAGCCTACTGACAAAGGTGCTACCAATTAGGACTATCTTAGACTACCATCTTACCATCAGGTGAATTTGTTGTCGAGGGCTAACTTGTAGTGGAATAGAACATTAAAGAGAGATAGTGGTTCGCCTCTGAGTTGTGCGGTAATAAGGAAATCTAACCTTTTTCGGACGTCTTTAGTTGTTTCAGACATCGTAATGGAGCAGGTTGGTGAGGCTCCGGATAGGAGCTCCAGCAGAAGAATTTGAGCTCTAGTGAACGAAGAAGCAAAGTTAGCATCTACCTAATGGCTCATGAGGCCAAACCTCGGCTTAGGCAACGATTCCAATGTTCGGTTCGTACGTCTGCGAGGCCACACCCAAATCCGGACAATCAAATTTGTTGCATTACTTGTATTTAGAAGGCATTATCAATATTCTTCTGTGTAACTTACCTTTCATTTCTTCCAGGTATTTGAATTTTTATCTTGGAACTGTGAACTTGTCAATATTAGAAGTTTACTTTCCGTGTACCTATAAGCTTTTTCTCGTACTCCATAATAATGGCCTAAAATATCAGGGGGAATCATATAATTTTTCTCATAGATTTGCACGAAAGAATGATAACCACAGGAAAATATTCTGCTAGGGTAATTTTCTTGCCATATCAATCAAAAAATTAGAGATTTAATGGACCGCAGTAACAATTAAGTAAAGGTAAAAAAGTAAGAAGCATACCTTTTATCAATTTACCTCCATGGATCTAATGACGATGTGTTTGCATTATAATTCCATAAGAACCAAATTTTCTAGAATAATATAGAACTAATGACCTGAACTGATGGAGAAATATTATCAAACGTCGTCCAAAGACGAATTCTACGTAAAGGGAAGTTTTCCGATCATTCTTTTATAGCGAGTTCCAGTGAAATATTTTCTTAGGAGGGACCGCCGACCATCAATTAAGTAGTTAAGGTTTCGGCCGTCGACAGGTACCTACCAACTTAATATCTAATCTGATAATTTATTACATAAACGGCGAGGTAAAAAATTGTATAATCAAGTAGGTACGTAAATATATAACATGTAAATAAACTTAAGTAAGTAATGTTTTTCAATCCTCTTTTAGTTGAATAACGCTTTTTTTAAGAATGGAATAACAGATAATCTGTCAATATTATCTAACAATTAACCTAGTGGTTAAGACCCGGGCATGCACCTCTAACTTTTCGGAGTTATGTGCGTTTTTAATCAATTAAAATATCACTTGCTTCAATGGTGAAGGAAAAAACCTCGTGAGGAAACCTGCACGCCTGAGAGTTCTCCATAATGTTCTCAAAAGCGTGTGACGTCTGCCAATCCGCATATGGCCCGCGTGATGGACCCAAACCCTTCTCATATTGAGAGGAGACCCGTGCTCTGTAGTGAGCCGGCAATGGGTTGATCATGATGATGATGATTAACCGTTTTAACGCTTATTATTAGTTGCGTTAATATAATAAGGCGGTGATAGCCTAGTGGTTAGGGCGTCAGCCCCCTAATCAGAGGTTGGCGGTTCGAATCAGGGCACGCACCTCTAACTTTTCAGAGTTATGTGCGTTTTAAAAAAAATAAAATATCACTTACTTCAACGGTGAAGGAAAACATCGTAAGGAAACCTGCACGCCTGAGAGTTCTCCATAATGTTCTGAAAGACGTGTGAAGTCTGCCAATCCGCACATGGCCAGCGTGGTGCACTATGGCCAAACCCTTCTCATATTGAGAGGAGACCCGTGCTCTGTAGTGAGGCAATGGGTTGATCATGATGATTATGATGATTAACTTTTACGTTCCATAATTCACGTTAAATAATTGAAGCTTAGAAATTTATTTACTAATTAAACTAATGAAAAACTGTTTATAGTCATCCTTGATCTTTATTTCTGAGAATCCATTCATGAGAAATTGTTCAGCTTTTTATTAATATTATTTTTATATTAGTATGTATTTACTATAGAACTTTTTTATTTATGATATTTTTTAATAGTATGTAATTATTATTATGTATATATGTATAAGTGTTGCGATTTCCCGTCTTTATTTCTGTCAGCTTCTTAAAAAAAGGTGGTCTGGAAGAGATTGCTTTAAGTGGTAAGGTCGCCTTTTGCTTTTACATTATGTATTTCTTGTTGTTTTTCTTTCAATATGTATGCAAGAAATTGTATAAATAAATAAATAAATAATATTCGCCGCAAGTTGAAAACCACATTTGAACGAACTTGCATTACATTTTACAGAATAGCATAGCTACGTAATGAGTACGTAGGGGGTTGATTAAACAACGATATCGATATCAAAAGCCTTCCGCACATCACCCGATTAAGTATTACCCACCTAGAGTACTACATAATTAATGTACATGAGTAGGTTGAAGCGTTGCGACGGGTAGGCATGTCTTAAGCTACCTCGTTGATTAATACACCTACATTGATTTTCATACTTTTAAAGCACTTTTAAATTTATTGACAAATATTATTAATCAATCAATAAATCAATCGTAAACTTTATTCAAAAAATCCTTTAAAAGGTATTTTTGCATCAGACTTGTATAGTAGTGAGTTGATGGTCTACTTTCGTAAACTTAAAAGTAAAGCTATGAGGGTTCCAAACGCGCCCCAGTCTAAGAAGAAGCCCACAACAAACTTAGCCGGATAAATATCACATAAAGTAAAATAATAGGTAGGCATGTGATGTTTACCTTTAAAGGTTTGATGACCAGCGTGGCGCAGCGCACGCGCTGTGCATTATAAAGTTGGAGGTCCTGGGTTCGATACCCGTCTCGAGTCTGGTCTGGTGGGAGGCTTCGGCCGTTGCTACATAATGCTAATATTTCTGCACTTTAACCAATAAAAATATTACATTTTCTGTTTTAAAGTTAAAGTTAAGTTATTAAGGTACCTACTTGAAAATACAAATTTTTGTCTAACAATTTATGTAAGTGTTTAGTTAGAAACGCAGTTGTGATAGGTAAGCTGGTAGGTATTCAAATATAATTTAATTACTGACAAAGTATGTAATTATTAGTGTACATTTTACTACGTTGGTACACCCAAAAACCGCTTGTCACCCAAGCTGTTCTCTACAGTTTCCCGCGACGGTATAAGTTGGTTTTACTCGAGGAAAAAAAAGATTTAAACAAAAGTACACAAAGGTTTTAAAACAGACATCAATCCACCAAAGCATGGTTTGTGTAAGATTTGCGGACGTTTCAATGTTTTTTTTTCTTTAGTCGTCGTTTTTCCAATTAGCGTGTCTGTATGGTCGAGAATTAGCCCCTGTGCGGATTCTTCAAACCGCCGCCAATCACTTTTCTCTCAACTTTAGGTTCGCCAGACGATATATTTTCGCTGGACTAGGCTTGTTTACTTTAGCTATAACTCTTATTTCTTTCTTTTTGACGCGAATCATCTGTTAGTGCGCCTTCGCAGTTAACGTTTACTAATACTAATAGTCAAATGACCCCAGTAGCAAAATTCTACTATCAACTGAAACGTTTTAAAGTTTATTTTTAACTTTTCTTTGTTATACAAAAAATAAAGGTTTGCATCTATTACAAAAATTGGAGTGAACTTTCTTGCGATCGAATTTTCGATCTTATGATACTTTTTTTTTTTTTTTTTTTCCGCTGGGAAATGCTTTTACGCATCCCCTCCGGAGGCGACGCAGGCAAGACTGCGCCGCTTCCGACGGGGTATGTGGGACTCCCCGGCGGCCAGGCTGGCGACCAGAATACCCACTAAAACCCAGCGATGCTCCTTCGCGTCGCCTGGTGGCTGGGTCACGGGAACACTGATGCACTCGACCGCGGCCCAGCCAGATCTTATGGTACTACGCTCACGGACCATCACAGTGCGGATTCATTACTTTTCAGTAATTATCTAGGTGCATAAATATCCACGTGTACTAGTTAATGAACGCCATCTATTGAAAGCAATCAGAACTCGTAATTTCCAAGCAAAATCTCCATTTTGAAATTTCTGACTGATCCTTTGTAGTTCTCGTAATTTTTTATTTTTTAAACCACCCCTATATAGAGGAAAACCAACCAAAAATTAATAAATAACCAATTCATGATATTCTTTATATATCTTATATCGAGATTTTGGTATTTGATTAATATATCCACCAATCTTAATAGCTAGTTGGAGAGAAATAACAAATAGCTTGGTAGCTTGTCTCTAACGACTACAATATACCAAATAATTCCTTCGACGATAGACATACATCTATTTAAAATGCACCGATCTTAAGAATATGAATATTCAAATCGGCCATTTTTATTTTTTTGCTCAACACACGCAAGGCAAATTCGTCATATGTATATAAGCCGGAATTCTGACGACCTCCGTGGCGCAGTGTGCGCGCTGTCGCATTATAAAGTTGGAGGTCCTGGGTTCAATTCCCGGCTCGAGTCTGGTCGGGTGGGAGGCTTTGGCCGTGGCTAGTTACCACCCTACCGACAAAGACGTATCGCCAAGCGATTAAGCGTTCCGGCACGATGTCGCGTAGAAACCAATTTGGAGTGTGGGTTTACCATACCTCTAACAGGTTAGCCCGCTACCATCTTAGACTGCATTATCACTTACCATCAGGTGAGATTGCCGTCAAGGGCTAACTTGTAGTGGATTAAAAAAAATGGGTAGCTATAGTAACCTTTCGCAACCAAAATTTCTTTAAATAACTGTATCTCTATTACTTTTGTGTTTTATTTAAGAGTGCTGTAACAAAACATAAAAATGGTAACCCTACGTCTCAACTTAGAGGTCGGAACTGTGAGAGCAATGGAACTTTGTTCTACAAAAAACTCTTTGGATTATTGTCATGCTTTATGCACATTAGAGGAGATTCAAATAGCTTTAAACTAATTCTGTTACATTTGCTTTCAGTCAGTTTTTTTAAATAAAAATCTCTTTTTTTGTAAGTCGTTCAAATAATTTATTTGTTGCGATGGTTTTCGGTGATGGCCTAGTGGTTAGGGTGTCAGCCTCCTAATCAAAGGTTGGCGGTTCAAATCCGGGCACGCACCTCTAACATTTCGGACTTATGTGCGTTTAAAAAAAAAATATCACAACTGTGAAGGAAAACATCGTGAGGAAACCTGCACGCCTGAGAGATCTCCATAATGTTCTCAAAGGCGTGTGAAGTCTGCCAATCCGCAAATGGCCAGCGTGGTGGACTATGACCAAACCCTTCTCATATTGATTAGGAGGCTGACGCCTTGACTACTTGGCTATAACCGCTTCGTACACCGTATACCTATATATATAGCTTCTTAGCATCGTGGCGATAACACTATTTATTAATATATATAAGCAAAACCCGTCTCTCCAGAAACCGGTTCATACTATGAAAATGCATTATAATATAAAATGCGTTAAAAGAATAAATCATTCGCAACGTACACGCTATAACCAACAATAAAACAATGCCCAATTACGCTGTAACAGAAACAAAAAAAAAACGCAAGTTCTATTACAAAAAGCTCTTAATTATCACAAAAACCAGCGATCACAACAATGATATTTCCTATTGCCAGGCTACATTAGAGCCTAGAATATTCCTCTTTGTGCGCCGCCATAACGTGGCTTTTGTTGCCAAGGTACAACGGTACGTAGTATGATGCACTCGAATCAGCTCATTATGGTGTTTCCCGCGTCATTTCCTTCAGACATAGCATGAGAGCTGTCAAATTAACCGGTAAAATGGTTTGAATTTTAAATCGAAGTCAACTAAAGTCCTATTTTATTTTTATATTCAAACTAGCTGTTGCCCGCGACTTCGTCTGCGTAGAATTGCTGATTTCCCGTGAGATTGAGGTTTTAAGCTACAGGCAAATGTCAAATTGCCTATTTTCGTGTTTCAAAATTAAAAAACAAAGGACTTTCATACAAACTTCAAACCCCTATTTTACCCCCTTCGGGGTAGATTTGGATGAAAAAAATTCTAACCTTATACTTACGCCCTAAAAGAAACCTATTTTCAAAATTTCAAGCTTGTAGACTTCAAAATAAAAAAATAAGAAAAAACTATCATCCCCTATTTTACCACCCTTAACAGGTAATATTTAAAAAAAAATTGATGTACATGTTTTTTATTTATTATTATTAATCTTAATGCAAATTTTTGTGTCTCTAACTCTAGAAACAAAAACAAATTTATACAAACTTCCAACCCCTATTTTACCCTCTTAGGGGTGGAATTTCCAAATATCCTTTCTTAGCTGACATCTCTTAACTATCAACTACCTAATTGCTAAATAATAGCTTTATACGTGCAATAGTTTTTGAAATCTCGTGTTTAATCAGTATATAAGTATATAAGTGACCTTTCGCTTTTATATATATAGATAATTATCCAATCTATAAAACCTATTTTGAAATCATATAATGAAATGAAAATAAAACGAAAATATACTTTATTGTACACCACACAAAAGAACAAATACAAGACAGTAAAGAAAAACAGAAAAGAAAAGAGGTACAATAGGCGGTCTTATCGCTAAAGAGCCATCTATGCCAGGCAACCTATATAGATATATCTATATATTATATCCTGGTCTAGGTTGCATTGTAGATAAGCAGGCTTAGGGTGTACAATTACAAATAAATCATGTAAACACTTAAAATCAAAATATATATAATATAATACACACAATATATTACACACATATAAAAATTAAACTATCAAATAAAACTAAGATTCGATCTATCTAGAGATAGCTAAGAAGCTTCCAAACCCTCTATCCCCTCAAGGACAGAATTCCCAAATATCCTTAAATCTCCAAAATCCAGTAGAATTTTCAGTAATTATTAATAACTGAAATTCCGCGTTAATATATTATTGTACACAGGTAACTTCGTTGCATAACTTACTCGTATAACTACTAAGTCTTTACTTATAATAAGATATTCCCTGACTCTTGGTTATTTTTCCAGACGTCAAACAGGAATATGTTATAGGATTTTTGCCATTAACCCAGCAGTATTTATATTCGTGATAGAATTTTGTTTTCACGGCTATTTTGTCATCTGATCAACTATTTAGCAGCTCATCTAAAAAGTTGATATAAGGAAAGGTACTGAATTTAATAACACTTAACAGAAATAGTTCATTAGCTCTCGGCTCATCGTGTTTGAAGTCACATATTTTGATAGAAGCTTGTTAGCGAGATTCTTCATATTGTGACATCTTAAGATGCGTAACGTAACTATTGAGATAAAAATCTTTTGTGTGGAAAAAAATTACTACTATTTTCTTAAAATGTTTTCTTAACATGTATATAGAAAGATGAAGAAAATGTTGAAGATGAAATACTCATGTTTTCTTTTGATTAAGTTATTTATTTGGATTTTTGTAATACATATCATTTAAGGTTTAATTCCTCATGTCAGACTTTTGGGAAATGGCCTTTTGCTTTACTATTTTCTTAAAATGTTTTCTTAACATGTATATAGAAAGATGAAGAAAATGTTGAAGATGAAATACTCAAGTTTTCTTTTGATTAAGTTATTTGTTTGGATTTTTGTAATCCATTTAATTTTAGATTTAATTCCTCATGTCAGACTTTTGGGAAATGCCCTTTTGCTTTATATTAGGGGACAGGGCTTTCACAATTTTTTTATATGCATTTCTTTCGTCTTCAACTTAATCTAAGCTCTGGTCCGTGTAGCTTTCGTCGTGTTTGTTGTTTTAATTGTTTCGGAAAACCATTACTGTTCGTCCTCTTCCCACTTATACTTCTTTTTCCTTTTTCATTTTTTTTCCTTTTCGTTCTACCATACCCTTAACAGGTTAGCCCGCTACCATCCTAGACAGCATCATCACTTACCACCAGGTGAGATAGCCGTCATGGGCTAACTTGTAGTGTATAAAAAAAGAAATCGTGTAAACTTTACAACAAATCCTGCACTGAGTGAATCGTCAAAAGGGAATTAAAATAATACAGACAAAGACAAAAGTTTTTTTAAGGGTTTCGACTCGAAGTGAACCGTACGTTTATAATAACAATCATTCACTTCCAAAGGGAATTTATTATTGTATCCATTAAAGGTAAGAAGTTAAATGTAACTTCATATATTTATTTTCAGGTCCACGTATCGAGACTGTGAATAGAGAAAGCATCAAGAATTAAAAGCCTTTTAATGACAGTCTGCGTCGTGCCTTCGACTTTTGGATGGCTTTATGCAATGAAGAAGGAATATATAACGTTCTTTATAAAAAAAAAACACAAAGAAAAACAATGCAAAATAACAAATATGGTATGCAGCCTTATGACTTGACATGAGTTTTAGAATTTAATATAAATTTATATTGTACTCTTTTTACTATTACAAAATTCATATTTCGTTTGCACTATATTAAGATTGGTTTCGTGGTAAACTTTGTTCATAATATATCGTCAACTTATAATCTTAATATTTTCTAAATAATATTTATAAAACGTTTTGTAATCGTTTTGTTCGCGAATATCACAAATTATTTATTTATTTTATTTAAATATAATTATTATTCTTGGTAGAATGGATTTCTTACATATAATTAAAAAAATATATATCTAATTTAAATGTTGTTTGAGAATACTTTTATTTTTCCACGTTTTATGTCATTACTTAAACGTCTAATATATTAGAATTGTGAATAGTGCCAAATTTTATGGTCTACTTAATAAATTCTGTAGCTTTGTAAATTTCAATCACCGTCCAATGACAAACAACATCGTATTGTATTAACATTATATTATTTTTTTCATTCCTTTATTGCACATATAGAGAAATTATACATATTAATCATAACAAAGATTACGCAGATTAAAGATAGATGAAAAAAGGTGTCATATTTGTTTGTTTCATTGGCATTGGATTTGGCTGACTAAAAACGCAGTCTAGTGGTTTGATATTTTTGATCTAAATCACTTTTTACCTATAGAGCTAGAAGTGATTTGGATTAAAAATATCATCCACGACGCAATAATGAAGGTTAGACCAATGCGTTTATAGATCTGTTAATAATTTATTAATATATACTGTCTTGTAATATTATTCATTGATCGCACTATCCTGCGTTTTTGGTCAGCCAAATCCAATGCCAATGAAACAAACAAAAATGATTTTTGAACATTTATGAAACATTTGTGCTTGTAATTTATATAAAGTATTGAAGTCAGCAACACGAGTACAACGAACTAAAAACTATTATACTATCCAGTTTTATCAATGCAAAATATCAAATTTGATGAAATAAGTTTTCTCATTCATTCTACAAATGATTTTTTCTCGTTATTTAATTCTTCAGTCGGTGTAGTTTTGTAACAAAATATATATTTTTTGTTATTTAATTCCTACATTGCTCGGTGTTGCTTAAGCCCGTCCCACTGAGTGCTGTTCTCTTAAAACCATAGATGGTTTATCCGAGCGAACAATATAAAACACCCGTACACAATCGATGGCGATGATTGTTACATAAATATACCTTTTATGTGACCCCGCAATTTTCCGCGATTTCTGCCTTTTGTTCCGGGAAACGCTTCGCTACCCACATTAAAACTTCATGCTATCGACGTTTGGTATGTCATGTTTTTTTTTATACACTACAAGTTAACCCTTGACAGCTATCTCTCCTGGTGGTAAGTGATGATGCAGTCTATGATGGAAACGGGCTAACCTGATAGGGGCATGGTAAACCCACACTCCTAATTGGTTTCTACGCGACATCGTGCCGGAACGATAAATCGCTTAGCGACACGTCTTTGTCGGTAGGGTGGTAACTAGCCACGGCCGAGGCCTCCCACCAGACCAAATGTGTCTAATCGTCACGGTTTATCAAACTAAGCTACATATTCATTGTGCATCAAGGTTTTCTTGGCAAATTTGATCTCCTACGCCATCCTCGTGAATACAGATTGCCACAAAGTAACAACTAATTAGGAGCCAAGGAACTTCAAAAGAGGTACAGTCATCAACTTTAATTGGTACATCGGCGCCCCACGTGACGACTCCTGCACCGGTACAATCGCGAGGAGTGGCACAATCAGGGAAAGAGTCGCTGGTACAATCGGGGAAAAAAGTGGCAATTCCCGACCACTCTGTTGCATTGCGCTAATTAAGGTGCTACAATCGGTACGCGATAGTGTGCTTTGGGGTTCCCTAAGCCGAAAACAGTATCTAAAAGATAGTGAAGATTAACGAAATAATAATCCAGAAGATAAAAGAGAACGACAAAAAAGCTTGAGTGTGAATTGTTCGATCTTCATAGCTAATTTATTGACTTTGTGAGATGGAGATAACAAAAATAAACTGGCTAAGTTTGTTGTGGGCTTCTTCTTAACCCTGGACCCTCCTAGCTTTAGTTTTAAGTTGGCGAGTGTAGTTATCACCATCATCACACGAATTGAAATAATGAAATATATATTATATATGACCGCTTCATTTAAAAAAAAAAAAAAAATTGCGCCAGTAAAACTATTGTGAATTATTATTATTATTTTATGATAGTGTAAAATAACGGAATACAATATATTAGCGAATTTTTATGCGTTAGTATTTTGTTGATATCGCGTAGCAACCAATAAAGAGTGTAGGTTTACCATACCCCTATCATGTTAGCCTGCTACCATCTTAGACTGCATCATCGCCAGGTGAGATAGCCGTCTAGGACTAACTTGTATTGTAAAATTCTTCATCTTTAAGTGCCTCTCCAACGAGTGAAGGTTGGCAGTCAGAATAGCATATTTTGCCTTATCTCTTGCGAGGCTGAAAAGCTGGGCGGAACTCGTGATCCCATTCCAAAAAAATGTATATTTGTATATTATATTATTATACAGGAGCTGTGATAGCCTAGTAATTAGGGTGTCAGCCTCTTAATCAGAGGTCGGCGGTTCGAATCCGGGCGCGCACCTCTAACTTTTCGGAGTTATGTGCGTTTTAAAACAATTAAAATATCACTTGCTTCAACGGTGAAGGAAAACATCGTGACCTGTACAAACCTGTACGTCTGAAAGTTCTCCATAATGTTCTCAAAGGCGTGTGAAGTCTGCCAATCCGCACATGGCCGGCGTGGTGGACTATGGCCAAACCCTTCTCATATCGAGAGGAGACCCGTGCTCTGTAGTGAGCCAGTAATGGGTTGAACATTTTTATTTTGATTTTATTTTATTTAATAGGTTTACTAGTGATTTTTACATTTACTTACACTATAGTTACATAATAATTTACATGCTTATTGTATGTAAAATTGTCTTGAAGTAAACACAACATGCAGTTTAAGTTATATTGCAATATAGCGATAGTTAGAACAAAATGAAGTTAATATTGTACATAATTTTAAACATTATAAAGAGGTATATACTTAACAAAACGCAGGTTAAAAATAAACATCTGGTAATGTAAACTTAATTTTATCCATTTTGTACGTCGAAATTGAGTAGATCGCTGATTACCAACCCTCGAAAACTATTGCGTGAATTTGTATTTATGACATTTGTATTTATATATAACATGATGATATTATTATTATTTTCCACAGAACCAATGACTGTTCAACTAGAGTCACCCTTGAAACTATTTTTCGTTGGCACACCACCGACTGAAAAGAGTTCTAATTGGAAATTTACACTGCACCCGCCGAGTGCGCCATTGACGTTTGTTATTAACAGTGTTCCTGATTTCCACGCCGCGATCGGTGGGGCGGCGTTGCAGAACACTCGTGCCTTTAAAAATATTTACTGGGTATAGAAAAAAGGCGTTGGCGGGTTATTGACACCTGCCAATAATAGCAATTGTGGCTGGAGAGTGCCATGGCGCTGGGAGTGATTGGCGTTTCGTCTCTGAATCGTAAATAGTCGAGAGCTGTGATCACACTTGTCTAGATTTGTGATGTCTAATACGTATAATTGCGGCTGGCTAAACAACCAGCCTTTGTTATAAGGGTTACAAACCTATTACAGCTGCTAAAAGGCTTTCGTTTAATAATAACTAGCTGTTGCCTGCGACTTCGTCTGCGTAGAATTGCTGATTTCTCGTGAGATTGAGATTTCCCGTGCGGCCAATGCCCTGCTTCAGAAAGTAAGCTACAGGCAAATGTCAAATTGCCGATTTTCTTGGTTCTAAATTAAAAAACATAGGACTTTCATACAAACTTCAAACCCCTATTTTACAACCTTCAGGGTAGATTTGGATGAAAAAAAAATCTAACCTTATACTTACCTCCTAAAAGAAACCTATTTTCAAAATTTCAAGCTTGTAGACTTCATAATAAAAAATTAAGCAAATACTTTCATCCTCTATTTTACCACCCTTAACAGGTAAAATTAAAAAAAAAATATGTTCATATTTTTTATTTATTATTATTAATCTTAATGCAAATTGTTGCGTCTCTAACTCTAAAAACAAAGAAATTTCATACAAACTTCCAACCCCTATTTTACTCCCTCCCTCGTGGAATTTCCAAATATCCTTTCTTAGCTGACATCTCTTAACTATTAAATACTTCTTGCTAAATTATAGCTTTATACGTGCAATAGTTTTCGCTTTTATATATATAGATAATAATAGCTTTCAGGATGTCCTGCGTTTGTTAACACTGAGTATTTGCATAGACTCAACGAAGCAGCCAGAATCCTTCACCGAGAGCTTGCCTTGCCCTGAAGTACGGCGGTGCGCTATCCTGGCTGTTATAGAAAATACACTACGATTTGTGTAGGTGGTATATCTGGACACTTTTGGAGGTGTAACCGAATAACCGAAATATTTCTGGTGACCCAAGGTTGACTGGTGAAGAATGCATTTAGCATTAAGTTCGCCTTTTGTACATTATTTTTTGTGCAATAAGTTAATGAAAAAAATAAAGTTTATGATACATTGTACATTATCATTAAGAATTAGGCAATAAGTTACTCTCTATACATGCGTTATTTATTTTTAAATATTTTCTAAAATAAAATATTTTACATATTTCCTTTTCTATTCTATTCTTTTCTAATGATATTCTAGTCAAATGTATGCTGCACTTAATGATCTATATCTGTGTCCAGAATGCTAGCCAGAAGGGGCCGAGACTAGCTTACAGTATGTGTCTAGGTGTGTGTGTAGCGACCTCCTAATTCTACACAGAAAGCGTGAACAACCGGAGATTAGACAAACAGCATCTCCTAAATCGTACTTGTCGTCCGATAGTCTTGCTGCGATCGTTAGCATGCTAATGCTAATCCTTGCCTGCGAAGCGGATTAGCTGCTGTTACTGCTAGAATTAAATATCACTTGGTTTAAAGGTGCGAATTTTGTGTCGGCTTGGTCGCTCGCGTATTTACAAGAAGCCCCAACAATTGACGTAATCATGTCATATTATAAAGGCTAAAGTCTTTTTTGTAAGTGTGTATGTTTGTAACTCATTTACGCCGGAACTGTTGAACAAATTTTGCTGAAATTTTGAGTAAAGATAGATTATAATCTGGATTAATACTTAGGCAACTTTGTATTCCAGATAAAAGCCAGACTCAAGTTTTGTTTGTAAGTGTGTATGTTTATCATTCACGCCGGAACTTCTAAACAAATTTTAGTGAAATGTTGAATAAAGTTAGATTATAATCTGGCTTAATGTTTAGCTACTTTGTACTCCAAATAAAAGCCTGCTTCTTGCGGGTTTATTGAAATATGAGCTATAGTTATTGCTATATATTGACATATAAAACTGCCTTGAAATTTTATTTATATGTTGAGAAAGGATGCGGAAACAGAAATGGCTACAGGAATGACAGATGGGATTATCTGTAATTACAAACGTTGCTATTATCACAGAAATTAAAAGCCCTTAAGCTACGCGCACATCATGCTATCAGAAGGCATCAGCTAAATAATCAAATCAAATCAAAAAAGCTTTAAACCTATAACAGACGTCTATGAATCGTTTATACATATAACATTTTTCATTATTTCTATTCGTGATAATAACTACACTCGCCAACTTTAAACTAAAGCTAAGAGGGTTCAAATCGCGCCCAGGTCTAAGAAGAAACCCACAACAAACTTAACCGGGTTTTTTTTTATATCACAATCTCACATAATTAATGATAAATTATAGTACCTATGGAGATAGAGCAATTTACACCCAAGTTTTTTTATCGTTTATATAATGCTTAATATCGCAATATGATTTTTCTACAAGCTTTCGTTTTATAAAAACTTTAAACTTATTGATAGACATCTCCAAGATATCAATAGGTAATTTATTATAAAATTAAATACAATTTAAATTAATGAGTTACTAATTTTGAGCAGCCTACTAAACGGTACTAAAAGTTTACTTTTACTTGTAATGTTCAGTATCTTATCATTAAATGATATGTGATTTAAATTGCATAGCCCTCTGGGCGAGCAAAAAGGTACATGATAACTTAAATTAATCTGCTAATCTATAATTTAAATATCCAATCATTTGCATATCCAATCAGCGTGAACAGTGATTGGGACAAATGGGTACGGCTATCTCTATTCAATAGGTATTCGGGTATAGGTACAAACGGCTGGAGTGGCGGGACAAAGGGAAGTAGCAGGTGGACCGAGCAGGGCGTCCAAGCTTAGCGGATCGAGGGGTCTGCGTCTTAAATGTCCTTTCCAAGACAGAGATTCCAAGACGGGATGATTAATGAGCCAATTGTAAATGTATAGACATAGAATAAGTGTTATGTAAATTCAAAAATTATTATCAATTTTAATTGATAATAATTTTTGAATTTTAAAGCTGCGATAGCCTTGTGGTTAGGTCGTCAGCCTGCTAATCAGAGGTCGGCGGTTCGAATCCGGGCACGCACCTCTAACTTATCGGAGTTAGGTATGTGCGTTTATTAAAACATTAAAATATCACTTGCTTCAACGGTGAAGGAAAACATCGTGAGGAAACCTGCACGCCTGAGAGTTCTCCATAATGTTCTCAAAGGCGTGTGAAGTCTGCCAATTCGCACATGGCGTGGTGGACTATGGCAAAACCCTTCTCATACTGAGAGGAGACCCGTCCTCAGTAGTGAGCCGGTAATGGGTTGATCATGATGATGATAATGTGCATCTCCACACAGTGTGATGGGGACATCCAATAAAGAAGGCTGAGTTTGAAGTGGGCTTCTTATATAAAAAAAAATAACGAAAAATCTATGACGTAGACGCTCGCTTTTACGCTCACTGTACGTCTCACAGATGGTAATATCCAATTCCATCTTCTGTGTTCCCTAATGGCTATAATATGGGGATTTTCAAAGGGCGGATTAACAAATTGCTCATGGGCCAGCAACGCATTGGCGGTTCCTCTGGTGCTGCAAATGTTCATGGGCGGCGGTAATCACTTACCATCAGGTGACCCGCCTGCTCGTTTGCTCGCTTTGTATATATAAAAAAAAATCCAAAGTTTGCTCGCTTTGTATATATAAAAGAAGGCTACGTGGGCTTCTTAATTTAAAAAAAAAATCTATGACATAGACGCTAGCTTATCAGACCAGCCGTATTAAAAATTCAAAATCGCATGATAGATGGTATCTAAAACTCTAACACAAACATTGTACGTAATATCAACACGTTTTATTACAACACGCATTAATACCTTCGATAATAATTTGTCAAACGACCCTTCGCTGCGGCGACGCGCCTCCTGTTGACAAAACTTTATTACCGAAAAGTGGACAATATTGTACCAAATCGTGCTTTTTGTTAACCCGCCTCGCACCGGGTCCATTGAAAAAAGTGATCTAGTTCTGACCCCATATTACGGTCCGCGCCACAATGGGAACACGTAATTCTGGTTTTCGGGTTGCGAGTCTTTAAATAGTAATTTTTGGCTGTCAAATATGGATTTTTATGTAGATGGTGACAGCTTGCAATACATTTTTCCTACGTACTTACCTTTTGGTTATAAACTAATCGTAGAAATGCCAGATCCTTGGAATTGTATAATTGACGACTTCCGTGGCGCAGCGGGTAAAGTTGCAGGTCCTGGGTTCAATTCCCGGCTCGAGTCTGGTCTGGTGGGAGGCTTCGGCCGTGGCTAGTTACCACCCTACCGACAAAGACGTGTCGCCAAGCGATTTACCGTTGCGGCACGATATCGCGTGGGAACCAATTATATGGGCTGGGCATACCCCTAACAGGTACGCCCGCTACCATCCTAGACTGCATCATCACAAACCATCAGGTGAGATTGCCGCTAAGGGATAACTATAAGCATATTAAAAAAAAATAGTAACACGTAAATAACTTCGCCGAGATGTTTTTTTTATATCTGTACTTTTGTTTAATGTTTTCATTGATTTAATTATAAAGTTAAATCAAACCTATGCATTTAAAACTAAATTAAAATTACAAATAAATACACGAATGTTATCTAAACTATATTTTAAATTCATATTCATAAATGTCAATATCATAGAGAGAAGGTTTTAGAGCATCCACCATTTTGCACCAATGCTGATTAGCGATCCTAATATCTAAGTTTAATGAATATTAAAAAAAAAAAAAAACATTGTTTGTATCGTAATATCACGGTACTTACTGCAGTTAGTTTAACTAAAAGCTTTGTTACCCACGTATATATTGTTACTGAATGATTCTTGTCCTCTAAGCATTGTTTCTAACAATATGAGAAGCCACAATCAGACAGTGAGTATTGTATGAATTCTAACTTTTGTTACACAGTTCATTTCTGGAAGTAAGGTTAGAAAGCAAATCACTGAAAGAAATAACCCGTCTCATTCCCGTTAATACATAAAACAGCACGCGCGACAGAGCCAGAGCACACGACCATCGACATACGAAATGGAACATTATTAAAAATTCAAAATTAGAAAACGGTAAAACAATGGCCAACATTCGTTCACTTTGCAGACACAGTCCGTCTAGCGCTTTCCGCGAACAATGGTGACCTATTGTTCACGCGTCCATTTTAAATGAACAAAATGGCGGCGTTCCGAATTCAAACGAACAAACTGAGATTTGAAACAATGCTGTGATCCTTGCGAAGGGTTAAATGCATGCTATTGGTCAGCGTGGACCCCTCGGGTGATTGCAATGTGTGCGTTCAAGTATGCGTTGTGGGTATTTCGCGATGGAGTTTTATAAAAGATCATAGTGAACACTTCGATAAAATCGTTGCAATTTTTTTTTTTTAGCTTCTGTTGCATAATATCTGTGGTACACGATCTCATCTGATATAGTTTGGTTATTTTTGGCATTATCTGTTTCGCTGTTAAGTTAAATCTCTATATATAAAAGCTAAAGGTCACTTACATACTTACTGATTAGACAAGAGATCATAAAACTTTTGTACATATAAAGCTATAATTTAGCAAGTAGGTAGTTGATAGTTAAGAGATGTCAGCTAAGAAAGGATATTTGGAAATTCCACCCCTAAGGGGGTAAAATAGGGGTTGGAAGTTTGTATGAAATTTCTTTGTTTTTAGAGTTAGAGACACAAAGACATGTCAGTATATATTTTTTAAATATTACCTGTTAAGGGTGGTAAAATAGTGGATGCTAGTTTTTGCTTATTTTTTTTTGTGAAGCTACAAGGTTGAAATTTTGAAAATAGGTTTCTTTTAGGGCGTAAGTATAAGGTTAGATTTTTTTTATCCAAATCTACCCCGAAGGGGATAAAATAGGGTTTTGAAGTTTGTATCAAAGTCCTATGTTTTTTTTTATTTTAGAGACACGATAATCGACAATTTGACATTTGGCCGCACGGAAAACCTCAATCTCACGGGAAATCAGCAATTCTACGCAGACGAAGTCGCGAGCAACAGCTAGTGGTTAATAAATTTACATTTAATAAATTGTGTTTTATTTTTACTTATAAAACTTGCTATAGTGAATAAATGAACACTCTAATCTCTATCATTTCAATAAGGTTGAATAAACACTCAAGAATCTTTGTTAAGCGGTGATAGCCTAGCAAGCGGTGATAGCCTAGTGGTTAGGGCGTCAGCCTCCTAATCAGAGGTCGGCGGTTCGAATCCGGGCACGCACCTTTAACTTTTCGGAGTTATGCGCGTTTTCAAACAATTAAAATATCACTTGCTTCAACAGGAAAACATCGTGAGGAAACCTGCACGCCTGAGAGTTTTCCATAATATTCTTAAAGGCGTATTAAGTCTGCCAATCCGCACATGGCCAGCGTGGTGGACTATGGCCAAACCCTTCTCATATTGAGAGGAGACCCGTGCTCTGTAGTGAGCCGAGAATGGGTTGATCATGAATCTTTGTTATAGAAAAAAAACTTTTTTATCTGAAGAAAATTAAATGTAAGGCTACATAAGTTTAATATGAACGTTACGGATACGTACGCAGGCCTACCAACCTACATCAAACTAAAACTTGTTACAAAATGTGACTGTACGGAATAAAGGTGTTGTTTTAATTACATTATCAGACGAACACACGCGGGGAGGCTGGGCGGACCCTTCTCACGGGCTGGAAGACATTCAAATAATAGTCTTTGGAGAAAAGTGGATACGTACGTACCCCTAACCCAGCGTTTAACGTTAAAATTGTGTAAGACAATATCACCTTTAACGATTCTGGTTTAACGGTCCAAATTTGTATGAGGGCTTAGTTGTGTCGAGTTATTTTGACTAACTGTAGTGACCAGGGCGCTCCAATTCAAAGAGAGACATTAATTAACAATTTTTTTGTTACTGTCTACTTTACGCGAATTTTTCAAATTCAAAATCAAATAATCTTTATTCAAATAGTCCTTTAAAAGGCACTTTTGACGCGTCAATAATTTACATAGTAGTGATTTAATGGTGATAACTACGTTCGTAAACTTAAAACTAAAGCTATGAGGGTTCCAAACGCGCCCGGTCTAAGTAGAAGCCAACGCGTCTTTTGTATCCTCTTAACATAAGTCTATGTTTAATAAAAGTCTAAGACAAGTCTGTCTTATAATGTAAGTGGTGTTTTTTTGTGAATTTTAAACAGTTATGTGCCTTATTAATTCATGTGAAAATTGTAAAGAAGAACTAACACGAATCTTCTTAGATTCTTGAAATAAACTTTCCGAATGTAGTTATCACTATCATCTCATGAATTAAAGTAATGGAAAATATATATGTACGCTTCACAGAGGCCTGTTATTAGGTTTTACAGGAATAAAGCTACTTTGAATTTTGAATTTGAATATAAATGAATATTATAAATTTCAGTTGATAGATGTACATTATGGAAGTAATTTGTAACTATTTCTAATACTTTTGCAGTTAATGCTTTATTAATAGATATGAAGATTATAGACTGAAGACTCTGAGGTATTGGACGTTATTAAGTTAATCACAAAGCTTTTCACGGTAATGTAGAACCATCATTATTATTAATAATGCGGAGGCTCATCCGTAAAACATGTTCAAAGAACTGCGTCGCCTATACGATATGGGTATGCAGAGATAATCAAAGAGGCTGTAGGGACAAAGGCTGCTTTAGAATCTGTTTTTTTGTAATATAAGTATTTGCATAAATCAACGCGAGTTACTTTTGAATCATCAAAAATTTCGCTACGAGGTATTTTTGATCACAAATTCAACCAAACGAATAATAATAAAGCATAATATTTTGAACTGACTTGTTGAGTATTGATTATAAATTCTATCGATTTTCAATATGTTTGTTCACTTAAGTTACTACAGTTCAGTTTATGTGTTACTTTTAGCAGTAAAGATAATCATCATCACGATCAACCCATTCTCGGCTCACTACAGAGCATGGATCTCCTCTCAATATGAGAAGGGTTTTGGCCATAGTCCACCACGCTGACCTTGTGCGGATTGGCTTCACACGCCTTTGAGATCATTATGGTGAACTCTCAGGCATGCAGGTTTCTCACGATGTTTTCCTTCACAGTTGAAGCAAGTGATATTTTAATGAGCATAACTCCGAAAAGTTAGAGGTGCGTGCCCGGGTTCGAACCCCCGACCTCTGATTAGGAGGCGGACGTCCTAACCACTAGGCTATCACAGCTTCATAACAGTAAAGATATCGATATTGAACTGTGTCCTGTTTACTTATACTTGCTATAGTGAAGTAAAAACAATACAAGTCTGTAAAAAGTAACCGACTAGATTTTGGCTGTCAAAATCTACAAACATTTTGTCTTGGTCTTCCAAATATGAGACGCTTGGTCACACGTGTAAGGCAAGTTCTGATTATGTTCAACTGTCACGTTGAATGCTCGCGATGAACGAAGTTTGTCCCATTGTTTTTGTATGTAGGTTTTACGGACAGCGTGTAAGTAATTTTCGCTAATGGTATCTATCCATCGGTCGATTTCGAACCCTTTTTTGATTATTTGGTCCAAGGATTCCACCACCTCGGTGGTAAAACGCGTACGCTGGAGTGTTATTAAATGGGAGATCTCGGGTTCGTAGTAGTTGTCATGTAGTCACTTAATAGTAAGTGACCTGTCTGCTCATTCCCGCTATGTATACATATTATAATTAATAATTAATAACTACACATTCTTATAGAAATTATGATACGTTAACCTAAGATTAAGATAAAGAATATAAATTAGATAATGTTCAGTTCAAAAATAGTTTATGTGTGTGTAACCTTACTGTAACTCAGTTTAGAAACCGTGTTATGGATAGTTTAAATTTTAGGGAGATTAATAAATATTATATTTTTACTGATTACCAACAAAAATAGCGAAGGTGGGTACTTAAATTACAATAAATTATGTTAAGTAGTTTAAGATTGTTATTAAATAATTAATATAATAATAAATATGTTTTTCTTGTATTTGCTTTTGATGTGATATGTTGCCTGATACAAAAATAAATAAAAGAACAAACAGCTGCCACACAATGCTTTAATTATCAATTATGACAATGCCATCAAAGCATTATTCTACTATTTTTTTAAATGAAATACATTAGAGATATAGATATTACGTCACTGAAAAGCTAATTATTCTCTATTTTCCTCAAAATATGGGTCATAACGATAATTATACCCACAAACCCAGCAATGTCTAGCGAAATTCGAAAGTAACCGGGCCCCGAAATTTTCGGGTAACATTATATCCTTACATTAGGGCTAAGTGATAGCGTCACATTTGTTGGATTAATTCATCATCCGAATTGCCGTGGCCAGACTGATGGCTCGGAACCCCACGGGGAGGGTTAGGGGGGGTGGGAGCCCCCTCGCCTCGCTCTGATTTACGTATGGAGTTTTTAAATTGCGATTGTAAACTCTTCCGTCTTTCGCGTTTGGTAATGGGAGTGTGGGGTCGTTTAAACATTACAGCTGGATTATTTATAGACATGTGCCAATCGTCTTATGGTTAGCATGTTAGGTCCTGGGTTCGATTTCCGAGCTTAATCAAATCCAAGGTGAGACATAGGCTCAATAGTATGATATCTATCTTTAGTCGGACTATAATAATGATGATAGTAACTTTTATGCATTGCCTAATAAAATTATCTTTTAAAGGTTTAAAAGTTTATATTCGTAACTAGCTAGGATTTTACAGCAGATGACCTTTCTATATACATAAGGAACTTAATACTATATTTTACTGCACATAAGTATTTCCGAAAACAAAGGAGAATAAATCTTCTAATATGATATTTCTCTATATTGCTCGCCATTTTGTTTCTATCGCTTTTTTTTTCGAAAACCCCGGATGATCTTTTTAATTTCCCTCTTAAGTTAAAAGTAACCTGTAAGCTATTTCTGTTCAAAATGTCGGCCAGATCTCTTGTGCTTGTCCGCCGTACATATGTGATAAAGTTTTTATTTTAATCCGTGGCTCCCATTGCTTTTCCGGGATAATAAATATCCTACATCAGTATGTGTGAAATTCCTTTATAATGACATAATATTAAATTTATTATGATTAATTGGTAAAGTATTATACATCAAACATTTTACATAAAACTTAAAATAAAACTTAGATTAACCTAAAACTGAAAATCTTAAAAAATAATTAAATATAACGTAATAAATTTAACATCATAACTAAGATATATTATTAAGCAGCTCTTCGGTCCCCTGTGATGTCGCCTAACCTTTTTGCTATTTCCTTAAAAAGCCTTAGAGCGCTAGTACCCCACGGACCAAGGGTCTCGACACCGAATGGGACAAAATCATATTCGGTGCCTAAACCCCTGTATTTGCATGCTTTAGCTTTTTCAGCCGCTTCACAAGCCGCACCAACTCTGTTGTTGGTTCCATGTAAATTATTGTTCCATGTTCTTCATAATTAGTGCAGTGGAGAAGCAAACAAAGGTATTAAACCAACGAAAAAAAAAACAAATAAAAAAACAACAAAACGAATTCATAATATTAACATGATTATTTGTAATATTTTATTAACGTCATTATGTTATCAATACGTCAGTTTTTATTATGAAACACTAGCGTTTATACCCACTCACGTAGGCACATAACAATTTAATGATGGTATGGAAAGGTACATGTTTTAAAAGAAAGTAGGACTGCAATAGGAAGGGTTTAAAGCTATCGTTCAGGCTTTCAATTTTCCCTTTTTAAGCAAAACAAGCCACTGAAACTGGCTTTGGAAACAAGGAAACTCAGTAACCTTGAGTTCAACGCGTGCACACATTAATATTTGCTTGTTCCAAAAACTTCCGAACCCAAAGTAAAGCATAAAACTTAGTCAAAGAGCAAATCGCTACAAGCGGTAAGTTGCGCGAGCGCCCATTGCCCTTTGCGCCCCGAATTAACCCCCCCGTAGCCACCCACCCACTTCCACCCTCCCTCCCACCCCATAGGACAGTGTAAGGATAAATGGGAGGGCTGGCTCTTCTGGTTAAGTGTAGATTTTCCGAATGCGGTGTTGATGATGGTTGAATAGTGATTGACGTTGTTTTATCGATAGGCTGATAGTTTAAGATTTGTATTTAAACGTTCTTATGTGTCCTAATCTGATAACCTAGTAGTCAGGACCTCCGCCTTCTAATCAGAGGTCGGGGGTTCGATCCCGGGCACGGATTTTTAATTATTATCATGTGATAGCTTTGGTCTGAATTTACATTTTCTAGCTCGTCGTAATTTTGCTTGATGGAACAGACTGTTTTTATAAGCTGCTATGATATCTTCATCAAAGCAAGTTATAAAAACGTGGTAAAATAATAACGAAGTAAATGCATAAGATAGCTGTGATAACTTAGTGGTTAGGGCGCTCGCCTCCTAATCAGAGGTCGGAGGTTCGATCCCGGGCACGCACCTCTTTTCGAAGTTATGTGCGTTTTTAAGCAATTAAAATATCACTTGCTTCAAATATGAAAGAAAACATCGTGGGGAAACCTGCATGTCTAAGAGTTCTCCATAATTTTCTCAGAGGCGTGTAAAGTTTGCAAATCTGCACAGGTCAGCGTGGTTAACTATGGCCAAACCTCAACCAGAAAATAAGTATTATAAGTCATAACGACAAATCCGGATTTTCTTATTAATAAAAAGGTTTAATGAAATATTTACTCACTTTACTTGTTTGGTTAGACCACATTAGTTACGTAGAGTAATTGGATTTTATAGTTTGTAAATTATATCTTCGTTAAATACTATATTATATAAATTGTAAATAAAGAAAATTATTATTAAGAATTTCTAATTATTTTGCTGTATGTGCCGTCGAAATGTTTTATAAAAACGTGGCAAATTTGACATCGCAAATTATATTTCACGTTCAGTCACGATATGCGTGTCGTAAATAGCAAACACAGCGTGGAAAATGCAAACAAAATAGTAAGGCAGTCATTGGGTAACTATAAAACGTTTGCATCTATCGATATCGGTAATGTTTGCGTTGCGCGGCCCTATCTCCGCAATTTCTCGAGACCGTTGGACAGCAGGGTTGTAAATACTCGTGTAAAATTGTCCACGCTCCCCCGCTGAGAGGCTTTTGTTACATATTTCTTTGTTATTTACCTCGCACTCAGAGTCTGCGGCGGCTACCTGCGATTCCTAAATATCTAGATGAATGCTGTTTAATTAAACGTAGACACCTACCTCACCCAAACCTTTGTAATAAGTTAAATGAAAAGCTTTGGTTGTTTCATCATCATCAACCCATTACCGGCTCACTACAGAGCACGGGTCTCCTCTCAATATCAGAAGGTTTTGGCCATAGTCCACCACGGTGGCCATGTGCGGATTGGCAGACTTCACACGCCTTTGAGAACATTATGGAGAACTCTCAGGCGTACAGGATTCCTCACGATGTTTTTCTATCACCGTTGAAGCAAGTGATATTTTAATTTTTTAAAAACGCACTTAACTCCGAAAAGTTAGAGGTGCGTGCCCGGATTCGAACCGCCGACCTCTGATTGGGAGGCTGACGCCCTAACCACTAGGCTATCACCGCTTCACCGCTTTGGTTGTTTGTTTGGTCTTAATTAAGTATAAATGTGATAGCAGTAGGTGAGGTAGTAGATAATGTAGGTTTTGACGACCTCCGTGGCATTATAAAGTTGAAGGTCCTAGGTTCGATTCCCGGCTAGAGTCTGGTCCGGTGTAAGGCTACGGTCGTGGCTAGTTACCACACTACAAACCCTACAAAGATTTAGCGCTAAGCCACAATGTTGCGTAGAAACTAATTAGGAGTGTGGGTTTAAAATACACCTAACAGGTTAGCCGTACTAAAGTCCTAGACTGTATCATTACTTATTACTATGTGAGATAGCCGTCAAGGGCTAACTTGTAGCGTATAAAAAAAATAAGGTACCCACTAACATTAAGTTTTTCATGTCACTAACCTTTTTTTTTTTTTTTAACGTGGGTAATCCTCATGCATACCCCGCGTCCGAGGAGACGCGGCGGTTATGTCAGACTCTTACTGACTAAACCCCCACGGTGCATATCCTTTCCCGCCGCCTGGTGGCCGGGTCACGGGTTTCGCTCGCGCACACAACCGCAACCAGGCCGGCTCATGTCACTAACCTAGAAGTACTAACATATTGATAATTTTTTAATGTAAGTGACGTTAAATTAACCAATTGTTGTCTGAAATAAACAAATAACTTTAATTTCAAAATAATAAAATATCATAGTAAGTTGCTGTTTAAATCTCTATTTTATATTTCTTGTTAAAAGATTTATTTTTTATACTTGTAAAGTTTTCTTTTTTTATATTTCAATTTTGATACTTGGTATTTACCGAATTTAACCTTTCCTTATCCTCATCTTCCTGTTAATTATTACTTATACAGGATAGAAAACGGTACCTAAACGAACACGTGTTAGTAAGCCCGCCAAACAGCGTTGGAGCGGTGTTATATCATTATATTATAATAAAGGCTTCTAATAGATCGGTCAGTTAAGCTTGGATTCATTTGTTTTTTTCTTCTTCTTAACACTGATTCGTTTATTATTATTAATATACATATAATATATATAATTTTATTTTATATATATATATATATATATATATATATATTATATGTATATTTAATTTTATATTTTTTCTCTTTACAAAGAGAAACCTACGTACCCCTTTTAAGGCTTACTGTGCGAACGGAGGACAGATAAAACTTGGCATAGTTTAACTTTATAATATGTAGAAGGGGATTATTATTTCTTCGATTTAAGAAAACTGAGCTACCACCAGAATTCATTGTTTATCTATTTAAACAACTTTATTTCATATCTCTATAGATATTGCTACTATTAGCACTTTACTAGTAATTATTAATATAATTTGTTCTGAAAATGCTTTATTAATGTACATGTACATGCACTAATTTATCTATAAGGTAAACATTTTGTTTTTTTAAATAAGCCTAAATAATTTCTATAAAAAATGCATTAAACAGCTAAATTAAAAAGTTACTGATGTAAGTTGTTAGTGTTGATGTAGTTTTAGCGTTTTTTTTTTATTTGTGTATAGAGCGTGTGTATTTTCAGCGGAGTTGCGTGTTCTAATCACGGAGTGCTACGAGATAATTGCAATCGCAAATGAGACGCGCTACACTGGTTACTCGCCACCTGGGATGAGGAGCAGTGTACACAGACACCTATAAACGCTGCGTTTTATAATCGCAGCGTTTTACAAACGCTCTCAAAGGAAATTGTCATTGAGTGTATAAGGATAGCTTGAAGCGTTTTTTAAAGGACACAGTCTCAACTAGTTCGGAAAATAGGTGCATAATGCTATACACTAGCATTATGGACAATTTTATTTTTACTACTTGTACTGTATACATGTTTATGTTGGTGACCAAGTGTTTGTCTAATTTCAGCGGAGTTGCGTCTTTTAATCATGAAGTGTTAAGAGTTAATTGTAGAAGTTCGCTATAAACCGTCCAAAATAGTTTTTATTTCAGAATCTGTGGCGGGAGAACCGTCGCCTATTTGGGAAAGAATTCAGGCTACAATTGGCTAAGAAATGCAGGTTTTACCTTGCCTGTTTTAATTATGGTTCAGAAGTGCTTGAATCTGCATGTTTTAATTATTTATATGCTTAATAATAAAGATCTTTTGGGTTCCGTCTTCAGATTACATTATAAAAGAGCGTCGAGTAAAATGAAGTAATGTTTGGTTACCAACTATCATTAACCAACTACTATATATTAAATATTACTTACATTTAAAAATTAACATTACAAAAAGTAAAAAGCTATTAGGTCAAATAACCAACCAAGTGTTAAACTTTCTTACTCTCTATTCGTTTTTTTTTTTAATTATTTATTTGATTACTGTCTACTATAAGATTACTAAACTGGCTGGCTAAATTGGTTATACAATCGACTATAAAAGACGTCTTCGAAAACTTGGCTTCAAAACATGAAAACGTTTTACTGTTCCTCGCGCTTTACGCCTAAATGTCTCCCTTTCACCTTCTACTTTCGCTTGGATAATCTTATTTTTGTTAGCTACAAGCGATTCCGATCTCAATTGTGTTCTTAATAAAGTTTGAAATTGCCCAACATCTGTCTGGGGAGTTAAAATGTATTACCTTTTATTGTGATCCTCAACACGGATTAAGAGAGAGCGCGGTTTTGAATTTTGATTCGGATTGTAGTACAACTTAGCCATTCAAATTAGACCTCTCGCGGATTATTTGTTGCGTCTTTTATAATCTGATTTTACAAGACGTCGAGGGCGTTGGGGCTCAGGTTATAATGGCGGTGGGAATAACTATGAACACCTATTTCGCGTAATGTTTTCATTATGTAGCCAGAAATGGCATTTGGTGAAGATTTTATGAGTCACGGATATAGTTTAGAAACCGTTGCATGTTTTTTTGAATTCCAGGCTCAACTTTCGTTAACTAACTTAACCATATATCAAACTTGAGTTGATCAGTGGTTGAATATCGGTTATCTGACCTACGCAACGGTTAGATAGATGGACGAAATGTGCTTTTTAATATATAATTATGCTACATATGGGGACCCGTGGAAAAACCGGTCCGTAAAGCGTACATTAGGTACGCCCGTGGCCAGTTATTAGGGCGTTTTAACCCTTCAATGCGGGCCCCAAATAAGATGAC
Organism: Lasiommata megera; assembly: GCA_928268935.1. Lineage (NCBI taxonomy): Eukaryota > Metazoa > Arthropoda > Insecta > Lepidoptera > Nymphalidae > Lasiommata > Lasiommata megera. The sequence goes on from OV743321.1 coordinate 4,754,976, forward strand.
CTCTTCGACCCAATTCCCCATTTTTCTGTTAAAACTGTAACCCTACGCGTGCTGTGTGTAGGGTAAAATATATTTTTCGATAATAAAATGTTATTATTCATTATGAAATATCCGCTGTTACATCATTTCTCTATTGTTGATGTTGCGATGAGTTATTTATATTGAATAGTTTTAGTTAAATATGTGTATTGGTTAAATAAAAAGTTTTATTGCCGTTTTGTAGGCCGCACAAAATTAGTAACTCATTCATATTCATACCTATATTATTGTGAAATCTTAGAGATGTGTCTCAATGAGTTCAAAGCTTTTATAAAAAGTACGCTTATAGAAAAATTCAATTGATAATAAGTATCGTTTTTGTGTCGTTAATCTATAATATATATTATTTGAATATTTATGACTATAATATATAATATTTTTTGCTATTTATGTAAATTAGTGTGTATTATTTAGTATGTTGTAGGTTGTTTTTATTTATGCTCTTATTTGTAAATCATCATCATCATCATCATTTCAACCGATAGAGGTCCACTGATGGACAAAGGCCTTTTGTAGGGGTCGACCAACGCTACGTTTACCGGTGCGAGGTCGCCATTCCAGCACCTTGGGACCCCAACGTCCATCGGTTCTCCGAGCTATGTGCCCCGCCTATTGCCACTTCAACTTCGCAACTCGCTGAGCTATGTCGGTAACTCTGGTACTTCTACGGATCTCTTCATTTCTGATTTGATCACGTAGAGATACTCCTAGCATAGCTCCCTCCATTGCTCGCTAAGTGACTCTGAGCCTTCTTATGAGGCGCATAGTGAGCGACCACGTTTTGGATCCGTAAATCATCACTGGCAACACGCACTGTTCGAAAACTTTAGTCTTCAGGCATTGAGGGATTTTGGACTAAAAGACGTCGCGAAGTTTCCCAAACGCTGCCCACCCGAGCTGAATTCTGCGGCTGACTTCCTTCTCCTTTTTGTACACCAACCACTTAATATTGTAAATGTTTCGTTTACGTAGCGGTTGCCTGGAAGTGATCACTTGCAGTGATAAGGCCGGCTTTACACCGTTTTTGTTTTTTTTTTAATTTTTGTTTGTTATGCTTTTAATCTTGGGTTTAAGAGTTTTATTATTATCATTATTACAGTAATAAGCAACAGCTGTATAAAATTGCAAACAATTATATAATAAATTTTCGCAATTATTACTGAAAACCAGTTTTACTGTTATTGTAAAGTTATAAAAATGCAACCCTTTTGCATTTTGCGAATTGCAATGGGTGGCAAAAAAGTTGCATTGTCCAAATAGCAGATGGTATGAAATATACTTAACGGACATCGCTAAAATAATAATATAGTTTTTTTTTTAATTTACCTTAAAACCTATTATATATATATATATATATATATATATATATATATATATATATATATATATATATATATATATATATATATATATATATATATTATCTGGCATACATTGTTGGGCCCCACGACACAGGATTACCTAGTGTGGGTCCCAACGGATGTGCTAAGCTTTGGAAAGTTGTTTTTTTTGGCAAATAAATATTTTTTCATTTTTTTTTTTCATTTTTCATACATTGGTAGCTATTTATGTATAGGAATATTTTGACGACCCCCGTGGCACAGTGCGTGCGCTGTCGCATTATAAAAGTTGGAGGTCCTGGGTTCGATTCCCGGCTCGAATCTGGTCTGGTGGGAGGCTTCGGCCGTGGCTAGTTAGTTAGTAGACCACCGTACCTACAAAGACGTGTCGCGTGACGTTTTAGCGTTCCGGCACGATGACGTGTAGAAACCAATTAGGGGTAAGACTTTACCATACCCCTAACAAGTTAGCCCGCTACCATCTTAGACCGCATTATCACTTACCATCAGGTGAAATTCAGTGAAGGGCTAACTAGTGGTGAATAAAAAAAAAACTATTCCTATAATAGACTAAGGTAATTGTTACCAATTAGTATAACAATTGTTACCAAAACATTAACGTTAAATCTAACATACCAGAAAGTAAAAAATATGCTCGTTATATTTTTCTTTCTATTAGGTTTTTTTTAACATAATATGGTCCTATAGTTCAATTGATAAATATTCCCTTTGTGGGTGATTAACAAACAACTTACGTGTATCCTTCAAATGTAAATAAAATCCAAAAACAAACACAATTAAAAAAACTTTGCCAGCACATGTCCTTAAAAAAACAATCTGCTCGTAACTATAATAAAAGATTTCGAACTACAAATCAGTATAAAAGTTCCAACCCCAAACTGCCCGCTGTCCGAAAGGGGTGGAGCCTAAAATACCCATTGGTCATCATGGAAGGGTCTCGCTGGAGCATTCCAATTGTGGACCCATTTCATTCCAATAAGATTTTTATACGGTATTAAACGTTTGTCACTCTTACGCGGTAATATATAAAGATTGAAATGCAGTGATAAAGTTTTTCACACTCTTATCACATTCAACAATAGAGTAATGAATTAGGCATCTACTAGATGTGTCGTAATCGTCTCACATTGCACTATAGAGACATATATTATTACTAGCTGTTGCCCGCGACATCGTCTGCGTAGAATTGCTGATTTCCTTTGAGACTGAGGTTACCCGTGCGGTAATGCCCTGCTTCAGAAAGTAAGCTACAGGCAAATGTCAAATTGTCGATTTTCGTGTTTCTAAATTAAAAAATATAGGACTTTCATACAAACTTCAAACCCCTATATTACCCCCTCCGGGTTAGATTTGGATGACAAAAAATTCTAGCCTTATACTAACGCCCTAAAAGAAACCTATTTTCAAAATTTCATTTGCGATCTCGTGTTTAATCAGTATGTAAGTATGTAAGTTACCTTTCGCTTTTATATATATAGATTGTCAATTAATTAGATTATTATTGTCAATTAATTAGTTGTGGATCGCAATAATTAGTTAGCTGCGGATGTCAATTAATTAGTCTTCTTCCAATAAAAAACAGTTTAAAAGGGTTATTATTTTAATCAACTGAAAGAGGTTTTTTAACTTCTTTACTGGCATGTTCAACTACAGAACTCAAAATCCTGTAGGCTAGTAGGCTTTCTCGGGTTCTTTCTTGGGTTGGAGATGAGACAGAGACCAGACCTGGAGTTCCCAGCGATTTGGCATAATTCATGAAAATGGAGCATTCCATATAAATTTCATTGATTTTTAGTCCGAAGAATGTAGAAGGCAGACATATTAGAAGCAAGTTTTACCATTGCCTTGAATTTAAATTAAAAGGCAAATATATAAATATCACTTTCTGTAGGTTGGAAAATATTATTTGAATTGACAGATATTGGTATTTTTAATTATTTTGTGACCCTTACAATAATTTGACAATGAAAGTAGATAATTTCGATTTATTGCTAATTCTCTTAAATTGTCGTAGTTTAAGAATTAACTCTCCCCCGACCTAAGCGCTCCTCTCCGAAAGAGGAGACCTAAACATATCCTTCATGACCCTGACGATCAGATGACTACTGACAACACACTCGTACCACCTACCACACGGTACACACCGTCTTCGCCGGCGAAGACGAGGTCCCCGCTATCTTACGTCATCCCGGACGTGGGCTCCAACCACGGCCTCGGAGACGTACGGACCACTCACCGTCCGACCCCCCCCCCCCCGTTATCCCAGACGTTACGCTGTGGCAACCAATAGGGTATGCACAGCTAATAGACAGTTCGAAAAAAAAATTAAGTGTAGTTAGGTTTAATATAATGTGTAACGATGAAGTTGATATGTGGGTTGCCTACCCGTATATGATCTGCATGCTGGGCTTAATCTCTGAATGTATGCCATAAGAGATGAGGCTTATGCCGCGCAACTTTAGTAGACTGAGAGCTATGATTGGCATAAATGCTCTAAACAAAACTGAAGAATACAAACAATACGTAAGTGAGGTACTTATTACAAAGCAACGCATTTCCCGCAGGAATCACAAACACTCACCACAAGATAGGTAGGCGGGTAAATTGTACCACAGACGACTGCATTGCGACTTGATAATTAAACAATGGAAGGGTTAAATCTTGTTTGTACTTTATTAATATTTCCGTGGTCAGCCGCGAGGGAGCCGGGCGGTTCAAAAATGGAACTTTAAATATTACGGACGGTAATATTCCGTAATACAAGACATTACGGAATGTAATATTCAACACTGCGACTTGAATTTACGTAATTAGTTGAACTGAATGTGTCTCGGAAGTATCGTTGGTACGGAAGTTTGAATTCCTGCAGACCTCATCGGTTCCTATATATTTCATTATTTTGTAGTTTTCGGTCAAGTTCGTTCGAGATTGGAATATTAAAATATCGTATATTCATTAATGTATATAGCTTTAGTATTTATTAGAAGTACCTATGTATCCAAGTTAAATTTAGTTTATTACGGTTGGTCAAACAATATTAACATTAGATAACTACGAGTAGGTACACCTAATTGGAATAATTGTTTCGTTCATAGTCTGAATGCATCTCATGGCAGTTATGTTGCCCTGGTACTTATTAGTGGGTTTTCTAGCGTTATCGACAAAAACCTCCTATCATTTGGTAAGGGCATTGTCAGGTAATAGTTTGATTGAAATAGGAGTTATCTTAAGCAATAAAGCCGCCTTTGCGCACTTTTTTTTGTGAAATATTTTTTTTTTAAATATGTGCGGGGATGTTTACACTTACTTCCGCCATCGATGATTGGATGAGCTCTCGACGTAAAGGATGCCCGAAGTGTTACCTGGCCTATATAGAGGAGGACTTCGGTTAGTCCATGATTTAGCCAGAGAGGGCAGCACTGATGCATTGACGAAAATGTTAGTGTCCTTAGATAAACTACGAAGATTGGAACTCACATTGGATATGCCGTGAAATAACCTTAAAGCTCGAGTTTTTAATTTAAATCCGCCAAGTCAACGATCAGATCCATCATAAGGTACCTAACGAATTTAGGCCGGTGTCGGGTTCCTAGAAACAATTTACAAGTTAATTTGAATAATACTATAAAAAATGGCGGTAAAAAAATAATACTGTATTAGAAAACTATTATTTTTTAAAGTGATTTAAAACTAAAGAAATGGCATCTTATGGCAGCGACCTCTCACATGATCTAGAGACTATTTCGAAAAGGTCGCCATCTAGTGGAATTTTATAGAACTAGGTTGTAATTTCCAATATCCGGGTCGACATTCCAACTGGATCACTATAATTATTGCTGTTGCGATAATATTTTGTTGGAACGTTGTGCTGATAAGAAAACCAAGTACAGTGTACCTCACAAGTTTGAAAATAATTGAAAAAAATTACAAGGAAAAATAAGTAGGAAAACAATAATTTTAGTATTTTTTAATCTTGGATTATTTATAATTATGTGTTAGTAAAAGTGCAAGTTTATCAAAGAAAAAATATTTCTTTAATTAGTTTAAAGAAATATTTTTAACTTTGATAAACTTGCACTATATATTATATAACTTGCACTTGTATAATAAAAAACAAGATTTCTATTAAGGAAAGCGTTTCGTATTATTGTTAACAAAAATAAATGGATAAGTTTTATTAAAATTGAAAGCATGTAGAACAATGGTATAAAAGTTTTATAAACGCAATTAATTCTTAAATGTTTTAGCTACTCACTAGCAGATGGCGCTAGTAACACAAAAGTGTTGAATCGCTTCTTTCCTCGAAAACTAAGTAGTCCAAAAATAAAGTTACAAAATCAAGTCAAGAGCCGTTAATTATTTTCGATAATAATTATTATTTTAAAAATATTTGGTATAAGATTATTTTAAAAATATTTGGTATTTGGTAGACGACGCCAGTTTAGTAGCCAGATGATCTTAGGATTAGGAATAAAATAAATTTCACCAATACAGTATATTATATTTTGATTTACCTACCTTATCTATTATATCTTTAACATAGTATAAATAGTTAAATAGGTAAACAATAAACAGCAAGTATAATTTGCTATATTCCGCCGACAACCGGGAGATTTGTAAAGAAACTTTACTTTTCGCGCTTGTGAAGTCAACATCTCCTGAGGATGATCCGGTGTCGGGTCGAAACGTGCGTAGAGGTTCTAGAGGAAGATTGGATGTGGTGTTATATTAAACAAATCTACCGGTTGTCGGAGGAATAAAGCAAATTATACTTGCTGTTTATTGTTTATCATGGACTTCCGCAAAGTAACGCCTGCTTCTATTCATTAGTTAAATAGGTGTTACTCCTATTAAGTATAGGTATACCATCAAAAAACAGTGGGTTTGAAATTGTTTGGGGTTTAAGTATATATAAGTAGTGAATTATAGAATACCTATAAAACAATTATAAATCAGAATCAATTTAGAATACGCTCTAAAATAAACAAATGCCTAACAATTTATTTGCCCAACCAGGATCCATCTATACCCGGATCCATAGTTGAACATGTAGATACTTGCATGCACTTTTGATTATGTCCAATCATACGGATATCGTCTTTTATTGCCTATTCTGTTAGTTATACTTAAAATTAGTTTATTTATTACTGTATTGTATTATTTATGTAATCTGGTTTATTATATTCGTATGGTATTCCAGTAAACGTAGCGTTGGTCGACCCCCAACTAGGTGGACAGACGACATCAGACGAGTCGCAGGGAGCCGCTGGAAGCAAGCGGCCCAAGACCGTGAGCATTGGGAACTCCATACAAAAGACTTATGTCCAGCAGTGGACGTCAATCGGTTGAAATGATGATGATGATGATATTCGTATATTCATAATTTTGTTTATATATTACACCACCTACTTTCAACCTCTTTCTTTTCCTAATCCTAAGGTTGCCTGGCCGAGATCGCTACTAAGTGATAAAATCTAAGTTAAATCTCTTTTTCTTATTATTTCTATTTTGATTTGTTGTGGTGACCAGAATTAATAAAGGAGTTCTTTATTTCCTAATTTTATATGATTGGTTTTACCGCTTTTTTATCAGTGTATAAGTTTAGGTAAGCTAATCAGTTTGGTTGTAAATTTTACAAATTTTCATTTTCATGGTCGTAGCATATTGTCAAATAGCCTATAGGTAGCTATCCTCTGTATTTAAACTATTAAATGCAAAACGGATTTTCATATCAAATTCAAATTTCAAATTCAAATAATCTTTATTCAAATAGTCCTTTAAAAGGCGCTTTTGACGCGTCAATAATTTACATACTAGTGATTCGACCGCGATAACTACACTACATTCGTAAACTAAAGCTATGAGGATTCCAAACGCGCCCCGGTCTAAGAAGAAGCCCACTACAAACTTAGCCAGGTAAATTTTCTATTTGCTATCACCATCTCACATGCCACTTAAAATTATATTAAGAGCTATCTTATTAGAGCAATATTTCACACCCATGCTTGTTTATCATTTACATAATCCTTTACACTACAGTAGGACTTTTCTACAAGCTAACGTTTTGTATAAACTTTGAACTTATTGAGAGACATCCCAGAAACTTCATTTGGCAATTTGTTATAAAAATCCTAATAGTATTTTTTGTTAAAATAATCTAAGTATTCAGCTTAATTATGTCTATCTAGATATAGGCTATCATGTCAACTACATAGTGAAGAAGACATTGGAATATCATTGTCATTATTTGTTGGAGTTCCTGGTTGCGATTTGCGGCTCGAGGCTCGAGCCTGAGGCTTCGGCCGTGGCTAGTTACCACCCCTACCGACAAGACGTGTCGCCAAGCGATTGAGCGTCCCGGTATATATCGCGTAGACACCAATTAGGAGTAGCTGTATGTTCACTAACAGGTTGCCTAGACTGCATCATTACTAACCACCAGGTTGATTCACTTGATTGCCGTCAAGGCAAACTTTTAGTGTAGTAAACGTGAAAAAGTGTCCATGAAAACTAAGAACTAACTCGTGAATCTGGTGTTTCTCGTTAGTATGCTTGTGTTAATGATATGTGGTTATGATGCTCAGAGTCCACGAACAACAGTCACAAAATATCGTTTCATGAATCAAGAAATATTTTATATAATGAGTTGTAATAAGCCTAGTGGTTAGGACGTCCGCCTCCTAATCAGAGGTTGGATCCCTGGCATGCACCTCTAACTTTGCGGAGTTATGTGCGTTTTTAAGCAATCAAAATATCACATGCTTCAACGGTTAAGGATAAAACATCGTGAGGAAACCTGCATGCCGTAGAGTTCTCCATAAATTTTTCAAAGGCGTGTGAAGTCTGCCAATCCAATGCCAGCGTGGTGGACTATGGCCATGTGGCCTTCTCATATTGAAAGGAGACCCGTGCTCTATACTGTGAGCTGACAATAGGTTGATCATGATGAGTTGTATAATATTATATGAGAGTTCATAAATACGTCTACATAATTGATCAATACATACAAGTATCTACTAAAATACATAGCCCATTCAGAGCGTCCAACACACACACTCTTCTTCATTCGTCTCATTAAGCCGCTTTCTTCTTAATGTCGCTTACGTGTTCTGGTCTCTACTGCACGTCTGAAGCGTGAGGCAGAAGAAACATTGCACTCAATGTTATTTGTAATTGAAATTAGTTCGCCATTTTGTCGATTCTATCGACTTTCAGGCAATAATGTATGATAAAAACACATACTAACTTGACTTTTTTTATCCACTACAAGTAAGGCCTAGGCGGCAATTTCACCTGATGGTATGGTAAACCCATACTCCTAATTGGTTTCTACGCGACATCGTGCTGGAACGCTAAATCGCTTGGCGACACGTCTTTTTCGTTGGGTGGTAACTAGACACGGCCTACGCCTCCCACCAGATCAGACTCGAGCCGGGAATCGAACCCAGGACCTCCAACTTTATAACGCCACGGAGGTCGTCACTTAACCTAACTTACTTTTTACTTGAATTGTTGAAAGAACTTTCTAGAAAGTCCTAGTTGTTCTAACAGAAGAAGTTACTTCTAATGGAAAAAGAACTTAGGAACTTTGCAATATTAAAAATTAAAAATATTTATTTCACCAAAAACACAGTTACAGTTTTACATATTCCGATGGTACCCACACTAGGTAATCCTGTCTCGTGGGTACCTTATATCGCTTTAAAAGTTAAATGATACAATACAGAAACACTATTTTAATTGTTAACTACCAAAAGCCTTAAAGACCGTAATATTATGAATATTACTATCATAACTACTGCTATGAAATTTTTGATCATTAAATCACAAAGTACAGTAATTGCGCAGTTAGGATTTCAATGGCATAAGACCTCAGGTGTGATTTCAGTCATACGTTAGTGCATCACAAAGAAGTTCTTGCTCCATGGTTAATCTTTACATGCTGTTATATCGTATAGCTGTAATAGCCTAGCGGATAGGACGTCCGCTTTCAAATCAGAGGTCGGGGGTTCGAATCCGGGAACGGTTAAGGAATAAAAATTTTAAGAATACTTATTTATCCATAAATAATAATTATTTACATATTTATTTATGGTAAATAAGTATTCTATTTCGATGTAAAAAGCTGTGATAGGCTAGTGTTTAGGAAGTCCGCCTCCTAATCAGAGGTCGAGGGTTCGATCCCGGGCACACACCTCTAACTTTCGGAGTTATGTGCGTTTTTAAGCAATTAAAATATCACTTGCTTCAACCGAAATCTGCATGCCTGAGAGTTCTCCATAATGTTCTCAAAGGCGTGCGAAGTCTGGCAATCTGCACATTGCCAGTGTGGTGGACTATGGCCAAACCCTTCTCATATTGAGAGGAGACCCGTGGTCTGTAGTGAGCCGAGAATGGGTTGATCATGATGATATCGTATAGTTTGGAGAAATTCAATAGCAGTCTAGCTTTGTAAAACCTATTATTAAACTATCCAAAGTTTTATTGACTTGCAAAGTTGGCATTATTGGTTTATATAAATTGCCTCTTCCGTAGATATAGTAAGATAAGATTAGTATCTATTATATTACTAACTTCTGCCCGCGACTTCGTCTGCGTGGACTTCAGAATTGGGTCTAAAGTTTTGCTCGTTAACAATATTTAATCTTCCTACGGGAACTATTTGAGAGATCGGTATAGAAAATACATATCCTTTTTCATAGCATAGGTGACATGGATACCAAATTTCAAAGCTATCTGTTTTTTTCTGTCTGCCCGTGACTTAGCTCGTAAACAATTTTCAATTTTCCCTCAGGAACTACTTAAGGAATCGGGATGAAAGGTAGCCTGTGTCCTTTTCCATGTCAAAGGCTACGTGCAAGCCAAATTTCATCCGAATACGTTCAGGCGTTTTTACGTTATTGAGTAACAAACATTCATCCACTTTCATATTTATATGACGTATAGTTATAACAAGCGTAGTTTTAATAAAGTCACTATAATTATAGGAGTAAAGGAGGAGGGAGTAAAGGAGTAAAAAAAAAACAGTCAAACACGCCCACATGCACACGCGCATACACCCTCACACAATGAAGGAGCGCTTTCCCAGTCACTCCGTGATATCAGCATGGGTTATGCCTGAAAATCAGCGCTGCAGGCAATTCTGACGGAGCATCAAGCTGAGGCAGCACCCTGGTGCCAACTTTCTACTTTTATATGAGATGTATTTTAACAGGCTGAATAAAAGCAATTTTGATTTGATTTTGATTTTGAGTAAGAAATAACGACTTATTATTTTCCAAGAAAAACGAACTTTAAAAACGGGGGTTTTTCGTAAATATAACTATCAATTGAATTCCCTACGAGGGTTTAAATCAAACGCATACATTGATTAACAAATCGTGGATATTTATTGAAATAAAAATAATAAAAATGAAAAATAATAAAAACAGTTCATCTTTCACGTAGGTAATTACACAATAAAATTTGTCTTAGTTATTTATTTTGTTTTACTATTCCGTACCCATTTTGTCAGCCTTAGTCTAAATCCTTGATAAAATTTCACCTCCTCTACGACGTAAGTACAATTTTAAAGTTACCACTGCAAGTAATTAAAAATAAACAGTTTTTTTTGTACTAATTAAACTACAACTACCTATCGTAGAGAGGTCATGGTAAAATAATCATACTTTGTTACAAGATATTAAAGATATCATAAAAATAACAAAAAATCAAATAACCATAAGTTAAATAATGATAAAGTCTTAATATTGAACGGTTAACTACGGCACATAGCGAACATCAATGGAGATTTTTACTATCCATATATTATTATTTTTTGCAAAATTTAGTGATTTTAGTAAAGGAATGCGTTGCAAAACGAGAAGATTGTTTGCCAACTTTTTGCCGTGATAATCGTTTAAATGGTACAGCAAAATACACTAGCTCAAAAGTTCATAGCTTGATCGAAAGAATTAATTAATAATAATTGGAAACTAAAGTTTACACAAAGAAATGCAAAGTCCATCACACTTGGTTAGACCTTGTCCACTAAGGAAATCATAAGATTAATTTCGGGCTTATTTACCTCTATTGCATTTTGAATGTATATTGGACTCTAGTTAGTCTAGTTTCGAGAATTAAGACCTTGATCTTAAAAGAACTCCATCGTTGCATATAATTTTCATACGAAGTTTTCAACGCAACAAAATGCACTGAAAATACTATGCCGTATGCAGCTTCTTTTGGATGCAAAATTTGTAATAATTACGCGTTCCTTATGGACAAGAACTTAAGTATTTTAAAGACCACTAAATGTTTAACAAAGTGATTGCAAATACCTATCAAATGGAGTAGACCTATATAATGTCAAAACTACTAGGTCCTGTCTAGATGATATCAATCGCACAAGATACAGCTTCTAGAGAGGTCCTAGTCTTGCAAAAGAGAAAGAGAAAAACATAAAGGAGATCGATTCAGGAGACAAAATGGAGTTATCTATTATAATTTACTTACAATTATCTAATATAAATTCTATCATAATTTACATTAAGTACGTATACTGAAAGAGTTCACACTTGGACTAAAGGTACGAGTGATAGGTCTTCCACGAACCACAAGAGAACATTCATCAATAAAAACAAAACTGGAATATTTTCAGTCTTAATAAAATAACATGCTCCCGCTTCGCTAGAAACAACAGCTTGGAAATGAAGATCAAATGCCTCACAAGATATTTTAATTTAATAAATTTAATCACTAGTTAAATATAAAGTACCTTGCTGGTAATAACACCTACCATTATAAACGATTCCAATTTTGCTTTCTACAATGCTAAGTTATCGATTACAGGAAACTCACCGTTCTTGCCGAAAAGTAATTTATAATTTGCGAATTATTGTTGTCTATAAATATGAACATCAATAGGTAGGTACTCGATTTACATAATACACTTACAGCGATCGTATTTACAAGTTTTAACTAGAATAGGAAACATTTGATTTATATTGTACATAATATCCTAAAATTACGAAACAACTTACAACCCAAAATACACATAATGCTACATAAGATCTTAGAAATACTGAAAAAACTGGTTTAATTGACACTATACAGCTTAACATCTAAATGTTCTACTGGATAAATCAACGTAGCTAACTTTGGCATTGGTTTCCTTTATACAATCAATAAAACATGACAAAACAAGTTAGATAATACGTAACGTAAAGATCAGCCTCCAAAGAAAATAACCAAAAACTCTCACGAACTAACACCAACAATGCAACGGGTACTCTCAACACTGGCTCACACGAAAGATATGTTACTAAAGGTACATCTATCATTTAAATTAATGCCCTTCAATGCTAGGATTTTTGGGCTCATATTGCAATGGTTATTAATATTAAATAGTTATTTCGCCACAATTTATTCCTTAAGACTAGAAATTGAACAGACATCTCCCTCTGAACGCGATCGATATGCGTTAAGAATTTAAATTTAGAGGTACTAGCGACGAAACATATTGAAAAGTTTAGATCTAGAAGATCTGGCTGAGCGGCGCGGGTGGTGGCAGGCGAAGACCACCCCACGGGTAGAGTCACGAAGCCTCATCACGACACGCGTTAGAGTCATCGGATAAAGCAAGTGGAGCACCATTACTTTGATTCACAACACACTTACGCATATGTTTCTCAAGCGTCGATGGTACCGAGAAAGGCATCTCACAGAATCTACACCGGTACACATCTTTGCCGAGTCTACCGTGTGTCTTCATATGCCTTGTCAGTTTGGAACTCTGAGCACATGCGTAAGAGCATAGTTCACATTTGTATGGTTTCTCGCCAGTATGAGATCGCCGATGTACCGTAAGGTTTGAGCAGTTCTTGAATACTTTTCCACAGTATTCACACGTGTCGTTGCGACGCCCTTCTTTTGATTTTAAAAGGGGATTCTGAAGCAAACCGTTGGCACTATTCTTCAGTCCGTCAAAAATATTATCAGGTGGACGCTGTGCGTGCAGAGTTGGTAACCACCATCCTTCGTTCCTTTCCATATCCAGTTTCATTCGTTTGGAAGCTTCGAATGGATTTTCAAAAGGATTGAATAAAGGATGTGGTTGTGGAGGCATCTTGGCAAATTCCTCTTTTAGCCGTAACGCAGCCGTAGGAGGCATGCCGTTGGGTTTTTCGGAAGGGGGACCGTTGTTATTGTCCCGATCTTTTGCCAATTGCCATTTAAGCGTGTTTCCCGATTCTTGGAGAGCTTGTTTAAAAGCTTCACTATATTGAGCAATATTAGACAACCCAAACTTGTCCATTAGTTCTCCAACAACAGATGCAGAAGGAGGATGGGCTGGTATTGCTAAAGTTTGCTTTCGAGGTGGAGCGGAGGGAGCACTACTATTTGATACTGTTAAATCCTCCGCTTCTTCAACGTCTTCCCCATCTTCATTTTCTTCTTCTTCTTCACCATCTAATTCCTCGTCTTCTAACTCATCATCAGAATCATCTTCTCCAGTATCACCGCCAGAGTCACCGTCCTCTGTGTTAGCATCGGATCCTCGATGGATTTTTAAGTGCTTTTTTAACTTAGAATTCTTATCAAATGCTTCATCGCATTGATTGCATTTGAAAGGTTTTTCACCGGTGTGAGTGCGCCGATGAACTATTAGACTATTTTCAAACCGGAATTTCTTACCGCAGAACTCGCAAGTATGAAGAGCTTCCTCATTATTTCTTTTGGCAGGTGGTGTCGATAAAGGCCTTTCTGGGGGTGGCGCATCAGCAGTCCGAGGTTCATTTCGTCGTTCGGGTGATATCGAACAGTGAGGTTTTGTGGCTTCTCGAGGGGTGTCCACCGTTCCGGGTCCGGCGCCCGCCGGTGGAGTCTGACCGACTCGGGAGGGCGACGGGGAAGCGAACGGCGGCGAATGCTTCCTGGGGCTAGGAGAGCTCGAATTGCCTGTGGCCGCCCCTGGACTGGTCGTACCGGCCAGTTGCCGCAAGCGCTGCGAGTAAAAATCCAGCTGGGGTTCTAATGAAAGGGGTTGAGATACGGGTGGTTGTCTTTCCCGACCTGTAAGCGAAGTTGGAACTACAGGTGGCCTATCCGCTGGGGAAGGAAAGGCTTGATGTGGGGGGAGAGAATTTGCTGCAACAGCAGCGGCCGCTGCAGCTAAATTGAGCCCGTGATGACGAAACTGTTCCGAAACTAGCTGTTCCATCCGAAATCTATGATCGTGATGGTTTGGTCGTGCAAATAAGGGGGTCGGGGGTACCGATGGGTGAGCAAGTGGTGGTAAGCTGCCCGGTAGTGGCATCCGTAGAAGGCCTCCAACTCCGAATGGCGAATGCATGTCAGGTGGTGGCAGCAATGGGTGGTGACGTAGCGAAGGAGGCGGGAGTGGCGCACCAGTAGACGAGCAACCCGAGCTTGACGAGGAGGTGCTCGACGATGAATGGTTTTGTTTATTCGGCATTTGTTGCGGCATGCTCTCCACGTAAATCTTCACGCCATGTACGTGTTGAACGTGCTGTACCAACCGCCAGGCGGAATGCACGCGCGCCTTGCACGTCGAGCACACGTAGTTACTGGGCTCTGCAACAAGGAAAAAACGTGTTAGCCAAAGTAATACCCGTACACATGGAAGATGGAAACGCTTTCCGATGGAAGATATAGAGGAATATTAACGCGGGCAAAGTGTCTAGTAATAGCTCTCACATATCGTGGCGTAGGCCTAGGGTGCGCACGCGGTACGCATGCTAAGCAGGAGGTCCACGGGCCCGGTGCGTCGGCAGCCGTGACTGATAGCCCCTCCGTGTCCCGGGTGATTCATGCACCTCTAAAATCTTATGAAATATACGCGTGCCGGAATCACGTACACACGCCCGGGTTAAGAATGTTGATATTGAAATCTATATGTAACACTATCGCGTAGGGAGAAAAATGAAAGCCCTTTGATAAACGATGTGTCGCTTCTAGTATTTACCTACTATTGTTTTAACGGACGATTAAGACTTTTATTTACTAATAATGCCATGGTTACATGATTTCTCAAAATTATTGTTAATTTGAGTTAAAAACTAACAGTAAGTTACTTATTTAATTTTCTATTTAATTTATTTTTTACATGCGATTTACACCTCAATTTTTATATTTACACACATTAATGAGCACTGCTTTAAAGTTTTTTAAAAACTGCAAGCTAAATATATGCATAAATGCAGCATTGTCGGTACCATACCCAACGAAATAATTCTGGGAACACAATATATTATTGCTTCATATTATATCATTATGAACAACCCATTACCGGCTCACTACAGAGCGCGGGTCTCCTCTCAACACGAGACGGGTTAGGCCATAGTCCACCACTAGTTGAACCGCCAATCTTATGATTCTAGGATAGGCAGACGTCCTAAGCACTAGGCTATCACAGCTTTTAACTTAGTGCTGACGAGTCAGCTTATGTTAGGTTATTACCGTCGCCCTTGGATATCCGCAGCACAAGAAGGGCCGTTGCGTTGACCTAGATAATTAGTTTTCAGGCGTACATAACGCCTGAAAACTAATTATCTAGAAAACTAACTATCTTTGCTAGTGGGGTGGCCATTCTGAAGTCAAACCAGACCAAACTCGAATTGGGAATCGAACCCAGGACCTCCCACTTTAATGCGGAGCCTCCTCGGAGAGAACCAGTAAGCAAGAATGATAATACGTCCATTATCATGAAGTTTATTACCAGTATCGGTGGTCAAGATGCGTAGCGGCGCTGCGCCTCCCAAGTTTTGACAGTAATTTGATAGCTCATTGTAAGGCCCTGGCAAATTTTATTATGGACACATTGTATTGTGTGGCAGCCTGAACGAACTTATAGTGATGCGAGTTGAAATTAGTCCGAATATTTACATAAATCGATGAAAACGTTTCATTAATTATTGATGATTATAAGATTTAATCGACATTAAATAAATCCAGAGGTGCTTTTAATTTTGCTGCTATCTTATTAATTTAATTTAATCTTGTTTAATTGAATTCAATTGGCTTTTCAAACTACAGTATTTTGTTTTGCTTTCCATTGTTTTATAAATAGATAATTCGAAAAGGAATTATGTGAGACGATGAGCAGACTTGTTTCTTCATGTCAGTCGCCCACTATGGATCAGGGATGCAATGGAGAGTAAAACTTGGAAAGAGCTGGGGGAGGCCTACGCCAGAGAGGCGACTTCTACCTTAACCTTATAACCATACTATCATAATCCGGAAAATAATTAGATCGGTAATTGTTAAAAAAAAAACTATGACATAATTTTTTTTTTGATTTGGTAGTTGAATTAATGGCGATTTCTTTAAGGAATTATGAAAGTTCTCGTTCCTAACATAACCAAATTGTCAGCAGGAATTGTACATTACATTAACTATTTTATGCATTTTACTTTTAATTGTTTATTTTTTTTGGACTGAATTTATCCCAACCTTTATCTAAAAGAAAATATCTTTATCTTTAGTTGGACCATGAAAACTGATCATGATGAATACAATGTCTAATAAAACAATATATCTTCTTTAAGCTGAATTTTAAACTGTGCCTAAGGGTTGCTTTGAAAGGTGAAAAATGATTAAATGTAATTTTGTCCGACACGTATCATCTTAAGGTTCGTACTTGACAACGAATGCTTACCGTCGACATTTGTCAGACACCAGCAGAGATGATAAAGATATATAAGACGATAATAAGCTGATTGAAATTCGAGCATGAAGCCTTAATATTTTAAACCCAAATTGTTATCGATAGAGGGATCATCACTAGCAATGGTGGGCGCGGCGAGATAAGCGATCTCGAATGTTAAGACGATTATTGAAATGTAACGGTCAGATTGTGCTGTGACCGACCGTAAAGATCGCGTATACAGCGTGTTTTTAGTTTTTTTTCTATCCTCTACAAGTTAGCCCTTGACGGCAATCTCACCTGGTGGTAAGTGATGATGCAGTCTAAGATGGCAGCGGGCTAGCCTGTTAGGGGTATGGTAAACCCACACTCCTAATCGGTTTCTACGCGACATCGTGCTGGAACGCTAAACCGCTTGGCGACACGTCTTTGTCGGTTTGTCTCTAATGGAATCATTATTATCATCATTACACTATCAGTTGTAGTGAAATTCTTGACGAATATATATTTTGTAGCAATTCTCATGTCATATGATGAACAGCCTTTTTTAACGCTGGGAAATGCGTTTACGCAGCCGAGCGGCGCAGGCAGAACTGGGCCGCTTTTGGCAGGGATAAACAGCCACCGATCCAACCATTTTGACCATTTGAACCATTTTTTTGCTGATTGGGAATCTACCAACGTAATGTGCGGTAATTATATGAAATATATTTTGATTATATGAAATGTATTTTGATCTAATAAGTGTAAAAAAGCATAACTTTTTCATTGTTTGAATTCTTTTGATGAACTTAATAATTGAGTGTAACTTAAACGAGTTCAGACTGAGATATATAATATTTCGATGAATATTCGCGGTTTCTATTCTTATAGTTAAATCTACATTTTCTACTTAAAAAAAATGTCTGTAAACGAATCATGCTGTATAAATTGAGCATCGCGATATCGATATATTTTGACCTTTTTGTCCAGGCATTGTTCATTGTATTCGTCTTGGTCATCACACACTACCGTAAGCAGAAATATAAGTTTAAACCACTTCCAAAATTTGGTTCTAAATTCATCGCGTTTTTTAGGGCAACGTCACTTCATTTCTCTACCAAATCTTAATTTATTTAACAAAATGTGCGTTACAGTACGTTTTAAAATATATAAAATCATGCTGCTTAAATTTTGACTACACGAGAATACAAAAAACATTGAATATCGAGATAGAATAGGCAGAAGATATACGCTAATCTAGCTTAGCTAGTAAAATAAACAGTAAATTTTTTACATAATATACGATTGAAGCTAAAGCACAGAACTACCTAGTTTGGCTTCAGAAGCTAATTATTACGAACATTAAAAAAAAATTAAAAAAAAAATTGTAGTTACAATTTGTTTTGTAATTATAGCTATTAATGCTTACTTACGAGTAACATTACTAAAGCTGGGATAATCCCTATTAGAGGTTCGGCTACGCATGATGAAAAATCGACTGGCCCGTTAACTTATTTGCTTACAGTATGTAATCCGTCACTGTCATATATACAATAATCTGTCATTATAGAATCGAAGGAGAATTCGGTAGCCAAGCCGTACCGTCAGCATCAAAAGCTTTGTCATAAAAATATAGAACGGAATATGTTTATAACATGCATATTACCTACCAAATATTTACGATGTAGATTAGAGTAGCATAGGTTTATTGAAGTGAAAATAGTTGATGATGATATTATACTTAGTAAATTCTTTATACGCAAAATGATTTCCAAAGTTAGTTAATGTTTAATGTTCACATAATAAGCCAATAAACTAAAAATTATATAATAATTCTTTTTTATTTAAAATAGATCCTTTATCCTGAAATTGGCTTTCAATAATATTTTGTAGTCAGAGAAGGTTCAGTCAATCTTTATACCTATATTTTTAAATAAAACGCGACCTTAACGCTACACTTTTTTACAAAACCAACGTGGTTTTTCAGAAAAAAAAACCATTAGCAAAGCAGTAAAAACCTTTGTTTTATGACACCATCTGCGTTTCATTTTTTTCTTCATATAAACTTAAAATACTCACCCGGAGTATGCCAAACATAATCGAAGTGGGAAAAAATCGCCGCGTGAATCCGATCGCCCAGGTAATTAAACTTTGACACAGATTGCGTCACTAAAAGCGTTGTTTTATTTTCTAACTGTACAGCCTCGGGGTTAGATAGCGCGTAATTTCATTACACGACAAGATCTTGTCTCAGTGTGATAATAGTGATAATTAAACAATGATGCGTGGGTGACCCGATTCGATCGCTCTGTGGCATCGCTGAGGTTTCAAATATGCTAGAACCATCATCTGCTAATTAATACTTTATTTTTAATCTGTGGTTATGCTCAGCATAATATGTCACACGCTTACCTGTAATACTCTACGATCTACCATGTTCCGAATCCCTCGTGTATTATTTATTTCATATTTAATGAAAGATAGTCTTATTTAAAGAAAAGATTGACTCTTTTATGTAACATTGTTAACTAGATAAGGTTGACTATGAAACATATAAAAGGAGATGGGTAGAGGTGATTTTATTATTTGTATTGTTCTTTAAAAAAACCCAACCGCGAACTACGATTATATTAAATAAATAATTAAAAATTATCATACAATTAATATAAGGTTGCCTAGCAGAGACCGCTAGGAAGCGATAAGGCCGCCTTTTTGTATTCTACTTCGTGTCTGTTTCCGTATGTTTTTTCTCAACTTGTTTTGTAAAAAACAAATATATTAATAATAAAATATAGAATAATAATTAATTCGAGTAGACATAAAAATCGAACACTCAGATGATAAGACTTCAAAAGGCATATAAAGTTTTTTTTAAATTGTAGTAAATGCTGGCTTAAAGAAGTTTTTATAGTTATGAATTTATTGTGTCATTTATGGCATATATGGAGTAAATTTAATTCAATTTCTATCTTCCTCTTCTATTTCATTAAAAAAAATATTGAAAAGATTTAAAATGTTTACGTTCGCGGAAATTAAGCATCGATGTATTTTTTTTAGAAATTAAATAGTTTTTTTTTTGTGTTAAACAAAACTATTCAAAGTAGGTACAATTCTAATTGAAAATCCAGCTTCCTTTAGCGGAAAAATTCGCACGAGAAAAACGAAATACAACAGTTAACGTACTGTCCGGGGTTAACCTCCCCGAACGAGGGGGTGGTCCAGACGGGTGGCGTTTAAAAATTTCACCCCCCACTGATTCGCCCACAATGCCCACAATCAGCGATTGCCTTTTGAAATCGAAACGGTTGTTAAACTTCTGGCGGCCTCCATCTTTAACCGGTTCCGCTTTTAGGAAACCTGCTGGTTCTTTTCCGGCGTTTGGAGATTATAACGCTATAGTCATTCCGTGTTGTATAGGTAATGATTTTAAACAAATATAAACAGGAAGAGGTAATTAATGTACATAAAGTACCTACGTAACGTACGTAAGTACGTAAATAACAGACCGTGTTTTTTTTATGTCTGTCAGTTAAAAAAAAATATCGTTAAACTTAGTTTTATTTTGATGAATACTCGAAATACGTAAAATTTTTCGAATTCAAAATCGCATTTATATGCAATCTGCTGCGCGTTTTCCAAAATAATATGATGAAATAGACATTTATTACAGTTAAGGATTATTTTTTCAGCATTGTTTTAGTTTTAGGTTAATAGCGAAAGTAAGAATTCACAATTTATTTCATATATAACTTGGTTTCGCAAGCTCCAGTAAAATAATTCCCAACTGATTAACTACTTTTAGTATCTAGCTATGCAAAGGTTTATAGGAAGTGGATAATTCAATGAAAATACTGGGTTTTCGCAGATAAACTGACTCTAAAATAAAAATATTATGTTTCTGTTAGGGTGAAAGGCAATCGTCATTTCATGGGATTGCAATTAACATATACTCTTACATATACTGTCTGGAAGTGCTATAGTAAGTAATGTCTTACATTCAATTCTGCAGTAAGATTAGTCACTCGAGTTTAAATTAAGTGTTTTTTCGAGATGTTTATAGATATGACATTAATTGCAAAATAATACTAATAATACTAATAATACTCGGACAAAGAATAGTCTTGCTATTCAAAGGGGGAACGCTGCCAGTATCTTCGGAACATTGCCTAAAGGGACTCATTTTAATAATATATTTTAGTTATGAAATTTAATTATAATTAACAACTAAAACAATGTAACTTTAAACACTTAAAAACTTAAAATAAACCTTAAATTGAACCTAAAACTTAAACTAAGTATAACTAAAATATATTATTAAAAGGAGTCCCTTTAGGCAAGGTTCCGAAGATACTGGCAGCGTTTCCTCTTTGGATTGCAAGACTAATTCGTTGTCCGAGGTAGCTGGCAGCTCTTCGGTCTCCTGTGATGTCGACTAACCTTTTTGCTATTTCCCTAAAAAGCCCTATAGCGCTAGGACCCCACGGACCAAGGGTCTCGACACCGAATGGGACAAAATTTTAGTTATTATATCTTCATTTTTTTAAAGGTTTTATTGCAAACACAATGTTGTTTCAAAAAAATGTATTCAAAAGTTATTTTATGATGGATTTTACCATATTGTATTGATGGTATGGAACAACGCCATCTCTCTTTAATCGTACTCAAACTTTGCTAGGAAACTTACTTTTGACTTATGACGTAGACCTTTCTTGTACTCTAATGTTAATTTGGCTAATACATTTTCCACTCACTTCTGGGGGTCAGTGAACAACCCATTTAGTTTTACTATATTACCACACGTTATTTCCAATACGAAGCTACCAGTAATGCGTCGAGTGTAACGTTTAAAATAAAACTCATGATAATCTTTGTACGCAGAATTTTCAAACAATCCATACACTATGGGACTTCCTTAGTGTCACACAATCTACTCGTTGGTGAGTTGGCGACTATACACAGACGTCCCAGTGTCCGCAAGAGGCGCTGCGGCGGTAACAACTGTCGCAGGAAGCAGCGCCGGCGACTTCCGCCCCAATGTTTCATACCAAGTGTATTCACATTTTTCAAGAACTCGCTTTCAATTTTACGACTTTATTTTCACATACATGCTATTCTTTAACGGATTTCAGTTCTTTGTAGCTTTGATGTCGGTTCTGTTCAGTTTTCAATTTAGGATTGTAGACAAATTTTTGAACGCACTAAATTGGCGGGTCAAGCAAGCTTAAGCCAGAAATCATCATCATCATCATGATCATCCCATTAGCGGCTTACTACAGAGCACGGGTCTCCTCTCAATATGAGAAGGGTTTGGCCATAGTCCACCACGCTGGCCATGTGCGGCAGACTTCACACGCCTTTGAGAACATTATGAAGAACTCTCAGGCGTGCAGGTTTCCTCACGATGTTTCCCTTCACCGTTGAAGCAATTGATATTTTTTTTTTTTTTTAAAGGCACATAACTCCGAAAAGTTAGAGGTGCGTGCCCGAATTCGAACCGCCGACCTCTGCATAAGGAGTCTGACGCCCTAACTACTAGGCTATCACAGCTTCTTGCAATACTATACTCCTTATAAATACGACAATAATGGTCAACCTTACTTCAAGCCATGCAAACTAACTTTTAAAGCTAAGTTTAACTATTCCAGCCATATACGTGAACACTGACAGCAACTTGAATACTCTGCCTCGATGTAAAATGTGTGTGTGTGTTAATAGTAGTCTATGCTGCCTTTATCCCTCTCTCCGAGAAGAGGAGAGTAGATCTATTAATAGGTTTGTGATGATGATTATAACAAAAAAAAAACGCTATAAGTTTAAGCCTTGACGGCAATCTCACATGGTGGTAAATGAAGATGCAGTTTAAGAAAATAGCGAGCCCGCTTGGTGATTTGAAACCCCACAAGTGGCCCAAGATGCAGTTAAAGATATTAACTGGTTAACCTGTATGATATGGTAAACCCATTAACAAAATTGGTTTCTACGCGATATCGTGCCAGAACGCTAAACCGATTGGCGACACGGCTTTGTCGGTAGGGTGGTAACTATCACGGCCGAAGTCACCAAGTGTGGGTGACCACAAGATCAGACTTGAACCGGAAATCGAACCAAGAACCTCCAACTCTATAATGCGAAATAGCACGCTGCGCCAAAGAGGTTGTCATCGATTTAGTTAAGTTTTATTTTGTTATCTATTGTTACGTTATTTTTATTAATAAATATTTGAATTTAAACCATGATTTATTAATATAAGATTATGAAAACTTAGATTAGAAAATTTTACATTGTTATAATTTGAAATTATTATATAAATAAAATATAAGTATGTCATGCAAAAAATAAAGGCAAAAGAAAAGGAAAAAAGACGTCAAAATGAGATGCATTGCTTTTGTTTTTTACCCCACATTTAAAATAATACTTGATCTCAGATATAGTATTTATATCTCAGATCTCTGTATATTATATTATACAGTTTATTTTATTCATAATATTTCAGAAGATGTTTTAGTTTTTGTTAATGTCAATTGAGTCAAAGGTTAAGAAAGCTTACTTAAATAAACACGCTCTAAATAAACAATATTCTTTTATTTCAATTCTTGAATTATGGGGCACGTTTGCCTGGTTTACCTTTCATTAAACTTAATAGTTTTTAATATAAAATCTTAACTTTACTAATGTTTTGTAGGGTAAAAAGAAATTAAATTAAAATATACTTTATTGCATAATAATATACCTAACCTAGCCTAACCAAACCGAAAAGAAGGAACATACACACAGAAAATAAAATAGGCGCAATAGGCGGCCTTATCGCTAACGAAAGATCGATCTCTAGCAGGCGTGTGGGATAATTGACCGTTTCTTAACGCGATTTTATATAAGCAGATTGTAAGATGCTAACAAGTAATACATTCTGCCTAATTTGAATGTCGATTTTAAAAAGGCCGCCCTATTTCGCCCGCGCCGTGATATTTATAAGCGTGAGGCTAGATCGAGTTGTTATGCGGCGGATGTCCGTCGCGCCGCTGCGCTGAATGACCGCCTTCCCTTTCCGCCCCCCACCCCCCCACTCGTTACTGGGGCCACCACACTTCTGTACTGTTACAACCCGGACACTTGGGAAAATCACGTGTGCACGGGGTAAATGAAACCATCGCGGATGTGTGGCTTTATGTAAAACGTTATAATTATCATTAACGTAGTCAAATACCAGGTCCAGTATTCGATAGGTTTATCAAGGGATTGGATGTGACAAGAAATATAATATCAAACACACCTAAAAAATAATGCTTTCCCAGCTAAGTTTGGTATGGGCTTCTTCCTCAGAAGAAGGTCTTTATATGTACTCAACCAGGGCCCGCTTGGAACCTTCGTAGCTTTAGTTTTAAGTTTGACGCATCAAAAGTTTTTTCTAATGAATAATTTAAATTACGTTTATGATTACTTGATTCATTAATTGATATATAAGTTATGGACTATTGCCTGCGACTACGTTCGCGTGGAAAATGTGTATAAGTGAAAACTGACCAATAAAAAAATCCCACGACAACTGTCCGCAATCAAATTTCTCCCAGTTTCGTACAATTGTTCTGGCTTGATTGAGTCACATATAAGGTATAGTATTTATATGTGCTTATAAAAACTTGTCTTGTTTTCTCGTACTAAAATCCTACGTCCAAAATTTTTTGTGCTGATAACCAGATAGCTGTAGCCGTTGAGTTGAATATAAGTTACAAATATATAAATAAACAAACATGCACACTTTCACATTTATAATATAAGTAGGTATTGCGGTCTAAACATTACTGAAATCGTGTTTCAAAATTTTGCTACATGAAAAAAAAAATTTAAACGTAACTACTAAAGACAGTTCCATGTCACCACATGCTCACACATATTATAAGACATCTCGCATCGAATGTTGGCGGCCACAAAATCCGGATATTCCAGATGAAAACCGGACGTATGACACCCCCGCCATAACCAGAATGGTGCAAATTGTGACCCATAACTGGGGACATGTTGCGGTATGAAAAATAAAAATTCTTGAAACGGAACGCAATTTTCGTGAACCGTTCGCTCTGTTTATGTGCGATATTTCTTTTAGTGTCTTGATGGAGTTATATTATTTCACTAGCAGATGGACGCGATTTCGTTCGCGATATTAAAAAAATCTACCCCCTCGGCTCAGATTTGGCCGTTTTGTTTATTTTTATTGCTAGCTGTTTTAGCTGGCTGACTTTGTTATGAGAAGCTAACTACGCTTCACAACATAAATTTAATATTATAATATTTCTACAATTAGGATGTGAGCAAAATAGACATAATTATCTCGTAGCACGCATGTAAGCCCTACCCTTTGAAACCCTCGTAGAATTCGTTTTTTGTCAAACTAAATGAGAGTAGTTATGCCAATAAACTTACGTTAATATGAAAACGTGACAAGATGTGTTAGCTTAGTGGTTAAGACGTTCGCCTTTTAATCAGAGGTCGGAGTTATATGCGTTTTTTTGTAAAATACCACTTCCTTTAACGCTGAAGGAAAATATCGCGAGGAAGGCTGCACGCCTTAGAGTTCTCCATAATGTGCTCAAAGGCGTGTGAAGTCTGCCAATCCGTACATGGCCAGCGTGGTGGACCATACCAAACCCTTCTCATACTGAAAGTAGTGAACCGACAATGGGTTGATCATGATGACAAGTTAGCCTCGACGGCAATATTACCTGGTAAGTGATGCAGTCTAGGATGGTAACGCGATGTTGGATTGTTGTATGGTAAACTCGTACACCTAATTGGTTTCTACGCTACATCGTGCCGCAATACTAAATCGCTTGGCGGCAAGTCTATATACGTATCCAGGTAGGTTTTGCCTGGTGGGTGGCTTCTGCTTTACATTAAATTGCGTTTGCCATATGAAAATTCTCGTAATTTGAATAAAACACCTTTGTATCATACAAATTTTCATTCCTTGAAAACCACTCGTACGCATCGAAAACGCTCGGTTGCATCGGTCATCTTATTATTTCAGCTGTATTGGCGACCTGGAGGACATTCATGAGCAAACGTGCGTCATGTTTCCAATATTATTATACCAATACAAGCTCTTATAGCTGCAGTATCGGAGTTATAGTCGTGTGAAAATATAATGACATATCAACTAGTTTGACACAACAACGTACCTAATGTGATAATTCTGAGAACATTATAGAAAACTCTCAGGTACGCAGGTTTCCTCACGATTTTTTCCTTTACCGTTGAAGGGAGTGGTACTTTACAAAAAACGCATATAACGCCGACCGCTGATTAAAACGCGAACGTCTTAACTTTCATATTAATGTAAGTTTATTGGCACAACTACTCTTATTTAGTTTGGTAACAAAACGAATGGTACGAGAGTTACGTACGCCGAAGCTAGTAACAGTATTATAATTGCTTAAAAAAACACGTAACTTCGAAAAGTTATAATCTTCCGTGTAATTTGCTCCAACCATCCGAAGCTAAACGAATGTTAAGTTTGTTTTGCTTGGACCCTACGATACAGGTAATCAACTAGTGTAGGGTCCACTGGTAAATGTTTTTATAAAAATAAAAAATAAAAAAGAATTTGTATAAAAGTTTGACGGGAATTGTATGATATTATTTTAAGAACTCTTATGTTATTTTATATAATATATGTTATTTCTTTTTCTATCATGGGAAATGTATACTTTGTAAACATATCATTGCCATAGCATTGTATTTATTAATTGAAATATGTATTCCTTTGTAAAAATAATTCCTTCCAAATATTGTAAAAATCTTAGTTAAATAAAATACATTTATTTATTATAGGTGGTGCCCTGGATCGAACCCCCGACTTCTGATTAGGAGGCGAACGTCCTAACATCTAGGCTATCACAGCTTTAGTTTCTAACTTGTGGTGGCGAGAAATAATTAAGTTTATAGGTTTGTTTTAGTTATAAGTATTGGACAATGGTCTCAAAAAAAAGTTTATAGGAATCTAAATAACACATTTCATGAGCCTTTCTAATTCGTATGAGTCAATATAATATTAATGAGTAGGTATAGTATACATGTTCTAATTTGCGCGCAATTAGGTTAAATCTGTATGACGGCATGACGACCTCCACACCCAGGCGTCGACAGCTATAAACCCCGATTTTTGTAAACTATCGTGTTACCTCGCAAATTGCTTCCTCCCCGCTCGAATCAGTTCCGCCTTTAGTGGGGCGTTTTATTAATATCGGTTTGCATTGAAATTTCACTCATATCTATAAGGAATTCTAGCAGAAAGTGAAATAAATGAAAAAAATGCAGTGTAGAAGTGAAAGCATACTTTATCAAGTAATATATATATCTATATAAAATTATACCTGGCTAAGTTTGTTGTGGGCTTCTTCTTAGACCGAGGCGCGTTTGGAACCCTCATAGCTTTAGTTTTAAGTACGAATGTAGTTATCACCATCAAATCACTACTTAGTAAATTATTGACGCGTCAAAAGTGCCTTGTAAAGGACTATTTGAATAAAGATTATTTGAATTTGAATTTATATTTAAGAAGGTTAATTAAGCTAAATTGTAATACGTAAATTAAATAATACGGAGTGTTAATACCGCGAAAACTATGTAAAAATGTTATATCATAGTTAAAAGATTACGTAAATTATAAAAGCTTGGCCATGAATTGCTGCAATAACTGGGTTGCTGTTAAATAGTTTTAAGAACCGTTTTTGGTTAAGTAAGTTTTAAGTTAAAGAATTTGTGTTGTTATAATCATTGAACCCACTTACTCATATTATATTATATCCTATATAATATGTGTAAGTATATCAAATTTAAATAATCTTTATTCAAATAGTCCTTTAAAGGGCACTTTTGACACAACAATAATTTACATAGTAGTGATTTGATGGTGATAACTATATTCGTACACTTAAAACTAAAGCTATGAGGGTTCCAAACGCGCCCCGATCTAAGAAGAAGCCCACAACAAACTTAGCCGGAGTTTTTTCTTTTCGTTATCACCATCTCACATAATCAATAATTTATTATGTGAGATGGTCATAACGAAAGATAGCATTGTTGTATACCGTGTCGATTTCACTTAGTTACATTTGAAATTTTTTACCTATATAAGTATGAACATATTTTATATATATTGTGTAATATCTTTGGCCTTATTTAATAACTTTCTTAATTGTATACCAATGATATGTAACGCCGTTGATTACTTTCAAATAAATAAATCGTCTCAATAAAATGTAAAATAATGTATGCGTCATAAACGGCCAATATAAATATAATTCTAGTTTAATATTAAAATATTAAAAAAGTTACATATTTATCCAAAATATTATATGTAGTATATAACATTATATCAAAGAAGCCGTAAACAAAATTTTTCTCATCGACAAATAAAGCCACAGCGCACCAAAAATGTTTCTTATGATACACCAAAATGTGATCTCCAAAATTGGTCCGCGACCGTCTTTGCCCAGATGTGAGGGGCTATTTTAAACTCGTAATAACCGTTGTCGACACGTGTGGAGCGACCATTACCACATATTACAAAAAATGGAGGAAAAACAATAAAATGTTGAGGGGGAGTTTTGGGGACATCAAAGTGGACGCGGTTTAAAATTGATTTCAAAATTGTTTTGATGTCGCTGCATATATTTACAATGTCAAAACATTACGACATACCGTTGAATCGAAGATAAGTTTTCTCAGTGCTACAGAAGATCTCAAGAGCGGTTGAGCCATGCAAATATATTAAAAAACAAAAACACTGTTTTTTTAATATTTTTTGTTCTATGCTTTTTAGTGCCAACAAAATGTCTTTGTACTATAATAATCTGGCTCTCCATAGGCCGAGTTACGGTAGGTACACAAATTTAGAAAACACTAATTACTATGCAAACATATCTACTGAAGCGATGTGTTTAAAAAATTTACTTAGATCTCAAAACATCAAACAAAATCTAAATTTTAATAAACAAATTTTCTAAGTCATTATGGAACCCCATAACTAGTACACAAAGCAAATATGGCAGATATTCAATCTACCAATGCTACACATTTCTAAATTAGCGTTCCTAAGAAAATTCCTAACATAGGGGACCTAGGCAAGGGAAGCATGCGATGCTGCCAACTTAAAAAAAAACAATATTAATATATTGGAGCTATCCAACCCTAACGTGGCTGAAAAGCAATCTATCATACGGTAAATCTATGATATATTTACTCACAGTGAATGCATTATCACTATTCCTAAATCAGCTATCAACGGACTCTTTTCACTAAAAGGGTGAGCTCCACTATAGAAAAGGTTGACCCTTCATAAAGACTTATCACCTCATATACAAAATAAGGTTGTACTAATCCAAAAAAATCCGAGCGAGATAGACTTTTATAACCATCAGCGTTGAGGTCAAATTTCAACAGAACAAATTTGGGAGATGGGATCTAGTGGAAGTTAGCGGTAGTTTTTTTCTCAACAATCTCCTCTCGGACTTAACTTACGTTATCTCGCCCACGAATGTCACAAGGAATAGAAACCCGCACATATATAATAAGGACGATATTTCTAAAGAAATTTAAATTTGCCCGCAAAGGTCCCGAGATAGGATTAAAGATTGGGCGTCGAGATGGCCCTTTGTGGCCGACCCTTAAGAAAACATGTCTTGATATGGAAATATCTTGGATGGGACTTAGCGAGAAATCATTTACGGGGGCGATCATGGAAACGGTCTATGAATGCGTAATTAGTGTACAAATACAAGAGATTTATCTGAAGCGAGGACCCGCTGTACGGCTTTTGTGGTGACGTTTATTCTGCATGAGCGGATAAGTAAAAAGCTTTGTTGTTTAGATTCCACTGACCAACCGTTTTAGATTCGGTCGACCGTGTTAATTGAAGTTTAAAAGGATAATTTTTATCAACGCACTTTTTGAGAGGGGTGTGCAGCGAAATCGATACGAACATGGGTACTTCGCCATTATTATGTTATAAAGGGTTTGGAATACTAAATATTGAAACGATGGGTCACTATCAGAAACCTGACTAATATTTACCAAGCCAGCGTCCACATCATTTGAATATAAAATACCAAGCCTAACAATCCATCATTAATTTGTAACCCAAACAAAAACTCTGGACTCAATTCACACCTGGTCCAATATTTATTTTGATACAAATAAGTGTGGACCACCGTTTCTTGTACGTATTTTTTATGGTAATGAGTGCAAAGATGTATTGTGGACACAGCACTGTACACTCGTAGAGGACAAGCTATTGTTGAGTATTTAACAACATGTAAAATAAATATAGGAATGAGAGACAAAAGAATATGCTGTTGAAGAGCCGATACGGTGATGTCATCTGAATGTGCGTTTTGGTAATGTTCTTTCTTCTAAATATAATATATTGAACGCTAAGTCAAAGGACACGCGATAGGCACGAGACAATCTTCCCCTCACCTTTCACATAGAAAAGCAACACGTCACATCTAAAATTAAACCCCACTTATTTAAAGCCCGCCACTTACTACCTTCCCGTCCGTACAAAAACACAAAAACTAAAAATATCCTCGACCATTGTGTCACAGTCAAAGAAGTTCCGTAGGTCACGGCAAACGCATGTGCGCGTACGTGTCAGGAGCACGCCAAACATTTTTTATCTTTGGTAAAATTATAAAAAGCCCGCTTCTGACAATAGAACTTCGGTAGCATCTTTGACAATTATAATATCACAGTCCATCTTCTGCGGAAGGCCGTTAATGACAACGATCGGTCGTTCAATACTGAACTTTAAATATATAATATCACACCGCTAAATATTCATCTACTGGAATGCAAAACCTTGGCTCTTTTGTAACTCACGTGTACGGTTAACATAAGGGTCATCACAAAAGGCACTAGATAACAATGCGCGCACGTCAATCGTGCGTTCATGCAAATAATTTTTTTCTTCAAAAGCGTCCCCTTTATCTGTGCATAAAGCGATGGGGTTAATTAATATGTACAAAATAATATAATTTAAATTAAGATCCCTTTTTATGTTGGCACGAGTTCAGGATTTAACTGTCGCCAATAGAATTATATTCATTATTGTCACAATACTATAAAGTTTAGTAGATTTATAGGTGCGACTGTTTTGTTTTTGGTTATCATTTCAATATGATATTATTTTCTATTATGGGACCCTCATGCTATATTGAATATGGCTGGTTTGACAGCTCACTTGAAGGGGTTAATATGAACGTTTAGGATAAACTCAATAAGCCGAAACAACTGGTGTTGAAGCAAAGTCTGCAATTGACATTTAGATGATAGCGCAATCGGTATCGATATTGTGGCAACGATTTTCGTCTGCCATTCTAGAATCTCTTACCCTTTAACTCTACTCACGTTATATTCCACAGAAATTAAGTTAGTATACACTGTAGCTGTGTGTGTGGAAGTGGTGATAGCCTAGTGGTTAGGGCGTCAGCCTGCTAATCAGAGGTCGGCGGTTCGAATCCGGGCACACACCTCTAACTTTTCGGAGATATGTGCGTTTTTATGCAATTAAAATATAGCTTGCTTCAACGGTGAAGGAAAACATCGTGACGAAACCTGCATGCCTGAGAGTTCTCCAAAATGCTCTCAAAGGCGTGTGAAGTCTGCCAATCCGCACATGGCGAGCGTGGTGGACTATGGTCAAAACCCTTCTCATATTGAGAGGAGACCCGTGCTCTGTAGTGAGCCGGTAACGGGTTGATCATGATGATGATGATGATACACTGTATACGTTTTTATGATTGCATTATAAATACTACAACATATTTTAGTTAGTAGTTTTTATATACAAATTGTTCGTCTAAATTAACTGTTAACGCTTAAAGTTTTAGTGGTTCACAAAGCAGTTGACAAAATGCGGGTCGAAAATTTCGAACGGTGTACAATTTTCGGGCTTAAGAAAGCTTTTGTTGTGCAACGGTTTAATACAAAAGTGTCAAATGACGGCACATCTGCTTGCACAAAGGGTTATGCTCTCGGATAGATTATTTTTCGAACCACCCCCGCAAGATTGTTCGCTATACAGATGTTCCAAGTTTCTGCTTCCTATTGTATTTAACTTTTCTAGCAAACTGTCAAAGGATTTAACCAATGATCTTATCAAGGTAATCGGTATAAACACAAACTTAATCTGATCTTACGTTTATAAATATATCATAATATTTATCTTTCGCTAGTGTTTTTACACAACTATTAGCAAAAGCTAATATATATTCTAGTTTATCTTGGAGTCTTTTTAATTTTTATCAATTTGTCAAATAAGGGAACACCCTTGTACAAATGTGCAAGTGATGGGACAAAATTAGCTCCGATCCAAAATATGATCGGATGATGACGTCAGCATTGTATAAATGGCCGCTAGTATTGTTGTTGTGTTACGTCTTGCACAATGAAGGATAAAAGCTGAGCGTTGCGATAAAATTGTCTCCAAAGGACAAATCCTTTGAAGCTGACAGTGGACAGGAATCATTAATAAAATCCTAAATACCGGACAAAGAAAATACGATGACATCAACATTTCAAACAAAACGTGATCTAAGATCGCCTTTTCTATCTACCGTATGTATTGAATCGAAAACATTTTTGTCAGAATACTTAGTGGTTTTATTTATATTATTACAGCATTTAGGTCATCTGTATTGGGGAGATTTTAGAAGCTGGAAGGACCACGTGAAATATTGTAAGAATACTTCTGGATCAAAATTATGTGAATACAACAATATACTGGTAATATTTATAGACATATGCACCGATAAATAATCATTAGTTTTCTGGACTAAGTCACAATTCATTGTCATCATCAGCAAAACATTTCGTGCTTGCTTTTATGATTATCCACCTATTTAAACATTGACATTAGCAAAAACCTACTCACCACTATGCATTGTATTAGACTCGGCATCAGCAACTTCAGTTCTAGATTTCTTTTGATCTTCAGGAGAGCCCGTGGTGTCCATGTGCTCTTGTTTGATCTTCGGCTTGATGTCTTCATCAGGGGAACTTGAGGGCATAGGTGATGTTGATGCTCTTCTTTTTGGTGTTGACACACCATGGTCGGCTTCTGGTAACAATTAGAGATAATAAGTAAACATTTTGGAAGTTTAGATAAATAGTCTGAATAGATGATGGAAGAGCTTCATCAATATAAACCTGTTAAAGGCATCTATGAATCGTTCATATATATAACATTATTCATTACTTCTATTCGTGAAGTGATATTAACTACACTACTAGTTGGACTATTATCATTTTGTACTTTTAGTACAATCTTTAAGTGTAAATAAAGCAGAGTATAAGAAAACATTTGTTGAAAATATACATGCCTAGAAATTTGAATTGCCTGAATGAAACATTGTATAACAAAATTGTAAAAATTAACTAAGAGAATTATATAAATTAAATACCAGATACCAGTGGATGCATGAATACTCACTAAAATCGTAATTATTTTCACTTGTTACCACTTTTGTTTCAGAGATACGATCCTTATTTAACCATCAAGGTAAGTCAACAAATATAGTCCAGGTGTGCTAAATATTACATTATATGCATTAAACAATGATTTATTAATGTACAATTGAGTGACAGCAGTAATCTCACTGTGGCCAGCAATGGTTAATATGCTGACGATGATAATGAAGTAAGTAATGAAGTAAGAAATGTAACATTTACCATGTAATAGCCGTTTTGGTGTGCTGGACGCACCACCATCTTCAAGGAGATCGGGTGGGGCTATCGAAGGGCTGACTAGCGGTGGAGTGTGTACTCTGCTGCTAGGTGGCCGTCGAGCTGTAAGCAGCGACGGTCTTCGGCCACTGGAATTACCAGTTACTACATGGCCTGGTCGAGATCCATCTTCTTGGTCTGAATTTGGACCTGTGTAGAAAAATACATGCCCAATTGTATATCAAAAACACTGATAAGCTTGAAAGTAAGTAGAAATAATTATACACATTAAGGGATCTGTGTTAATTAAAAAAGCCTAGTTTACTATGTTATTTTTAGTTTAGTTAAAGTTTAGTTCATAAAAAGTGTTTCCTCATAAAAGATATGACCCTTTATTGTTGGATTATTACAAGGACTTAAATAAATGAACATTAGATGCTTACTAGTAATACATCTAATGTTCATTTATTATATTTTTTCAATTATGTTCTTACCTAAATTTTACATTTAAAACCGGTGGTAGAGGTACTTTAAATAAATAGCATTAAAGTTTTAGGAGAGCCTTTAAAGTTGGCCTACTTAAAGCTAAAAACTAAGTCCGTAATATTAACAACAGTTAAACACATCTAACTTAATCGTGGTTAATGAGAATATCATGATCATGATATTAAGAGTTATACATTTTCTTTTTTTATCTAGTCTTTCTTTCTTTTAGATTTTCTACTATATTATTTTGTTTGGTATCAGTGTAAATAAAATTGAGGTTTCAGTTGATGACCGCTTAAGTTTTAAGTTAAGAGCACTTACCCGCACTGTAGCAGTGGTAGGACGTCAGATCCTTATCACAGGAGGAGACCTTGTGCTGTATGAAACGCACAATGTCTGCCAGGGCGAAGGCTCTGCGGCACGCCCCACAGGTGAGCGTGTCCGCGGGGACGCCGGGTGTCGGCGACCCACCGCCTTCAGCCGCGCTGTCCGCATCCGCTAGAAGAAGGTAGTTATATTAAAAATGGGTATCTCTATAAAAGCAATGAATTTATACCAGTCTTAAGAACTAAAACTTCAGAAACCAATAACTTTCGACTACACATAATTTCATTTAATGGAGCTTGTGTTTAAAAGGTTATGCAAATCAAATAAAGTAGACTCCATATTTTTAATTTAATATAAATGTGTAAATTTACAATTTTTGTATAGTGCTCTCGTTTTTTTTTGAGGCCGTAAAAACAATATCCATTAAGTACTTTTAGAAAATTGTATAATAGTTGTGTAAGATTAGAGTACTAGAGTGAAAAATATACATGTTTGTAAAACGATTAACATTTTTGTAAATCAGTTACCGATGCAAAACTATGAACCATTCGGCAGTGATTTCGTGGAAATAGATTTCAAATAGAGGACATTTTTTATCTTAATTGTCTGATGGTTAAAAAATATTGGTGAAATTAAGATAATCTAAATTTGCATAGATAAAATACCACACGGATGTATTAAAACTACTGGTAACATTTTTATAATGAAACAAATTAAAGAAAAAAAAAAGGAAAAAAAATTATTAAAAAATGTTTTAACATAACATTTATCCGTTGTTGGGACATCCTTTTAAGTAAGTATTTTACTTGTGCCAGTATATATTTAAAAAATCAAATAACCAAGTGTGTTCGTATGTGTGTTTTTCTGTGAGTGGGTGTGTGTGTGAGTGTGTTTGTATTGCGTACGACTTTACAATGTGGATAGTTGATAAAGTAACAGTAACGTAAAGTGCTGATTTTGTTTAATAGTATTAAGTAAACTGGTCGCCACGAAGAAAATTCGTGCGCAATTTTATTATAACAGCTGATCAATTATATTTGGAAGAACAGGTCCACGTTCACGCTTACCAGATGAAAAGGCATTCAATCGAAGACCAATTACCCAAGTCCAAATTCAAGCGACATATGGCGAATGACACTTTCATGCTTTCAACCCTTCGAGTGCTAAATTACATTTAATTATATCTTGTCTCAGTCACGGTCGTCAAACTTAAGGTGTCAGTTGTGGTGACCACCTTACAATAGGCTATAATGACCGTCTCGCTTTTGCGGTTTGTATTGAGAGGGTTATTTCGCCTTTGTTGGGACAAGTATAAGGTAATCTGTGTAACAGATGTGTCCGATTTATCTGATGTTTCGACTTGGTTATGATCATTATAATTGAGCGGATGAATGGAGACGACCGCGACGCTCTGATGGCGTTATCTTACCGCCTGTTTTTTTAATGCCCGTAATTATGTGATTATTTGTGAATTTCCAAAATATTTTAAGATATCTGCGATTTTTACAAATTATGCAAACCTGCCAACTTCTCTCACTAAGATTGCCTTTAAAGGGACTCTTTAAGTGATGCACGCATTTGCACTATTTTAAATTTTGTTTTCTTGTTTTAATTGCTTATTCTTATACAACTAAGGAAGAATTGCTACAAATGTTACGATAAAAAGTAGAGTTAACCTTTCTAACCTATCATAATTGAATCTGTCACTTCCTACTGTCACTGATTACTATAGTGGGGCTCTTACGTTCAAAAGAGTTGATATTGTTGTTTTAAACAACAAAACGTTTAAAAGAATTGATGTTTATCGATGTTATCATTGTTGAAAATTCTGTTGTTTGCGATTCTCTAATTCACCAGAATTACATTTCTAATTGCCATTATATTCAATATTTCCCCTTGAAAACGATAGCAGAATTTTCCGATCTACAAATTCAGTTTAGTTATTTGGATTCACCAAATTTGACTGTAGTATTAAAGTTAAGTGTAGGTACTATAATTTATTATTCATTATGTGAGATGGTGATAACGAAAAAAAAAACCCCGGCTTAATTTGTTGTGGGCTTCTTCTTATACCGGGGCGCATTTGGAACCCTCATAGCTTTAGTTTTAAGTTTACGAATATAGTTGGTGAAATAACTACTATGTAAATTATAGACGCGTCAAAAGAGCCTTTTTAAGGACTATTTGAATGAAGATTATTTTGAATTTGAATTTGAATTTAGTCAGCCGAACTAAAACTTGTACATCAGCTCAGTGCTTACATTATTAATAAGCTAACATTATGCAACTTTGCTTGCCTCAGACGTCTTAATAAAACTTTTCGCTTCGCGTAACTTGTCGCGCACTCTCAGTGCACTCGTGTTAAAACGCATGCCTCATGTACAAACCCCACCAATTACATACTCTATATATACATATTTTAATTGCCTAATAAATAAGCCAACACCGAACATCGGCGCCCGCGAAATTATAAAGGCACTCTCATATTCAAGACTCATACAATTGGTCGGCACATCAAAGCCGTTCAAGGTACGGAGCTAATTTTACATAAGTACTATGCGGACTCCCTTACATTCCGTACGCTTTTATTATTATATTTTTCCTTCAATCTCTTTGTGATGAAAGTAGGACGTACTTTCTTATAATGTACAGTACAGGGGTCGATTGTAACCGGAGTACAAAATTAATACAGCGCAAAAAACCGCGTGATTCGACCACTTTGTTTACATGCCTTACCTGGGTTTGTTTAGGGGGCACATTATGTAAATGTGTCGTATTGATGAAAGTTTTGGTTTTTTTTGAAAGATTTGTTTAAGCGACGCCATGGCTCGTGGCAAATGGTTTTGTTTTTTTGAACGCTTCCTTTCAAACTGATGTCTTTCCTTCCGTTACGTAGCACATTAAAAACGTACGTAACGTTACTAATTATGTAGGTAGTAGGTATCTACTATTGGTGACCAATCTGTTATTTAAATTTGATTTTTTTATACACTTAAGTTAGTTTAAGATGGTAAGATGCAGTCTAAGATGGTAGCTGGCTAACCAACAGGTTTGCCAGTTCCATTGTACCCCTTGTTAGGGGTATGGTGAACCCACACTCCTAATCTATAGATCAAACCGTATCCGATTATCATATACATAGTAAAAAGAATCTGTCAATTTAGTTTCAGTTACGAATTTGTATTGCGGCATTAATTAGACTGCCCAAATAAAACTAAACTATCTATAAAACCGTAGAAGTAAGCGATAGCCTATCGGATCGAACCCTATCGGGTCACCGCGTGAAAGTAGATTTGTCGACGAAATTTACGGCCCCACCCCCGCACGGGACTGGACACTGGTCATCACATGCGCTATGAATACACACACCCACATCCAATATTTGATGTAAAACTGTGATTTATTGGAAACACCGGGGGTTATAGGTGAGTATTACATATTGTATTGTAAATGGAGTGGATAGGAGTAAGTGACAACTGTTATTATCTTTATCGCTTACTGCTCTGTTATAAACTGTCACTTAAAAGTGTTATTAGTAACTGCTGACTTACTTTTCCTATATAAATTCATATCTATAATAGGGTGACCAATTTATAATATTAAACCGTCGGAGAAGTCCTGTAAATAAATCCCATACTAACATAATTCATCCAAACGAAACTAACTAAAATAAGAGTACTAAAAATCATGTCAATGTTATTGTATAATGAAAAAAATTAAATAGCTGTATCATCATCATCATCATGATCATCATGATCAACCCATTACTGACTCACTACAGAGCACGGGTCTCCTCTCAATATGAGAAGGGTTTGGCCATAGCCCACCACGCTGGCCATGTGCGGATTGGCAGACTTCACACGCCTTTGAGAACATTATGGAGAACTCTCAGGCGTGCAGGTTTCCTCACGATGTTTTCCTTCACCGTTGAAGCAAATGATATTTTTATTTTTATATTAGCTGTATGTAGGTGAGTAAATAAGAATTTATTGCTCAAAAAATTTGGGTGTAAAATGCTCTATCTCCATAGGTAGTTACTATAATTTATTATTCATTATGAAAGATGGTGATGACGAAAAAAAATCCCAGCTAAGTTTGTTTTGAGTTTCTTCTTAGACCTGGGCGCGATTCAAACCCTTTTAGCTTTAAATTTGCAGTAGTCGATTGCAGTTCACCATCACTTCACGAATAGAAATAATGCAATGAACGATTCATAGATGTAATAGGTTTATGTGAATAAATATATTTTTGATTCGAATGATTATAAATTTCATGCTGAAGAAGTAAAATCGAATCACCTACTTAACATGGCTACTTGGCTAACATTTTTGACCGTAGAAATAAATAAAATGTTTAAGGTATATTCTTGATGTCAACTCATATAATATTACACACGTTTTATTGTGAACTCATGTCTAGCCTCGAACGCCTCAGGTGACGTAGGGGTGTGCTCCCCCTTTAAGAGACAACCAAAAAGTTTAAATTAGCTCGTTACTACATCGAGCCGTGACAGTTAAATCTGCTGTGTTTTTTCGTGAGCGGAAAGGTCACAGGCGTCAAGCGAAACACCTAGGGCAAGACATAGCGCCATAGTCTGCTATATAAAATGCTAACTAAGAGAAAAATTGCAATACAAGCCGCAATGTTAACACTTCCATGTTTAATCCTTTATATTAAATTATTGATAATTTATATTATATTGCCATTACCCTCATCTTTTATTTAATTCTTTCTCCAAGGGTTGTCTGGAAGAGATTGATTAAGCAATAAGAACGCCTTTGCATACTCATGTGGTAAGTGTTCCCTGTTGTTGTTTCTTTAAAATTTGTGTGCAATAAAGGGTATCTATCCTTCTATATAAATAGCTAGGACTGGATATAGGTTTATGACATTTTTTTTATATTTATTATTCAGTTATTATATAGGCGGCTATTTCGTAGCTGAATCAGTGCAAACACTAAGCTACAGCTTAAATATTAATAGTAAATAAATATGCAAAATAAAAATATGACATCAATTACGCACGTGGCTTGCTTATTATTTGTAGGTATCATTTTCATTTATTTATAAAAAGACCCTGTGGTCCAGCAGTGTGGTAGAAAAGAGGATGTGCGTGTCGTCTCCTACTTGACAGAAAATTGGGCACGTTACTTTTTGATCACGAGTAACTTGTGTGTTAGAAGTTTTCGACCGTCGCCGCATAAATTATTAATTATATTTTGTCCCGGCGACTGGCGGAATGTTAACATTGTGCTTGGCGTCGTTAAAGCAACTGGTATGACTCGTGTATCTGTGGGGCGTAATATATTATATAAGCTTACAAAATAACGAATAAGGGTTTCATCTCTTTATTTAGTTCCGAATAAAAGTTTCACAGTATATAACAATCATTGATATCTCTTTATTTAGTTCTAAAATGGTACTGGTAAAATATTTCTTCTCCATTCACTTTTTATCCACTAAAAGTTAGCTCTTGACGGCAGTCTCACCTGATGGTAAATGATGATGAGATGCTAATGATGAGATGAGACGCTAAGATGTTAGCGGGCTAATAGGTTAGGGTTATGGTGAACCCGGTGTGGTTTTATTATTGGTTTCTACGCGACATCGTGCCGGAACGCTAAATTTTTGTCAGTAAGGTGGTAGCTAGCCACGGCCGAAGCCTCCCACCAGACCAGACTCGAGCCCGGAATCGAACCCAGAACCTCCAACTTTATAATGCTACAACTTTAAAAGCTGGCCATGTGCGGATTGGCAGACTAATTTCTTCTGCATAAATCTCTAATAATAAAAGCATACGGCATGGAAAGCGAAATTGTTCCGTGAATCCATGTTAAGCCTTAAATTTCTCAAATTTTCTTAACTTATCGTTATACCTTTGAAATAATCTGTTTATAACGTATTAAATAACTTACTTTATCTCGCAGATATATATAATAACGTAACATAATGAAAAAATATTTTAACAATAATAGCATACATCATATAGGTTGAATATAGGTTACATGCAGAGTTATAATGGAAGAGATTGATCGGCCTATCCATAACGTAACAAAGCAAAAAATTATGCCCAACTTTGACATAACGTGACCACCGTGTCCGATCTTAATTGGCAGGGGCTCACGAGAACCCTATTGTCCATAGAAATCTAACGTTTTTCACCACAATAACTCCGAATAAAAATAATATTGCGGGGGTGGTGAATGCTGTGATATAGGGTGGCCAAACATCATACACTGTACGAATGAGCTACGTGCGAATATCGATAGCATAGGTGGGATAACAAACCGCAATCCCACAGTGATAGCTGAATAACAGTATCGGGTTAAACAGCTATCTACTTTCGTCATCACGATCAACCCATTACCGGCTCACTACAGAGAACGGGTCTCCTCTCAATAAATGAAGGGTTTGGCCATAGTCAACCACGCTGACTATGTACGGACAGAGTAGTCTCCTCTCAATATGAGAACGGTTTGCCATAGTCAACCACGCTGACCATGTACGGATTGGCAGACTTCACACGCCTTTGAGAACATTATGGAGAACTCTCAGGCGTGCAGGTTTCCTCACGATGTTTTCCTTCACCGTAGAAGCAAGTGATATTTTAATTGTTTAAAAACGCACATAACGCGTGCGTGCCCGGTTTCGAAACGCCGACCTCTGATTAGCAGGCTGACGCCCTAACCGCTAGGCTATCACCGCTTCACTTCGCTTTTTTTCGCTTTTTTAAAGAAGAATTCAAATACTTTTAATTTATGTTTCATATATATTTTATTTGTATTTATGACAGAAATGTCAACTGTTTCATTGGATTTATCCTATATTCACTAAAATGATAGTCCCCCTATTATTATAAGTTTCGATCGGCAGCATTAGTTTCAATATTCACTATTATAATACTCGATGGAGTCCTATTCAAATGTTATTGTTACTACTTTAGCCTCCGTTAGTTGCGTCATACCAGAATAAGTTCATTAGAAATTCTAATTGTATAGCTTTAATATTACCTAAAATAGAGTTGGGTAACTTGAGGCGTTGGGTAACTTAAAATAGAGATGGGTAACTTAAACAAATGCGCATAAAAATTGTAGCACAATTTTTTTTGCTACTTTTATAGGAATAGCCGATATATGAATGAACACCTATTGATATTCTGTACCTCCGTCGAATATTTGGACGCATTGCTATAAGAATCTTACTGGTTTTAGAAGTTCCTAAAGTACTTTATTATCATTAATAATGCACGTATATATTGAGAAAAATGTTGGATTTTACTTTACGTTGTGATAATTATTTTCCGTTATTATTCTCTTATTAGTTTAAAATAAAAAAAATAATAAAAAACTCCAGAGAGTTATTAAAATGGCTGGGTCTGTCATAAAACGAAAAAAAAAAGTTGCCCGCAAAAATCTCATATCAAATAGCTATATTTTAAAACATTCAAAGCCTATTTATAATTGAGCATTTATTTATAATTCAAAGCCATAAAATTTGACATCGGTCTTTGACAACTCTTTATTCAGAGCCCCCGAGTTGTCGGAAATGGACATTCAGTTCAAAGGTTCATACAAATAAAGCCTTGTCGGCAAATTCCGATTCATTCGGTTTGTTTTACTTTTATTAAATTGTATAATAAAATTTGTTTTGGTTCCTTAGTGCCTTTCGGAATGTTTACGCGCAGATTTTTTCTCACTAAGGTTTTTGTACGGCGATCAGTTTATCAGGAATTTCGTTATGACGCTTTTTTGCATATTGCCAACAAACCTTAATTTGATACTTCTTCCATATACATTTGTATTTTGTAATGTGGATTTTTAGAATTTATAGATTTATTAGTATATTATTAGCTTAGTCAAAAAAATATTGCTTTTTAAAACAATCAATAATAATAGTCTCTGCCAGTTTCGCGAAAAGCATTTTTAATGTCAAATCAGATAAAAAGCATGGTTCATGTATTTTATTATAGGTCCTTTCTCTTATTTAGGTTCTTCAAAAGCAAAAGCCTTATCGATTTGTTTGCATAAGTATTATTGCAAATCAATACGATTACATTAATTAACACGTATTTATTTGTTTTCGTGCGATTAATATTATAATCTATGTGTAACTTAAATTATAAAAGGTGAAGGGAGTAAACTGTGAAGATGTGAAAATGTGAGAATTGAATTTGAATTTGAATTGAAAAAAAAAACCATCTTATTTTAGAATGTGATTTTCATAACAATATTCCTTGATTCAGAAATATTATTTATAATTTATTTCTTATGAAATATTAATATTAAAATATACAAGGGCAATTATAGAACGGTCTATAATAGCCTTTTTTAATGCTTGCCTACGCGACTACCAATGCTAAATTTTGTGTGTTATTAAATCACTCAGTCACTTTGTTATCTGTTCCCACTATATATTACATTACACTGAAAATAAAATTACAAATACACACTTAACATGACATGATGGTAAGACTGAAACAAAAATATATTGCGTCTAAATTAGTGCCAAATAAGCGTTTGCGATTTAACCCTCGTGCTCTTACATAAAAACGTACCAGTATTCAGTTCTATTCTGAGCAATTATAATTATGAGTAAGGAATAAGCAAGGGCCTGCAATCCAAGGGCCAGTAAACACCACGCCCAGTCCATTCAGGTGGAAGGCGGGCTGTGTCAACAGCGTCTAATGACGTCATAGTTTACCCACCTATAATTATCACGACGTCATTTATCATTATGTACAAGTGCGAATTATTGAGCTAAGAAAGTATATAAGACGTCATTAGATGTCAATTTCGTATAGTAACTTAATAGAGTATAAAAATATAAAAATATGTTTGGTTTTTCACTCATATATCCCAATGTTGAATCTCACTATAGCATCTTTTAAATTAAACATATAATGAAATTTTATAGCCTAGTAGTTAAGACTTACTTAGTTCGACACGCTTAATTCGATCCACGGCACGCAACTAGGTACAACTTCAGTTTTACTAGCAGTTGGCCGCTACTTCGTTCGCGTTTTTTATGTTTTTTTCACAAATCACGATGGGACCATACATTGTTCTTAGACAAAATAGCCTATGTGTTGATTCGGATTATAATCTGTCTCTATTCCAGTTTTTAGTCAAATTGGT
The DNA here is from genome assembly GCA_928268935.1 of Lasiommata megera. Lineage (NCBI taxonomy): Eukaryota > Metazoa > Arthropoda > Insecta > Lepidoptera > Nymphalidae > Lasiommata > Lasiommata megera. Next base: position 4,798,670 of record OV743321.1, read on the forward strand.
ACAGTAGTATGCGTGAAAGAGTAACAAACACTCCACACATCCTTTCTTACAAAATTTCTGGTTTATAATATTAGAGAGGATTATAAGGCAAGTAATAAAAAAATTAGTTTAGTTACAGCTCACAATTTAGTCCTCCAACCCGCATTGGAGCGGCATACAGGGTATATTTTTAATCTCTATTTCCTAATAGAAGAAAGGAGGCATGTACTCAGCAATAAGACGTTAATAGTTTTTTTTTTATTCACCATAAGTTAGCCCTTGACTGTATCTCACCTGATGGTAAGTGATGATGCGGTCTAAGATGGTAGCGGGCTAACCTGTTAGGGGTATGGTAAACTCATACTCCTACATTAACGATCGCGATGCCAATCAATATAAAAACAACAAATAAAACACAAACGAATCCAGAAGGTGCCATAAAAACAGCTAAAGACTATCAAATTAAAGAGGCGTTCCTATAAAATAGGATTACCTCTTAAGGGTCCGCTTCTCGCCCACCGATAGCTAATCAAATTATCCGACGTAATTCCGAGCGACAAAAACGCCTGATTATCTTCATCTTGTTTTTTTTTTCGCCCAAGGGATCTAAAGGGACGGCCAGTGTTAAAAATGCCTATACTGTGTATAATATTTATTGTTACCAATACCTATAAAATATCTGCAAAATTATAAAGTAACAAATATTTTATTTTTAAAAAGTAGTATATTTACGCTTTAAGTTTTCTATAAGCTTTTATTATTAATCATCATCATGGTCAAACGTTTACCTACTAGCCGGTATTGGGTTGCAAAGTTTGCAAAGTTGCAGATCTTGGGTCAAAACTGTGGCCAGGCAGTGCGTATTGGTAGAATTGACGTACCTTTGAGAACATCAAAGAGATATGCATTGCCTCAAGATTATTCGATACCGTTAAGGCAAGTCATATTTAAAAAGGTAAATAACTCCAAAAAGTTAGAGGCCAGTGAACTTAGTTTCAAAAAGCACTGTTTGTTTTATAGTAAACCTAACCTGAATGCATAATTTTGAACCTTTTAATTATTATCTAAAGATCAAGATTAATAGAAGTTTAAGATAATAATATTTAATGCACTATATAATGTATAAAGTGACAGTCGTCTTGCGGTAACATAATAAAAAAATCTCCATCTCCATAAGCTTTCATAGTCAGGTAAGGCAAAGACAAAAAAAATTTGGGACCACAATTGATCGAATTAAGGCCGGGTCAGTAATTGTGTTACTGATATCCAATACTTGCTGAATATTGGGAATAACCGGAGGAAAACAGAGCCCTCCTGAGTATTGGCCTCTTCGTTAGAGGGTTTAGAATTTTTTTCTTATTTCCACTTTTTGCTGCTGGTAACTCGATACCCCGCCTGGGGATGGACAGCCCTTGTAATAGAAAAATATTGGACGTAAAATTGAAAATTTATTTTAGTGGTATCGTTTGGACTCGAAAGTGAGTAGGTAACACAATCTCAAATGGAAAACTGTAATCCGTATATCCAAAGTGAATTAATAAATAATAAAATAACCATCCCGATTAATGGAAAACAAAAGTTTCAATACGGTATTTTGAGTCGTATTTGACTTGTTAGGGAAAAATAGCGCCAATAGAAAAACAAGTAAACTTTGTCATTTGTTCTCTAATCATTTGTTACAAATGAGTCTACCGAAAATATCGGTAGCAGGTAAGGTAAAGTTTATAAGACATGTATTTATTTAATATACGAATTATTTATTATTGATATAGCAAGTAAGATAAACACATGAATGACAGAAAAAATCCTTAGATTAAGATGAACCTAAAAAAACCGAAAAAAATATAATATCATAACTATAATATATTATTAAAAGGAGTCCCTTCAGGCAAGGAAGATACGAAGATACTGGCAGCGTTCCCTCTTTGAATAGCATGACTAATTCTTTTATCATCATGATCTACCCATTACCGGCTCACTACAGAGCACGGGTCTCCTCTCAATATGAGAAGGATTGGCCATAGTCCACCACGCTGGCCATTTGCCGATTGGCAGACTTCACACGCCTTTGAGAACATTATGGAGAACTCTCAGGCGTGCAGGTTTCCTCGCGATGTTTTCCTTCACCGTTGAAGCAAGTGATATTTTAATTTTTTTTAAACGCACATAACTCCGAAAAGTTATAGGTGCGTGCCCGGATTCGAACCGCGGACCTCTGATTAGGAGGCTGATGACTTAACCACTAGGCTATCACCGCTTGATAAACTAGGCTAATTTCAGCAATATTTATAAATGTTGGATTTTTGAAGGAAGCCAGCCTTATATTAGTTTCGGTGCAATCAAAGCCTTATAATTTTATTACTGCACGCAATATTGGAAGATACTTGAAGTAATAGATACAGTAGGAAGCAATAATTAGAGGCGGGCAGTTAACGGCAGAGCAGAATTAAGATTTTTGCCATAAATGCCCGGGAGAGACTAAACTGCCGCGCCAAGGATTAGGGGTTAAGTTTCCGCTTAACGGATGTGCTTTAGTGACGTGGATTTATATTTATATCGACAGCCAGCCAAAATTTTTTTTTTTTTATAAACTTTATTGCACAAAAAAAAACTGTACAAAAAGGCGAACTTAATGCTAAAAGCATTCTCCACCAGTCAACCTTGGTACATAAAGAAAACTGATGGTAGGCGCACGAACAAAAAAAAACAGTAAATGTATATATATAAAAGTAATAGATAATATAATAATAAATAAATACAAACAGATAATTAAAAATATATAAATATAAAAAAAAAAAACAAAGAAAAAAAAGAGATGCAATACGAGCATTACATTGTCTGTACAAGCACCAAAATAAAAAAAAATGGTTAATACCCACAAAGTAACAATTTTCTTACTCTAATTTTAAAAGAAGAAACACTTTGCAACACTCTAATGTCTTCAGGAAGTGAATTCCAAAGTTGAATAGCTTGGAAAAAAAACGAATTAGCCAGACAGGTTGAGGAAGGTGCACAAAAACTTAGTTTTGAATTATAAGAAGAGCGAAGATCCCGCTGACTAAGAGAAGGAAGGTAATGAAAGTGAGTTTTTAAGTAAGAAGGAGAGGAGTCATTATTAAGAATGGTAAAGAGAAGACATAAGGTTCTTAATTTTCGCCGCTCACGCAAATTTAGCCATTTTAATTGCGATCGGTAGTGAGAAATATGGTCAAATTTACGTAGGTTGAAAATGAAACGGATACAACAGTTGTGTAGTCTTTCTAATTTACCTAGAAGAGCGGTGTTTAAATCTAAATAACACACATCCCCATAGTCAAGAAGAGGTAGTATGAGAGATTGAATAAGCATGACTTTAGTTCTGACTGGAAGGAAATTTTTGAACCTGTAAAATGAACGTAATATACCATGAATTTTCCGGCTGACTTCAGTAATATGATGTGTCCATGAGAGAGTACTGTCTAAATAAAGGCCCAGATTCTTTACATGACTGCTAAACGGTACTACGGTAGAATCATATTTAATAACGGGCAAGCTATTCAAATTAACCTTCTTAAGCAAACGAGCACCTCCTAAGACGATGGCTTGACACTTACTCGGGTTAACATTTATGCCAAAGTGCATAGACCACAGTTTGATCTTGCGCAACTCATCATTCAAAACACCAATAGCAGTTGGGAGATTGTCTAAGTCAGCTTGAGCATATAACTGCAGGTCATCTGCATAAAGATGATAAGAGCAACCAAGATTTATCGTTATAAGATTTATAAAGACCGAGAACATAAGTGGAGAAAGAATGCCTCCTTGGGGAACTCCAGCATTCAAGTTCTGCCAATCAGATGAAGATTGGGAAAAGCATACCTTTTGTTGGCGATCCCGGAGGTAAGAAGAAATCCAATCCAGAGCTTGGGAGGAGAATTGCAAATGAGTGAAAATAGAAATTAGGATATCATGATCAACAGCATTAAAAGCGTTAGTGAAGTCAATGAGAACTAATACAGTGATCAAGGATTTATCCACACCTTGCCTAATGTCATTGGTAACCTTTAGGAGAGCAGATGTAGTGCTATGGCCAGAGCGAAAGCCTGACTGAAAAGGGCTTAGTAAGTTAAACTTAAGAAGATGATTGGAAATTTGCTTATGTGCACATGCTTCAAGAATCTTTGACAAAAAGGGCAAGACAGATATAGGTCTGAAATGAGATGGAAGAACAGGATGTGGAACTTTGGGAAGAGGGTAAACGAAGGCTTTCCGCCATATAAGAGGAAATTTCCCAGTAGATAAAGAAAAATTTATGATATGAAGAATTGGATCCACAAGATGATCTAACAGTGATGTAATCATAAACCGACTAATGCCATCGCACCCAATAGCTTTCGATTTTATAGATCTTATTGTTTTCGTTATACTTTCACTATTTACTGCTATAAAAGAGAAGGAATCAATAGCCGTTTTGGGAAGGTTAGTTATTTGACTGATTGTGTGGGACTTCATATTAGAATCAAAAGGGGTAGAAGAACAGAAATGGTTGTTGATATCATTAAGGTTCAGCAAAATAGGGCAGTCCTGGGATTTATTTACACATACACCATGTGCCCTTAAAAATTTATGTATATCAGAAGAAGACGCAGAGGATAGATTTTGATCAAAATAACGTCGTTTGGCAGCTCTTACCATCTGATTACACCTGTTTCTTGCAGTTTTGTACAGGTTCCATTTATCAATGGACCTATCTCTGATATATTTGCGATAAGCTTTGTTGCGTTTGGACATAGCCATGCGTATACCTCTATTTAACCAGGGAGCTGGAGGTCGTTTAAGTTTTACCTTGCGTAACGGCGCATGAGTATCAAAAATGTTGATAACATTCTGATTAAAGATATTTACTTTCTCGTCAACACTACCTGCCTGAAACAGAGGTTCCCAATTGATAGCTGATGCATCAAGCCGCACTTTTTGAATATCCATTTTTTTAAAACTTCTTCGCTCTACAATAATTGGAGCTTGCTTAGTAGGGTGAAGTTTATAAGATACATAAACCATGTCATGATGTGAAAACCCTGGAGCTGGATACTGGCCATGTTTTACAATAAAGTCGAGAGAAGCTGTAATGATCAGATCCAGCCAGGTGTCTTTAGTGTTAATGTTATGGTGAGTGGCACTTAAGGGTAATATGTGTAGGCAGGACGCATCAATTATAGATTTAAGGAGAGAAGATCTAGTTACATCAGAAGCTGTTAAATCAGTGTTAAAATCCCCCATGACTATGAGATGTGTGTATTTTGAGGCCAAGGACTCAAATACAGGTTCAATGTGAGAAAAATATTCAACAGAAGGTGGACAGTATACAACTCCAAGAACGACTTTGGCTCCCTGAATATAAACTTCTAGAAAAATATATTCAGGTCCAGCATTATAACTACCCTGGGAAACATTTAAAATGGCGTACTTAAGGTTGCTGCGTAGGTATATCGCTACACCACCACCACCTTTGCCAATACGATCGTTTCTGATTAGAATAAAGCCGGGTAATGAATAAGCAGTGGAAGGAAGATTAGGCTTAAGCCAACTTTCAGATATCAGAATTCCGTGAACGGTTGTGCTAGAAAATGCATCTAGTAATTCATCATAGTGTCTAGGAATGCTTTGTGCATTCAAGTGACAAACGTTAAAGTGTTTAGGACAATTCAAAGTGTCACTTAAGAATTTTTTAAGAGTAAGAGAACAGCTGTCATTGCAGGATAAATATGAATCATCATCAGATAAAACAGGACCATTATCTGAGGAGTCATGTGAGTCATATGCAGAATAAAACGAATCATTATCCGACATTTGGCACTTGTATTTACTTTTTTTCTATTTAAAGAATTTCTATTATAATATAAAATAAATATAATATATATATATATATCTGAATAAATTTGATTTTATAGATTAATCAATATAAGGATATTATTACTGAATATGATATGATTTTAGTTTACAATTTTTTGAGTTTGCTATGCAATTCACATAAAGGTACCAGAATTTTATAGAACCTCCCGCCAGTTAGTTAAAGGTATACATGTAAACACATCAAATATAAATATGAAACTTATTACATTAGACATGCATAGACTATAAACATAATTATGCATAGGCAGATGAATATAGTTAAATGTAACTTCAATAGCTTTAACTAATTATATTAAACAATTACTTAAAGATTTAAAGAAATGTAAACTTATGGCTCGGACACAATATACTTGGGTACAATACTAAAAATTAGTTCTAACACTCTAAACTTAACTTAACCTAAATAGGTAATTAAGGATAGCTACATAGACAAAATATATTCCAGGGATACAAAAAAAAAAAAAGTAAAGCAAGAGAAAAAAAAAAACATGACAGAAACAATAATAAATGTACAATAACTAAGCAGTACCTGCTCACCTACAACAACCTACTATGTGTTATATATTTGTCAATTTAATTGCCACCTGGTACTTAAGACTCACTAGATGCTAACTGATTCCAGAAATTATGTAAATTTAGTAAATGATACACTACACAACATAATACACATACTTCACACCTATACACATACATCAAACAATAATCTTGTGGAAAAACATAAATTTTGAATTAGGTAATAAAACAACAGGGCAGTATAACATGCCTCAAAAAGAAACAAGTAACAATAATAACATAAATTGTTTCTTTTTTTTACAGTGTCCTTCTTCATTCATTTTATAAGATTATGCAATAAAATCATAACTTTCTGTGAATCTTAGTAAATATATATATGGTTGCATAGGCAAGTATAAAACCTATCTATTATTTGAAATTTTTAATCGTTGTAAACACAGATTAATTGAGCAAAGTATGTAAACCAAGTAAAAACTAACTGCATTAAAAAATATATATATATTAACATTACAATAAAGTTAAAAGTTTATATCTGAAAAGCGTTTTAAGATAGTAAAGAATTATGATACAAATGAGAATAAAACCTCGATATTAAACCAATACCTATTACAAGCCTATATTATGTGGCAATCTATGTTGAGTTAAATACTAGCTAAGTCTGAATAAGTACCTAAGGCACCAATTGAACAAAGAGATTTAAAGCATACAAAGACAAATCAATCTCACCTTGAAATACAAAATAAAAACAAAAAAAAAAAACGTTTTAGGTTATAAGCACTGCACAAAAAGAAAATTACAAAAAAAAAACTATTATTATATATCACTCATTTTATGTCTTTTTGTTTGCGAATGTTAACCCGGCGCGTTTCCCGGGTTGATTCCGTTCTAGAGGTGGGGAATTTCGCAGCTGAACCTGGTTTTTCTTTTGGGTGAGGATGACTTGCAATTAAGGCGTCTAGCTCATCCATAGTGATTATTTTGTAGCGTTCTTTTCCAGGCTTGATGTTGATTATGCCGTCCAAGGTCCAACAGCTCTTAATACCAAAGTGATTGCGCGCTTTAGTGAATACTGCTTGGCGAGATTTTGTAAGGAATTCCGACACAGTAACTGAGGAGCCTTTTAATTTGGCTTTATTCACCCAAATAATTGATTTTATTTTAGAGTCACTAAATCTTGCTAAAATAGGCCGCGGCCTCTCAGACGGTACACCTAAGCGATGGCACACTTTTATATCACCTGAGGTTATGTTGCAAAGAAACATTTTATTATTCAATACCTCTGTAATCAATGTAACTGTATCTTCATTTGTGATCTCTGGAATCCCAGTAAACAAAAGCACGTTCCGCCGACTTCTAGTTTCTAGTGCATCAAGTTCTTTAGAGCACTCAACAATTTGCTGTCGCAACAGTTTAAAGAGATTCAATGTTAAATCCCGGAAGGCATAGAACTCATCACTGAGGCTAGAAATGGTCTGTGAAGGTTTAACGTTGGCCGTGTTACTTTGTTGTTTAAGTTGCTGTTCGAAATCTGCCATCCTTCTATTTAGTGCAGCTTCTAGGTCCTCCTGGGTTTTTCTAAGGTCCGTCGCTAGTGCCATAGTTTACTTCAGCTTGTACTTAACTTCTAAGTAATGTGAAAACGAGCATTACACTGGCGGGTGGGTGCAGTACCTTTCTTACTAGTTTACATTACACAAAAACTTTTGCCAATAACAATTCACTAGTATTTACAACTATAATGAAATTTATTCGAAGAATTTAATAGTTAAAACCGTGTTTTTAGATTTTAAACGTGAGAGACATTAATATTACGATGTTAACTTTTCCGCTGCCTACCCGCAACTCAAAATTCTTTTCGATATCAATGTATAGTAATTTTTTTTGAGCTTCTGTAATTATTAAACATTACATAATTCAGGCGTAATCAAATTTATATAATAAATAAGTTTAAAGGTACAACATTCAAATAATTGTGCTTGTTATTTTTTTCAATATGAGCTTGTAAAATTATAATATATTAGAAATATCTTGAAAATTTATCTCTAAATGTTGGACTTTCGATTGAAATGTTAAATTTTATTACTTATAATAATGTAATGACTTAATAGAACCAGTTAAGTTATTAGAAAATTATAGTTGGATATATATTACTCAAAAATAACTCTCTACTGCCGTTTTCTAAAAACTAACTTATTGAGAAGAAACAAAATTATTTCTAGAGTAGTTCTGATCATATGGGCAAACGATTCAACATTTCAATTTATCGTTTTACAAATAGATTAGGTTTGTCGATTAAATAAATAACAGAACTCTAAGGCACGTGTGCTTTTATCTTAAAGACATACCATCAAATAACCACGTAGTAAACTTACTCGTAATCAAATAAAATTAACACCAGCAATTCACTGTGAAGTCATCTATTTATTAGTTAGTTGTCGTATTCGATAAGTATTGTCTACGATGAAATTTCGATATATTAGATAAATTTACTCGTAACCTAAGAAAATTATCACCAGCATTTCACTGCTATGAAGTCATCTACTTAATAGTTAGTTTTCATATTCGATAAGTATTGTCTTGATATCGATGAAATTTCGATAAATTCGATAAATTTCATCAATTGAATTACAACACTGTCTCTGTGGTTGTATGGCAGCTAAGCAGTCCGGTGTGGCGTTTTTATTGACACTTGTACTGTGACAAATAACCTTAACAAGTTACGTTCTACGTGCGTTATATGGCGTAAACGTAGACTCTATTGCTTTTAACCCAGACACTATGACAGGATATTGCGGCTTCTGTGTCCGGTGACGGGTACTGGACACTTCTGGAGGACGGTAACTGGCTTTTTGTGTTTTTATATTTACATCGCGGGTAAACGAGCAGAAGGGTTTTCTTATACACTACAAGATAGCTTGATGGCTATCTCACCTGGTGGTAAGTGAGATGCAGTCTAGGATGGTGGCGGGCTAACCTGTTAGGGGTATGATAAACCCACAATTCTAATTGGTTTCTACGCGATATAGTGCCGGAATGCTAAATCGCTTGGCGACACGTCTTTGTCGGTAGGAAGATAACTAGCCAGTGGCTAGCAATATTCTGCTTAGTAGCAGGCCGACGTGTAGGAGGATAATAAGCTGTGATTGCCTAGTGGTTCTTATCAGAGGTCGAGGGTTCGAATCCGAGCACGCACCTATAACTTTTCGGAGTTAACTCAATAATATTATGCTTTAACGGTGAAGAGAAACATCGTGAGGAAAGCAAACAAAGGCGTGTGAAGTCTGCCAATCCGCTCATGGCCAGCGTGATGGACTATGGCCAAAGCCTTCTCATATTGGGAGGACAAACGTGCTCTGTAGTGATCCGAGAATGGGTTGATCATGATGATGATGATGATGATTTAATCAGAAACTTAAAATCTTATGAGTATGGCCACTCGCCACTTTCGCCAATGTGTTAATTCCAATCAATGCTCTCATATTTAAAAAAAAATGCAAGACAATACTGTGACCTTTAAAACACTAGCTTCTGTAATATTCTGCTAACTAACATGCCGAAGTGTAGGAGGTGGTAGATTAATCGATTGATTAGTTGCTCAACTAATCCTACTTTCAAAAATATCTACCTTTATGAAGCGACGAACATATTTTATATTTTTCGTTATGGTCACAATTTACCAAGAGCGTGGAAACAAGAGATACAGTTTTTCCGTTAGCAATAAAAGTGGGGTTATATAGCGACGTCCGGTCGGGAGGACTGCCAAAGACCAACCCTTACACCCCAGCAGCGTGGTCAACAATACGCAGCCGTAGTACACCATTATCGACCTTACTCCGCCACCTTAGGGGTTATAACGACTGCGTGACGTAAAATCTGCATCAAAACCAGTGCGAATAAAATACCAGTAGCTCCGACTTGGCAAGCTTGTCTGTTTTAAAGCATTTTTAAGGCTATTCTGATGACATGTATATTTCGGCGAAAGAGAAAGCTCAAACTATAAAATTGACAATACTGTAACGTATAGGAGTTAATATTTGACTGAAATTAAATTTTCTCGAAATTTCTTTGTTTCGTAGCATTATTTTTGACTGGCAAGAAAGGTTATAAAATCTTCACGGATCTATATATTTCTTTCTCTGGCGATGTAACTTGTCTGAATTATATATTGTATTTATATTGTATACTAGCTTTTACCCACGGCTTTGCTCGCTTTGAAGCCGTTAATTAGTATTATAGAAATGATCAATATGATAACTATATTTTAAGAATACTTTTTTTTCTTATTTTTTTTTAAATAAAAGTAACCTATTTTACTTCTAATACCTCCAAGAATATGTGTACAAAGTTTCACGATGAAGTTTTCGCGTGAAAGCGTAACAAACAAACTGGCATTGACATTTATAATATTAATATTATGATAGTTTTTGCCAATCGATTCGCTCACGATAATTATAATCAAATGTAAACCTAATATAGAGGCATCTATGAAGCGTTCAGTTAGTATATTTTTCATTATTTTAATGAGGGGAGTGATGGTGATAACTGCATTAAATTTTTCATTCCTCAGTTTCTGATTCCAAAGCAGTGAAATATTTAAAACGGCTAAATGTTTGACAGCTATTTAGGCCCTCTAGGGGGAGGTAGGCAGGTCTCAAAGTGCTTATACGGACTACAAAACCAAGGTTCTAGACCGTTCATCTTCCTCAGTCTATTTCTATTGAACTATTGGGCCGCCTCGTTTTTCATAGGAGATGATCAGGGAGTTGGCCGAATACGCAATTGAGGTTGGCGGGTACGACCATTGAGTCGTGGTTATAATCAGAATCAGTTTGAGTTTGTCCTAACTACGTTACTATACTAGCCACTAGCTCTTAGCTTATCTGCCTATTCCGTGGCGTACATTATTTTGACATACAACCCTGCTACAAATTTGCGGTCAATGGAGCCAAGGAAGGCATATCTAGAATACACAAGAGATTCATCAAAATTGTAGAACGGCTATTTACATTATTTTACTGCTATATGCTTCAATATACCTGTTTTATAAAATACCATCTGAATTTATTGTTCTCTAACGCCCGATGTTAATAATCAATCCAATCTTAAAACAGCAGATAGCAGATTGAAAATTGTATCGTCATCCTTATCGACAGAGAAGAGTAAGAAACGAACAGCATTACTAATATGTAAATCTAATCTTATCTAGCTGAAGGTTTTGGATTGACTTGATTATTTGTTTCGGCCGTAAGACAATGATATTAATATTTATAAACGATTATTAAGTGCAGTTTACTTATTTAAACGAGAAGCGAGCATCCGATTTGATGGTGTTAATATCTTTTTATATATGTATATATTTTTTATTAAGATATTCATTCTTCATACTTCAAGAACTGTTTTGTGCCACACAACTTAAAGGTAGAATTTTCGAAACAGGAATATATACGTCTACATAATTGTTGACGTTAAACTAATGGAAGAACTACTAGATTCAAAAGTACATACAACCGTTATGTCCGCTCTGTAGTTTATATAATATATACGTATCTCTCTAAAATATACTTTTAAATATAACTTTATGTAGTTAAAGTGTTGAGGTTTCTTGGCAAGTTTTACTAATACTGCGTTTAAGTTCACAGTTTAATTTCCTATTATTTGATGACATCTAAGATTTATGACATAAGTTTAATAAATAGAATTTATTCTCTTTCATAATTTGAAAACACAGTTTTTCGATCCACAAACGTTATGCGACGATCATAAAATCAACGTTCTTCGATCAACTGTCTAAACTAACAATCCTACCATATCAATTCAATCAATTCAACAATAAATAAATTGAAACAGTAAGTCAATTGAAACAGTAAATTTCATCATCATCATCATGTTTTCATCATCCCATTGCCGGCTCTCTACAGAGCACCGGTCTCATCTCATATGAGAAGGGTTTGGCTATAGTCCACCACGCTGGCCGTGTGCGGATTGGCAGATCTCATACGCCTTTTGAGAAAATTATGGAGAATTCTCAGGCATGCAAGTTAAAGGAGTTTGAACGACTGGCTTCAGAGCGAACCCCCAACCACTGATTAGAAGAATAGAATATGCTTAGAATATTTTTTATTTGCAAGAATGTGGTGTATTTTTGGTCTTACAATAATTGTGTCTCCAAAAAATTCAACTAGTTGGATAGTATGCAAACATTCTTAAAATTTAATATAAAAATAATGAGCATCGTCAGTAGAGAAGAAGACGTCGTCAGAAGGCAGATGTCCTAAGCACTAGGCTTAACAGCTTCAAGAAAACTTACAATTCAAAAATTACCGTAAAAGTTACATTTATAAATATAAATTTATCACTGTACTGGGACTGTATAGGTTAAAGGATATTGTTGCAACTAAAAGAAGTAGTCCGAAAAATAGTCCATTCTATCGAAATTTTACGACAAAACACTAAAGTTCGATCAACGAATAAATAAGCTACAGGGAACAGTCCACTTACTTACTCATTTATATGTTAATGTAAATGGGATCAGTTTCGTTCAGATTCCACATAGAGATATGTTCCGGGCCAGATATCATTTTCACTGCCTTATTACTTTCCAATTTGTCTTCAACATTGGTTATTGCCTCATTTATAGCCACCCCTCTATCTGTATTAACATTCATTTATTGAGTTATATACGTAAATATCCGATCGCAATACATTGACGACGTAAGAACAAATTCTAGTATAAATATTCCTGGTAATATTGAGATCCAGTTATGCGGAAATGCATAGAACGCGTGAAATGCACTATAAGATCGAATACGTAAGATTGTCGAAATGTAAACATTTAAACGGATTAGAAATCATTATCGTAATTTTAATGAATAGTGGAATATATAATGTCGTCTATAATATGAAAATCTTTGCCAGTGAAAATGTTGGTGAAAGCACAGAAACATTTAAAAAAAATCTCAGAAATGAAAGTACCTTTACGTCTTACGTCGATGCCAGAGTCGAAAAATCTTGACTTACTCCGTATTGACAAATCCATTATATTCTTCAACCTTCAGTTCACTTATGTAGTATATAGTCCAAAGTGAAAATATTTGAAAGACACCGAACTCAAAGTCCAAAAGACCACTGGGCACTCACTCCAAGTCTCCTTGAAGGCATAAAGCATGTGATCATCTTCGCAGATGAACACAGACTGACTGGCTAGCACCATAAAATTGAGACCCAAAATGTTATTAAAAAAAGACCCCAGTCTGCCAGGTAAAAAAAACCCCGTATCAAAACCGCCGTTTCCTAGTGACCCCGATCGCTCTTTCATCCCTTTGTGGAGCTCCTTTTATTTATAATAGTACATTTTTTTCACACACGCCACCCCTAATAACGTGTGAGCAAAAATATGCGTAATCGCCCATGGTACCCAGCCAGAGACACCGCGGCGAAAGTCTCGTACAGAAAAAATACCACTGTCCCCCATTTGAATGGCAAAAAGTGCATGTCACTGCGAAAATGGTATTAGTGAATGAATATGATTTCGGATCTAAATGGATGGCTGACTTATAATTGTGTCGCGTTATATTTAGCATGAATTATTGGTTGGACGTGGTTTTTGTGTTAAAGCTGACCTGGCTTTACTATAACATTACGCTGGGTTCGTTGCTTTAACTGTAACGGGCTTAAATATACCGTACCGTAATGCAACATACTGATCTTATCCCTTGTAAGCTTTGAGTACATTTTAATAATGGGTTTTATAAAATGTTTTCAAATGAACAAAATAGATTAACTGAATTATGAATAATTGTACATAACTCTTCATTTGTTCAGAAATCCTTGAACAACAATCCTTAACAAAGATTAGACTTGGTCTGCTAAAGTGACAGAAGATCGCGCAGGCTACGGAGCCCCTTCTCTAGATACTCGTATACTGTAATACTGACTATATAGTTGTCGGGTATTTATTCAATAACTGAAAAATTTCAATCATTTTTAAGCAATTAAACTTGCTTCAACGGCGAAGGAAACCATCGTGAGGAAACATGCATGCCTGAGAGTTCTCCATAATGTTCTCAAAGGCGTGTGAAGTCTGCAGGGTGGTGGACTATGGCCAAAGCCGAGAATGGGTTGATCACGATGATGATGATTGCATTGCATCCAAGTATTTGAATATGGAGATTGTGATACATTCATAAAAGATGTTACAATCTGTGAATGTGTGTTATTCAATCATTCTTTACTTCAATTACAATTTGCCATGAATTACATTAGAATACAATTAAGCACATAGGTAGATCATGTCCTGGGTTTGAAGATGTTTAGATATTTATTTTATTGGATGCTGGACAGTTAAATGTATGACTTTTCCCAATCACTAGATTAATAGATAGATTTACTTTTTATAACGGCTTAACTTCTCAGCCTATCGGAAAATTCGAGACGCACAATGTCATCGACAAAATCATCGAGAGATTTTCACGAGATTTCGTGCCAATTGTCGTAACGAAGTTATATTAATCTAATATTCGTGCAAAGCGTACAAAATGACCCCATAGCAGAATGTTTGCTATTTCTAGGTAAACAAACACGCAAGATTGACATTGAGTGTACATCTGGTAGGCACAAATAATGGGGGATGTGATAAACAATACAATAATTCGATTTTCCTATGGTCGGACGACAAATTGCGTGCGATGTTAGCTTGTACAGCGGTGGAATAATTTGAGGTTATTTACTCAAAGCAAATATATTCGAATAATCCGTCATATCATTCACGTAGAAGCGATGATAGCCTAGTGGTTAGGGCGTCAGCCTCCTAATCAGAGGTCAGCGGTTCGAATCCGGACACGCACCTCTAACTTTTCGGAGTTATGTGCGTTTTAAAAAAAAAAAAAAATTTAAATATCACTTGCTTCAACGGTGAAGGAAAACATCGTGAGGAAACCTGCATGTTTCTGAGAGAGTTGTCCATAATGTTCTCAAAGGCGTGTGAAGTCTGCCAATCCGCACATGGCCAGCGTGGTGGATTATGGCCAAACCCTTCTCATATTGAGAGGAGACCTGTGCTCTGTAGTGAGCCGGTAATGGGTTGTTCATGATGATGATGATGATCATTCACGTCACGTCATGGAATTTGGTGACAATGACCAGCTGTAGAGTCAAGATATATCCGCTGAAAAACCGCATAGCTGAACTGAAACTATAACCAGGTGACCATCTGAAATGCCATCTTTAACCATTGGCCAAGATTGGTCGTTTGTGTAGCTATGTGTGAGACGTCCGCCTCTTAATCAGAGGTCGGGGGTTCGATACCGGTCACGCACTTCTATCTATTTGGTGATAAATACGCTTTTAGGCAATCAAAATATCACTTGCTTCAATGGTGTAGGAAAACATAGTGAGGAAACAAGCATGCCTAAGAGTTTTGAAAGGCGTGTGAAGTCGCCCAATCCATACATGGCCAGCGTGGTTGACTCTGGCCAAACCTTTCTCATATTAAGATGAGACCCGTGCTCCGTAGTGAGCAGTAACGGTAGTAGGTTGATCACGATGATGATGAAAATGAAAGTAGGAATTTTATACACATGACAGATGACGCATATACCAAATCTGCAACAAAAACTGTTTGCACTAAAACATCGTTAATACGATACTGGAAGTATAAAAATATTTTGAAATGAACTTTGTTAAAAAATTAACTTAAAAAATCAAATGTGGCTATAACAATGCAAATTTTTATCACATTGCATCATTAAAATAATCACTGTTAAAATAAGAACAATATGTACAGAAATAAAAAAATACTTCGTCTGTTCCGTAATTGAATGCAGAAACAACAAAAAACGATACAGTTATGATCCGCTGTCCGATCTGTGATGTTTTTGGATTAGGTACCTGGTCGTGTGAAACCATAACAGGTGGTTGCGGTGGTTCTTCCGCTCGACCCAATTCAAATAGGAATCGAACACAACATTTGATATAAAAACTACATTCTACATTTAGTTCTGGACCGTTTAGAATAACTTTTATTCTACATTGAAACAATTTTACATTGGAAATTCTTGAAACAATAATTGACAATATTGTCATTGGAATTCAAATGGCTTGACTCTTTTTGACGATTTTTAACGCTTTTATTGTTTATCTGAATGTTATATCATTTATTAAGAAAATTTATTGTTAATGTTTTAAATTAATGGCTAAATATGAATTCATTTCACCATCTTACAGAAGCAATGGAATCAAGGGGTTTAAAGGTTTTTTTTTATAAACTTTGTTGCAAAAACTAGAAATGTACAAAAGGCGAACTTAATGCTTAATTCTCCACCAGTCTACCTTGGATCACGTAAAAATAAACATGGTGATAAAAAAATACCATAGCAAATAAAGGTTAAGGTTTCATTATTTATTTTTAGTTGAGAATAAATCTCAAATAGCACTATAATAATTTTTGTTAGTAATAAAAGAGACTATTTAAAATGAATAAATTTCATCATAAATAAACTATATTATGTAATAAATATTAAGTTTTTATTTTTAAAAACGGTAAAAGTTCACCTACATCTTTCAAAATCGTTTCGATAATATCAACTTTACTTCAACTATATATTTATTTATGTTTTAAACTACTATTATAACTTTTATGACATAAAACTTAAAATTAAACTTAGATTAACCTAAAACTAAAAATCTTAAAAAATAAATAACATCATAATAACTTTACTTACAAGTAAGTTCGTTAAGTTATATTTATTTGTTTGATGAGATAATCACACATGATTATCTCAATACTTTTTACTCACCCAATCATATTCTGTAACTCGTTAAACCATTTTTGAATTGCGGTTTTATAAGATTTACATAGTGTTAAATCTAGACACTTTGTTTTATACTTTCAAATGCTTTTCTTATCTAAAATCTTTGTGATGATGTTTTGACAGTCTGCATCACACCATTTGTCTTAGGGAGGTGTTAAGCTTCTAATTAACTAACAAGAGATCACGAAAAAGTTATTTTACCTACTAGGTAATATAATTTGAAATTCAATTTCCTTTTTACACGCTATAATTCCAAGACCCACCTAATGACCGGTAAAGCGGAAGGACCGTGTCATAATCGGCATTACCTTCGCAAAAAATTCCACATGCACAAATTCTGGTCAAGGGATCCATTATGGACAGTATTGTTGAATGTATAAAGGGTTGGATGTCATCTAATGGAGCAAAAAAATTGGAGACAGCGTGAGAGTAAAGTAATAGGACACTCGGTAATTATTTTTTGCAATAAAATATTCAAGTCATATCGGTATCATAACTGGCTGGTTGGTCCAGTGGCTATCATGTTTGAATTCGGATTACGAGGTCTTGGGCTCAATTCCCGTCGTCAGTTGGGTCAAGTTGGGTCAAGAATAGTAAGGCATTGCAAAAAAATTGCCTAAAAGCACTAGTGGACGTTAATAAGCAGATTTTCTTTGATTGGCAACAGAAGTTAGTTTTGCAATCTTGCTACATCTGTAAATAGTTAAGCTCTAAACGACTTATGTAGCTATATAGTGGAACTTGAAGGGATCGTATATTTTGAAGAATTTTAAGAGACTTTAGATTGGTGAGATCAGACCTGTAACCTCCAGAAACCTTCAAGTAGATTAGTGAGCCTTTTTTATTATTATAGCGGCTAAAGCTTTAACGTGGTCTCCAAGGCAAGGTGATGCCAACTTTTAAGTGAAGATACAACTTTTTATTATCCCACTCTGATGGTAAGTCAAGATGCAGTCTATGACGGTAGTGGGCTTAGGTTTCAAGGGATTTCATTCTATTAGATCTTTACCTCCTCCCCCCCCCCCCCCAAAACGGTGCTTGGTGGCACGTATTTGCTTTGATCATATTACCCCTAGCTGGGACATCCCACTTATAAGACCACAGCGCTCGCCACTGCGTCGAAGCCTACGATCATAAAAACGGACCAGATAAACGATGTAACGTGATAGCTTCTAATAAGCACCGACTAACAATAGATCAAGGCATCGCACAGCCCCGCCAACGCAGACTAGGTGTCACCGATGCATTTCCGGCCTCACGACTCCGAATTATAAGGTCGTTTCTGCATACAACGCTGGGAGCTTTCCCATACCGGGCACTTCGTGACCGCTCGACTTGTTAAAGATGACCCGCCTCTAGATTATGCACTCACATCCGTTTGAATGATGACTGTTTAATTGAGGTCATGTGAACTGTGTACGCTTACCGTAAACAAAGCGTGATTTTTTGCAATCCACCATAAATGTTGAAGCGTAGAGAGCTGATTAATTGCCCCTTTATGATACTTTACATTCTTTTTACTTTTTCTTATGTATCCGTTATTATCCGGTTTTCATGCAAAATTTACATTTTACGTGTATAGGAGCTTGTATCATAAATTAAACCTAGTTATTAAATTAATTGTAAACAAGCTATGAAGTGCAAGCTGAGATAGCCTAGTGGTTAGGGCGTTCGCCTCCTAATCAGAGGTCGGGGGTTCGATCCCGGGCACGCACCTCTAACTTTTCGGAGTTATGTACGTTTTTAAGCAATTGAAATATTAACTGCTACAACGGTGAAAGAAAACATCGGAAAACAACGTGAGGAAACCGGCATGCCTGAGAGTTCTCCGTAATGTTCTCGCACAGGGCCAGCGTGGTAGACTATGGCCAAACCCTTCTCATATTGAGAGGAGACCCGTGCTCTGTAGTGAGCCGACAATGGGTTGATTATGATGATGAAGCTATGAAGTTGGTTGGGCATGAGGTTTTTTACTTAGTAGAAAATAGTTTTCATATTTTTAAGTTTTTAATTACTAAGGCAACTAATTACTAAGGTAATAATTTCACATTACTATGCTAATAATAAATGTTTTAATGTATACAGATATAGGAAAGCGAAATATCACTCACCCATTTATTGACCAGTCACGAAATTAAATATCAATGACTAAAAGCGACCATAAAATAATAATTATCATAAATAAATATGACTGGAGACAAATTACGGGACTCGTTCTTAATAACATATACAGAAATTGGTACTTAGGGTTCAGATCTTAGTTCAAGATTATAGAATATTGTGTTAATTACTTACTGTCTAATATGAGCGTACGGAACTGAAGGAATTTAACGCAAGTGTCTGGAGAGTATAAGTAAAAAATATATAGTATATGTTGTAGGTAAACATATTTTGGAAACTTTCGTGTAATGTTTTCCCTTAGTTATGATTATAGAATATAGTGTACTTACTGTCTAACATCAGCGTATAAAATTTAAGAAATTTAACACAAGTGTCATACATAATACAAATATCAATAACATACAATACGCACTTCAAATATAATACAGTAACCACAGCACAAAACCTTTATAGTGCGAGAAATAAGGTTTACTTACATTTCACATGGCATGTGGCGAAGTGATGGTCCATAGCCATTGCGATAAATCTGCCGACGGCCGCAAAGATCTGTTCCTACCTATCATCAGATAACCGCGGAGTGACCTGAGTTCTTAGTCCCATTGTCTGCAGCGGTCAAAACGACCCACTTGGAATGATTACATTTGGATTGGGAATTAGATTTCCGTGCCCATATTTGCCACAGTTATACGAAACTAAACTTATCATGTATTCAATAGGTTTAATGATATTTTTGTATTCTGATTACCTAATAAGTACCTTATAAACGAAAGATTAATTGACATTTTGAATAATTGTTTTTTTTGTTAATATATTTTTAATTTACAAATTAACTTTAAATTAATTTACACTAATTAATGTAGTATTGCATGCCATAAAGCTCCATTTGGCTGGATGTAATTGTATCTATTAAATAAGACTTACCTATTGTAGAACCCACATTCGCAATAAAAATTAATTGAATTGAAAAAATTGAATTCATTTTTCTGTAACATTTCATTGCAGGATTTGGTTCGGGGTTAATTGTTACGGTTGTATCTGTCTCTTTCAATCATCAACTAACTTTAAGTAGCGTAAATGGCCAATTGTAAAGATACAATTTGAATGTACATCCAAGCAATTTAATTCTTAAGTAACATTATTAAATACTCCCTGATTTGAAGGAATACATAGCTGTAACGTCCCATTGCATGCCTTAGTTTTGGTGATTTTGACAACGCAAACGGTAAATCAATTGCGATAAGCTTCCGCAAATATAATTTTATGTTGGTGCTTTACATCAGATCTTATACGTAAATCTCACCTTATATTGCGTAAATAGCACTAGGTACAACATAATATTCCTAATTCAACTAAAGAAGTATCATTTATCCATGATTATTCCATTCGTTTTACATGCATGTCGCACGACCAATATTAAATCCATTGAATCCCACTAAATATTGTATTTAGCCAAAGGTAAAGGCGAGCTGTTATAAATCTAGCCGAACGCCTACATACAAACACACTAGCGTACATAACACAATATAAATCATAAATGAACCTAGTATCTTATGATTTTTAACACCCACTCCGATCCGCTCAATGGAGACAATGAGCCCTTCGAAGTACTTCGGAATATTGTTTTCCTTATTGAACTGCCTTGCATTGATCAAACCACGTGTTAAGTACAAGCGAGTATAGCCCATTAATTCCTGGGTACGCATGAGGAGTCGCCAATCTAATAAGAATATCATCATTATAAACTTATTACTGGCCCAATGCAGGGTGCACACTTAGAAGGATTATATCGAGCGACAGAACAATTTTTAGAAAAAATCAAGAGTGCGTCAGTTTAAAAAAGAGGTGATCTGATGTTCCTAGTTGCCTTCCTAGCCTTTGTCTTTTATTTCCTTTACAAATGAGCCCTTGACTGCAATATCACCTAGGTGAGTGATGATGCATGCTAACCTGCTGAGGGTAGGTATGATAGCAGCATCGTACAAGATCATCGTGGTAACGAGCCATGGCTGAAGCCTCCATCTAGTCCAGATTTTATACATAATCAAATTGCCTCTTCCGATAATCGAACCCAGTGCCTCCTATTTTTAAGACCACAGTGCTATTAACTGTGGGTATTTGCGAAATCCGCGTTTAACACTTTAGACGTGCAAAAAAAAGCAGAGTTAAGTGGTTTTTATATTTCATTTATAATAATGATTGTGTTCATAATAAATAAATACATAATAAAAAAAATTTAAATTTAATAAGTAAATGTAATTTCTGTTAATATTTTTTTTTAATAAAGACTAAATTCTCTATATCTCATTAAGGTTTGTATTTAAAAACAAAAAGTTACGACCTTTAAAGTCGCCCCTAATAGCGATCTGGATTAAGTGTAGGAAGAAAAAAAAACACGTTACTGGTCGTAATTCAATACAACACTGGTCTCTATTAAAAGCCGCGTTTGCCCGTCCAGCCGATTCCGTGTAGGAAAAAAATCGAAATTCAGCCGAATCAAAGGCATTGGACAATGGTCACGGGATCTCGGCACACAGGTTGGAAGAATGGTGCACAAAAGGTTCAGGTAGAATATGATACACTACAATCTTCGTGTCAATCAAGGGGTTTTTTGTTATAGATGGAGATCGCTTTGAAAATAGCATACGCGGATATGTTGGATTTACAGAGAGAAAAGTGCATAGGTGCGTAGGTTATAATCAGCATGAACACTTGGTAAACTATGCCACCAAGTAGTCGAAAAGGCAAATTATTGAACTAAGAATAAAATTAGAAATTTTGTCTTACGTCCCATTAATTTCGTCTCCCTTTATATTATCGAAATAGATGATATCACCGTCGTTATAAGGAAGTATTGTTAATAATATTAAAATGTGGAGTAATCTTTTAAATATCTTATTAATAATCAAAATATATTATACAGTATTCGATCGGTAAAAGATAGGGTAGTTCGTTAGAAACTTCTATTTGTAGAATAAAAATGAAATCAACAATAAAAGAAAGTGACACTCGTAAACCCTTTTCAGTATGAATCGATGAAAGGATTCCATATAAATGATCGACAATAGATATTTTGCCTATCTGTATGGAAGTCTACCCCATTCGTCTATTGTATATCGATATTATCGATATTGGACCATGTGGGTGCGAAGTCTGTTTTGTTAAAAAAAAAGTCCCTTTGACCAATTGTTTGTCAAAGGCTGGAATGATTTTTTGTCGATGTGTTTATCGAAGGTTGACCATGGGAAAATATTGGAGCCTCAGGTGCCTCTATCGGAGCCGGGTACTATTGTCAACCCGTAATGCGCGATCTATCCGATAAAATCTTTGCAGCTTTTGTTTGGTCAACGTTTATGTTATTTTGATTATTCATCTCGTTTCGTTATGATCATCGATGTTTTAGTTTAAGTGAACCATTGATGTATTTATTTTATTTTAAAGCCTTAAACGGTTAAAAGTTTTATATTATTGGAAATAATGTTTGAACCAATTATTACGCTTTTATTGGGTTTTCTTTGAATGAATACTGTCCCATGTTTATTAAAATCATTGATCTCGACGACCTCCGTGACGCAGTGCGCGCGCTGTCGCATTATAAAGTTGGAGGTCCTGGATTCGATTTCCGGCTCGAGTCTGGTCTGGTGGAGGCTTCGGCCGTGGCTAGTTACCACCCTACCGACAAAGTCGTGTCGCCAAGCGATTTAGCGTTCCGGCACGATGTCGTGTAGAAACCAATTAGGAGTATGGGCTTACCGTAACCCTAACAGGTTAGACCGCACCATCACTTACCATCATGAGTGATTAGGTGAGATGACGTCAAGGGCTAACTTGTGGTGTATATAAAAAAAAATCTTCTTAATTAATGTCCCTGTAAGTATCTAAGTTTATGGAAGCCGTAAAATAGCCAAACACCTACCAAACTTTAAATCGTTGAGCGTTGAACCGACGACACTAACAAATTGGTATCAAAGCCTGACAAAGATGGACTCTTGAGAAACTGTCCACCCACTCGCCGTCTATTGATCACGGCTTACAATAAATTAATTCTTGTTATGAACATTTTTTATCTTCATTGTGTTTTAGCCGTGTATTTATTTTACTAGCTCTTAATATGGTCCGAGAGCTGGGGTCTTATTTGCTTTCTCTTTTGAATAACTTTACGGAACTAGAATAGTCTCTGACCACATAATGTGCATTGACGAAAATAAAACAATCATAATTCCATCATGATGATGATCATCACGATTAAACTATTGCCGGCTAACTACAGAGCGCGGGTCTCCTCTCAATATGAGAAGGGTTTGGCCATAGTCCACCACGCTGGCCATGTGCGGATTGGCAGACTTCACACGCCTTTTGAGAACATTATGGAAAATTCTCAGAGATACAGGTTTCCTCACGATGTTTTCCTTCACCGTTGAAGCAAGTGATATTATAATTGCTTAAAAACGCCCATAACTCCAAAAAGTTAGAGGTGCGTACCCGGGTTTGAACCCCGACATCTAATTAGAAAGCAGACGTCCTAACTACTAGGCTATCACAGCTATCGAAAATCAAGTACTCTCTCAAAACTACCCATCAGCTCTTCAGCTATTAGTGCCTAATGGTCGGTCATTGGTCAAAGGGAATTTAGTTCACAATGAAGATTGAATTGAATTTCTTTGTAAGCAGATTCCTCTCTTTATAAGTTCTTGTTTTATTTTCCGTCCTATTACTAGAGGGTCTTTGAATAACGTCATAAGTAATGTGGCACAATAAGTAAGGTCCAATTTTAAGGGGCCTATATTTCTCTAAAAGTGGTGGCTTTCGAGTGTAGATGAGATCATGAGGACTTATGGAAAGTCAGAAATTTTACCTAAACTTGATTTTGTTAAAATACATATAAAGATTA
This sequence comes from Lasiommata megera, assembly GCA_928268935.1. Classification (NCBI taxonomy): domain Eukaryota; kingdom Metazoa; phylum Arthropoda; class Insecta; order Lepidoptera; family Nymphalidae; genus Lasiommata; species Lasiommata megera. The sequence goes on from OV743321.1 coordinate 4,822,871, forward strand.
AATTCTATAAAGATTTTGCTAGTGGTGAAGTTTAGGAAAATCCGCGAGCTAGCGAGATATTACGGTTTTCCGAACTGAAAAACCGACGTTTGTGGGATATTTAGTTTAGGATATGTTTGTTTTTTTTAATCTATATATATAAAAGCGAAATATCACTCACTGACTGACTGACTGACTGGCATACGATCACGATTTCTCAGGAACTATAAAAGTAAACAAATAAGTAGAGGTCAGCTAAGAAACGGTTTTGAGAAAATCCACCTAAGGGGCTGAAATGGGGGTTGAAAGTTTGTATGAAAGTTATAGGACTTTATTGAAAGTCCTATACTTTATGATAAAAAGTAGTATATTTAAACTCCTGGACATTACTAGTGGCTAATATAACTAAATATAGTGTCATTGTTTATAAAATATAAAATTATAAAATAATTAATTAATTAATTATTAATAAAATAAATATATAAAATTTTTCAAGATAACAATAGACATTAGGAGTTCATAAATATTAAGAGCACTTCAAATTCTTTAAGTGGCATAAAGTAATCCTATTTACAAATGAGAAGCATAAACATAAATAGGTAGCCATTGACAATACAGATTACTGACACCCGATAACTTGTATTTCAAACTAATAATTATCTGTGGATCTTTCTTTTACAGATTATGTTTACTTCAACACGTTGAATACAACAACAGTGTTTGGCCACTGTTTCCATTGTTTGTAATAGGACTTGTATTGTATGGATAAAAAAAAAACCTTTTGTCCGACCTTTCTCACAGAAAGGATTGTTTGCCGTGCATCTTCAAAAAGAAAGCCCGATTCTGTTCGGTTTACAATTGTAAGTCCTGTTCTTAGTTATTTTGAAACGGTACGATTTTTTACGGTTTTCAGTATTTTCACATCTTTCACTTCTATGCCAAAAAACTAGATAAATTGATTCATATAAAGCAATTGTTTCTTCTTAAAATATTATTGTATTTTGAATTTTGTTTGCAAGGAGGTTTTTACGGATACATTTAAAACTTTATTTAATAATGTACTTAATACTAATATAGGTTTGAAGTGAAGATTTTAGACTGTTAATTAATATTGAATGAATGAATATAAACCTTAACTTTTTATTCTTAACAAGTAACTGAAAAATTTTAAAGAGTAAGTTAAATATTGATAAATTGGTACAAATACGTAAATATATATGGTAATAAATATCGTGACCTAAGTTTTTTTACCAAATATTAATCGCAGATTACCATATAGAATGGGAAAAGGAAGAAGATCATTTTAATGGGCGTAATTAGGAAGAAATTTTACTGTATATTTTTATTAAGTTAAATATAAAGTAAGGTTTTATTAGATCGAAACTAAATTAATCAGTCGATGTTTATAACGTTTATAATTTTATTACTTGTCATAATATGTTCATAGATAAAATTTTGGAGCACAAAAATCTTAACAGCAATCTTAACTTAGTCAAAGAGTATATGAATGTTAAAATTTTATGAATGAAGTTCCCCTGAATATCGCCAACGATGCATCCTTTAATAGGGGGGACTAATAAATCCAATTTAAATATGGCCTGGACCTCCGTTGATATAACATATGTTAATCCATGCGTTATCTAAAGAATCGCAAAAACGAGAGCCGATCGCATGCGGACATCAAATAAGGCAAAAAGCTACGCGGACCCCGGTCCAGTCTACACTGATATTATAAACAGGAGCTGTGTGTATTTGTTTGTAACGACTGAGCTAAGGAATAACGGAAATAATGATGGATAAGGCTTAAAACAAATTCACTTAAGCTCAGTAATCGCAACAAAAATTCTTATAATACGAGTATTTAGCTCGCCGTTGTATTGAATGTTCAGTGCGCAACTTAATTGTTAGTTTAAATTCTACATAGGTACTAACCACTTGTTAAAAAGGCTAATATTTTATATGATCCTAGTAAAACTATATTCATAATGACTTATGTATTTTAGGTGCACCTTCTGCAATGAAGCCTTTGAATGCAAACCAACCAAAATTGTTATGTGTCCTAAATAACATGACAAACTTAATGTATAGTGAAATGAGTGAGCTCACTCATTTGACTATTTTGTCCGTCAAATATTGTTTAACACGCTTGGGTGTTTTAAAATCGCAGTATAGTTGTGATCTTCCAATGAACATCCAAGTTCCATGCTTACAGTATAAATGTAACAGTGATTTTCATACTTACAGTGTTCTTAAATTTAACCGTGGGTCTGTCTGTTTATGCAAGATTTATCGCTAAATCACTCATCGTAAGTTGGCTCATAGGAACTATCCGATGTGCCACCTTGGAGAATATTTATACTAGAGAAAAACACAACTGACGCGGGCGGGTAAGAGCTATATTAATATCAGAGCGAAAAAAAAAATCTGACTAATTAAATCTATGTATTTAATATCTGAAACATAAGCTTAGAAAATATTTGGCTAAAATTAATTAACACAACAATAGTCGAGTACAAGCGAAGCGGTGATAGCCTAATGGTTAGGGCGTCAGCCTCCTAATCAGAGGTCGGCGGTTCGATTCCGGGCACGCACCTCTAAGTTTTTGGAGTTATGTGCGTTTAAAAAAAATTAAAATATCACTTGCTTCAACGGTAAAGGAAAACATCGTGAGGAAACCTGCACGCCTGAGAGCTCTCCATAATGTTCTCAAAGGCGTGCGAAGTCTGCCAATCTGCACATGGCCAGCGTGGTGGACTATGGCCAAACCCTTCTCATATTGAGTGGCGACCCGTGCTCTGTAGTGAGCCGGTAATGGGTTGATCATGATGATGATGATGACAAGGGAACATCTGCAAAAACACACTAGTACTCTCAAAAACTAAATGCTAATTTATATCGCAGCATACGTTTTATTTTTCGTCGCAGTCGGTTAAGATTGCGGTCCAGTTGGAAATAATTCAGGACGCCAGACAGGGTGGTCGCTGTCTGTACTCATTTATTCTAAATGCTAAATTAACTTCATTCCCATAATTTAAATATACTTGTGGCCCGAATAAATTATCTGTCCTTTGACGGATCATTTGAGGGCATTTGCTGACAGGTTTGATTGTCAGTAAATGAACCATTGTCATATAGTGCATGTGACGTTATTAGTCAGCTAATCAAGCCTGTCTTAGATATAGTTTTAGGATGACATAGTTATAAGGTTACTAAGATTAGAGTACGTGTTACTACTACTTACTACAAAGATTTTATTTAAATTTTTTTATTAGGTATTTTACTGATTTTATGGTACATCATAATTGATAATTCAGGTGTGATTTTTTCATTGAAATCTTCCGGATGAGAGATTTCAAGTTTGGTACATCAAATGATTGAACAAGTTAATGCAATTACGTGAAGTTAGGTGAAATTAAACGAGTAGGGGTTTTTGCAGTTTTTAGTGAGGTTTCCTCTCCTATGCAGAGGAAGCCTGTGCCCATTAAAATACCGTGGATGTTTACGATGAGACCGGAGTGCTGACTTAATCTAGCTGATACTTATCATCATGATCAACCCATTGCCGGAGCACGGGTCTCCTATAAATATGAGAAGGGTTTGGCCATAGTCCACCACACTGGCCTTGCGGATTGGCAGACTTCACACGCCTTTAAGAACATTATGGAGAACTCTCAGGTAGGCAGGTTTCCTCACGATGTTTATATTCACCGTTGAAGCAAGTGATATTTTGATTGCTTAAAAACGCCCATATCCGAAAAGTTACAGGTCGAAAAGCCCGGGCTCGAACCCCTGACCTCTGATTATGGGCGGACGTCCTAACCACTAGGCTATCACAGCTGATACTTAGTTGAACACTAATTATCAGGTAATTTAGCACTATAAAATTGTATAATTCATAACGTTGACACGCAACGATGCGAACAGTAACTTGACCAACAATTTCTAATTAACATAATTTATCAATTATTACCTGGGTGTTGGTAAAACAAAATTATCTTGAAACGTTATCTACTGGTAGCAGAACGCTAAGTATCATTTTAATTTGAACGTTAACTCGATGCTTTTTTTTATTTCTAAAATGGCGGGCAAACGAGCTGACAGGTCACCTGATGTGAAGTGATTACCGTTGCTCTTGAACATCTCTAACCCATTCTCCTACGATGTTTCTACTCTTATTAAAACTAAACGCTTGGCGGTATGACTATGCCAGTATGGTGGTATCCGCGGCCGAAACCTCCTACCGAACCAGACCAGAATCAAACCCAGGACCTTCCACTGTTTGATAAGTTAGCCACTGATCGTCAAAATCTAAAAACATAACTGTGGGCAGCCAGATGTAGCTTCATATTGAATGTGATACAAAATCGATATTTACGTCTTCTTCTTCTTCTTCTTTCTAGAATGTATCCGGTAGGTGGAAGGCGGGAGTTCGGGTTCAAGGTTGATTACCAATATTTTTTGGAGACGATAACGGAGAGTGACTCCCATTTTTTTTTCTATTTTTTGGATTACAGCTGCCGAGTTTTGGTCAGCTGTTATGTAAATATATTAGACCCGCTAAGTGCGATGTAAACTCGCACACAATGGGTTCCGTACCAAAATATAAAATACTAGGTAGATAGATACAATTCTTTTTCGTTTCTTGTATATGGCTCCTTTAAACTTTTAACTTTGTTTTATTTTTATATAGCGATAATAGCAGTACCTACATATTCAGTGATAATTTGTTGTTAGGAAGAAGGAATGGAGTGGAATTGAATGAGGATGGAAGGATTATAATATTACTAAAAGGGTCCCGTTGGTATCCTTCGAGTACGGAATCTCGCAGCGATAAAATTGACTGACTGACTTATCTATCAACGTACATTCTATTATTTCGCATATAGATAGCCAAGTCTATCCATACAATTAATATTTTAAAAAAAACATTAAACATCATCCATCTAACTGGTAATGTAGTACTCCTAAAAGAGGAGAGGAGTAGTAAAGGTAAGTTTTTTATTTTTTTTATTTCAATGTATGTGGGCTCATATTTTTTATTTTTTTTTATTTATGTATTGGGGCTAATTTTTCGAACTTTGACATTAATAAGCCAAATCTGTACTAGTTGTGGTCCGAGTTCCGCTAGTTGATACATCTGCGGACCACAACTTGATAGGTTGTAGAAGGTAGGTAGTTGTAGGGCAGCGTTTATATACGATCAAGTGCTAGTCGATATAGAATAGGTCTCCATCCTACCCAATAAAGTTGCAAGCCCATGGGAAACTGAAATTAGCTCAAAGTATCAAGAGCATTGTTGCGGCTATAATTCCCGCAGAAGGATCAAGATTGAGTGTTCCGCTTGCGAATACAGTGCTTCGATATTCGCTTAATGAAGACATATTGAATCGCTAAGCGAAAGACAAGATATAGGCAATGTTTTAAATTGACGTGCGGCCCTTTTATGCACCATCCGCTCATTTCCCGACGAAAAATAAACAAATGTAACAAATGTTACACAACTGATGGTAACAAATGAATTAGAAATAGAATGAATGATACATTTGAGCGAATTAAAACGTTCAAAAGTGAAAAACAAAAGATGTCTTGTTTTCCTTTTATATTCAGTATGGTAAAACAAAATTGTTTTTTTTAAAACAATCTTCCAAATTGGTAAGATATATTTTTGTTTTGTTATATATATGGTTTGTAAATAAAAAATCTCTTGTTTTTCTTTTATGCAGTAGGTTTAGTAAAAACAAACATGTTTTATTTAAAACAATCTTCCAAATTGGTAAGATATATTTTTGTTTTGTTATATTATATGGTTCGTCATGATCAACCAATTACCGGCTCACTACAGAGCACGGGTCTCCTCTCAATATGAAAAGGGTTTGGCCATAGTCCACCACGCTGGCCATGTGCGGATTGGCAGACTTTACACGCCTTTGAAAACATTACGGAGAACTCTCAGGCGTGCAGTTTCTTCACGATGTTTTTTCACCGTTGAAGCAAGTGATATCACTTGCTATAATTTTTTTTAAACACACATAACTCCCAAATATTAGAGGTGCGTATAATATATGGTTGCCTGACCGTTTTTATGGTATACGTAATTTTTTTATGTACTCATAACCAAGAGATATATATAGACCAAGTTATATCTACTATTGTTATTTTATATTATTGGTATTATTGTTCTTTATAATGGGAATATAATTCATTTGCAGACCTCTACGTTAGAAGTCATGACGAATGGAAATATTGAATTCAATGAGGCGAGTCATTATTTATAAGGTAGGCAGGGTAGGTACCCATTGCAAATAAAAATTAGCAAGCTTCGAACAAACCCCTGTCAATTAGACGCTAACACAAGAGTCGTACGTACAAGTTGAGTGACAAAATAACAAATCGGTGCACAAGCTAATATTTTATTAAGGGACCGAGTGGAAAACGGTGGAAAAGTTAACTTGGATTTTTAAAAGTTTCCACAGCTTCCCCCGGCCGTATAGCCTCGCACCTGATAAAGTAATTTGACGATTCCCCAATTCACACTTTTGAGGAGGGTTTTAAAACCAAAAAGGTTCCGCTCTCGGACAGTTTTCTGTTCAGTAATTGAGACCGCGTTCAGAACTTTTTTGTCAGCTTTAATTTTTAATCTGTGACCGTTGTTACCTACTCTTTACTTTTGCTAATCCTGTCACGTTAAACAACTAACATCGGGTTCAATAGTTAAATTTACGCTTTGCGCTTCTAGACTTATTGATGCTTAGGATAGATATGACTTGGGTTTATAATAGATGGATTCCTTATTCCATTTTTGTTTTTTGATTATAGTTCTAAAATCAAAATAATCCAATACTATATTAGTTCACTAGGTAGGTAGGTTCCATCTTCTGTGTTCCCTAATGTCTATAATATGGGGATTTTAAAAGGGCGGATAAACAAATTACTCAAAAGCCAGCAACGCATTGGCGGTTCCTCTGGTGCTGCAAATGTTCATGTACCGGGCAGCGGTAATCACTTACCATCAGGTGACCCGCCTGCTCGTTTGCTCGCTATATATATATATAGAAAAAATATATATATAAAAAAAGGTAAAAATAGTTCCTAAAAACAAATTACTAAGTTGTTGAAATTGTCGCGTCATACCGAAGTTCGAACACACACATAAATTTTTTTGCACCGGGGGGGTTTCCATTGTTGTGTATAACAAAAAACCGAGTACCACAGACCTCTTACGTTCAGAATAAGAACAAACGTGTCATCGACGAAATGACGCGTGTCGACCAATCGGGCGCGAAGGCAGCAGCCGTCGATGACGTCACGCGGCCACCGACCAATCAGATCGGGTTGTCGCCTCCGGTCAACTTGCGCTAATTGCCTATGTGTGCGATAACACTAGCTGTAAGAAGAATCGGTGCGTTGAAGTGCGCGCACGCATGTGTTCAACGATTGCCTACTTCCATACAATTTTAACAGCGGAACTTTTAAAGACTTGACGCACAAATTTAGGAAAGTTTGTAGAAGAAATAAGTTTTTGGCTATTGTAATGTTGCATTTAAATAGGTTTTTTTGTTTTCAGTGGAATGCGATAGTTTTTTTTTCTAATTTTTTTTTTAAACAGAGAAGGCTTCTATATAAATTAGATAATACATATAATGTAATAGGCCGGAAAAGCTAACACCTTGATGAATTTAGGGAAAAATATATATTCAGAGTTTTTATCTTTCGGTTTATTTCCATTGTAGAGCAGAAAAGTGAAGCAAATGGAAGACAAAATCTATCAGGTTCAAATTAATCTTCTGGGGAGATTACTTTGAACTTAATTAATTGGAATACTTAGACCCACAAAGCTGATCCAATGCGGGTTAGCGGGGTTTTAGTATTCTTACAACATGTCCAATTCACATATAAGCAATTAAAATATAACTTGCTTCAACGGTGAAGGAAAACATCGTGAGGATACCTGAGAGCTCTCTATAACGTTCTCAGAGGCGTGTGAAGTCTGCCAATCCGCACATGGCCAGCGTGGTGGACTATGGCCAAACCCTTCTCATATTGAGAGGAGACCCGTGCTGTTTAGTGAGCCGGCAATGGGTTGATCATGAACCATATAACCCGGACCGCCGGATGACTGTTCTCTGCGAGAACTTCAACTTAACTGCAGAGATTACCTATTAGATTAGAATTAGCTTATTTCTATGTCGTGTTATATATAGATAATAAAAAATATTTCATTAAATGATTTCCTTAATTAGTAACATAATTCATTATACCTATGTCTATGATTGAATTAAAAAGCCGCTTGTGGAGTTAAAAATGAATACGAAAAAATCCAAAAAATGCAGGAATGGTTTCACAAACGAGTCGGCGTGTCTCTGGCCATTGTTATCTAAAGTTCCCACTGGTCAAGTGCTACTTTAATTTAATTACCCATTTTATTCTAATGACCGTCCAAACTTTTCCCATGCTTTACTTCTGTTAGAGAGCGGCCAAACGATATGTTTGTAACAACTAGCTGCTAATTCTGCTTGGACTTTTCTCGCGATCACTGCAGAGCACGGGTCTCCTCTCAATATGAGAAGGGTTTGGCCATAGTCCACCACGCTGGCCATGTGCGGAATGGCAGACTTCACACGCCTTTCAGAATATTATAGAGAACTCTCAGGCGCGCAGGTTTCCTCACGATGTTTTCCTTCACCGTTGAAGCAAGTGATATTTTAATTTTTAAAAACGCACATAACTCCGAAAAGTTAGAGGTGCATGTACAAATTCGAACCGCCGACCTCTGATTAGGAGGCTGACGCCCTAACCACTAGGCTATCACCGCTTTAAGATCACAACAATTGTTTTATAAAGCTAAATACTATTTCCTTTGAATATATTTTATCAAACACGTTAATGTGAACAGATATACAATATAGCGTTTACTTTAATTTTATGTCCAGAATCGTGACCAGGCCAGTTTTAATCTGACATTAAAATTATATTTGACGTCAATAATTTTAGTGTCATCATGATTGTGTTTGCTTTTAATTTTTAATATCTGTTTTTATTCATAGTTTAAGAATATTTTTTTTAATCGTGTTCAGACCGAATTTATCATTATCAATATGTCATTATTTTACCATTTTTTTATATAGACTACAAATTAGCCCTTGACGGTATATCACCTGGTGGTAAGTGATGATGCTGTCTAGGATGGTAGCGGGCTAACCTGTTAGGAGTAGGTTCCCAAACGCTCCTAATTGGGTTCTACGCGACATCTTGTCGGAACGCTAAATCGCTTGGCGACCCGTCTTTGTCGGTGGGTTGGTAACTAGGCCGAAGCCTCCCACCAGACAACGATTTATTAATGAAACGGAGTTTAAAAACACCAAAATATATTTATTACGGTGATACATTATAAATCTAAATATACTGGCTATACATTATATGTATAGTATAGTTTGAAAAAGGATATAATTATACGTTATAAAATGTATTAATAATAACGAAACACCAGTTTTACTGTCTTATAAGTGTGTTTTAATGTCTTATAGATTATAAAGGCTAAAACTTTTTTTTTAACCCTCTGCTTTCGGACCGTGGATGACCAACCAGCCTAGGATAAATATTGACATATGGACGCTTTAGTACGGCTAGGGTCACCAACTTATCTCGCTTAAAAGAATAACCTGTCATTTTTACGCTACAATTATTTAGTCACGCTCTGTGACCTTTAATAATTATAAGTTCCTTTTTCTGTCATTTGCTCTTTGTTAATCGAAAAATTTTGCATACTATATTATTAGCGACATATTAGCGTCGACTTAAGTTATTTGGCATGCTGTAGTTATCTCTAAATTGATTTATATGTATATCTTAGCACTTAAGGTTTGTTTATTTTTTTTGCATATAATTCTGTTGGTGGCGATTTGAATAAATAAATAAATATATAAATAAGAATGTTCAGAACTTCCAATCGATTTAACATAAGAAACGGAGCAAACTTTTCCCAGTGTAAAAATAATTTTGCATTTAAGATAATTACGATGGAAGAATAGGCATAAAGGTATTAAATCAAAGTAAGAGGTGCAATATGATCTTATTTAAAATTAATTAAATTAAATAAGGAACAGTTATTTACCTTGACCCCAAATATCCCTTAATAGAGACAAATGGAAGGAAGAAAGGTAGGCCTTTGCCCAACATTAGGACATTACGGGCTGACAATAATAATAATTTTTACCTTAAAAAATAGTGTAATTTATGGTAGTTCCAGTTTTATTTTGCCCAATTAATTAATTTTATTACAATGTGGCATTAGTTTATTGATTACTTTTTGCTAGATTACATTAAAAATGGATGCATTTAAATTCTTTAATATGATTGATTCAATAGCTAACAACAGACTTAACGGGGAATCTTAGTACTTTGTTGATTATTCAACATACTGGAAGTTCAACAAAACTTTGTGATTTTCAAATTCAAAATACAAATTCAAATTCAAAATAATCTTCATTCAAATACTCCTTAAAAAGGCACTTTTGACGCGTCAATAAATTACTTAGTAGTGATTTGATGGTGATAACTATATTCGTAAACTTAAAATTAAAGCTATGAGGGTTCCAAACGCGCCCCGGTCTAAGAAGAAGCCCACAACAAACTTAGCCGGGTTTCCTTTTTCTAACTCTCTCTTAAAGAATTTTTGTAAGTCTCTCTTTAAAAAATGGTAACCCTAGGCACAGCTATTAAGTAGCTAGTCGCGTTGAATGGCGTCTCGCAAATGGAAGTGTGGGTGCATGTGTGTAATGACGATGTATTTCCGTGAAAATCGAAACATTTCCAACAATTTTCCAAAAAAAAAAACTTTGTCATAACGTTTAAACGTTTGTATAGCTTTTTAAACATATTGTAGAGCTCGAGAATTTGACAAATTTAAATTTTGAATTTTTCACAGAATTTTCCGCTGAAAAATTACATCCGGTTTTTTTTTGTGTAATCAATGTGATCAATAGTTTTTATATAATACAACTTAATTCTGGCATTAGACTGCAAATTGTTCGCAAAATTTTCAAATTTTATTTTGAATTTTTGACAGAATTTTCCAATAAAAATTACATCCGGTTTTTTTTGTGTAATCAATGTGATCAATAGTTTTTATATAATACATCTTAATTCTAGCATTAGACTGAGAATTGTCCGCAAAATTTTCTGTTTTAAATTTTTTTAACAAACTGTTTTATAAAATTAGCTTAAATTCATTATTAACGTGGTAAATTAAGACGTGTTTTAATTAAAAGAAAGTTATGTTGATGTTGATCAAACTATTGAACAATTTTTAATTATTTTCTGTCAATAAAATATTTTGTGAATTGCTGAAGTTATATAATTTTAAGGTAATTAATTTTAATCTTAGGTACACTAAATAAATAGAATTAATATTTTTAGTTTCTTACCTTGCGCGATGCGTACAGCTGGCATTTTTATTCTCATCTTGATTTGGTCACCTATTTTTAGATCTTCAACAACTTCTTTATTCTGAGAAAATCTTTATCTTAGTATCTCTTTATCAGTGTGTTCACTTCACATGTGCCGCCGTCGGTCCGGCGACTTATCGTCCCACTCTCAAAACGTTTTTGATAATAAAGGTCGAGGTGTCACACTAATCTACAAAAGTCCGACGGATAAAACGCAAACAGATAATCCTAGTCATCTCCCCATTTTCTCCATCATGGAAAACTAAATTTTTTCTACTTCTTACTTTTTCCTTTTCATGATGCGACGGTTCAGTTCACAGTTTCCAATATTTATCCGCCAGTTTTGACCGGTCATAAGTCTTATCAACGCACGTACAAACGTCCCAGCGTACTATCTAATCTATCAGCACTGTGGGATCTGCTTCAAGAAATAGTATTTTAACACTTTCAATTTATTTCAGGTAATTTTCACGTATGTGTCAATGTTTTCACCACTGTCTCTACAGATTTATATTTGCCGAAACTGTCCCAAAGATCGTCCGAAATGTGTTTATGAATCGCGATTAAATTCACGAAACGAAAACAAAACGATACAAATTTATTTAAATTCTATTGTTTATTTGTGATTATCGTAGCGTATTACGTCGCGTGCGGAGCGGTACGAGGCAGGTGCACAGCCGGCCACCCGCTCTCGCCCGATGTCCGAGAACGTCTGTCCTGTGTCCCTTTGCGCGAGGGCTCGACGGCCTCGTGTCCACGACTCACGCCGTCTCGCTCAACCGGCCGACGTCGGCGCGTGCGAGTCCGTACCAAGTAGCCAGGGGTTACTCGCGGTCGCCAAAGCCTCGGCTGCTTGACAGAGACGCCGCCGCGCGCCCCCCAGCCGCACAGCGTGGGAGTGAAAGGGATAGTCATAAATCACAAGTGCCGTGCGTCGGTGTGCGTGCGCGGGTGGGGCGAAGATGCAGCGCGTACAAAAGAAAAGGGATAATATTTGCTTGCATATTTCATGACTCGATTAGGAGATGGAATTTTTAATTGAATGGACCGTGTCGCACGGTCACTCTGCGTTTATGAACGCTTTTTTTAAGAAGGATAAGTTTTAAAACAACTTTGACTACTTTCAGCTGAATTAAAATTACATATGTACAATGGTTGGACTTTAAAATACTTTGACCATCAATTCTTAACTTATATTTCGTGAAAGTCAATTTAATAAATTCGATTATTTTTTATAATTTTTTGTAGAACCAGACAGTTATTATGAGTAGTAAAATATTAGATACAAGTGAAAACCCTTACTGTCGACAGACTAACATACCCGTGCTGACGACTTGAACACCATTTTTTTCTTGAAGTTTTCACGCGTAGCAAAACGCTACGACGCCTACGGCCGAGTAACTTTCTATAACAAAAAAAATATTTAACTGTAGTATGTTAATGTAGTAAAATTTAACAAATAATAAATCATAATAGATTACAAAGAATTTGTTAAAAAAAATATTTTTGTTTTCAAATTTCATTTACGTTCACTTTTAACATAACAATCGATCTGTTGGATTTGAAATACCTTTACGCGACTTTTTTTTTTATCTACTACAAGCTAGGCGGCAAACTCACCTGATGGTAAGTGATGATGCAGTCTAAAATGAGAGCGGCTAACCTGTTAGGGGTATGGTAAGCCCACACTCTTAATTAGTTTCTACGCGACATCGTGCCGGAACGCTAAATCGCTTGGCGACACGTCTTTGTCAGTAGGGTAACTAGCCATGGCCGAAGCCTCCCACCAGACCAGACTCGAGCAAGGAATCGAACCTAGGACCTCCGCTGCGCCACGAAAACGCGACTAATTAATAACAAAGCACAATTCACCGTGTAAATACGAAACGAAAACTTTTTGCAGAAATACACTGGCATAAATAAATAGTTCGCTAAAAGCAACACGTAGTTAAGATTCACTCTCACTCAACTTCTCGGCGCATTTTTTACCGCGTTATTTTACTTAAGACGTGGAACTTATCTCGGTCCTTGACTTTAATAAGTTTTATGACAGTCTGGCGCGAACTGCGGACGAATAGGAACTTTTTCATAATTGTTTCCGAACTCACAGCGCCGCTTTAAAACGTTCGATTATTGAAATTTAAAAAAGTTTCCGCGCTGCATTTGTGTATTCAATGTTTGCGCGTTTCAAATTTATTTTGTATCTGTTGCATGGAGTTATTGTTTTTTGTTAACTTGTTAATTACCTACGTAGATAAATATATAAAAGAAGCTATATTTAATTTACGCTGTATTTTTTTTATTTTTGTGCCTGTAAAGGTATAATGGACAAATCTCTCGGATGGGATTTTTTTAATAAATAAAAATGAATAAAACTGTAATGTTCTTATCTCAAGGTGTAATGGACAAATGTCTCGGGTGGGATTTTTTTAATAAATAAAAATATAATGATCATATCTCAATAAAAATCGGCTTGCTTTTGGGGAATCTCTTACAATTAAGTTAGGTCTAAGTATTTATTGTAATAATTACGTATAGAGTTACCACAGAGAAGAATGAGATAATGATATCTAATAAAAATGAAAATGGGTTGTTTATTTATTTTGTTGATATTTATATAATCCCCTTGGAATAAAAATAATATATAAAGTATTTAAGCGTTACATAGATTGGTCGTGTTTTTCACAGTTTATAATAATAATGGAATTTAGTAGATTTACATATAGGTCCAATATCCATCCATTATTTTTTTTAAATTATATTTTTGTACAGTCAACAAACTTATAGATTAAAAATGAAGTAGATGTGAGTTCGGGATTGTATTGACGTAGTTCTTACAGATGAAAAATAAAAATAAATATCAAAGAGTTTGAAGTTTGTCCATATTATTATTTTCGAGTAGGCTGGACAAAAATATCTGGACAATACAACCATACTCGGACATTGAGTAAAATCATTCCATCCTTGTCTAAAGGTTTTACGGTTTGAGGGAAAATAGAGATGGATAGGGGTGTCCGTTTTCTCTAGTGGAAAGCCTATGATAATGAGCGACGTATGTTCATCTCGTTCATATGTAGGGATGTGTGGTGGACGCGAGAGGGATGGTTTGTTACGTGTGGATTTTCATGTGTTACGGGACGCTACTCAACGCTAGACGGCGTGGAAAGCGGGGGCGAGTTACGAACCATCCCTGAGGTTCTTAACTGGAACGGCCGTTTGGTTTCTTTATGTTTTAGGTTTCAAATCTACACGTAAAAGTAAAATATTAATATCCAATATTTATAACAGCTGAAACTTAATATAACCCTTAGATGGAACCTAAAAATAAAAATCTTAAAAAATATAATCGTGATCAACCCATTACCGGGTCACTACAGAGCACGGGTCTCCTCTCAATATGAGAAGGGTTTGGCCATAGTCCACCACGCTGGCCATGTGCGGATTGGCAGACTTCACACGCCTTTGAGAATATTATGGAGAACTTTCAGGCGTGCAGGTTTCCTCACGATGTTTTCCTTCACCGTTGAATCAAGTGATATTTTAATTGCTTAAAAATATAATATCATAACAAAAATATATCATTAAAAGAAGTCCCTTTAGGCAAGGTTCCGAAAATACTAGCAGCGTTCCCCCTTTGAATTGCAAGACTAATTCGTTGTCCAAGGTAGCTGGCAGCTCTTCGGTCTCCTGTGATGTTGACTTACTTTTTGCTATTTCCTTAAAAAGCCTTATAGCGTTAGGACCCCACGGACCAAGGGTCTCGACATCGAATGGGACAAAATAATATTCGGAGCCTAGACCCCTGCATTTGCATGCTTTAGCTAAGTAGAATATTGTATTTACATTTTGTATTATTATCTGTGGTGTACAACACAAGTATATTCATTCATAAAGATAATATTTGCAAAAACGTGTGTTAGTTTTTTTTTTCTGATCTTAATCGTAGATTCGCATACGCATACCGACAAAGACGTGTCGCCAAGCGATTTAGAGTTCCGGCACGATGTTGCGTAGAAACCAATTAGAAGTATAGGTTTACCAAAACCCTAACAGGTTACCAGCCCGCTACCATCATAGACTGCATCATCATTTACCATCAGCTGAAATAACCGTCCAGGGCTAACTTGTAGTGGATAAAAAAAAAGTGCAACGTTGCGGTAATTTAATCCAATCATTACCGTCTCACTCTACTCTGTCTCCCCCGACCTAAGCGCTCCTCTCCGAAAGAGGAGACCTAAACATATCCTTCATGACCCTGACGACCAGATGACTACTGACAACATACTGTACCATCTACCACACAATCATACGCTACACACCGTCTTCGCCGGCGAAGACGAGGTCCCCGCTATCTTACGTCATCCGGACGTGGGCTCCATCTATGACCCCCCCGTTATTTCAAACGTCGAATAAGCCGAGGTTCGGCTTCACAGGAAACGCCCGTTCGAAGCTACGTTAGTTTCTTCGAGCCCTAGGGCTAAAAATTTTTTCTTTCTTCTTTCCGAAGATCGCCAAACAGCGCGGTTACGCTATGGCAACCAATAGGGTTAGCACAGCTAATTGTCAGTCAGAAAAAAATCTAGTCTGTTTCACGTTTCGTGCAAGTAACGAACACGTCACAGTTATATCTGTGGAGGTCTTCGGTTATTTCACATTTTTTGTTGCACAACAGATGTGGGACAGGATATAGAAAATTGCTAGATTTGATACACGAAACGTTGTCGCCGAGAAAGTATCGGGTTTTATTTGGGATTGTAACGTGATTTCTTCCGTTTTTTGTGCATAAATGAGATATGAGTGAACTTATAGCCCGATAGCTGCATTCACTGCACAAGAACGTGGGTTATTTTCGCGCTTTGCGCCAAATTTTTATAGTTATCGGCTATTTAGTAATAGTAATAGAACATAGAAGACATGTGTAAACTCACAAATATAGAATCAAACTATGTTACATTTATATTTGACGACCTCCGTGGCGCAGTGCGTGCGCTGTCGCATTATAAAGTTGGAGGTCCTGGGTTCGATTCCCGGCTCGAGTCTGGTCTGGTGGGAGGCTTAGGCCGTGGCTAGTTACCACCCTACCGACAAAGACGTGTAGCCAAGCGATTTTAGCGTTCCGGCACGATGTCGCGTAGAAACCAATTAGGAGCGTGGGTTTACCAAACTCCTAACATGTTAGCCCGCTACCATCCTCGACATCATCATCACTTACTACCAGGTGAGATAGTTTTAATAGTATATAAAAACTTAGTACCGATACTTGCTTAGTCTTAGAAATAAATAAATAGTGTGGCGATGTATTACAAAAAAGTAACAGCGCGTAAGAGAGTGGCCACATTCCCGAAATAGCCCTAAACTTACGCAAGTCTCTTTTCAAGGACACATGTGGTCGACACAAACTTATGTCAACCAGTTCCTATGACACGCAATCGTGTTTTGTATTAAATAGATGAATCTTAAAGTTACTTAGCGGTAAGATTAAATTTGCCTTGAGTTTCTAGTCCTGTAGCTGAAAGCGTAAGTTGGTTTTCAGATTTCAAAAATAAACACACCCCTTGATGATTTCGTTTTGGGCTCGCGGACGCTATGTTTCAAGACAGGTAAATGGTAAGATTATTCATTTATTTATAAGTACCTTGCCAACTTAACCAGTACTAGGTTAAACTATAGTAAGTACTACTGAAAAATTGATTCGCTTCTTACCCTTATATACATACAAATACACACACTAGAAGCGGTGATAGCCTAGTGGTTAGGGCGTCAGCCTCCTAATCAGAGGTCGGTGGTTCGAATTCGGGCCTCGCTTTTTGAAGTTATGTGCGTTTTTAAAAATTTAATAATCACTTGCTTCAACGGTAAAGGAAAACATCGTGAGGAAACCTGCACGCCTGAGAGTTCTCCATAATGTTCTCAAAGGCGTGTGAAGTCTGCCAATCCGCACATGGCCAGCGTGGTGGACTATGGCCAAACCTTTCTTATACTGAGAGGAGACCCGTGCTCTGTAGTGAGCCGGCAAAGGGTTAATCATGTTGATGATTGATGTAGTGACATAGTCCAGGAAAAACAATTTTAGCTCCTTCGTGGTACTGAAAAACCGAAGCGAACTATTGCAAAATTATGGACAATAGCTTGTTTAGTATTCTATGTTAGCATTTGGCCTGATATCGTAACCGCGTAAAGAATACATTCAGTGACGTAAGTTTGACATCTGCTTATAGAAAACCTGACCTTTCATTTCATTTGTTGAGCTGAACTAACGAGTGTGTTATGATATCAATAGAATTACTTTTTACTATTACCCTTGCTTCAACGGTGAAGGAAAACCCTTCACCGTTGAAGCAAGTGATATTTTAAGTTTTAAAAACGCACATAACTCCGTAATGTTACGAGGTGCGTGCCCGGATTCGAACCGCCGACCTCTGATTAGGAGGCTGACGGCCTAACCACTAGGCTATCAGTGCTTAATGTTTAATACTACCTACCTATATTTATGCATTCTCATATATAAAAGCAAAAGTGTAGACGGTTGCATAATTTCACAAACATAATGGAGGCCGTGGTTTGTGTGAGACGTAAGCGATGGTAATTAGGATGGATGCTGGTGAATCAACGGCGCCTACGATGCTCGGCCTAATCAACCACGGCCAAATAAGTCAGACTGCTTTAGGGCTAATACAGACTAGGGACAGGGGATCTATCATAATTAGTTTTAATAATTAACTCATAACGCATCAACTGATACGTTTTGAGTGGTCTAAGTTTTGTATTAAAAGCGTACTGTTACATCCCTTTTTTTATATCCCACAAGTTAGCCCTTGACGGCATCTTGTCTAATGTGGTCTAAGATGGTAACGGGCTAACCTGGTATGAAAAACCCATACTGCTAATTGGTTTCTACACGTCGTGCCGGAACGCTAAGCCGCTTGGCGACACGTCTTTGTTGGTAGGGTAACTAGCCACCCTTAAAATTTGACTGCCTCCCTTATAAAGAGACGTATTGCCAATGCGACCTTATTATTACGCAAAACAATATTGCTGTGTAAGCAATAGTTATGTGAGTATTTATTCGACGTTCTCTGAGGCGCAGCGTGTGCGCTGTTGCATTAAAAAAGTTGGAGGTCTTGGGTTCGATTCCCGACTCGAGTCAGGTCTGGTGGGCTTCGACCGTGGCTAATTACCGCCCTACCGACTAAGACGTGTAACTTGTAGTGTATAAAGAATATATATAGATATATATTTCAATTGCGAACATAGGCAACGTCTAAGTTTGGAAAGATGGGTTGGTAACTTAATCACGCGAAAATAAATGAAATCGAGCAAACAGATTTAATTTAATCTAAAATGGTTCAGATACTTTCTATCCTGGGAATATATACGGTTACAGCGGGATAAATTGTTTGATCAGGCTGTTTTCACACAAGTTGCCCGTCATTGCACAAGTCTCCTAACTGTCTTGGGGGGGGGGGGGGATCAAGCCGTCCTGATCCCGGCGGCGGCGCGGCCCGGCCCGTACGGGAAGTATACAACGGGTCCCCCGAGTATCCAGTAAAACCTGCGAGAGGGACATGCCGTGGTGGTTTTAAGTTCGGGTATACCCCCCCCCCCTTCGGGGATGGGAGTCCAACATAACCTCCTTCCCGCCCAAGGGTACGGCGGTAGCCATAAAGCTTTTCCACCACGACAAAAAAAAACAGGCTGTTTTCACACACATAGAAATTCCGCGAACAAAATAATCCATGTTGCAATTTAGTCTAAGCCTTACTTAAATTTGAACCGAGCACGGTAGCTAATGCACTGCCCGCCAACGTGGACCATAAATTGAGATGAGATCCAGCATCTGTGCCCAAACATCTGAGATGAACACGGACAATTAGCGTGAAAGGAAACAATGAGTGGGGCAAAACCTTCGATCAATATGTTATTAAATTTGCTGCCCCATAAAAAACAACTAATATTCCAGTACAACTTAGCGTTGGGTGGTAATCTTACCTTTGACAACCTCCGTGGTGTAGCGCGTGCGCGTGCATTTTAAAGTTGGAGGTCCTGGGTTCGATTCCCGGTGCGAGTCTGGTCTGGTGGGAGACTGCGGCCGTGGCTAGTTACCACCCTACCGACAAGCCAAGCAATTTAGCGTTCCGGCACGATGTCTCATAGAAATGGCGTATGAGTTTAGCCTAGTACCTCTCCCGAGGTTCGGCCTCACAGGAACGCCCTTAGGCAGACGTTCCCTTATTTTCTTCGAGTCCCAGGACTCTAAATGTCTTCTGGCATAGCATCTTTCTGAAGCTCGCCAAACAGCCCGGTTACGCTACTATTGGTTGCAACAGCAACCAATAGGGTAGTACAGCTAATAGTCAGTCAGAAAAAAAAGGTAAGATGCCGTCAAGGGCTTACTTGTGGTGGATAAAAAGAAAGGGATGAAATAAGAAAGATGTATAAAGAAAGGAGCGTTCCGGCACGATGTCGTGTAGACACCAATTAGGAGTATGGGTTTACCCCTAACAGGTTAGTCCGCTAGCATCCTAGACCGCATCATCACCTACATTGAACAAATTGGGTGTGGGGTTTTGGCGAGATGGAGTGACAACTATACACCCAGATATAAAAGCTTTCGTTTATGCTTTCTAACTTTCGCCTTTAGTGTGATTTGATAAACAAGTTGTTTATATCTATAATTTAATACAACTATAACACGGCGAATGCTGTACAATAAATATATTTTAAAAATTTTTATAAATAATAAATAACAATTTTATTTCACTTTTTTGTCTGTCTGTCTGTCTGTCTGTATCATGGCCGCGCATCACGTCGAAACTACTGGATGGATTTGAATGAAATTTGGTATATGAGTAGCTGATACTTCGGTTCAACATTTAGGAATGTTTTTATACCGCAATTCCGCACGGTTCTCTTGAGAAAAGGGAATGAAAATCAAAATGTGTATTTAGTTGTAATTCATTAACGCGTACTCCGATTTCATTCTTAATTTTTTTGTTAAAAAGAGATACTGTACAGATTATCATGTAATTATTTCAAGGTCGTCGGTTTAGTAATCCATTGCTTCGTGATTAGAAGACAAACAAACACACTTTCACACACACCAACTCATCGTAGGCGAAGTCGCGGGCGTCATCTAGTTGTTGAATAAAACAATAGTTCTTTTTACAGGTTTTAATGGCACATTCGCGGGCAAGAACATTTAAAAGTAACTACACGAAAAAATTACCTAATTATTAGTCATCATCATCAGGTTTTGGCCATAGTCCACCACGCTGGCCATGTGCGGATTGGCAGACTTTACACGCGTTTGAGAACATTATGGAGAACTTTCAGGCATGCAGGTCTCCTCACGATGTTTTCCTTCAACGTTGAAGCAAGCGATATTTTAATTGCTTAAATACGCATATAACTCCGAAAAGTTGGAGGTGCGTGCCCGGATTCGAACCCCCGACCTCTGATTAGGAGGCTGACGTCTTAACCACTAGGCTATCACAGCTTATAATTATTAGTAGTAGTAGGTACCTATTATGAAAAGCGTGTGACTGTAACCCCCATCGATCTATGACATATAAATGTCAAATTATCATATTATTAAATCACTTGCAATGCAATGCATCCCAATGCCCCCCACGCGTTTCCAAGACTGACTCATCATTGCGAAATATTTGTTTAACTCCGACGAGCCTATAAATCTGTTGGTGGCTAGAATCTCATTGTTATAAAGATGGTTTATTATCAGCTTTTCGAGATAATTAACTCGAACGAAGCTTGCGTGGAAACCAAATGCCACGAACACTAGATATATACCCCATTCTGAAACCCAATGTAAGATTAAAATACTAATCTACCATTTAAATTAGTTTATATTATTTAGACCCGACAACAAGATTTGGGGAAATTTGTGTAAAACTTAGATAAATACGACAGTTAAATTGAAACCTTTCTTCCAAAATATATCTAAACATAAAGCAATGTCGTGGCGTCCATTGTTATTGCTATTTTGCATGGACCAATCACTTGCCACCGTTTTGGTGGGAACCAATAGCGTGGCGGCACGACATGATGACAACCAACTTAATACGTTAATAATGGTATTCTAGTCAAGTTTTATAATGTTTATGTTATGTTATATCTTCTTAAAATCGCGGCGATAATATTTGTTTGTTGGACGTCACAATTTGTCCATTACTTCCCGCCTAACCTAAAATTACAAGCACCAGACCATATTTTTCGTACTGACTATTAGCTGTCCTAACCCTATTGATTGGAAAGAAGCTCTGCCAGAAAAAATTTTTAGCCCTAGGGCTCGAAGAAACTAACGTAGCTTCGAACGGGCGTTTCCTGTGAAGCCGAACCTCGGCTTATTCGACGTTTGAAATAACGGGGGGGTCATAGATGGAGCCCACGTCCGGATGTCGTAAGATAGCGGGGACCTCGTCTTCGCCGGCGAAGACGGTGTATAGCGTATGATTGTGATTATCTGATCGTCAGGGTCATGAAGGATATGTTTAGGTCTCCTCTTTCGGAGAGGAGCGCTTAGGTCGGGGGAGACAGAGACCAGACAATATTTGGCTAACAAAGTACCTTAATCCTTTTAATCAATGAGAGAAAATGCCTTACTCCAGCAGTGTTAGATTTATGAGGTTGATAGTAGGTTTAGCATTTAAATGGGAGGCGTCAGATAGACTTTAAAATGGAAAAAAATGTATCGCATTGTATCCTTTGGAAAACGCTGATTTATTCGTTTTGTAGAAGACAGAGAACAGTTAATTTATACAAAACATGGCCATCATAACGCCGGGTGTTGCCATGGTGATATTAAACCCCAAATAAAAATTCCAAGATTTCGGTCGGTGGTACCGCGTGCTACCGTATATTGACCGCTGCATCGTCCATCGCAGGGTGGTAAGGTCAAGTATAATTACCATGGCAACGTCACAGATGATACATCAAAATTAAAGCTTGTAAAAATCTGTGTACGGCTTGTATTGTTTATTTATTAATACGCTCAACTATTTTTTTTTAGTTTGTAACTGCTTTAACACTCTCACCGCCATCCATATATAGATTTTTTCAGCGTTACAGGCCATGCGGTCTACCGACGGCCGCATCTTTGCCCACCAGTGCAGGCCGCGGTGAAAAATGTTTAACGAGTTTACCAGGCCGTACGGGCGGCTGGCGGGCTCACAATGTATTTTTACTAGCAGGCCGTGCGGTCCGCTACGACCTCGTGATTTCATATTAATTTTGTAGTGCGTGGCCTGCTATTACAGAAAAGTGAAGCAACCAGACACAAAATTTACTTTTATACCTACAATTTAAAAAAAAAAAAATTGCTCTATCTTAAAATTTATAGGATTTCTGGGGGTTTATTACAGAAATAAAAAAGCTATTTTAAATGAAAGAAAAATGTTTTATTACATTATTACTGCCTTACAATAGCGCTATGGAAGTTAGCAAAGCATTCAGAGCACACACTAGGATTTGAAGGACAAAGTAAGCACACTGTATTTACTTTCTTTGTTACTTTACATGCTTCTACACTGGTCAAACCTTCTTCTCTCTTCTTTTCATAGCAGTGGATGCATCTTCTTCTTACTATTCTGTTACGCTGATCGACCAACGTTGACTTTCCAAATCGGTGTCCAGCTGAGCAGTCCTGGTTAATTCGACCTTGTCTTCTTTGTTGATCAAGACCCATCAATGTACGGCAAATATTTTCTTTGAATGTGGTTATGGTATATTTTTTAGATGTTAGGTTTTTCGAATTTTTGAACAAAATAAAGGCATTGATTAGTGATGTGCTAAATAAAAGCTCTATGGCCAATTTCTGAAACCAACGCAAGCTTCTCCTTGCAGGGTTACAATAACTACCCATCTGATCTGAGTAGTCAATAGCACATTTATGACGATTATAGTCCGCTATCAGCGTTGGTTTCATAGTCACTTTATTGCGGTTTCTCTTGCTGCGCACGCTGACAAAACTAGGTGTATGCCGAGTTGATAGAGCCAACACATCACGCTTGTCTTTCCATCGTAGAATTAACACTCCGTCATTATTTTCCATAACACAGGTCTCGCCTTTCTTTAGTTTCTCTTTCAATAATTCTTTTGGTAGCCCTTTTCTATTTTTTCTTAGAGTCCCCAACAAATGGGTGCTTTTTTGGAGTAAACTATTAGCCAAAGTGACACTTGTATAGTAATTATCAGTAACGATACTTCTTCCAGCATTCAGATATTGATCACTGAGTTTCATGACTATTTCACTGGATACGTTTTGTGTGGTTGAAGTGGTCCTTTTGCCTTCATATACAATCAAGTCATAGGTATATCCATCGTCGTCGCAAATTTTAAATAATTTTATGCCATACTTATGTCGTTTTCCAGGTATGTATTGCATAAAAGCGATCCGGCCACGAAAAGCTACCATTGTTTCATCAACGGTAAGAAACTCTCCAGGTGTTTTGTATTGGCCAAATTTTTTTGAAAGGATCTCGACGAAGCGTCTTATTTTTATGAGTCGATCTGTTCCCGTCATGCCAATATAATAAGCATCTTCGAAATGCCAACATCGAAGTAATAATTCGAATCGGTTTCTACTCATTACTCTTTTTGCAACATTGTTTTCATATAATACGTCTGTACTCCAATAATCACTAATTTTTGGCAGTTTTTTGAGCCCCATCCAAATCAGTAGCCCGAGAAATTTCTTCATTTCGGCAGCATCACAATCGTTCCACTTAGACAACCGACTGTTTCGTGTTACACGTTTGAGTATTTGTGTTTTTATTGCGTATGAATTAGTCATTCGTACCATTAAATCAATAATCTCATTATCCAAAAATAAAAATAAAAAGTCTAATTCAGTTTGACAATCTGAACCAATGTTTTTCATGCCTGGGTCAACAGTAAACGGAAACTGTTTTTTTCTTGAACCATCTGATAACGGTATATTCCAGCTCGAATTCGGTATGCTCCGACATGGTATGGCTTCTGAAGAATGTTGATGTTGGTGACTGGTGGATAATTCTACGCTTTCTTCAGATGAAGTTGCATCAGAATACGTGCACATGCTTTCCGATTCTTCGTCTGTAGGTGGCTGGTAGTCTGGGTCATCTTCTGAGTCCGACATAATAATTAAATGGAAGAAATTCACAATAAAACGATGAAATTCCACAAAACGCGCGCCAAAATGCGACCGTTACAAGCCGTGCGGGCGGCCGGCGGGCTAATGATTGTTTACTAGTGTGGCGTGACAGAGTCGATAATTGTTTTAAGTTATAACGGAAATTTTGTTAGATTTTGGCGCGAAAGATTCGGTACGCCGGCGGCCCGTATGGCCTGCTGATCTTGCCAAGTGCAACATATAGATGGCGTACTCTACTCGAAAAGATACGTCCCGCCGGCGGACCGTATGGCGGTGAGAGTGTTAAGGATTCCTCCATAATTTGTTATAGATTTAGTGGGATAATTTATTGACACTTTCGCCAACGTGTTTCGATATCTCTACCAACTGTCAAGCGTTTTTTATATAAAAGCAAAGAGGATACCACGATGAAATTTTTTTTTATTTAATATAAATTTAACCATGAGAATTATAGTTTTAAATACTTTTGTAAGTTTAAAGTAGTAATGTGTAGCTAAGGTTTGTCGTGGGCTTCTTCTGAGACTAGTAAGCCTTACGTATGCACATCATCATCATCATGATCAACCCATGGTCGGCTCACTACAGAGCACAGGTCTCCTCTCAGTTCATACTGAGCTGAAAGGTTTGGTCCCACAGTCCACCACGCTGGCCATGTGCGTATTGGCAGACTTCACACGCCTATGAAGAACAAGAACATTATGAAGAACTCTCGGGCATATAGGTTTTCTAAGATGTTTTCCTTCACCGTTGAAGCGAGTGTATTTGAATTGCTTAAAAACGCACACAACTCAGGGTTGCGGGCTCGGGATTGAACCCCCGTCCTCTGATTAGGAGGCGGACGTCCTAACCACTAGGCTGTCACAGCTTCGTGCACGCCGCGAGATAATTATATCTACCATTTTCTCGTCCTAATTCTAAGACGAGAAAATGAGTCAACATAATTATCCCGTGGCGAGCAGTTTTTATAGCCCTGCAGAGCGCGTTTGTAACCTTAATTCTAACGAAGCATCGTCTTCTCATATGTGTGTATGTAAGCATGAAAAGTATATCTTGTCCTTACACTTTCATATCTTTATAGCTTATCAATTGAACTGTACATGATCAATCCATTACCGGCTCACTACAGAGCACGGGTCTCCTCTCAATATGAGAAGGGTTTATCTGTCGTCCACCACGCTGGCCATGTGCGTATTGGCAGACTTCACACACCTTTGAGAACATTATGGAGAACTCGTGCAGGCTTCTTCACGATGTTTTCCTTCACCGTTGAAGCAAGTGATATTTTAATTTTTTTTTAAACGCACATAACTCCGAAAAGTTAGAGGTGCGTGCCCGGATTCGAACCGCCGATCTCTGATTAGGAGGCTGACGACCTAACCACTAGGCTATCACCGCTTCAAATTATTTAACTTCAAAAAATTAAACTGTACGTATTTTAACAAATAACTTTACACATGAACCAAAAATTGTTAAGTATTTAGTAAATATCTGTGTGTATCTCATAAAGATTTGCCCATCAATTTCATTGAAACAATTTCTTCCTCCATTTTGTTTCGACAAATAAATAAAATGATTCCAACCTTGTTGAGTTAATTGTGAAGTGCTCGCCAGCCGGCAATTAGCGGCGTTATCGACTTAATACAGCAAATTGTCCATTACACTTGACTAGCTAATGTTTGCGATTTCGTTCGCATTTTCAGATTTTCCGTGATGAATAAACTTTTGCTTTTTCTATGAACTTACCTCGTTGATTTACTATTGAGGATATACATATCCTGGATTCAAATACCGAGACTTAAGGCTTTCTAGTAGAGAAGTATGTATATCGCTTCATCATCATCATCATGATCAACCCATTACCGGCTAACTATAGAGCACGGGTCTCCTCCCAATATGAGAAGGGTTTTGGCCATAGTCCACCATGCTGGCCATGTGCGGATGGGCAGACTTCACACGCCTTTGAGAACGTTATGGAGAACTCTCAGGCATGAAGGTTTCCTCACGATGTTTTCCTTCACCGTTGAAGCAAGTGATATTTTAATTGTTTAAAATCGCATATAACTCCGAAAAGTTAGAGGTTAGAATTCGAACCGCCGACCTCTAATTAACAGGCTGACGCCCTAACCACTAGGCTATCACAGCTTCATATCGCTTATGACGTTGCTAATTACACAAAAAATGTCACTAAAAGTCAGCTGAAGAAACCATGGACATATTTAATTTAAAAATAAAAACAGTAAATCATAGACTAACAAGAAAAACCATAAAGCGACAAGCAAAAAAGACGGGTTTCGAACAAAGCATCTTCACGTTGTCAATCACTTTAGACCTCGCGACCCTGCCCCGTGGTCAAGTTCGATACCTAATTCATTCCTGATGACTCCGAGCAAGGTCAGCGAAGCCTAGAATTTACATACAAATGGACGAGCTAACCTTAGAATGAACCACCACTGTGTAAATAAAAACGACAAGCTGCGCTCCCCTCTGCCAAAGTATTTGACCAATGGGTCCAAAAGATTTATGAATGTTTTTATTACACACTACAAGTTAGCCCTAGGTTGATCATGATGATGATGATGATGTATTATGCATTTATTATTAGGGCAGAATCCGGTCATGTAATTTAATAATGTACTTACTCTTCAGACGTCTGGTCTGGTGGGAGGCTTCGGCCGTGGCTAGTTACCACCCTACCGACAAAGACGTGCCGCCAAGCGATTTTAGCGTTCCGGCACGATGTCGCGTAGAAACCAATTAGGTGCTTGGGCTCACCATACTCCTAACAGGTTAGCCCGCTACCATCCTAGACAGCATCATCACTTACCACCAGGTGAGATAGCCGTCAAGGGCTAACTTGTAGTGTATAATAAAAAAAAAAACGTTCTTTGTGGATGTTTTAAAACATAAAGTTGTTGTGCTATTACGTATTATTTTATAAGAGCTTTGTGCTATTGATGAATTTCGATGTTTATAAAACAATAGTCATTTAACTCTTCTTGCTTATCTTTATCAATTACATCCCGTAAGTCAAAAAGATAAGCAAGAAGAGTTGATTCAAATACTAATGAACTCTTATATCTGTTGAACGCACCATGTTTTCACCGCGGCGTATTGCTTGGTGATAAATAATGACTGCCCATTCAACGGGGGGTCGCACTTTTTGCTGTCTTTACCTATTATTATAATTATTTACCCGAGCCACTTTACCTTAGTACCGACACGTATATAATCTTATGTAGAAGCCATTACAGTTGGTTATGGTGTTGATATTACGTAATTGAATGCGTTTTCATGATCAACCCACTCTCGGCTCGGGATGACGGGGCTGGCATATTCGTTGCGGACTAAAGTCACAAATTAAAATAGATTAAAAAAAATGTCATGTTGGAAACGAATTAACCGATATATGAATAGCCAATATATATATGAAAATTTAATTCATAAAAATATTGATAAATTCAAGAAAAAATGGCGGCACTGAACATTAGAAGTAAAAGTAAACTTGTAGTACCGTTTAGTAGGCTGCACAAAATTAGTAACTCATTCAAAGGAAATTGTATTTTATTTTATAATAAATTACCTATTGATATCTTGGAGATGTCTATCAGTAAGTTCAAAGTTTTTATAAAACGAAAGCTTATAGAAAAATCATATTACGATACTAAGGGTTACATAAACGATAAAAAAGCTTGGTTGTGAATTGCTCTATCTCCGTAGGTAGGATTTTGTGAGATGGTGATTGCAAAAAAAAACGGCTAAGTTTGTTGTGGGCTTCTTCTTAGACCAGGGCGCGTTTGGAACCCTCATTGTTGTAGTTTTAAGTTAACGAATATATATTAGTTATCACCATCAAATCACTACTATGTAAAATTTTGACGCGTCAAAAGTGCCTTTTAAAGGACTATTTGAATAAAGATTATTTGAATTTTAATATGTCAGCCTATATACCCACATTACAAAAAGGTATGTAGGTCACGGATCCATCGACATTCCAACGGATTTTTTTTACGTAAGCATCTTTACGAGTTCGTCTCAAATTATAGCGTTGGAACACTTCAAGAATAAGCAACTCGATACACATCGATCTCATCACTCGATAAGAAGCAATCGCAAATCTCGCATGTCAAAGCATCGATGTCGAATCTATATAATGACATGACAATTAAAGTCCCCTGGCTGTGAATGGTTATAATAGCATTATTAGTTAAAGTACCCCATTGTTAGGATGTGAGGCTAAGTAAATATTTTGACAAAAAGTCCTTTAAACGTATTGAGTTACGCAGCTTACGTAAGGGACAGCGTTGGATGAATGGAAACTGTCGCAGTGTACTAAAAAGCATTGATGTTAAGAATTTACGATAGACAATTGGCCCGTCTTTTGTGAGGGATGACGCTTCAGCCCGTTGTTGCCCGAGTTTGAACTGCGACAGTCGCCCTGGGCAGTACTTTAGTTTATTTTTCTACTTGAAAATGCTCGGGTCTTTAGATTGCTTTCAAAGTTTCAAATTTAACTATTGCAACTGACGGATACAAAAAGTTAAACACCTGATATATGGCACATACCCTTTTTTTTGGTGGAAAGCTTTATGGCCACCTACCATACTGCCTCTAGGGTTATGTTGGACTCCCACCCATGGACGGTATTTTTTTTTCACGTTGGGAAATGCTTTTACGCATCCATCGGCGACGCAGGCACGACTGCGCCGCTTGCGACGGGGTATGTGGGACTCCCCGGCGGCCAGGCTGGTGACGAAAATACCCACTGAAACCCAGCGATGTTCCTTCGCGTCGCTTGGTGGCTTCGCGACGGACGGTACTGGACGCCCGGGGGACCCGTGGCACAAACTCTTTATTTTTTGGTGAAAAGCTTTATGGCTACCTACCATACTGTCTCTTGGGTAGGACGGGGTTGGACGTCCACTCTCGAAGAGGGGTATGCCTGAACTAAAAACCACCAAGGCATGTCCCTCTGGCTAGTTTTGCTGGATGCCCGGAGGAACCGTGGCACATACCCTTTTTTTGATGGAAAAGCTTTATGGCTACCTACCATACCAAACGTCCCTTGGATAGGACGGGGTTATGTGGGACTCCCACCCATGGACGGTATACCCGAACTAAAAACCACCACGGACCTCCGTGGTGCAGTGCGTGCGCTGTCGCGTTATAAAAGTTGGAGGTCCTGGGTTCGATTCCCGGCTCGTGTCTGGTCTGGTGGGAAGCTCGGCCATGGCTAGTTACCACCCTACCGACAAAGACGTGTCGCAAAGCGATTAAGCGTTCCGGCACGATGTCGCGTAGAAACCAAGTAGGAGTGTGGGTTTACCATACACTTAACAGATTAGCCCGATACCATCTTAGACTGCATCATCTTACCATCAGGTGAGATTGCCGTCAAGAGCTAACTTGTAGTGTATAAAAAAAACAGGAAAACAGATCCACTCAAAATAATCGAATAAAAATATTACAATGTGAAATGGCATTAGTGACATAGAAAGTCATTTTACTCGTAATACCTACTTGACCATCAGCCAAAGTCGGCGTTACGACACGGAGTTCCGCGAGCTATAAGGAAAGAGATAAGTTTAAAACCACTGACCGTACTCAATAAAAAGTGTGTTGAAGATCATTATCATATTCTCGAAGACATATACCTACCAGGTATACGGTGATAGCCTAGTGGTTACGGCGTCAGCCTCCTAATCAGAGGTCAGCGGTTCGAATCTGGGCACCTCACGCACCTCTAAATTTTCGGAGTTATGTGCGTTTAAAAAAAATAAAATGTCACTTGCTTCAACGGTGAAGGAAAATATCGTGAGGAAACCTGCACGCCTGAGAGTTCTCCATAATGTTCTCGAAGGCATGTGAAGTCTGCTAATCCGCAGATAGCCAGCGTGGTGGAATATGGCCAAACCCTTCTCATATTGAGAGGAGACCCGCGCTCTGTAGTGAGCTCAGAATGGGTTGATGATGTTATAATCAAAATAATACTATGACCATTAAGAATGTAACAGACACTAAGTTTGATCTTAAAAAAAACAAAATTTTACATAATAAAAACAACATGGACGTACAGATTTTATTAAAAAGCCTACCCTCTACCCTCTTCTGTAACTAAAAGTGCTTAAGCGTGATGGGTGATTGAAACTTCACTCTCAATAATTGTTATCGTTCAAAAAACTTAAATCGCGTCTAAAATCTACCAGTTTTGTAGTATTTCCAAAATTGTCAAGCAACCATCAATGTGTGATCAATTCTTTAAAGTGTTTACTCTAACGCTAACTGTACCATGACTTGTAAAAGAACCTTTTGCCCGCCAGTATGACGAACCCTCAAGCTGTCGAAACATCGGTGATTCCAAATTCAAATAAAAGTTAAACAATGGCTACGCGGCCCGAATCCAAATGACTGGCGGTGTGGGCCGACGTCCATGTGGGTTGGAGGTCACTACTGTGCGTTCAAAGGTGAATTCGATTTTTAAATTTAGAACCGCTGCAGTTTAATTATTATCTGAGTGCAATTGTTTTTTTAACTTCAAATTGTCCATAGCTAATATTGGCACATTATTTTTTTTTTTTTGAGGTTTTTCGGCCAGGAGCTACAGTCATGGAACTTTTTTATTTTTCTAAATATTTGTTTGCAATTTAATGAGTTTAATTAGTTCTAAGTTTAGCAAAAAAAAAACCATAAATGTATTTTACTAAAACTAGCTTTTTTCTTTCGTTTCTACCATCAAATTTAAAACTTTCACTAAAATTTCGATCTCTTATTACGTTCTCTTAGGGACTTAATTTTCAAAAACCCTTTTTCAGTTGACGCCTACATTATAATAGCAAGTAATTAGTTAAAGTTAAGTTTGATTGGTTACATTTTCAACTAAATAATGTATAACAATATAATCTATAGTAACCAACTCCAGTAAGATTTGTAAGTTCGAATGTACTAAAACATTTAGTATACAAAGTAAGGCAGTATCGAAAATGAATTCATTCAGTAATGACACGTTTCTTCGTCCGCATGTCAAACAATGACTGCAACAATCCCACTTTCGCGGTGAAGCCAAATGTTGCCCTGTACGGGGAAAAGGAAAGGTAATGAGTCGCTTTATTGTTATCACCATCACCATCATCATCATCATCATTATCCTCATCCTCAGTCACTGAGTACAGAGCTTATATCTCTTTCGAGGGAATTAGAGCATTGACCCACCACAATGCGCTAATACGGGCGGGTTAGTGACTGGACTAATGGCGCCTACTGATTTACGTGTTAACTAAGGTAGGGGGGTGGACAACACCGTCTCCTTACTCAAACAGGTTACTGAAAACAATTTTTAACGTACGTTCGTAAGCGAAGATATTATGATATAAATGACAAACTTAATGCGCTTGCACAAAAGGTTACTTCACCTATGGCACCTAATGAAGGCTTAACGGGTACCCTAAGGCACGGGGGTGAACATCACTGTCTCCTAACTCAAAGAAGGTTACTTGAAACGCTATATTATTTCTTAATAAATCGTTACTCACTAACGAGTATAATTGCTATTTGTTGCGTCCGTTTTAAACAAAGATATTATACTTTAAATATCAAATTTAATGGCCTTATACTTGGCATACATGTAGCCTTTGACATGGAAAAGAACATAGGCTACCTTTAACCCCGATTCCTTAAGTAGTTCTCGAGGGAAAATTGAAAATTGTTTACGAGATAAGCCGCGAGCAGACAGATTTGTAATTTTGTATGCATGTCACCTATGCTATGGAAAAGAACATGTATTTTCTATAATGATCTCTCAAATAGTTCCTGAGAGAAGAATCAAAATTGTAAGCGAGCGAAGCTTTAGACCCTCATCATGAATGACCCCACATTTGAATCCTCAAAGTCCACGCATTCGAAGTCGTAACAATAATTAACAGTACCTCGAGTTATCACATATTATAAAACTTATGATTACATCTTCAAAAATGTCAACAAAATCTTTTTAGCATAACAATTACTCCGTGGTATTCACTGTTCCGAGTAATCCTCGGACACAAGTGTATGGTTTGCATTGTCAATAGAGTGATTACCACAGAGGAGTTATCCTTGACAGCCGGTCGGCAAATTAAGTAAGTATGACATAATAAATATTGCGTTTTTTGAATATCTGCTCCACGATAACATATATTAATACGATAAACATTTAACTTAATGTAACCGACAAAGTAAAGTAAGTATGGGTTTACCATACCCCTAACAGGTTAGCCCGCTACCATCCTAGACTGTATCATCACTAACCACCAGGTGAGATAGCCGTCAAGGGCTAACTTATAGTAGATTTTAAAAAAATGTGTCACGAATCATTACATAAAGAGATGTCGCTAAGCGATTCAGCGTCCCGGCACGATGTCGCGTAGAAACAAATAAGAGTATGGGTTTATCATACCACTAACAGGTTAACCCGCTACCATCTTTTTTATATACTTTACGCATTACAGAGTTAGAGGGCCATCTTCTGTGTTCCCTAATGTTTATAATATGGAGATCTTCAAAGGGTGGATAAACAAATTACTCAAAAGCCAGCAACGCATTGGCGGTTCCTCTGGTGCTGCAAATGTTCATGGGCGACGGTAATCACTTACCATCAGGTGACCCGCCTGCTCGTTTGCTCGCTATATGTATAAATAAAAGGTCTTGTGTTCGATTCCCGGCTCGAGTCTGGACTGGTGGGATTCAGCGTTCCGGTACGATATCGCGTAGTAACCATTTAAGAGTGTGGGTTTCCCATATCCCTAACAGGTTAGCCCGCTGCCATCCTAGACTGCATCATCACTTACCACCAGGTGAGATAGCCGTCGTAACTTGTCAAAAAAAAAAACAACGATTTAAGCCGCTATGCTATTCTAATTAGTAACTTAGTTGAAATTGCAGTCAAAAGCCAACCGGTGGTGGATTAAAAAAAAAAAGTCTGCAGACTTTAATAAAAAAAAATAATAAATAGAAGCAGGCGTACATTGCGGAAGTCCATGATAAACAACAAACAGCAAGTATAATTTGCTATATTCTGCCGACAACCGGGAGATTTAAAAGTTTACTTTTCGCGCTTGTGAAGTCAACATCTCCTGAGGATGATCCGGTGTCGGGTCGAAACGTGCGTAGAGGTTCTAGTGGAAGATTTTGTGTGGTGTTATATTATACAAATCTCCCGGTTGTCGGCGGAATATAGCAAATTATACTTGCTGTTTGTTGTTTAAAAAAAATACAAAAGCGCCCTACGCCTAACCCATCCTTAGAAGCTCCGAAATGCCCCAGACATGCATTATGCTAATTTCTAAGACACAATGACGCTCAGTAGCCAACTGTCGTGACAACCAGCCAACAGGTGAAAGCTGACCACCCCAAATAAATACTTAATCCAACGTTCTAACCGCAATGCTCGCCAATTCAAGTTCAAAATAAACGGCCTAGTGACCACATTCACGCATATGGCTAAATACCTGCTGATATCATCATGAACTTATCTATATGAACTTATATATATGTGAGAAATAAACTCGATCAAAAACGGCCACCATAAATAAATTTTAAGTTCATCCAAAGTAGGCCATACGACATTCCACACATAATATTATATTTGATTTTTGTTATTTTAAATATTAAAATATCTATTTAAATAGAGTATACATTTTATTTATACTTTCACATTATTATCGATAGCGTAATTATAATGATTATTATTAAATTTATTATCTAAGACAATTCTTATACATTCTTCATTGACATTATCATACCGCAAACAAATAATATTTATATTATATAAAAGGGGTGGACTTTTGGTGACGTTGGGACTTGTTGGGTTTGTTGGATTGGTGTATCAGTCCAAGGGTCCCCGTGTCCGTGGATAAGACCCACGTCCGAATGACGTCAGATATTGGGGACCTCGTCTTTGCCGGCGAAGACCCTGATGCATGACATGTGTGTATGACCTACCTGGGAAGCGTTGTCTATAGTCAGTAGGTCGTTTGGTTCAAGGACGTTCTTCGGTCTCCTCTTTATGAGAGGTGTGTTAGGGTCTTTTTTTTTTGTCGTGGTGGAAAAGCTTTATGGCTACCTCCGTACCCTTGGGCGGGAAGGAGGTTATGTTGGACTCCCACTCCCGAAGGGGGGTATAATCGAACTAAAAACCACCACGGCATGTCCCTCTCGCAGGTTTTTCTGGACACCCGGGGGACCTGTTGTATACTTCCCGGGCGCAGGTGTGATAGGGTCTGGGGTGTAGTTGGACGGTGTGATATCGTAAAAAACACTTTCTTGTTCGCTTACATCACCATTTTGACGACCTCCGTGGCGCAGTGCGTGCGCTGTCGCATTAAAATGTTGGAGGTCCTGGGTTCGATTCCCGGCTCGAGTCTGGTCTGGTGGGAGGCTTCGGCCGTGGCTAGTTACCACCCTACCGACAAAAACGTGTCGCAAAGCGATTTAGCGTTCCGGCACGATGTCGCATAGAAACCAATTAGGAGTGTGTTTACCATACCCCTAACAGGTTAGCCCGCTACCATCCTAGACTGCATCATCACCTACCATCAGGTGAGATAGCCGTCAAGGGCTAATTTGTAGTATATAAAAAAAAAAAACATCGCTTATATAAAAGCACAGGCCAAAGCGTGCGTGAGAGTTCGTCAAAACTTTAGCTTTTTATTCCCATAGAACAGTTTAATAACTGTTAATAAGATAGCCAAAACAAAAACAGCGGAATAAATCACGCAGGTCACAATAGTCTTGCGAGAGATATAATTGCTTCAGTCCATTTATAATGGGCGTAATTAATGAACTCCGTGATGGGATGTGTTGTTTCACTATCATCCACTCACCACTCAACCCACTACGTAGCGATGCGTAGGTATACCTATCTTGCTTGGAGCACCTCCGATATTGTTTTAAGTGAAACTCTTTACCGTATGATACTGACGGTTGATTATAAGAGTTGTTTTATGGAAAAATTTGCTGACCCGGCAATTTTTTTTTTACACACCTCAAGTTTAGCCCTTGAAGGCATCTCAGCTGATGGTAAGTGATAATGCGGTCTAAAATGGTAGCGGGCTAACCTGTTAGGGGTATGGTGAACCATTTCTCCTAATTGGTTTCTACACGACATCGTGCCGGAACGCTAAATGGTGGTAATGGTAAGGATTTAAATTAAGGGAGAAAGTATATTTACTAGCTGGTGCCCGCGACTTCGTCTGCACAGGATTAGTATTTCGAGTAACTTATGTTAGCGTTTTTTTTATACACAACAAGTTAGCTCTCACCTGGTCTATCTCAGTCGTCAAACGCTAACTTGTGAAGTTTCGGCCGTGGCTAGTTACCGGCAAAATCGTGTCGCTAAGCGATTTAGCATTCCGACACGATTTCGCGTAGTAACCAATTAGGAGTAGGTATGGATTTACCATACCCCTAACCAGTTAGCTCCATCTTAGACTATTTAATCACTTAACATCAGATAAGATTGCCGTTAAGAGCTTACTTGCCGGTAGTGTATAAGAAAATAAATAAATAAACATTACCTCTGCTTAAGAAAAATTTAGAATGAGACAATGTTATGTTATTTATTTATTTTATTTATTTAATTAAGAGCAACGAAAAGGCTAAATAATACTAAAATCCATAAACTTAGAGGTTGCCACAACATGCTTAGAAAATACTGAGAGAAAAAGAACGAATACAAAAACATACTATTTAAAATATATAAGAAACAAATGTATAAAATGATTATATTAAAAAGAATAAGAAGAATCTAATTAAATTACCCATATGAAGACAAGATATACTATTTTTTTTTTAACGAGATGGGTATATATCTTTCCCGTTTTAACTTTTGTTGAGCAATGTTAAATTTCGCTCTACAGATCTCAACTACAGTGTAAGATACAAGAAAAAAAAATGAATAAATTTAAATAGGTGGACAGTCAAAATTCGTATGAATGATGACCCATTGAATATTTTGAAAACATCGCCGTCACACAAAGGGTGTGGTAACAGAAATGTACAGTCACATCAACATGACAAAGTTCAGTTTGACATTTCATATTGTCGTTATTAGCATACTGGCCAGAGGTGGACTCGCGCTTCGAAATTTAAATTTTTAAACCGCCTTTCACAATTTGTTATCTGTTGTTCATTCTTATGCTAAGAGGTTATATATTGTATCAAATTTAAAATGCAGATTAAATATTGTGACGTTTACAATAAACAAATTTCAAATGCATTCCTATTGATATGATAGAGTTGAGTAACAAATTGTTCTGCAAAGTACCGCGTTTTAATTTTAAACTTATCGTGGCAAACCTTTTGTAGTTTTATTTACTTTAACGATTAGATCAATATTGCTTTAGTTAACCATCATAACATTTTGCAAAATAACATTGTGGTTTTCTGGAAGACACCATTGCTTAGCGATACGACCGACTTACCGACTCTCGCATTATAAAGTTGAAGGTCTTGGGTTCGATTCCCGGTTCGAGTCTGGTCTGGTGGGAGGCTTTGGCCGTGGCTAGTTACCACCCAACCGACAAAGACGTGTCGCCAGCGATTTAGAAACCAATTAGGAGCTTGGGTTAACCATACTTATAACAGGTTAGCCCGCTACCATCCTACATAGCATCAACACTTACCACCAGGTGAGATAGCCGTCAAGGGCTAACTTGTAAAAAATTTACGTTTTCTAATATATTTTTATCCATTTTTTTGTAGTATAAAGTAGTTAGGTAATAAGTTAGTTAAGCTATTAGTTAGGAGTAAAATTTGTATCTTGGTTGGGAGGTACCAATTATGCTCTGAAATTTCCCATGATTTGAATAGCGCTATGTAAATAACACAATCGATTTGTATTAATAATAGTAATATTGTTAATACAAATCGATTAGCGTGACCGGTGATAAAGCGATTAACCAACAAATTTGTTCAACAAAGTTCAGACAATGAAACAAAATGTCTTCCCACTCGCGCGTTTAAATTGTAATAAAAAATCGACCATCTATTGTATGAATGAACCAGTGGAATCAGCTTGAAGATACGTGTTATTACGAACTTAAGAAGAAATGCGACAACAATTTTTGATATACACTGCTGGTTTTGAATGTGTTAAGAAAATTTTGTCACTACATAAATCTTCAATGTATACAGCTCTTTCTGAGTAAACTCAAGTTAGAATTGGTATTTTAATGTTAGTACAGAGGATGATTAGAATGAACTTACGCGTGGGCAGAAGGCTTGTCATCGCGAGGTCATTGTGTGTGTGATAAAAGAGTGTAGCAAATTTAGAGCAGACCCTCGACGGGAAAATAATAAAAAATTATTAGACATATATCATTATTAGTTAATCTGTCTAATAATCATTTATTTTCCATTAAATAAACTACTTATATATGAGGTAACTTACTTCCAAATCAATTTAGTTCGTTGTACATTTAGAATTATTTTTAAGTTGTACTTTGAGTTATAGCTAGGTTCAAAATTTTACAAAACTTTCTAATCAAAATATAATCTCTCATGTCTAAATCTCACTTAAAGGGAATTCTATATATGGGAAATTATTCATCAAAAACTTTATATTATAACAAATGAAATATGAATCATTATTCACTTAGAGATAATTCTTTATATTATAGCAAAACTGCCAAAAATTATTCATCAAAAACTTTATACAACGAATAAAATATCAAAGATTATTCATTTAGAGGG
Source organism: Lasiommata megera (assembly GCA_928268935.1). NCBI lineage: Eukaryota > Metazoa > Arthropoda > Insecta > Lepidoptera > Nymphalidae > Lasiommata > Lasiommata megera. Next base: position 4,861,160 of record OV743321.1, read on the forward strand.
AACTCTTCATATAGGAAATCTGTCAAAATTATTCATCAAAAACTTTATATAACGAATGAAATATCAATCATCATGCACTTAGAGTTAATTATTTATATAGGAAATCTATCAAAATAATTCATCAAAATCTTTATATAACGAATGAAATATCAATGATTATTCTCCTAGAGGGAATTCTTTATGTAGGAAATCTGCTAAAACTATTCATCAAAAACTATAACGAATGAAATATCAACAATTATTCACTTAGAAGGAATCCTTTATTTAGAAAATATGTCAAAATTATTATTTGATTGATATGTCATTAATGTAATTAATCTGTTAAAATTATTTATCATAAACTTAAATATGAATCGGTAGTAATATTTACCAATAGCGGGGTTATAAGTCAAAAATCTGTACGTCAGTTTTCATCTGGCCTGTCTAACAAATTGGAGCTTCTCTCTGGAGGATTTGCATTGAATGAGCTCGGCTGGACACGAACATCGGCGGGCTGTCATTAGCGGCCGCGATCTCCCTCTAATTATTGTGTACAAGCTTGCAAGTTGCGACACGTAAGCAGTCCATCACCTTATTCTGTGGCCGACTGTATTTTTGTGTAATTTATTTTGTTAATTTTAAATAGCAACTAAATTTTTCCCGTCTATTTCCATCAATCAATCAAACATAAACTTAATTCAAATCATGAATAAAGGCAGGCGTTACTTTGCGGAAGTCCATGATAAATAATAAACAGCAAGTATAATTTATACTAATCTCCCAGTTGTCGGCGGAATATAGCAAATTATACTTGCTGTTTATTGTTTATTTAAATCATCATCATCATCATGATCAACCCATTACCGGCTCATTACAGAGCACGCGTCTCCTCTCAAATGAGAAGGGTTTGACCATAGTCCACCACGCTGGCCATGTGCGGATTGGCAGACTTCACACGCCTTTGAGAACATTATGGAGAACTCTCAGGTATGCAGGTTTCCTCAAGATGTTTTCCTTTACCGTTGAAGCAGAGATATTTCAAATTTTTAAAAACGCCCGGATTCGAACCGCCGACCTCTGATTAGGAGGCTGACGCCCTAACCACTAGGCTATCACCGCTTTAATTCAAATAATCCTTTAAAATACACTTGTGACGCGTCAATAATTTTCCTAGTAGTGAGTTGATAGCTATTCGTAAACTTAAAACTAAAGCTTTTGGAACCCTCATGGTTCCAAACGCGCCCTGGTGTAAGAAGAAGCCCACAATAAACATAGCCGTTTGGTACCAGCGTAGATCAGTATGCAATGAACTTAAAAAATGGATGTACCACCTATCTAGGTGCAATATTTTGCAAAAACTTCGATATATGCGGGCTCTGCTAAGCGAGTGTCGATCGGATGAAAAAGTATATCGACGGTCAGAAAAAGTTTGTATTAAAACCTCTTTGTGTACCGGCCTTTGTCCATAGGTTTTTTACCTTCCACCCTCATTTATACTTTTTTGCAACAAAAAAAAAGGTGTTTCTTTAAAAATTTGAAAGGAAACGATGCGAATAATTCCATCGTTTCATGTTTCTTAGTTGTTCGCAAAGATTAACGTAAGTTATAGACGGTTAAAGGAGCGCAAGAATATGAAGCTGATATAAACAAAAAAGGTAAAATTTCGTATTTATCCACTGTGTCCGCGTTGCATATTCAAAGAGTTTGAGTAACAGTCACAATATTACGATATTTATGATCAAGCATACAAAGACATAATAAAAATAAAAAATAAATATTTAACACATTTTAGAAAATATTATAAGGTTATTTTTATAACTAGTTTACTGAGACTTAAAGTTAAAATTTACTAAGGTCACATGGCTGTATAACCCTTCTTACTATTTATATGTTTATGTACATACTTTCCATACAACCAAAACTTGCCATATCGTAGGGCCGAGTAAAATAAACTTAACTTTAATAGTTTGTTAGAGCGGTTACGCATAAACGCAAAGAACCACGTAACCAAACCACCACGATTAAGAAATATAATAGATCGATATATAGATAAGTTACATCAAATGTTAAAGAGTAGGTAGATGTTACAGGTGAGATTGCCGTCAAGACATAAAGTGCATAAAAAAAAATGTTGAAGTTAAATTGTTTGCAACATTCTTGTCAGATAATCCGTCTATCTCTTTTGACTAGTCTAACTGATTTTTTCATGGGAAACTATTCCGTACGCCCCCATGTGTGGGTCTCTATCGATCTGATCTCGTTTTGATAGACCTTCTTTAGAGATGGACCCGGGATCCATTGTCCACTGTTTTTCAACTTTTTATCGCTATTGTTAGGAATATAATTAGAAAGAGTTGATGGATGGTTGTATGGAAAAACTTGTGTTAAATTGAATTCTATTTGTTAGTAACGCAAAGGTCGAATAAATAGTACAACTGTGAGTCTACTAAAGTGGTGCATCATATATGAATGAAGGAAAGAAGCCTTCAGTCTCATTGATCTAGTGGTAAGGTTGTTTGGCTGCTGATCACTAGGCCTTGAGTTCGGTTCCCGGGTCAGCACAAAAATTTGGTAATGGATTAAGTGGCAAAGAAATCTTTTTTTTTTCAGATTCTGCAATGTACATTTATTCATTCATTATCAACCTAACAACAGCCGATTACAGGGCGCGACTCTTCTCAGCATGAGAAGGGTTGTGACCTTAGTCCACCACGCTAACCAAGTTCGGGTTGGTAGACTTACGAAGACACTTTTATTTAGTTTCGTGGCATGATGTCCCGTGTTAACCAATTAGTAGTATGGGTTCAGCATACCCCTAACATTACCATTTTAGAGTGAGTCAGAACTTACCACCAGGTGATTGCCGTCACTATCTTGTATTAAAATTAAATATAAATATCTAGTTCAACAGAAGAGTGTAAAATATGCCTAGATCACCGAACACAGCAAGACAAGCGATTTCCGTATATACCTATATTATACGGAAAGCGGGACATCCTGGCACAACTAAAATAATTACTTAAAAGGATGTCCTAAAAACGGATAAATGTTATGTTAAAACATTTTTGAATAAATAATTTTTCAATTAATCAATTATTTTTTTTAGCTTACTAAAATTACAATGAAAGGAATGCAAAGCACACAGCACGGATAAAAAAAAAGTCAACCAACGCACACCACAAGTCGCCACTTCACATGATTTATGCAAGCTGGGGCCATAACGGTATCCTCCTGTTAGTAGAAATCTGGCAAAAAAATTAATACGCCGCATGTGGGACAGATAAAAGAGCCTCGAAGACCGACTTTGATTTTGAAACTTCTAGCTTACATATTAATTATTTGGTTAGTTTGAACCATTTGAATACTTGAATGAGTACGTGAAACCAAGTGAAACTTAATATATATATTTTTTTATACACTACAAGTTAGCCCTTGAAGGCTATCTCACCATGGTCAGTGATGATACAGTCTAGGATAATAGCGGGCTAACATGTTAGGGATATGGTAAACCCACACTCTTAATTGATTTCTACGCGACGGAACGATAAACCGATTGGCGACACGTCTTTGTCGGTTGGGTGGTAACTAGCCACGGCCGAAGTGTCCCACCAGACCAGACTCGAGCCGGGAATCGAACCCAGGACATCTAACTTTGTAATGCGACAGCGCAAAAAAAAAACTTAATAATTGTTTTATAGGGAGTTGATGCGGTCGTCAATACAGGTTTCCGGCGTCATAATTATCGTTTTCGTGATTATATTGATCATTTCAAACAATAGACATCCACTGCTGGACATAGTTCTACTGTAGGGGAATCCTCAGTATTGGTCTCTTTTCAGCACCTTGTTTGATTTCATCTTACAACCAAGTTGGGGTTTGAATAGCACTTTAATTTTAACGGTATGGAGTCGTCTTTCGACAGCTTGGGACCCCAACGCCCGAGTAATATGCCCCGCCCATTGCCACTTCAGTTTCGCAACTCGTTGAGGTATGTCGGTGGCTATTGTTTTTCTATTTGCTCTGATCACGTAGAAATACTCCGAGTTATGCTCCCTCCATTGATTCTAAATTCTGACTCTGTACAAGGCCCATTGTCAACTATGGGCCCTATAAAAAGACTCAGAATTTACGTTTCAAAATCATCTAATGAATTTGTTTTGTAAAGTCAAAACATCTCCTGAGAAATGAGATAGGAGCTTAGTGGATTTTGAAGGCCCTGCTCGTTTTAGCTTATAAAGCGAACAAAATTTTACACCATTACAGTTTTGTTTTGTTGTCACGGAAGGAAGCAAACGTTTATTACCTTTCAATCGAATCTCATTTACTATAGTTCATAAATTCTTCCTAGTTAGCGAAATAAACAATATGTTCCTAAAAAATGCATATTTATATATATATATATATATATATATATATATATATATATATATATATATATATATTTCCATAAAATCTTTTATTCTAATGAAGGTACAATTTACAAGAACGTCCGCGTCCAGATTTCTATCTACTACCTTTTTTGCCGATCCTTTGTGTATGATTTCGTGTAATCGTAGGTCAGTTTCGGGTTTTGTGGCGTATTATAAATTCCACGTAATTTAGAGATTTATGCTTTTATAGTAAGTATGGATTTTTTCGTGTATCCTGGACGTGACACATGTTTTTATACAACCAGCGGTGATCTTATGTGAAGAGTCGGTACAGAAATGCAAGTTCACTAGGCTGGCATATCCCTTATATGTGAGTTTATCTTAACCTTATGGATTTCCACGCGGCAGAAGCTTTGTCTGTCAGTAAGCCATCGTCGAAAAGAGTTCAGTGCATTAAGAATTTAAAGATTCTGTAAATTCATATTATCTACCTTACCCTACATAGACGTAATGAAACGTACTGTGAGTACCAGGGTACCAGCAAATGTAAGAGAATCATCTTTATAATAAATATGATATCAAACGCAGACTAAATTGTTTACAGGAGTTCATTACATAACACTAGATGATCCCCACGATGCGATGCCATTTTTTTTAATTTAGTAATTATTTCCTGGGAACCGTTTGTTTGCCAAGTATACCGCCCTTGGTACTTAACTATACTTCCGAATTTATATGTAAAAGTATCGATAGCAAACTATTTTAAAGAATAACGATGTTTTTTTAATAGTGTGTATACGAAATAATTATCTCAGTGCAAATAAGGTTGTATATAAGGGGAAGTCTAAAAGTAGCGCCAGTAACAGAAAATATGATGAGTAACAGGCTAGCATGGTATGGTCATATAATGCGGAGGAAAGAAAGTGATGTCACCAAAAGAATGTTTTATATGAACGTGGAAGGGCAAAAGAGTAGAGGAAGACCAAAGAAGAGATGGATGGATTGTGTAAAAGAGGATATGCGGGTAAAAGGTGTGGGTAGTGAGGTGGCGGCTGATAGAAGTGAGTGGAAGAAGAAGACGTATTGTGCCGACCCCACATAATGTGGGATAAGGGAAAGAAGAAGAAGAGAAAATAAGGTTGTAATTACATGTGGAGTTAGCCCTTAAATGGGGTATAATATATCAGTAAAAAATATTATTTTTAAAATTGTACTATAGTATGGTATGATCAACCCATTACCGGCTCACTACAGAGCACGGGTCTCCTCTCAATATGAGAAGGGTCTGGCCATAGTCCACCACGCTGGCCATGTGCGGATTGGCAGACTTCACACACCTTTGAGAACATTATGGAGAACTCTCAGGCGTGCAGGTTTCCTCACGATGTTTTCCTTCACCGTTGAAGCAAGTGATATTAATTACTTAAAAACGCACACATCTCCGAAAAGTTAGAGGTGCGTGCCCGGATTCGAACCGCCGACCTCTGATGAGGAGGCTGACGCCCTAACCACTAGGCTATCACCGCTTCTTACTATAGTATATAAGTCAGCAATGGGCACACACACACACACACACGCACAGAACAACGTGGGCTTCGTAATAAATAAATAAATAACCAAATCAGGAATAAATCCGAATGAGAGAAATACCTCATAACGATCGCTAAACTAATGAGTAACGGTGCGTAACTTTCTTGTCCTGGTTATTAGACGCGATCGCACGTGAGACGCGACTGTGGTGGGGGAAGAGGGGGGTACTCCACACATGGTCGCCAGACACGAGGGTCCAGACTGCCCGCATGTGCTGGACACACATCATCCTACACTTATAATGTTATGGTTACGTACGTAAACGATCTACATACATTTACTATGTGGATATACAGTCGCGAGCAATTTTATTTTATTTTAGCATATATTTAACAGTGCATTTGACGTTCTCCGTGACGTTTTAAAATTGGAGATTCTGGATTCAATTCCCGGCTCGAGTCTGGTCTGTTGGGAGACTTCAGCCGTGGCTAGGTACTTCCCTACCGAAAAAACGTGTCACAAAGTGGTTCAGCGTTCCGGATCGATTTTGCGTAGAAACCCATTAGTTGTATGGGTGTTTTACCTTTTAAATTGTAAGTATGGATGGATGTTTGTTACTCTTTCACCTAAAAACTCTTGAAAGGATTTTTATTAAATTTTACTATAATATAGCTTATAAATCAGAATAACATATAAAATACAATTTATAAAGATATTGTGTGAATTGCCCAAAATATGACGATATGTGTCAGGTAAGTAGGAAAAAATTTACCATCTGCGTGATCATTTTAATGCCATAATGTTAGTTCTTTTCTACGCCACGCTAATATAAGCTACTCGAAATACTAATCCTGTGCAGACGAAGTCGCGGGCACCAGCTAGTCGTTTGCATAATGATAATGACGACGAAAATTTACCATATTTCCGACCGTACTCTTTGACTCGGATTTTATAAAGATTGGACTAATTTACTTTTTTAAATTTTATCATATCTTTAAGATTAGAGATATTATAGTAAAAATCTTATAATAAATTCCAGCGGACCACTTCTGATTCCTACTGTACCATTTTTATATGACTCTTAAGTAGCATTTTATGTGATATTCTCATTACTAAATGGGTATTTTGCATGTCAATTAAGATAATATTTTATTTATTAAAGCACAGCCGCGAACAGGGGTCTTTTTATTAATTAAAAAAAATACTTAGTGATTTATAATATAAATGCAAGTAATAAGTTCAAATATAATCATCAAAAGAATACTGTTTCCGACATGTGACATTATATTTAATATTATTATATGTTTATCATTTCATTTCATCATCATCATCATCATCATCATCATGATCAATCCATTCTCGGCTCACTACAGAGCACGGGTCTCCTCTCAATATGAGAAGGGTTTGGCCGTAGTCTACCACGCTGTCCATGTTTCTTGTTCATGCTGGTCATGGCCATTGGCAGACTTCACACGCCTTTGAGAACATTATGGGAAACTCTCAGGTATGCAGGTTTCCTCACGATGTTTTCCTTCACCGTTGAAGCAAATTATATTTTAATTGCTTAAAAACGGACATAACTCTGAAAAATTACAGGTGCGTGCCCGGGTTCGAACCCCTGACCTCTGATTAGGAGGCTGGTGTCCTAACCACTAGGCTATCACAGCTTCGATTCACAGATCGTTCACGATATTAGTAGTCGAAATTTCCAACAGGGTTTCGTCGCACACTGGATACGAAATAGGAAAGTTGGGACAAAAAAAATCTTGGTGATATACCGCTAGTCGAGGCGAGGCGACGCGGCGCATCTGGAAGCGGTTGCGCTCTCACCGTTAGCTCTGACCCGGCGCAAAAAACGTGTAGTGCGGTGTGGGTGTGCTCTTTGTTGTGGTGAAATTATATCGCGATATATAATTACGATTGCGTGCAACTTCTTTACGGAAAAATGGTGTAAAATTGTTTGGGAATAAAGAATATGTGCCGACGCTTTTGTTCCTTTCTGTTCTTGTAATGTATTTTGTTACAGATTTTGTATTTTATAACAAGAATGTTGAATGCCAGCGGTAATTACTATTATCAACTATTAGTTCTTAATTCACTGGCGTTCTAGTATTCAAGTATAACGGAATTAAACAGAGCCTGGTGGAATGTTCTAGTGTCTAGTATTATCATTATCATTAGCATTATCTTTACAACCTTTACATGTATTAGTCAAGTTAAAATTTTTATGTAATTTGATGACATTTCTATAATAAGTAAGAGAAAATGTTTATCTATTTCATGACCGAATGTTTCATTACAATAATTGATTAATAAATTTAAGTTCAAACATTGAAAGCATTATTTCCAGCAAGGTTCTGATCGAATGGACGACGTAACTTTGAAACATCACCTACATCATCCATTCGACGTTATATATATTCTAAAATACTATTAGTGTTCATTACCCTTCTAACGTTCATTTTTCATTTAATAAAAATATAAATAAACATAAATAATAACAGAAAAAGTATAATGTGTAACTAAAAAATGTGCCTGATAAATTAAAAAAAAAACATTAAATACTTTCATAAAATCAGTTACAAGATAATATATATAATTTATTAATGTGTTACATATCCAAGTGATTGACGTAAGCAACGTTTTCTTCCAGCGGCTGGATTTAATAGAAAAAAATATTAAGGAACACCCTGTATCTAAATCCCACAGGATAAGCCAAAGATAAAACAAATATCCGCTGGTTATAAGGGTCAAAACCCATATTGCGTAAAGTTGGCCCACATGAGACGCGCGGTTTGTGTGGTTTTTTGTCCACCTCTGTGACTATTTTTATACACTGTTTTGGTCTAAAACTGCGGGCGTCGCTTTGAATATGGTGAACATGGGTCAAACGATGTTACATTATTTGAATCATGATGTCATTAGATGTTGTTATCAAGAACTTGTAAATTAACCTTCATAATATATATTTTAACTATAATATGGATCGTAAAAATGAAATGAAAATGTTAATATACTTTATTGCACACCATACAAAAGAAAAAAAACCGATCGTATCACTACGCTTTAGTTTCTAACGAACATTAGTAACGATATTAATATAATAATCACGAAATTCTATCTGCTATCTGAATTGTTTGGGTTACATTGATTATTAACCTCGAGCGTTAAACTTTTAAACAGTAACTGTATAATATAATATATCATAGACCAATGAACACCATGCTTCTATTCTATACCTCCACTTCTCGTTTAGTAGTTATAATTTTAAAGTTCAGAAACTTTTAACTGGAGCTCCGACTTATCTTTTTTGACGACCTCCGTAGCGCAGTGCGCGCGCTGTCACTTTATAAAGTAGGAGGTTCTGGGTTCGATTCCCTGCTTGAGTCTGGTGTGGTTCGGCCGTGGCTAGTTACCACCCTACCGACAAACTCGTGTCGCCAAGTGATTTCGCGTTCCGACACAAAGTCGCGTAGAAACCAATTAGGAGCTTGGGTTTACCATACTCCTAACAGGTTAGCCCACTAGCCCGCTAACATCCCAGATAGCATCATCACTTACCACCAGGTGAGATAGCCGTTAAGGACTAACTTGTAGTGCATAAAAAAAGGCATACTTTATGATCTCGATAGTTTTTCCATACACATATGAAACATTTAAACCTCAAACACAGCTTTGAATCGAAATATAACGCTTCCTTTTATGACTGTAGCGCCAACGTGATAATCATCGTTCCGTTTGTTTTAGATCCAAAACGTCCCGTTACACTCGCACCTTGCGCCTGCAAATAACCTGCGACCTATTTGTCCGGGAATGCAAAAAATGTACCCCAAAAAAAAAAACGAATCTCAACCTTCTGTCCGAGGCGATAAGAAACAGCACCACTGTGTGAAAAAAGTTAGGTAACCACATGTGGGAAAGATTTCGGTTAGTTTTTTTTTAAGACGCACGTTTGTTTTGGACGTTATTAATTAAATTGTGGTATTTTCTTATTAGCGTCGCTGAATTAGCTTGTTTTGCTAAGTATGTGCTAAGTTTATGTAGTACCTTTGAGGGTTTTTATTTAATACTAGATCGTGCCCGCGACTTCTTCTGCGTGGACTTTAGAATTGGGTCTAAAACTTCGCCCATTAACAATATTTGATCTTCCCACGGGAACGATTTGAGAGATCGGTTAAGAAAATGTCGTTTTACATAGCATAGGTGACATGTATACCAATTTTCGAAGATGTCTGCCCGCGGCTTAGCTCGTAAACAATTTTCCATTTTACCTCGGGAACTGCTTAAGGAATCGAGTTAAAAGGTAGCCTATGTTCTTTTCCATGTCAAAGGTTATATGCATGCCAAATTTCATCCAAATCCGTTCAGCCGTTTTTGCGTGATTGAGTAATTAATATACACACTTTCACATTTATCATCACATACCTATGTTATGATAAATTAAAGAAAAACACGGAAAAATTAAAAAACTCGAAATGTTTTTCGATCACCTCATATTTATCTCTACTAGCCCCACTAGTAAAGGTAATTTACTACCTAATCTAATTTTAGGGTTTAAATACACTAGTAAGGGTATTTAAACCCAAAGTTTTCTCGCGATTTAACATCAAACTGAGCTCAAAATAGAGAAGAATGGGAAAAATTTCGCTAGACATTACATAAAATCTGACTCAGACATATCACGTGAGTTAGTCTGAGTCAGTTTTAGGGCGCGCAACTGCCTGCTCCTGCGTCACGTCTTGCGAGAATGACGCGTGTCATAAACAACTGTACAGTTTATGGTCTGACTTCGCAGTTTTGTGTTTGTTTGTAACTGTACGGGACTTAGTCAAATATATTACAGAAAGTTTCGAGATTCAACGTGGCATAGTATGGCCAAGTTTGTACACCAATTGACCAACGAATTAAAACATACCTGCCAATGGACTCTAAAGTTTAACATATTCAACACTAGTTCCTGCATTCATTTGTTTTATACACATTAGCCCTTGACGGCAATCTCATCTGATGTTAAGTGATGATGCAGTCTTTGATGGAAATTAACTAGCTATTTATCCTAATTATAATATTTATAATTACTGTCCTAATTGGTTTCGACGCGAAATCGTGCCAGAAATCACTTGGCGATACATCTTTGTCGGTAGGGTGGTAACTAGCCACAGCAGAAACCTCCGGTCAGATCAGACTCGAGCCGGGAATCGAACCCACAACCCAAAAGTTGGAGGCTTCTTCCATTGATTCTTCTTGATTGAATTTATAAATGCGCTTATTTATACACCACAGAGACAAAAATACCTAGAATAGTGCAAGCAACGTTGGTAATATCGCTTCACATATGTCACTTCCTCTGGTTCTTCTACAATCCTTATTACTGATTTCCTCACGTAGCGGTACTCCGCAATCAGCACTCCGCCGCCCACCGAGTGAATCTGAGTCTTATGGATACCCATATTAAACGAACAGCTGTGATAGCCTAGTTAGGACATCCACCTTCCAATCAGAGGGTTCGATCCCGGACACGCACCTCTAATTTTTCGAAGTTGTGTGCGTATTAAAAAAATATATAATTTCAGTTACTTTTCGTTTTTAAGCAGTTAAAATATCACTTGCTTCAACGGTGAAGGAAAACATTGTGAGGAAACCTGCACGCCTGAGTGTTCTCCATAATGTTCTCTAAGGCGTGTAAGTCTGCCAATCCGCACATGGATGGGCAGCATGGTGGACTATGGCCAAACCCTTCTCATATTGAGGGGAGACCCGCGCTCTATAGTGAGCCGACAATAGGCTGATCATGATGATGATGATGATGATGATTAAAGAAACATGTTTCGGATCCAACAACATCCCTGGCAACATGCCCTCTTCAAAGACCTCGGTTCGGTCTTCAGTCTCTGAGGGGTTTTGTACTAAAACCGCTGATATTTCTGGTGAAGACCAACAAGGTTGAAATAAAGCTATGTCAATGAATACACTCTTCAGAAGGTTTCCATCAGAAATTATGAAAGGACATTGAAATGTTTGTCACGTAAGCAGGTCCAGCACGTATAAAGGTGTGTTTACACTGCACGCGATCAATCTCCATCAGTGGAGACACTTATCAGTATCCGCCTACAACATAGCGCATTGCACGCGTAGATGCGTCTTTTACTTTACAGAGTTAAATATATCTTGAGATTCAAATAATAATTAATGACGAAAACTGCCGAAAAACATAAACTTAAAAGCTAATTAGAACAGTTAAATCTTAATAATAACTTGTTAATATATAAAAGTATAATATAAAAAATGATTAAATATTGCAAAACCCCTCGCGTCCTCTATCTCAGAATATCGCTTCTTGAAATTCAAATAGATTTTTTTTTTAAAACTAAGTCGGCTTAAACGTAATGAGTAGACAAAAGTGGTATTTTCTAACATTTTAATAATGAATAAAACGAATGATTATAATTTTGAGACGTATTTTGTTTCAGTTTTAAAATATTACCTTTGATAAATTAAAAAATAAGTATCTACCTAAATGGACTTCTGATGTTATGGTTGTAGTATAAATAGGCTTATAGCCGAAATTAATAATCAATGTAATCCAATATCAAGAAGATAGAAGATTGAATTTAGCCGCTCTGTTCTTTCTACTCATCCATATCGATGAGGATGGCGATACAAAATTCAATCTGCTATCTAAAGTTTTTGGAATAGATTGATTATTCATTTCGGCTGTAATACTCAGTGACAAACATAACTTCAGAAGTCCATTTAAGGTCAAATCTGGTAACGAACTATTATGGCAATTAGTTTTTTTTTATCAAAGGTAATATTTACAAACCGTCACAAATTTTACGTCTTCAAATTCTAATCATTTTTGCCCTGAGCCCCTTACCAAACAAGCCTGTATTGTGACGACATAAAAAAAACCTTTTAGAAACCGATTCACAAGAGCAACTTATCGTTGAATAAAAAAAAAAAACAAATGCCACTTCTAAACGTCCCAATCGCAGCGCGAGAACAAAGTTTAACACGATCGTCCATCAACCGCTTATCAAGCGGTAACCTTATCTCACGGGAGAAAAGTGTGGAAAATACATACAGAATTATTGTTTTCGGTAGCCGAACGTGAGCGGCGAACCTCGCTGCAGAATGTCTTACACCGGCCCGACAGCATGTCATGTGTGTACAGCTGTCTTACGAAGAGAGGCGTAAGTCAGAATAACATTACCTTCATTGTGATCATTGTGTGGTCTTTACTTTTAAAATGGTTGTTGGCTGATAATGGCAAGCATTAGGTTAAACATCTGAATTTCGATTTAGTTTACAATATTTACAATGGCAACTAAAACATACAGTATTTTCAAAATAAACACATTTATATATATTTTCTTAATAAATATCATCATCATCATGATCAACCCATTTGCTGGTTCACTACAGAGCACGGGTCTAGCTAATGTCTGCGATTTCGTTCGCATTTTCGGATTTTCCGTGATGAATGAACTCCTGCTTTTTCTATGAACTAGAAACTTACCTCGTTGATTTACTTTTAAGGATATACATAACCTGGATTAAAATACTGGGACTTAAGGTTTTCTAGTAGAGAAGTATGTATATCGCTTCATCATCATCATCATGATCAATCTATTACCGGCTCACTACAGAGCACGGGTCTCCTCCCAATATGAGAAGGGTTTGGCCATAGTCCACCACGCTGGCCATGTGCGGATTGGCAGACTTCACACGCCTTTGAGAACATTATGGAGAACTCTCAGGCATGCAGGTTTCCTCACGATGTTTTCCTTCACCGTTGAAGCAAGTGATATTTTAATTGTTTAAAAACGCACATAACTCTGAAAAGTTACAGGTGCGTGCCCGGGTTCGAACCCCCGACCTCTGATTAGGAGGCGGAGGCTATTACAGCTGAATAAATGTTTCTCCTGTCAATTGATTTACGCTTGACTATGGTCTTACCCTGATACTACTCATGAATTCATCGTCAAGATGAAACACGCAAAGGAAACTGTAAACAGGGGTCAGTCTATATTTATACCTAATTAAGGTTAAGGAACAATAGCTGTTTACAAAGCAAATTTTACATTAGATACATAAGACATTTTATTTGACACAAACTTACAACCACCATTTCAACCCTTTAGGGGTGTATTTTCTCAAAACCGTTTCTCAGCTGACCTCTACTTAATAAAAGGAATCTACCTTCCAAATTTAAAGTTCGTATGTTTTATAGTTCCTGAGATATCGTGATCATATGTCAGTCAGTCAGTCAGTGAGTGGTTTTTCGCTTTTATATATATAAATTACTTAGGCTTTGAATAGATACAATACATATCTACAAATTAAATTTAAAAAAACCTTGGCCAGAACGTACATAGTTTTTTTATACACCACAAGTTAACCCTTGACGGCATCTCACCTGATAGTAAGTGATATGCGTCTAAGATGATAGCGGGCTAGCCTGTTAGGGGTATGGTAACCCACACTCCTAATTAGTTCCTACGTGAAATCGCGCCGGAACGCTAAATCGCTTGGCGTCACGTCTTTGTCGTGAATATAGATCAAATTAAAACAATGCTAAAAAACACAACACACAAATAAAAAACACAAATTTTTGAATTTTTATTTAATCACGTTCTTGTTTCGGAAATATAATCTTTAATATGGGGGAATCAATGTATGTCATAAAACATTCACTTCAAAAACAATACTGTTTTAAGCTATAATAATTACTGCGGTATTTTTAAAATTGATCAAACACGAAATCGGCTTGGTAACTGAAGATACGTATGTATGTATCACAAGCAAATCAAATTGAAATGTTAACTTGAACTTTACAGGCGACACTAGTAAACTACAATATAAGGAGAACGGTCGAAGTGTGTGGTATTCTGGTGGCACATAAAATATGCTTTCGGCTTCCATTACTCAGCGTGAGCGTGACGACACTTGAGTTTAACGGCTCTATTAACAGTTGATATCGCATGTAATGACCCGTTCTCACAATCGTTCATTTATAGACCAAACATCGATGGGGCTAAGTCAATAGTTGCAGCTTAGTTAGTCCTATTGCCCAAGGTCTACGTGGATTCGGTTTCCGGGGGAAAAATCTGCCTATTGCACTCTCAGACTTATTAAATAACTATATTAAGCCTGCGACTACGTGCTCGTGTTTCGTAACTAATTATGACAGACTTTGATAAAAATTTCAAAACTCCCTTTTTCCACTTAGAGGTTTTTTTTTTAAATACTGTTTGATATTGCACTCGTATGTTATAATAGCTACATGTATACCAAATTTCATTCCCAACCTATGTAGGCGTTGATAGATCAGTCAGTAGTCCAATAATGGTAAGTATAAGTAATTTTATTTATGCAAATGTTTTGCATAACGAAATTCAAAAATATTAAAATTACGTCCGTACGTTACGTACTTAGTACCTACTTAGCATTATAAATAGCATTTATTCGGTTCTATGGACCTAATTATAAAACTTAAAAGTCACTTGAATAGTTATGTTTAAATTATAATGGTCGAATTAAAAGAAAGAATAGCCAGATCTAACAATATATATAGAATATATTGAATATATATATCTTTAAGATGGGAAACCAAATTAGCAAGCATACGTAAATTCCGCATTTATGACGTATGGCTATGATGACGTATCATGTTATATACTTTCGGCTCAACCAACATAAGACTGCATAGTAAATTCATTGAAAATAAAACCGGTTATGTTACATACGTCCATTTGATTACGGATGGTGTGTTTTCACATACAATTAAATCCCCCCATTTTCTTCTGGTGAGTGGTATATAGTCTGAAACTTATAACTCAAACTTAATCCTATCAACTTAATTATGCCTACTATGGACTCCTTTTGAACATTCATAATACTTCTTGATGATTGCAAGGGATAGCTATTTTTGTTAATATAATTAAAGCAACGAGGGAATCAAAAGCTCTGCAGTCTTGACTTAATCGGAGGGTATAAAATCTAGATATAGTTGCTAATGTTTCTTTAAATTCTGTTCAGTCTTTTGTAAAAGTTTGTGTACAAAATGTCTATCTAATAAATTAATATTATTTTTTTCTTTTTTAATTGATGTAATTAGACTTATAAAAATGATGAAATAATACTATGTATGTATATATGACATTGAGATAATTATTTTAGTTCTATTGTTGTATACCTGAAATGGCTGGATGTATTCGCAACGAAATGAAATACTTTAACAACGTCACAATTTTATTAATTGTTCATCGATATATTCGATGAACAATTAATAAAATTAAAATCTGTCATAATTAAAGTTAAAACTTCTTAACTTTAATTATGACAGACTTTGATACAAATTTCAAAACTCCTTGTTTCCACTTAGTAGATGTTTTTTTTAAATACTTTTGAATATACTCGTATGTTATAACTGCATGTATGCCAAATAAGATAAAAATATCAAAACGTCTCTTACACCGTTTTACTTATGTACGGCAGCTTAAAGCTCTTATATTAGTCCGGATTCGCCATTCATCCTCTGACAACTATATACGACAATAATTCTTTTTAATGTCCCTCTTGATTAGAGACGTACTGTCGAAACGCGACAAAAGATGCATACACGAAAGCTATTTAGATGTACTATATCCAAGGCTCCGAAGTTGCTGGGATTTTCCAGAATAACTCAAACTTTTAATACTTGAGTTCAATTAGTAATGCACTAGGTAATTGGTCTGAAGAACTCTATTTTTAGTAAACCCATTCTCCTCATTTGACCCACTTTAAAATTTATGTTTTTGTTTATGATGATTTTAGAATATTCGTTCTGAGAGTATAATATTTTAGTTTACATATTTCAATTTTATATATACTATTATCTAGACTGAAATTTTTAAGCGATCATCTATTCTTTGTTATAAAATGTAAAGTATTAACTGCAAAATTAGTAATAATTGCATTCAAAACTCATGTGATTTTTTGGCAAGCAAACGGTCTATGCTTGACCTGATTAAGTAATTTACAAGCTTACTTTCTTTCAGTATACTCATAGTTAAGTATTTTACCCACTATTATGCCAGAGAATATCTCGCCTCGCCTCGTTAGTCTATGGGCTAACATGTTTTACTAGGATTCAGGAGAAGGAGGTACTTGGTACTGAATCGAGATGTAGTTTGCTAGAAAGTTATTAGTACCAGCTCGGAATAAGGTCACTGGCAATATCTACCCCTATAGTCTCTGAGGTACGTGATTATATCTATTAAAACCCCTAAAATAATATCCTGTTTTCCGAGATACAGTCTTAACTAGTTCGGAAAACAGGTGCATAATGGTAGTGTAATATTATATTAGACAATTTAAGTTATAAGACTTCTATTGTAAACTATATGTATGTTTTGCTGGAATAAATAAATTTTTTCTTCTTCTTTCTTCTTCTTCTTATGGAGAGCCTTTTCTTTTGTGTTTTGTTGTATTTTGTTTTTGTTATGCCCACATAACCTAGACATGTTATATTATCAGTTATGACTTTACAATGTCCCAAAAATAAGGTTTTATGCATGGTTACTACATTCACAAGGTTGTTTAGCCATGATTTATCATTTGTTTAATTCAAATTTCGTGTCTAAGGAACAAACTATGGCCACAACTAACATCTGTCATAAGTTATAAATACGGCTTACGTAATGCGCGAATTAAAACTTAACCTCATTATAGTTGGAAATGGGACTACTTTCTAATTATGTATTTTTAAATATATGATATACATGTAATTTGAAAGGTAATTGTATAAAATTTTATAGAAAACTTAAAAAAAATGTTTTTATCACTTAGGAGTTTGAAAAATAGATAGTAGCCGATTCTCATACTTACTGAATATGCGTAGAAAATTTCATAAAAATCACTCGAGCCTTTTCGAAGGAGTATGGGAACAAACTTCTTGACACGAGAATTTTATATATAAGATTATCAAATGTCTTTTATATGATTACTTTAATAGATTATAATTGATTGATTAAAATGAATAAACTTAAGTACACTCATTTTCCATTATTAAATCTAGTAATAGCTACGTTACCTTGAATATACAAGGAACAAATTTAATAATTCTACTAAGTTTTAGTACAGTTTTAATTAACTTAAACCGAAAAATTTGGACCTGCATTACTATTGAAAATCATCTTCGCATATGCTTCAGCATATGCGAAGATGATGGACAGTTCACTGTCCATCCATTCAAAGTGTTATAGATATGTGTATATGTTTAAGCTGTGATACCCTAGTGGTGAGGACGTCCGCCTTTGTATCAGAGGTCAGGGGTTCGAACCCGGGTACGCACTTCTAACTTTTCAAGAGTTATGTGCGTTTTTAAGTTAGTAGTAGTAAGTGCGTTTCCAAATATCACTTGCTTTAACGGTGAAGGAAAACATCAAACAAAGGCGTGTGAAGTCTGCCAACTCGCACATGGCCAGCATGGTGGACTGTGGCCAAACCCTTCTCATACTGAGAGGAGACCCTCTGCTCTGTAGTGAGCCGGCAATGGGTTGATCATGATGATGGTATGTTTGTAATATTAAATCCATATTTTTATATTATTAAACGATCCTAGCGCAGTGTTGAATGATCTGCGGTCCAATAAGCGGGACGTTCCGGGTTCTATCTTCGGCAGGGATATCTAGAATTCTACAAGTTGCTTAGAAACCATTTAGAAGTATAGCCCGCCTACCATCTTAGACTTGTCAAGGGCTAAGGATGTTGTTATACAATCGAATGCCACCACATACGTACTTTAATCGTGAAATATTACACTGTTTTTTAAGCAGACATGTAATTAAAACTTCCTTCAAATGCCTGTTTAGTAAACTATCCGTGTTTTGTCGTCATTTTAATCGCCAAAACAGTTATGTTTTCGTAGAATGACCGCTCACTGATCGTAACATAGATAGGGCAGGACAAAAATGAGAGAGACACAGATGCGAAGACAAAAAAATGTTTTGACAGGGGTAGTAATAATTATTTGCTACACGTAAAAAGACTATAAAATATCTGTGATATAAAAAGCAAAGATTTACAGTATATGTAAGAATTTTTTTTTTTTTTATCCACTACAAGTTAGCCCTTGACGGCAATCTCACCTGATGGTAAGTTATGATGCAATCTAAGATGGTAGCGGGCTAACCTGTTAGGGGTATGGAAAACTCATACTCCTAATTGGTTTCTACCCGACATCGTGCCGGAACGCTTAATCGCTTGGCGACACGTCTTTGTCGGTAGGGTGGTAACTAGCCACGGCCGCAGCCTCCAACCAGACCAGACTCGAGCCGGGAATCGAACCCAGGACCTCCAACTTTTTAAAGCGACAGCGCGCACGCTGCGCCACGGAGGTCGTCAAGAAATGTGATAACTTGAAATAGTTTTCTATCTCCAGACTTTATTACTGTGAATTCACATCATTCATCAATCATTTTCTGGCGATTCTTAATCTAACTTCCTAACCACTAGACCGACAAGGTAGATTGTACCATTTATATTTTGTCAACACTTAGGTTATTTAAAATTTCAAAGTAGGTAGGCTTATTTGAAATAAATCTTGAATTTTCCTTAAGCTTCATGGAGGTCAATAATTTGCTTTCTTTATAATACTAAGTACCTCGTGATCTTGATGATGATGATGAAATGAAATGATAAACATATTAAATATAATGTCACATGTCGGAAACAGTATTCTTTTGGTAATTTTACACGTATCTATCTAGAGGTTCGCTAATAAATGTTCGCTAATAAATTTGAATCTCAAGAGCTGGTCATGTGACCGCCAGACGGCAGTGATGCAGCGCAAACTTAGATCTGATGACCACCTGTTACTACACCATAAATCCTGTTATATCAAAAATCATCTAAACTTCCATTAATTTGGAGAAATTTATACGAATAGGGACAAATCGTTGGTTTCTAGAAGGATGCTTAGAAATAAAATACCGTTGGCAAAAAACTTACACGGTTATTGAACGTTCAGTTAGTCAGTAGTATAACTTGAATTTTGATTAAATTATTTCTAATTAGGTAAGTTACTTCACCGAACCGTTTCCTTAAGTATATAAAAGATCCAATGTTATCAATCACTTAAATTATTTTAAAACAAATTCTGTATGACCTTGTGAAATTATAGCTTCTGCGCAAAACTAAAATATTAAAAGTATCATTATAAATATATATTATATTAGGCTAGGACATCATCTATGTGTGTGTCAAATTTTATTCAAATATGATCGTATTTATTTGAGTTTGATTGAGTGACATCCACACGTCAAAATATGCCTGTTTACAAACTTTAACAGTTTAATATCTTACATTTTTTAAGCCTGATATGTAGACGCGACAGGAAATACTATAGAATGAAGAACGAACGAAAGACAAAATTTTCAATATTGAACGAAGATTAAGAAAGTTAATATAATTGAATATATTGTCACATGTCGGAAACATTATTCTTTTCATTATTTTACATTCATGAGGTTCGGCAACAAATGTATATCAAGAGTTGGTCATGTACATTAAAAATTTCAGTCAAGTCGATTAGGTACACTCACACTCACATACAGATAATAAAAGTCTTTAAGTCTTCTGATGTCGACTCAAAGACTCTCACTCTCTATGTATTATCTGTATGCTGGCAGCTGTATCACAGGGGACCGAAGAGCTGCCAACTACCTCGGACAAAGAATTAGTCTAGCCATTCAAAGGGGGAACGGTGCTAGTATCTTCGGAACCTTGCTTAAAGGGACTCCTTTTAATAATATATTTTAGTTATGATGTTTAAATATTTTTATTTATTTTTTTAAGATTTTTAGTTGTAGGTTAATCTAAGTTTTATTTTAAGTTTTATGTAACATGTTTGATGTATAAGATAATAAAAGACATAACGACAAGCGATTTATCGTTCCAGTAAGATGACACGTGGAAATCGATTCGGAGGATGTATTCAGTCGACATCGATGGATCCTCTGATTCTACAAATGCGCGACGATAAGCAATTAATATGAGGTGACCCATCTAGTCGTTTTTCCGCGATGTAACATGTATTGACATATGTTATGAAATCTTGACTTGAACTTTTGTTTTAATTTTATTATATCTAGTGACTAGTTTTTGGTTGATGCCTTTGTAGTTAATTATAACGTTGTGAAAACCTGTATTAAGCTAAACACACACACAACGGTAAATAATGGTCATGTAAAATGTATTAGCTGTTGGTTTTCCATAATAAATAAATAAATAAATAAAAATATATCTATTTGTTTTTTTTTTTGTAATCATAATAGATCTCTTTAGTGTTATTATTTTTTTTGCCACCACTACTCATACGCAACTTGGGCACGCACCGTTTTTTGTCGCTAAACGCAGCGGCCATCTGGTAAGGATTTTTTTTTACCACACAAAAAACATCTCTGACCCTTTCTTACCTTTGTGCTGGCCCTCGTTTTTTCACAAAACTGAGGCCCCTCACAATAGTTGAATTAGCGTATTAGTTAAATTTTCGTAGAGCGGACGAAGTTTTTGATTGAACCTAACGGATTGTACCGTAACGGTTTTGAGTGAGTAGATCTTTTTTGTATTTCCTACCTATTATAGATTCAATAAGTAGGATAATTACTTTTTTATTTTGTTTGGTTATTAACGATTATATGCTTGTTTGGTGACCAGTATAATAGTTGTGCACCTGCGTTTCGATTTCTAATTGGACATTATTATTTTATTTCAATATACCGTCTTGCGTGTTTCGTCATCCACTATAGTTTTCCTGAATATTTAAGTAATCTAATGATTAAGAATAAAAAAAATACAAGTAATTGATTTCATTTCAGCAATATTGGATCAATTCATTTCGACTTCGCAAGTTTTATAGTTTATTTTTTAAATATCGAGAAACCGTTGTTCCTTGATAAAATGTATACTTTGTACGGTGTAAGCTATATTTATGCAATCGCTAATCATAGCGAAACCCATCAGGGTTTAGATATAGGCAAGCTAAGTTTACGATTAAGTTATATTAGTTAGAAGCTTATAGTTATGGTGCCTATAGTTAATTAAGGTAAAAGTTATTATTATGTTTGTATTTAAATTTTATTATAGTTTTCCTTTAGTTGTAGTAGTTAGTATCCTGATTATTTATTGTTAATAATGGTTTACTTGTCTACAATTAGGCTAATCTTTTTTTTTATCGCTGGGAAATCCTCTCCGGAAGAGGCGACGCAGGCAGGACTGCGCCGATTCCGGCGGGTTATGTGGGACGCCACAGCAGCCAGAGCTTAAACAAGAATACCCTCTAAAACCCAGCGATCCTTCGCGTCACCTGGTGACTGAGAGACGAGAACGCTCGCGCACTCGTCCAAAACAGCATAAAGTTAATCCTGTAAAGATAAGCTTAAATTATGAAATAAATAAATATATAAATGCTCTGAAATCATGCATAAACAATAGCATTTTTTATACTTCTTATTTATTTTTAAATCTAATAATCTTAATATTTTGCGACGTATTTAGTAACCAAGTTTTAGCAAACATCGACAGAGAAATTTCAGTAATTATAAATTCCCAAGTCGGGCATCTAACCTGAGCCTTCTTATAAGTCCGCATCGTTCACCACTCCGCCAGGGAGGTCATCAAGAAACGCCAAGAACATTCTAGAAGCACCAATTGCATCATGAGTCACACAGGACTTTTTCCCAAATTGTAAAAGCACCGTTCAAAAATAATAAAGACTTCGTAATCTGTCGTCTTAATCACAGAGACGTGCATTTCGTAATTTTCAAGTTTCAAGTTCAAAAGCTCGCCGACTGCAGTGCCAATCGAAGTCCTTGAAATTAAAAAAAAAATTAAAAAAAGTAAAGCGTCCCGGTTCTCGACCGGGAGTGAATGAATGAGTGAATGAGCGATCGAATGCTTGAGTTTAAATATCGGTACGCGGATCTTTCCGTTTGTTGTATTAAATGGTTTTTACAATGGGCAATATTGGAGTGCGGGGGAAGCCAATGGCTGCGAGATGGAATGTGGTGTATAGAAATTGTGCAACGAAATTCGCGAGGGGAGTAACATTATAATCAATAGCCTATTTCGGTATTGAATTGTTATATGATAATATTGATTTTGAATGTGAGTTAGAGGTATTTTTTGTTAAGGATATCGCTTAAATCAACATTTCTTGAAAGTGCATTATAATTTAGGAATGTTAAGAATTGTGATAGAATGCCCACGAGTTTGTTGAATTAAGATATTTCTTACACTGAAAACATATGTTTTTAATTTTTCCTATGTAAATGGGCTAGCAGCTAAAACAAATGTTTTCTTCATCATCATCAACACGATCAACCCATTATCGGCTCATTACAGAGCACGGGTCTCCTCTCAATATGAGAAGGGTTTAGCCATAGTCCACCAGGCTGGCCATGTGCGGATTGTCAGACTTCACACGCCTTTGAGAACATTATAGAGAACTCTCAGGCGTGCAGGTTTTCTCACGATGTTTTCCTTCACCGTCGAAGCAAGTGATATTTTAATTACTTAAAAACGCACATAGCTCCGAAAAGTTAGAGGTGCGTGCCCGGATTCGAACCGCTGACCTCTGATTAGGAGGCTGACGCCCTAACCACTAGACTATCACAGCTTTTTGAATGTTTTCTTAAATATTGCCAAATGATAATCCTTACCTATTTTTTGTACCAAAAAATAATGAAAGATACCTTCGAAAATGTGATGTAGGTAAGTTAACTGTATATATAATATGGGTAGACCTAATCAGTATTTTTTTTTATTTACAAAGCGGGCAAGGGAACAGGCTGCTCACCTGATGTTAAGTGATTATTCATGAACATTTGCAGCGACTGAAGCGCTTCCGACTGACCTCCAAATTGATTCCGAGTAGATACCTCCTTTTGACGACCTCCGCGGCGCAGCGCGTGCGCTGTTGCATTTTAAAGTTGGAGGTCCTGGGTTCGATTCCCAGCTCGAGTCTGGTCTAGTGGGAGGCTTCGGCCGTGGCTAGTTACCACCCTACCGAAAAAGACGTGTCGCCAAGCGATTTAGCGTTCCGTCACGATGTTGTGTAGAATCCAATTAGGAGTATGAGTGTACCATACCCCTAACAGGTTAGCCCGCTACCATCTTAGACCGCATCGTCACTTGCCATCAGGTGAGATGCAGTCAAGGGCTAACTTGTGGTGAATAAAAAAAAAAGATTCCTCATATCAGAATGCCAAATTGCTTAACGGTATATCTTTGCCAGTAGGGTGGTAACTTCCTGTAGCCGAACCCTCCCAACAGACCAGACTCAAGCCGCGAATCAAATTCAAGCCCTCCCAATTTATAATACGACAGCACTTTAATATATGGTGCTGTGATAGCCTGGTAGTCAGGACGTCAGGTCGGTGGTTCGATCTCGGGCACACCTAACTTTTCGGAGTTATATGCGTTTTTAAGCAATTTAAATATCACTTGCTTCAACGGTGTAGGAAAACATCGTGAAGAAACCTGCACGCTTGAGAGTTCTCCAGAATGTTCTCAAAGGCTTGTGAAGTCTGCCAATCCGTGTGGCCCGCGTAGTGGACTATAGCCAAAACCTTCTCATATTGAGAGGAAACTGTTCTGTAGTGAGCCGAAAATGGGTTGATCATGATGATACAGGTCATTACTTAGTGTAGGGTTCACTGGCAAGTTTTGATGATATGGAAATGTATGCATAAACATATGTACGGGTATGTAATAGAGATAATGGCATATTTGGTTCATTTAAATTTTTCCTATGTAAATCAACTTGAAACGTATTTGTAAGTCTAAATGCTAAGGTAGTCCCATACATTCGGACAAGATATAAGGTTGCATGACAAACATCCCCTATTAGGCTTCGTGACTGCCGGAGCCATTTCGCCGTCGTATTTATCGAATCGTTCCGTGCGACACGCCGCAGACACCGCTGTGGTGTGTTCCACCAACAAATGTGAAATCGTAATATTGTGAAGGCGACTGGATAAATATATTTATTTATACCAATCAATCATAATCTTTATTCAAAGTCCTTTAAAAGACACTGAATCATCAATAATTTAAATAGTAGTGATTTGATGGTGATAACTACATTCGTAAACTTAAAACTAAAGCTATGAGGGTTCCAAACGCGCCCCGGTCTATGAAGAGCCCATAACAAACTAAGCCACGTAAATACTAACAAATGTGAAATCGTAATATTGTGAGAGCGACTGGAAACATATCTTTTTTTAAACTAATCAATCAATCAATCATAATCTTCATTGACGCGTCAATAATGTACATAGTAGTGATAACTACAAGTACATTCGTAAATTTAAAACTAAAGCTATGAGGGTTCCAATCGCGCCCCGGTCTTAGAAGAAGCCCATAACAAACTAAGCCACGTAAATACTAACAAATGTGAAATCGTAATATTATGAGAGCGACTGGATACAAATGTATTTTTATACCAATCGATCCATCATAATGTTTATTTAGTCCTTTAAAAGACACTTATGAATCATCAATAATTTATATAGTGCATACGTATACTTAAAACTAAAGCTATGAGGGTTCCAAACGCGCCCCGGTCTTAGAAGAAGCCCATGACAAACTAAGCCACGTAACTAACAAATGTGAAATCGTAATATTATGAGAGCGACTGGAAACATATCTTTTTTTAAACTAATCAATCAATCAATCATAATCTTTATTGACGCGTCAATAATGTACATAGTAGTGATAACTACAAGTACATTCGTAAATTTAAAACTAAAGCTATGAGGGTTCCAAACGCGCCCCGGTCTTAGAAGAAGCCCATAACAAACTAAGCCACGTAAATACTAACAAATGTGAAATCGTAATATTGTGAGAGCGATTGGCTACATATGTTTTTTTAAACCAGTCAATCAATCAATCATAATCTTCATTAACGCGTCAATAATTTACATAGTAGTGATAACTACAAGTGCATTCGTAAACTTAAAACTAAAGCTATGGGGGTTCCAAACGCGCCTTGGTTTAAGAAGAAGCCCACAACAAACTTACGTAAATTTTCTTTTTGGTATCACCATCTCACATGCCACTTAAAACTATTAAAGAGCTATCTTATTAGAGCAATATTTCATACCCAAGCTTTTTTATCGTTTACATAATCGTTTACACTATATAAAAACTGTTCTACATGATTACATTTTATGTAAACTTTGAACTAATTGAGAGACATCCCAGAAATTTCATTTGGTAGTTTGCTTTAAAATTGTATACAAATATACCTTTGAATGAATGAATACCCTACAAGTTAGCCCTTGACGGCAATCTCACCTGATGGAACGTGATGATGCAGTCTAAGATAACATTTTAGGGGTATGGTAAACTCTTACTCCTAATTGGTTTCGACACGACATCGTGATGGCACGCTAAATCGCTTGGTGTCACATCTTAGTCGGCAAAATGGTAACTAGCCTCGGCCGAAGCCGCTCACCAGACCAGACTCGACCCGAGAATTGAAACCAGGACCTCAAACTTTATAATACGACAGCGCACGAGCTGCGCCACGGAGATAGTCGAATTGATGTCAAAAGATGATAAGTTTAATGAATTAATTAAAATACAAAATTGAGTTTCTTGCATTGTCTTTCTTCAGTGCATTGTTAAATTTTTAATTAATTATTGACTATATGAGATGTTATTTTAAAAATTAACAAGGATAAGTTTGTTGTGTGCTTCTGTATAGGTATTTCTCTTCTATCTCTCTTGCTCTCGTGCCTTTGGAGGAGGTGGGCGATGGAAACGGGATCGTCCATCACTCACTGTACGATCCTCGAGTTGGCTGTTGAACTGTTGTTCCGGCACACCTCTAACCGTCGACACTGGGCACGTTGTGCCCGAGGAGAATCTGCTGCGGCGGACGCCCGCTGGTTGAGTTGCGGTTTCAGCGAAAGCCTTCCCGTCGCTCCACCATACAGCGGTGAGGGTTTTAGTCAGTAGGAGTCTGACTTAAACTCTGTGCCTCCCCGTACAGGTATCCATGAGTATTTAATCCACGATAAAAAAAAAAACATCGCTATTACCACAAGAATTAAAATTATACGAAATATATTATATGAACGGTTCGTAGACGCTTAAATTAGGTTTTCTTGGTAGAAGATAATTTTTTTTTTAATTTAGATTTCGCACCGTGCGTACGCGAACGTGTACAGAGGTGGGCAGAGGCCACGGGTCACACGTCATGGCACGGACATCGCCGCCCCGCCCTCGGACTCGATGGCCTGTCGGTGCTCGCTTCTTTGCGGTAACGATAACAGATAAATAGTAATCGCTTATAACTTTACTATCATATGCTTAATGGGGCCTATCGTTACTTCTGTAGTGATATACTAAATTAATTAAATCAAATTAAAATAGCTTTATTCATGATAACAACAAATCGCAGAAATGTGTTTTCTCAAAAATCAAGTTTTCTGTAATAACATGATGTTACTGAAACCGAGCAACTTATCCAAGGGGACAAGTCTGTGTTAGCGACGCGATTCTAAGAAGCTATATATAGATATATATATATCTACATTATGCTGTATTTATTAATTAAGACATATTTTACGAGTTGTTTGTAAGGGTTAAAATGTTATTAATCTGTATATGTACGAAAGAGTATAAAACTGGACTAGAATACTATTATTAATGTAAGTTGGTTGTCATTATGTCGTGCCGCCACGCTATTGGTTCCCGCCGAAACGGTGGCAAGTGATTGGTCCACGCAAAATAGCAATAACAATGGACGCCACGAGGACGTTGCGATAAGTTTCGTGATATTTAGAAAGGTTTAAATTTAACTGGCTTTTATATCTAAGATTTATATGTACTCACAACTTTACAATATACTTATATGTATATTATTTCTCTCTCCCTGCTTCATTTTTATATGAACACGAATTTACATGCATATTAAACGCATTGATAATATGATTGAACCAAATGAATGAATGAAATTCATTGTACAAAGTACAAACGTAAAGAACAATTAAAGAAAATTTAATTCCTAATGAAATGAGAAAATTTAATTCTTTTGGCGATTTTTATTTTTCTATAAGCTTTCGTTTTATAAAAACTTTTAACTTATTGATAGACATCTCCAAGATATCAATTGGTAATTTATTATAAATTAGAATAAAAGTTCCTTTGAAAGAGTTATTAATTTTTGGCAGCCTACTAAACGGTACTACAAGTTTTTGATTCTAATCTTCAGTTCGTTACAGTCAATTTTTTTCTTTAATTTATCAATATTTTTATGGACACACATTAAATTTTCATATATATGATATATATTGGTTATAAATACACCTAGCAGTGGTTTTTATTAATATTAAGTAAACTATGAGTAATATTTTGTCTGTGGACGGTACAATGCAATGGGTACTTAATCCTATTTTTTCACAGAAGGTGGTACTAGGCGGGGACGGTACGGGCGCGCGTGGCCTTTGGCTATCCGCCCGCCCAGGCCAGCCAACCTTGCGCCGAAAGAAGGCCAGGTTATTCTAACCATTTTACAACTATAATTAAACATAAGACGTAAAATTATAGTTGTCTTGTCGACTTCCGGTGCGCAGCACGTTCTGGTGGGGAAAAACATTTAGGAGTATGGGTTCACCATACCCCTACCAGATAACCCTGCTATGCTATGCTACTATCTTGAACTGCATCATCACTCACCACCAGGTGAGATTACTGTCAAGGGATAAAAAATATATATTGATATATGAGAAATTTCATGTTTGCCAGAAAAATTATTACAAGGAAAAAAACGTGCAAATCTTCATTTCTCAACGAATTTTATATAAAACTTATATCAATTTTAGGCTTCCGAACCTCATAATGGAGTACGGAACCCTCTTGAAATATCCAGGCAATGATAAAAATTCCATGGAAATTGTGAAATCAAATGAAATCTCTTTTGAAATCAAAGGCCTGTAAGTAAATTAATATTTTAAAATAAAATAACTGTGAATAAAATAACCATTTTTTTATGGTTGGTATATAATAGTTTGTATAAAAATATTAGTCAAATATTAAACTTGAAGGAATGAGTCAGAGGGTCGAACGTATGAAAGCCTCTACATTTCCTAGTAGAATATTTAACTGACGTTTAAGTAATACCAACATCGGTAGGGGCAAAGTTGGCCTCACGATTTTCAAGACCAAAATCAAATTAGCGGCGAAGTAAAATCTCTGTACTAAAATCATGAAATATGTCTTGTTTATTCTACCTTAGAAGAGGCTGAGTAATTTAGTTATAATATTGTTTAGTTAAGCGTTAAGTTAAGCGGCCTAGTGGTTAGGGCGTCAGCCTCCTAATGAGAGGTCGGCGGTTCGAATCCGGGCACGCACCTCTAACTTTTCGGAGTTATGTGCGATTTCTGAAGATTAAAATATCACTTGCTTCAACGGCGAAGAAAGACATCGTGAGGAAACCTGCACGCCTGAGAGTTCTCCATAATGTTTTCAAAGGCGTGTGAAGTCTGCCAATCCGCACATGGCCAGCGTGGTGGACTATGACCAAATCCTTCTCATATTGAGAGGAAACCCGTGCTCTGTAGTGAGCCGGTAATGGGTTGATCATGATGATGATGATGATTGTTTAGTTACCTTTAAGACGGCATAGTAAAAATACTCTTAATATGACAACAGATGTTGACATTTGATTGCCTGTATCCAAGTGTTTGTTATCGTAGATTTGGTATAAAAATAGTAAAAATACTTTTTGAATAGTTAATTCTTTCTGGTAGTAGGTAAACATGATAACAGATTGTCTGCATGTCTAAGACTAGTTATTTTATTGGTATAATGATATCAAAAAGACTGCTTAGCGAAGTTATTGGAAAATTGTAATTGAATAAAGTCAAATACGATTGCACCGGAATTATTTATTTTATTGATTTATTTAAACATTAGATACATAACAAAAGAATGAAAATTTACTATTTATTATACATCACACATTTTACATAAAACGTAAAATAAAACTTAGATTAACCTATAGCTGACCTATAGCTAAAAATCTTAAAAAATAAATAAATATTTAAACATCATAACCAAAATATATTATTAAAAGAAGTCCCTTTAGAATGAAAATACATAAAAATGAAAATAAATAAAGCAATCTCTTCCGGACCACCTTTTTAAAAGAAGAATAAGATAAAGGCGAGAAATCGCAACACATATACATATATACATACTAATAATTACATAATATAATTAAAAATAAAGTCTATTTAAGATCCATGTGGTAGGTACTTAACGGTGTGCAGATTAAAAACCGTTCTATATCAAAAGCATATGGAGGTTTAACTCTTTAATCTACTGACCTATTTCTTAATATCCTTACATCCTGTTTTTTAATATTAAAGAAAAAAATATAATGCTACTTACATAAAAACTGCACCACGTGCCCTTTAACTTGACTGTTCATCGCTCAAACATCTGCTAAGTATTGTTTAAGTAAAACTCAAGTGTTCATCTTAATTTAAGTTTTTTTTTCTGTCACTCGTTGAAGCCTATATGAATAACTGAATAAAAATTATATTTCATATTATATATATTTTTTTAACAGCTGATAAGACGTTGAATATGCAATGGCTAAAACACACGGCCATTAAAATGATTTTTAATTAACTAGACTAAAATAAGTAATTTTTTTTTATCGTGGGTATATCCTCATGGATACCTCTGTGCCTCCCCGTGGCGCAGAGGTACTGACTGTCAGACTCCTACTGACTAAAACCCCCACGTGTTCCTACTCACCGCTGTATGGTGGAGTCACGGGAAAGCTTTTGCATACAACCGCTACTCCACCAGCAGGTGTCCGCCGCAGCGGACCCTCCTTGGGCACGACGTGCCCAGTTTCGCCGGTTAGAGGTGTGCCGGAACAACAGCACACCAGCCAACTTGAAAACCGTACTGTGAGTGATGGACGGCCCCGTTTCCATCGCTTTTTAGACAATATATAATTTGTACCATCAATATACTATCAAACTATTTACGATATATTGTATATTTGAGTAGTCTCTCAATTTTATCGTTATATTAAACGCTTAAAGCTTAAAAATAACTTATTTTTCTGTGTAAAGTTGTACGAAAATGACATAAAGGGGATAAGACCTTAGCCTGGATCTCGTACGATAGTTTAAACCCATTTTATCATATAATTAGACTATTAGTTGCGCCTACCAGTTCGCTACAAATAGCAGCATGAACAATGATCTTTTACGTAACTCGCTCGCTGGACAAACTAATATTCCATACCGTTCTGCGATTTTCTAATCTTTCAATTCAGTATTCCACGTTCCGTTCCTTGAATACGGAATGATAAAATGCTGCGTTCGGTACACTTTTCGGAACACCTCGATAAATTACCTGATTTTGAGTTTTGTGATGATTTGACGACCTCCGCACATGGCCAGCGTGGTGGATTATGGCCAAATCCTTCTCATATTGAGAGGAGACCCGTGCTCTGTAGTGAGCCGGTAATGGGTTGATCATGATGATGATGATGATGATATTCCACAGCATTAGATACTGGCGATCAGCCTCATTGAACCAACTTTACGCCTCTCTTTAAGGAGATAGGAATGTAGTGATTAATCTCTTCATCGGGTTTCGATTAAGTAAAATCAGATGAAGGCAGACCGCCGAGCGTCAAGTAACTCTGTATATTTAGGGTATCGCTCTTCTCTGTAGCATGTTCACTGTGCCTGCTATGTTATGGTGTTTAGTAGATTATGCTTTCCTAGCTGGAGTACCTTATGGAGTAGTATTATGTCACGTACGCATTTTTAAATCATACGGCATTTTATCAAGCACCGTTGACCAAAAAGAAGCTCACCGTCACGGGCGGTGGGTGCGCACGCGCCGGTCACATAGGAAGTCGTTTGTCGTTTCACTTCGCCTATTGTCTCACCGTTGTTCTCATTTGACACATGTCGTATATTAAACCGTGATGGGTGGGTTTGGTGGCTGCTACTTCTGCAAGTTGTGTTATTACGGTGACCTCTCGACACAGCGATGCCATCAACGTCATCTTTGTGCCTTGTGATGTTATAACTCGGACTGTACCTGGCATTGACATATTCTACGACACATTTGCTGTGTTTAGACAGAAACTGATCGATTATCTATGTCATGATCGGTGAGTCTCCCATCGCTTATTTGAATTTAATAAAATTTTCATGTTAATATCATCACCATGATCAACCCATTCTCGGCTCACTACAGAATACTGGTCTCCTCTCAATATGAGAAGGATTTGGCCATAGTCCACCACGCTGGCCATGTGCGGATTGGCAGACTTTACACGCTTTTTTTTAAGAATATCACGGAGAACTTACAGGCATGTACGATGTTTTCCTTCACCATTGAAGCAAGTGATATTTTAATTGCTTAAAAAACTCACTCGTGTGATAGTAGATAGTTATTCGAATTTTCGATTCGAACCCTCGACCTCGGATTAGAAGGCTGACGTCCTAACCACTAGGCTATCACAGCTTCCCTAACCACTAGAATATCACAGCTTCATAAATATTTCTATATATAAGAGAAGCCCATTCAGAGAGGTGAGAGGCAGGTTTTCGGGATTTAAAATCATTATCACCATAGGAATAAGTAATAACTGAAATTTATGTTAGAGTGGTAACCCAGCATTGTTAAGCGCAGGGTTGTTAGACCCTCTGCTAGGTAGGCAGACGACATGAAGCAAATTTGTAACAGGAGCCACTTAAATTGCTCTATCAGCCAGGAATACTTCAATTTCCTAACCTAATTTGGGCTCGATTTGATAATATCGCAATAAAAATTGTATGCTTCAAATCAAATTAAATACAAAACATCTTTATTGAAATAGTCCTTTAAAAGGCACTTTTGACGCATCAATAATTAACATAGTAGTGATTAGATGGTGATAACTACATTCGTAAACTTAAAACTAAAGCTATGGAGTTCCAAACGCGCCCCGTTCTAAGAAGAAGCTTACAACAAACTTAGCCGGGTAAATTTTCTTTTTGTTATCACCATATCACATGCCACTTAAAATTATGTTAAGAGCTTATTAGATCTTATTAGAGCAACATACCCATGCTTGACCGTCCGACCCCCCCGTTAACCGTCCGACCCCCCCGTTATCCCAAACGTCGCCTAAGCCGAGGTTCGGCCTCAAAGGAGGCGCCCTTCGGCAGTCGTTCCCTTAGTTTCTTCGAGTCCTAGGGCTCAAAATTTCTTCTAGCATAGCTTCTTTCCAAAGCTTGCCAAACAGCCCGGTTACGCTGTGGCAACCAATAGGGTTTGTACAGCAAATAGACAGTCCGAAAAAAAAATACCCATCTTTGCTTATCATTTACAATTTTCGAGTCAATATATCATTGTTTTGTTCAAAAACTAGATTACCGAGCATATACTCGTAAGTAGGTACCTTCACGTAAACGCCATAATTATGACACGTGGCCGTCATAACGCGGAAGACTCGGACACATTGCGGCTGTCATGTGCCAAGGAGCAGGGGGCAATGGTCTGGAGGTAATCTGCGCGCAGCAAAGCGTTAAGATCGTTACCATGATGATTGTCATTTGGCCGAGGCTGGTGCGGAACATCATCTGGTGATAGAATCGCGCTTACTCTAAAATCCCGTACGCGTATTGCCGTTGTGTGGTATATGACATGTAATGCAATGCAAAATGCAAAGACAAAAAAAAATGCATAATATCTGCTCCACGTTGCCTTAATCTATTGTTTCGAATTGACACTTGCAGACAACCATAGTGATTATTACTGCGTCACCGAGGGGTTTGGCAAGCATGAAGCTCAGCCTGAGAGAAGAGCAACCTGGGCTCGACGACTTCTGGGGAACGTCCCCCTAAGGGCGTCTCTTGTGAGACTCGGACCTCGACTTAGGGTGACGTTGGGACTTGTTGGGTTTTTTGGACTGGTGTCTCAGTCCGAGCGCCCCCGTGACCGTGGATGAGACCCACGTCCGGATGACGTCGGACCTTAATCTAGAGCAGGCCAGCTGGTATAATACATTCAATATTAACTGGCGTCTCTCCACTTGAGACCGTCATTAGCAATAACAATAGGATTAAGTCGTGGCGGGTGAATTCTTTGTATTACAAAACACGTGCGGCGTTCAAACTGTGTTTCAAACGTTTTTGATACTTTCCCTATGTTATCTTCCTTTAAATAATATAATCAAATAGAAATACCGCTTCAAAATCATCTTCCAATTTTTGTAATTGTGTTTTATTTAACATACGTAACTTTTTTGAATTATTCTTTGATTATTCAAACACTGGTCGGTTTACAACAAAATAGATAAGGCCGAAACGGCTTCTTTAAAAATTAATGGGCTCTATGAGTGTTTGGTTTATTACCCCTATTGTTTAGGTTCAAGTGGAAATATGCACTATACTTTTGTAGTGAGAAGCACCAACACCTCACTTTTGCATACAGGTTGGATGGCTAACTCTGGAGATGCTGGATGCTGGGTGGGTGGGGGTATGTGTTTTTGTTTGTGGACTTTTAAGTTGACGACCTCCGTGGCGCAGTGCGTGCGCTGTCGAATTATAAAGTTGAAGGTCCTGGGTTCGAATCCCGGCACGAGTCTGGTCTGGTGGGAGGCTTCGGCCGTGGCTAGTTACCACCCTACCGACAAAGACGTGTCGCCAAGCGATTTAGCGTTCCGGCACGATATCGCGTAGAAACCATTTAGGAGTGTGGGTTAACCATACCCCTAACAGGTTAGCCCGCTACCATGATAGACTGTATCATCACTTACCATCAGGTGAGATAGCCGTCAAGGGCTAACTTGTAGTCTATAAAAAAAACAGTAGAATAAGTCAAGAGTACGTACTAACATAGGTTAAGATGTCTTACTAACACTGTATGGACCGTGTCCGAAATAAATCTTGTTGCTATTATGTTTGACTACTGATTTCTAGGTTTTATGCTTTTGATTACCTCTGTGGTACAACGCGTGCACTGTCGCAGTATAAAGTTGGAGGCCTGAGGTTCGAATTCCAGCTAGTCTGGTCTGGTAGGAGGCTTCCCCTGTGGCCAGTTACCACCAGACAAAGACGTGTTGCCAAGCGATTTAGCTTTTCGGCACGATATCGCGTAGAAAGCAATTTGGAGTGTGGGTTTATCATACCCCTAACAGGTTAGCCCGCTACTCTTTTAAACTGCATCATTACCTGGTGAGATTGCGGTCAAGGACTTACTGTAGTGTATTAAAAAATGCTAGATTTCCAAGTCACCACAAAATTATTTAATCTTAGTACGGGTACTAAATACTTCGGGAAGTATCAGAATAGGTGACTACTCCCATGCATAGGAAAGCATTTTTAGCTAAGATATCGTATGTCCAGTTTCGTATAGCTTACATGTGATCGCTAATGCCCGCATAAGAGAAGCGTAATGGTATTTTTTTTTGAAGCGGTGATAGCCTAGTGGTTTGGACGTCAGCCTCCTAATCAGAGGTCGGCGGTTCGAATCCGGGCACGCACCTCTAACTTTTCGGAGTTACGTGAGTTTTTAAAAATTTAAATATCACTTGCTTCAACGGTGAAGGAAAACATTGTGAGGAAACCTGCACGCCTGAGAGTTCTCCATAATGTTCTGAAAGGCGTGTGAAGTCTGCCAATCCGCACATGGCCAAACCCTTCTCATATTGAGAGGAGACCCGTGCTCTGTAGTGAGCCGGTAATGGGTTGATCATGATGATGATGATGAATGGTATTTTGCTATGGCCTGTATATCGGTAGATAGATATTTATTAGGTGAGGATGACGATAATGATGATTAAGCTAAATACATTTTAGGTTATCTGATAAAATTCCGTGGCAATCCTCCCGTGG
The DNA here is from genome assembly GCA_928268935.1 of Lasiommata megera. Lineage (NCBI taxonomy): Eukaryota > Metazoa > Arthropoda > Insecta > Lepidoptera > Nymphalidae > Lasiommata > Lasiommata megera. The sequence goes on from OV743321.1 coordinate 4,896,954, forward strand.
GAACAGAGCCCGCAAAACACGATATTAAATAGCCTAAGTAATCTAATTAAAGCGTACAAAAACTGCAGGATACGGGAGAAATCAAACATAACGGGCAAACACCGGCGTTCTCTATGGCCGAGCTTAAGACACGTGTACATGTAGTGTTTCGGCGGTTCGGCTGTTAAACGCTTAGCGCAGACAAATCTCGTTTTTACTTAAGCATAACTGCATCGCAAGTGAATAAAAATTAAATTAGCCGCTGTTATATTAAATGATTTCATTTTGACCCAACCATGCAGGAGAAGCGGTGATAGCCTAGTGGTTAGGTCGTCAGCCTCCTAATCAGAGGTTGGCGGTACGAATCCGGGCACCCACCTCTAACTTCATAGGTATGTACGTTATAAAAAAAAATTAAAATATTACTTGCTTCAACGGTGAAGGAAAACATCGTGAGGAAACCTGCACGCCTGAGAGTTTTCCATAATGTTCTCAATGGCGTGTGAAGTCTGCCAATCCGCAAATGGCCAGCGTGATGGACTATGGCCAAACCCTTCTCATATTGAGAGGAGACCAGTGTTCTGTAGTAAGCCGGTAATGGGTTGATCGTGATGATGCAGGTCATCACTTAATGTAGGCATAAACATATGTACGTGTATGTAAGGTTATACAGCCAAGTGGCATTTATGATAAATTTTAAGTTTAAGAACATATAATTAAAGAACATTAATGAAAATAAAATAAATTACTCTTATTCTTATTCTTAAACATACATTTTTATTTTAGAAGACTTTGTATTTTTTAAATTTTTTTGCTTTCCTTTTTCATCATTTTTTAGAATCTACCATAATGCAAAATCTGTGTTTCCAGCCACGTATAACATCAGGGCCTTCAAGACACGAGTGAAAATTAATTGTCGTCAAGCGCATAAATGAAAGTCTCAAATACGATTTTAGAATAATGTGTTCTAAAGCAGTTTTTACGTTTTCGGCTAGCAGCCCAGTGTACAAGCGGTCTAATAGAGTCCTTATCAACCCTTTATCTTAGAATAAAACTGAGCGATTGTTATGTCGTTATCTGTCAGGTCAGTAAATATTCAGGTTTGCTGAGGAATTAGTGATTCGTCTTCGCCTGTCCTTGCTGCCAAATGACACGGGTAGGATTACGTTGCAGGTTTAAATTGAATTTGAGCAGCAATATATTACATAAGGACTTCATGTATCTGTCCATCTGACCATCAATCTGTCTGTATATCTTTCCATAGATACCGAAAGTAGCTCAAATCCGAGACCAGCTTGACCAGCCCCGGCCTAGCTAGAGCTTTGTTAAAGGTACTGGGCCTTTATGAGCCTAATGTTTTCCTAAAGTTTCTTGATGAGCTTAATGCATAAAGAATGCGATTTAGACCTTTACTTACATGATTAGTTCATTAACTATTACTGATACAAACTTAATTTTTTTGGAAATGCGTTTATGCGTAAACTCCGGGTTATGTGGCACTCACCGGTGATCAAGAGTGGAAACCGGAATACCCTCTAAAACCCAGCAATGCTCCCTCGCGTCGCCGGGTGGGTCACAGGAACGCTCGCGCACTCGTCCGCAACCCATCCAGCGGCGTTAATTAACCCAAGTTGCTTATCCTATATCCTATATTCATATATTTATATAATGAATATAGTGTAAGTAATAAGTGGAAGATTTTGTGTGGTGTTATATTATACAAATCTCCCGGTTGTCGGCGGAATATAGCAAATTATACTTGCTGTTTATTGTTTAACATGTATTTTCTATACCGATCTCCCAAATCGTTCCCTTGGTAACTTGTTGGATTTATTCTGAAGTCCATGCAGACGAAGTCGCGGGCAGAAGCTAGCTTTATTATTAATTGATCTATAGGTAAAGTGTAAAACTTTTGAAATTACCACTTGTTTATTTAAGTGGACATTCAATTGACAAATTGGCATCGACTATGACATCGACCAATGGTGAAAGTGAAATGATAATAATTCATGCATTAATGACTTGCAGATTATTGAAATAGGTATACCCGTGTAAGAAACCCATCATTTTCCCCAGTAAGTTTACTCGCTAACTCAGCAAACAGTAGATAATTTTATGATTAGGTTAATATTTTATGTTGATTACATGTACCGCGTTGTCCGTTTCTACGTCTGTGATAACACTCGTCGTGTTTGACATGGAGCGATTCGTGTAGAGATAACGCTGAAAATTATAGAGGCTTTGTCAGTTTTTTTCGGACTGTCTATTAGCTGTACAAACCCTATTGGTTGCCACAGCGTAACCGGGCTGTTTGGCGAGCTTTGGAAAGAAGCCAATTGCCAGAAGAAATTTAAGGCTTTTTCAGTCTTCTGGTTTACAACTAAGAATAAAAATGCATATTGGGAGTGAGCTATATTGGATATTTATTAATCATAAGTCATAAGTCAGCGTATAAAGGTACATACTGCCCACGATCACAATAAGAATAATACGCAAAGTTGAAGTTATGAAAACTGTTATCATCATCATCATCATCAACATAATCAACACAATTCCGGCTCACTACAGAGCACGAACCTCCTATAAATATGACAAGGTTGAGCCATAGTCCACCACGCTGACTTTTGCGGATTGGCAGACCGCAGAGAGAACATTATGGAGAACTCTCAGGCGTGCAGGTTTCCTCACGATGTTTTCGTGATAACTACAATCGCAAACTTAAAACTAAAGGTAAGAGGGTTCAAATCGCGCCCAGGTCTATAAAGAAGCCCACAACAAACGAAGCCATTTTTTTAATCACCATAACACATAAAATCAATAATAAATTATAGTACCTATAGAGTTAGAGCAATTCACACGCAAGCTTTTTTATTGTTTACATAATCCTTAATATCGTAATAGGATTAGGATTGACATGTGCAAATTCAATCTTTCTTTATTAATATTCACTTGTACTATAATAACATTATCACAAAAACTGGGATCTGTTTTCTTTTAAACAAAAGAGCAGAGAGTATTTTCACTTTTCTTGTAATAACTGTAAGAAAACAAGCTGAGACTTTATATAAGTAATTGGAATGAATAAAGCACAGGATATGGATATTTTTATTATAAACCACTGTTAACAATAATTGAAATATAAATACATTTATATGAGAATTATTAGTTAAAAGCCATCACTTAATACTTAAACAGATTCTCAATAAACGATATAATTACAATTAAACTCTATTAAAATGCCTACAGGGAATATAAATTTAAAACAGTATTATGCAATGTACCTAGATTTTAAGAGATTTCAATATGAGAATAGGTAGTAATTTTGTTGGTTGTTTTATTAATAGATCTCTTGCCGTTTTCCTCATAACAAATTACACTGTATATCCTATAGGTGAGGGATTACGGTCAGAGAGGCATCACAACATGTTATGCAATGGTTCAGTATTACGCTAAGAAATATCTTCATAATAATTTATCGACCTCCGTGGCGTGGCGCGCTGTCGCATTATTCCATACCCTTAACAGTTTAGACCGCTACCATCTTAGACTGCATCATTACTACCAGGAGAGATTGGCGTCAAGGTCTATCTTGTAGTGGAAAAAAAAATTGAGATTTATATTTGCCATATTTTATATTGTGTATTGGCGCTGTTCATCGGAAGATATGCCCATAGTGACCACGCTGGGCAGGCGGGTTGGTCACCGCAGGGCTCAACTGATCGCACCGGTGTCACTGCTGCCCGAGACCGAGGCGGAGGACCGTGTGTGGTGGCGCGCTCTCGGAAAGGCCTATGTCCAACAGTGGGCGTCTATAGGCTGATTGATTGATTGATTGATTGATTGATATTTTATATTATGCATCATCATCATGATCAACCCATTACCGGCTCACTACAGAGCACGGGTCTCCTCTCAATATGAGAAGGGTTCAGCCATAATCCACGACGCTGGCCATGTGCGGATTTGCAGACTTCACACGCCTATGAGAACATTATGGAGAACTCTCAGTCGTGCAGGTTTCCTCACGATGTTTTCCTTCACCGGTGAAGCAAGTGATATTTTAATTATTTAAAAACTCACATAACTTCGAAAAGTTAGAGATGCGTGCCCGGATTCGAACCGCCGACCCCTGCTTAGAAGGCTGACGCCCTAACCACTAGGCTATCAAATTGCTTAAAGACGCACATTACTCTGAAAAGTTAGAGGTTCTGGTTAACATCCGACGTCCTAACCACTAGGCTATCATAACTTGGAATCGGATTATATTATTTTTAAAAAAACTACACATGAATGCAATTCCTAGATGTGTGCATATCATAAACGGAGTCATTGTGTTTGTACAGCAGAATTTATGCGATCCATTGTCCTACGGAAATCGGAGGCCCGTTCCGTTAATGTTCATCGAAAAAATGCAATACATCGGTCCCATGGTCAGCAGCCTGCACCATTAGCAGCCGACCGTGATATCTGCCATAAAACTAAACAATTATTATTCATGGTTTCTTTTCCACCCTGCGATCGGTTGGTGCCACCATTTATCAATGGTATAATCTGCAATAGCTACTCATAACTAGGATTTTTTTTCACACGACATCCGTGGAGTAGTTTTTTTTTTTTCATTTTTATAGACTACAAGTTAACCCTCGACGGCTAGCTCACCTATTGGTAAATGATGATGCAGTCTAGGTTGGTAGAGGGCTAACCTGTTAGGGGTATGGTAAACCCATACTCGTAATTGGTTTCTGCGCGACATCGTGCTGGAACGCTAAATCGCTTGGCGACACGTCTTTGTTGGTAGGGTGAAGCTACTTGATGACACGTCTTATTCGGAAGAATGGTAACTCTCCATGGCCAAAGCCTCCCACGAGACCAGACTCGAGCCGGGAATCGAACCCAGGATCCCTCCAACTTTATAATGCAACAGAGCACGCACTGCGCCACGGAGGTGTCGAAATTATTTTTCATCTAATAATATAATTGTATGTCTTGTTACGTGTTTGTTACTCCTTCACAAATTTGGTTGAAATTTCGAATGGAAATACCACAGGATTTGTGAAATACTGAATTTCATGTCGATGATTCTACAACTATGGCAAAAGTTTGCTATAGCAAATTGAAACATGAATGCGACATGGGATAATATTAAATATAAATAACACACGTTGATTATTTGAGACGATTTTCAAAATCCCTTTATAACGATAAAGGGCGCGAGCTCTTATAGTTTATAAAAAGGAATACATTTTTAGATTTCCTTCTTTGAGTGCAGCTATTAACTAATATATATTAATAATAAATCGTAAAGAGTAGTCGTATAAAAGTAAAATTTCAATATATTTGTTTCTAAAAATTCGAAATCGATATGGGAATGTTGAAAAATATATTTCAGTTTTCATGTCTAGTTACATATACAGTCTCTTCATTGCCAACACTTGCCAGCAAGAGTTAATCAAATATACAAATTGCTCGCGATGTACATTTATTTAAATACTTTCTTCTATACAAAACAAATACCATATGCTAAACTTGGGTTGTTCTATGATAAAATTATTTGTATTGTGATATAACATTTTTTAGTTTTAAATTAAATGTTGAAATGATAACATAACATGACGACATTTGTATGAACTCTAAAATTTTACAATGATGCAATATGGCTATATTTGCGCTCATTTAGATAAAATAATACGGAATTATTATTTGCACTCCACTTACAGTCATTGTTTAGTGTACTGTAGTGTAGTACTGTACACCATAAAACCAAACATGGCTTAAACACGTCCGATATTGCTTTTAACTCAACCTTTTCCCCTAATTTATAAAACAGCAGTAAATAAATCTATATTAATCTTTAGCTTTATAATTGTACTGTGTTTTCCCTTTTTTTGCATGTTGTATTGTTTACATAATGAAAACAAAATATCAAATTATATTAATAATATTACAAAAATACAATTATATCAAATAATATTACAACTCATTTACAGTACATCTTCTAATTGTAAACAGTTTTTTAGCTTAACAATTTTGGTATTTTTTATTGTAAATTTTGGTAACATTAATAAAGTTTTACTCACAGTTTCTCCACTATTCTCGCTGTTCTATCCCCTAAGGTGAAAGGTCGTGTAGGGCACACGACGGTCAGCCGTGAATGGTACCAATTGGAACCCATCGTTCAATAGCAAATCAACGGAACAATATATTTCATCACATCCATTGCTCCTTTACCTAGCTATTAATACTTCTTTACCAAAAGAGAACCAGAAATGGCTATGCAACTTTTCAATGCCAACTTTTTCGACACATACGCTGTAGAAGCAAAAATGTTATTGTTTTTCCCCCTTCGTATTTTTAAAGGACTAATAACCTTATTAACTGCAACAAAAGGTCTACTTTTGTCCGGCATGTAGACGACCATATTTAATGCAATAAGATATTCGTAGTTATTTATAACGGATTAATCCCTGTTTTGTAGAATCGATGGCATTAGTAACATATCGCACTAAACTTCCATTAGGCTAATGGCGAAGTTACTTATTTCTTTACATTACAATAATTAAAAACATTTTTTTTATATTATTATATATATTATATATTTTATATAGTGAGTTAATTTTCACTCTCTCGACTACTTTGTCGGTTTTTATAAATATCCCGTCCCGCAACCCGCAGGAAAAAGGTTATTATATATTTTATATTACATTATATATTATATATATTATATATTTTATATTACATTATTATATATTACATATTTTAGTTCAAAAGTTAATTTAGTCATCCTAAATATATTCGTCTAGTCTACTAACTCTACGAAATCAAAACTTATGTATATCTTATGATCTGTAGTTAAATATGCAAATCAAATGCAGTTTTTTCTTGTAACCGACAGTTCGTGTAAATATTTGAAAAAAAAACAAATTAAAATAACGGGTCATCATCATCATGATCAACCAATTACCGGCTCACTACAGAGCACGGGTCTCCTCTCAATATGATAAAGGTTCGGCCATAGTCCACCACGATGGCCATGTGCGGATTGGAAGACTTCACACGCCTTTGAGAACATTATGGAGACCTTTCAGGCGTGCAGGTTTCCTCACGATGTTTTCCTTCACCATTGAAACAAGTGATATTTTAATTGTTTTAAAAACGCACATAACTCGGAAAAGTTAGAGGTGTGTTTCCGGATGCGAACCGCCGACCTCTGATTAGGAGGCTGACGCCCTAACCACAAGGCTATTACAGCCTTTTTTTACTTAAATATGCAAACCCAATGCAGTTTGTTCATGTAACAGACAGTTCGTATAACTATAAAAAAAAAAATTAAAATAAGGGGTCATTGTCCTCCAAAAATGTCACTTTAAAAGTCGTTGACTTTTCATTCTATTATCAATATGTAAAATGTATGACATGTTAACATAATATAGTGATATGGTCTAATACAGGTTTTACGAGAACCCGCCGCATTATCGCGTCGACGACAAACAATTGGTCGGTGACCAACCATCCATCTCCTTATTTACATACCTATCGGGGAACAAGCGGCCCATTGTCGCTGTAAACCGCTCGAATAGCAACGCTACCGGAAAAACCACTCGTGTCCACGCCAAAATAAACTTTAAGTGAACGACAAAGCGTTGAATTTCCAATGGAGAATTTTAGGAGAAAAGCGTCGGAAAAAAATAATAAAAGTTGCACTTGAAATTCAACTTTAACCGCTCTGTAATAGGGTCTCAAATCATTTTGAGGATGTGGTGGTTTGTTACAATGATGCAGCCTATATACGCCCGCACGTCCTCTTTAGATAAGATAAAGGCCGTGAAATAAAAGAACGACACCAATACACGGCTAATGATACAGATACGCTGGGGTGCGGACCGGTAATTAATTTGTTGATAACAACTACTGTATACGACTTTTCACTCAGGCTATCGGATCGCGAAACTTTAGTCGCAAATTCTCCTTTTTTTATACACCACAAATTCGGCAGCTCACCTGATGGTAAGTGATGATGCAGTCTAAGATGGTAGCGGGCTAGCCTGTTAGGGGTAAACCCATACTCCTAATTGGTTTCTACGCGACATCGGGCTGGAACGCTAAATCGCTTGGCGACACGTCTTTGTCGGTAGGGTAGTAACTAGCCACGTAGGTAGTAACTAGTAACGGCCACCGCCTCCCACCAGTCAAAATTTGTTCAATTTGCCTCTGTTGTGACAGCGATGTAATGTTATTGAAAATTCAACGCAGTTATGCAAAGACGATCTAAAAAACATATCAATGTAGTTCGTCACCTTCATGATCAACCCATTGCCGTTTCACTACAGAGCACGGGTCTCCTCTTAACATGAGAAGGGGATTTGGTCATAGTCCACAACGCTGGCCATGTGCGGTTTGGCAGGCTTCACACGCCTTTCTGAGAACATAAAATCTCAGGCTTGCAGGTTTCCTCGCAATGTTTTTCTTCACCGTTGAAGCAAGTGATATTGCTTAAAAACGCACATAACTTCGAAAAGTTAGAGGTGCGTGCCCTGATTCGAACCCCCGACCTCTGATTAGGAGGCGGACGCCCTCACCACTAAGCCATCACAGCTTAAAACTGCGAATGAGCCTGTAGTGATCTATGACAGTGGACATTTGAATGTGATACCAATTCTTTCTAGTACACACTAGCCATACGATGTTTCAGACAAGTGATATTTTTTTTTTTTTAAATGGCCGACATCTCAACTCAATATTCCATCCTAAATTACACATTAGCAAGAAAACGATTTTGCGGTCAAAAGTTAAAGCCTTATTACGCTGTATTTTGATGTCTTCTTCCTACATGGTAACCTTAGGTTCTGGGAACGGGACACGAGGATGCAAAGGTCACGGTCGTAACTTGTAAGATTACATAATGATCACTTATTTCGTGGATACCGCCACTTTAAAGGGTATTAGGGACGTTTGTTTTGTTTATCGATAAGGTATCCGAATGGTCATCCAAATATTTTGTATAAGTATACTTGAATATTATTTATGTATGCTATCATTGTTATTCATATAATATCCATTATCATATAATTACAACCTAAAAAAGTCCACGGCTGGAATCTGGATATAGTTTATACATTGGAGTTTAAAAGTCCAGGGCCTAAAATGGTCACTCAGTACTTTTTTGTATCTGAGATATTACTATGATCACTATCTTCAGAAATGAACGGACGACCGTAGAAAGAGGGAGCTTTTTTATAGTATGTTAAGCAAAATTAAATTAATTCACTTTATATTGAAGACCAAACATCAAAATTCAAAATTCAAATAATCTTTATTTAACTAGTCCCTTAAAAGGCATTTGACGCGTCAAAAATTTACATACTAGTGATTTGATGGTGATAACTACACTCGTAAACTTAAAACTGAAGCTTTGAGGGTTCCAAACGCGCCCCGGTCTAAGAAGAAGCCCACAATAAACTTAGCCAGGTATATTTTCTTTTTTTATCCCTATCTCACATCCCACTTAAAATTATATCATTTACATAATCCTTTACACTATAGTAGGACTTTTCTACAAGCTTCCGTTTTATATAAACTTTGAACTTATTGAGAGACATCCCAGAAATTTCATTTGGCAATTTGTTATAAAATTGTATACAATTACCTTTAAATGAATTTCTAATTTTTTGTAGTCTAATAGCATGCAACACAAGTTTATTTTTACTTCCGATGTTAAGATTGTCATTAACAAAAAAAATATATATATAATCAGATTAAGGTAACGCGATTGTTACGTTTTTAACTAGAAAACTCATTTCGAAGGCACAGAAGGTTGTCCCTAACTTGAACAACTTATCTCACTGGAATTTGTCGACACGCTTAGACAGTATTACACATCACTACAATCTCGTGCTATTTCCATAACTAATTGCAAATTGCTTCGCGCTGTCAACGCTGCGCGCTAATGTGTCATATCATATCAGCCACATATAAAATACGAATAACTTATTTCCTGAACCATAAAGTCCATTTTAGTGTAAATAACTTTACCTACATCCCATCCCACCGGTCATGTTCGTACGACCTGGCCTATCATTAGCTTAAAAACGTGTCAAGTGTAGTCCAATGTTTTCCTCTACTCATATTTATACTTTAAAGATATCCACGGTAATATTATGTATACAGTACCTTTTTTTTTTTTTTTTTTCCCGCTGGGAAATGCATTTACGCATCCCGCCCGGATGCGAGCTCCAGGCGGGTATGTGGGACTCGCCGGCCGTCAAATTGGCGGCCAGAATACACACTAAAACCCAGCGTAGCCTTCTGCGTCCCAGATGGGGTGCCAAGGGATCGCGGTAGCATGCACTTTGACACCCCGACGCGCTCATCAGTGTACTCGTTGGTCTCTACGGGGGTGGTAACAGGTGCGCGTATCGGCGCCTCCTGCCACCCGTTCTCCTTCTACGGAGAAGGGGAGCATCAGCCGCCTGCTCTCTCTCCCTCTCCGCGGCCTCCTTCAAACCCATTACGGTTTCGCAGAAGGAGGCTACAATTGACCAGCCTTCCTCGCTAGCAAGCATTAAATTAATAACGCTTGGCAGCGAGAGGTCCCCGTCTAGAAGTGACATCAGTGAGTGCCTCTGCGGAGCCCATGATGAACACTCTGCCAGAGTGTGATGAGCGGTGTCCTCCGGCGCCCCGCACTCATGACAGGCCGGCGCTGCCTCCCGCCTCGCGATTCCGTGCAGATACTTACCGAAGCACCCATGCCCGGTAAGTACCTGCACGAGACGATATGTCAGTGCGCCATGTCTCCGCCTCAACCACCGCTCCAGGTGGGACCGGATTCCCTCTACCGTCCAGATGCCGGCAATCGGAGACTCGAGGTCATCCCGCCATCTTTGGACCAGGGCCTCGCTTCCAAGGGATCTTAACCTCCCAATCTCCTCAGGTCCTGGTCGTTCCCCTCGAGCCCTCATGCTTGACCGATACCGATGCACCTGAGCGAGTACCTCAGCCTGCAGATCCCAAGGTGGGTCACCAGCTAGGAGGGTGGACGCCGTCCAAGACACCGTACGGTACCCCCGTATTGCACGCACCGCAATTATACGCTGCGGTCTCCGCAGAAGGGACACAATCTGCGGCGACAGTGCGTGGACCCAGATAGGAGCGCCGTACAGTGCCATACTCCTGACGATCCCCGCGTATAGGCGTCTGCAGGCTGAGGCCGGCCCCCCGACGTTAGGCAAAAGCCTTCCCAGAGCGGCAGCTGCACTGACGAGCCTGGGAGCAAGGACCTCAAAGTGCCTCCTGAAGCTCCACCTACCGTCCAGAGTGAGGCCCAGATATTTCATATGGGCCTTGACCTCCACCGCTGCACCCTGCACGGTAATATATGCACCCCGAGGAGGACCTCTACGCGGGCCGTGAAACAGGAGGGCCTCTGTTTTTGATTCCGAGACCCTCAGACCCAGCATTCGGATCCTTCTAACCACCAATGTGGCGCAGACCCCAGCCAAAACAGCCGCCTCTTCAAAAGTGCCCGCGCGCGCCGTGATGAGGGTATCATCCGCATAACACAGCAACCTCATCCCGGGGAGCAGAGGTGTCCGCAGAAGCCAGTCGAAGCCGATGTTCCAAAGCACCGGCCCCAAAACCGACCCCTGCGGAACACCCCTGAGCACCTGCCGCCGCTCCCTTCGTCCGTCTCTTCCCACCCAGTAAATCCATCTTTCCCGCAGGTAAGCCTCCAACAGTCTCCTGAGATACGTTGGCACTCCATGAAACCGGAGCGCCTCTAGTACAGTCTCAAAAGGGAGGCTGTTGAAGGCGTTCGTAACGTCCAAAGAGACGGCGATCACGACGTCACCCCGGGTAACTGCCTCATCCGTCAATGTTTTTAATGACTCCAGGGCGTCAAGGGTCGAACGACCCGCCCTGAAGCCATACTGCGCCGCTGAGAGCCCTGGACCAAAAGTCTCCAAGTGCCCAACAAGCCGGTAAGCCAAAATCTTCTCAAAAAGCTTTCCGACTTCGTTGAGCAAGACTATCGGCCTATACGCCGAGGGGGCATCCAGCGGCCTCCCCTCCTTCCTGATGAGGCAAAGCAGCCCCTCCTTCCAAGACTCGGGAAACTGTTCAGCCTGTAGGCAATGGTTAAACAGCTCCCGGAGTTTACCCTCGAGGAACTCTCGGGTCATATATATGACCCGCCCCGGAATGCCATCCGGCCCAGGCGCTGTCTTCCTGCAACGGAGGCGGTCCAGAGCCACGTTCATCTCCTCGTCGGTGACCAGCGGGGCAGAACCACTGTTGATTTCATTTACCGAGGGGGGCATCGTTGGAGGGACGTGACCCTGTGAGTCCGGAAAGAGTTCCTCAACCACCCGACGCAGGAACTCCGGCTGGAGAGTCTGGGTCACCGGAGGCCCCTGGCTGCGTAGTTTCTTCCGTGCAGTGCGATAAGGGCGTCCCCAAGGGTCCCTATCCAGACTCTCTAGCAGCTCCTCTCGGGCCCGCTCTTTTGCTTCGCCTATCGCCCGCTTTAGGGCCTTCTTGGCCTGGCGATAGGCTTCCCGCAGTTGCTCCTCCAGAGAGACGTCCCAGCCGTTCCGCCTCCGGCATCGGACATACGTTCTGCGAGCTCTGTTACTGGTGGCGCGGAGGGCCGCAATCTCTGCTGACCACCAGTACACCTGCTTGCTACGACGCCATCCGCGAGCTCTTGGCATCGAGGAGTCACACACTTCCGTCAGGTTCAGCTGCATACGCTTCGACAGCTCTGCGACGCTGGCGTCTACACGGGCGCTGGGAGACGACCATCGCTGAATGATGGCGGCCTCTCTCACCATCTCCCGGTCCAACTGACCCAGACACCAGCGCGGAAAGTGGTGCGGCCCTCGGGGGGGGACTACAGCGACGGGAATAGGGGTGGATATCTCGAACCTAATGTAGTTGTGGTCCGACAAGGTCTCCACCTCTTCCTCCACCCACCAGTTGTCGACTCTGTCAGCTACTGAAGTCGTCGCAAAGGACAGGTCGACTCTCGATCCTCCCCCCGCGCGAACACAGGTGTAGGCCGTGCCCCTGTTAAGCAGCGTGAGCCCCAGCTGCACAGCCCACACCTCGACAGCCCTACCTCTATTGTCCTGCGTGGGATTACCCCATGCCTGGCTTTTAGCGTTGAAGTCGCCAAGTACCAAGGTGCGCCCCTCATTATGCCTACGAAAGGCCGCAACAACCGAGTCGAGGAAAGCCTCGAACTCCAACAGTGGACGATTTGGTGAGAAGTATATTCCGACGATTGTGTATTCTCCCCATCTCGCCACGGCATACCCCGGCCCCCTTTCAGCGACAGAGAGAGAGCGGCCAGTGCCATTCGCTGCAATGATCGCCACCAGACCACAAGTATCCGCCACCCAATTAGGACAACTCTGCAGGGGAACATAGTATGGCTCCCCCACCACTGCCAAGTCGACCTGCCACTGCGCGAAGGACTGCATCAGGAGGTCCTGAGCCCCTGCGCAGTGGTTTATGTTCGCCTGTAGGATACTGATATTTTGCGAACTCATGACGACATATCAGTATCCTCCTGCGCTTGACCTCTACCGCCATCAACTCGCGGCTGGGACCTTATTCCACCTTTAGTGGAGGGAGGACAACATGTCCTACCTCCCATAATATGGCCCGACGGAAGCCCTGCGTCAGCGCAGACGACACAGCGGACTGCGCCAGTGCAGCCCGCTTGCTTGTGTCCCTCGACACCACACCGGTAGCACAGTGTACTACGGTCGATTCTGGAGGGACACAGGGCACGTGTATGCCCCATGCCCATGCAACCATAACAGCGCAGTGGGCGCTGCTCGAGCGCACGGACATCTGCGGAGCTCCACCCAACAAGCAGCCTACCGGCGTCGCAAACCTTCTTCGCAGCGTCCACCGGGCAATGGACGGTGGCCGAGCCCATGTCGCGGGGACCCAACTGTAGGTCCCCGACTTTGACTGCCGACAGAGGGCAGCTGCCAGCGCGAGCAACCGCTGCCGCCACTTTTTCCGGCGTGGCGGAGTCATCGAGACTGGTGACCCTAAGGGTCACCGTCTTGGTGGGGCGACTGACCTCTGCCAGTCCTTGCAGCGCCGCTCGCAGTCGGTCGGCCAGAACGTCCGCCTGCGCTTGCGTCTGCTCACTCGGAAGCTCCAGTAGTCGGGCGCCCGTTGCTGCGCGGCGGATTCTCATCCCCGCGCCGATGCCCAGCTCTTCAAGACTGACTCGGCTTTCCGCCCTCTCGAGCACCTGAGCGTAGGTCACCCCTTTTTTTTCCGCCTCCGGGGCCAACGTAATAATGACCGCCGCCGTCTTAGGGGGAGCCAGAGTCAGTCGAGGTGCCGGCGCGGGGGAAGCTCTCAGAGGAGCCACCGAGGGAGTGCATGCAGTATTCTTTTTGCCCTGGCCTTTCCCTTTACGCCGGACTACCGACGACCAAGTTTCTCCGACGTGAGCCCCACTGCTCGGTCCCGGTGTCGCCGCCGGTGCCCCGAGGGAGGCAGTTGCCCCACTATCACCTAGAGGTGCGCGTGCAGGCTGAGCCACCTGCGGAGCCTCCGCTGCTTCGGCGTGAGATGTCCTCTTGTCCGCCGCCAACGGCGGGCGTAAGACCCTCCCCGGCAAAAGACGCCCTTCAATGTCCGCAAAACGAGCATCCAACATCCGCCCAACGGAGGAAACAATGGAGGCTTTGAACTCCTCCATTACATCGAAACGGAGACCAGGGCTCGCAGCGCTACTCGCCGCCGCACCCCTCGCCGCTGCCATTTCCGTCCGCATCCCATCGAACTCCCGCCGGTGGGCTTTCACCTCTGCCTTGAGGTTCTCCACCTCACTACGGAGGCGGGCGTTATCAGCTCGAAGTCGGCGCGTCTCTTCCGCCTCCGTCCTCGACGCCAGAGCCTCAACCATGCCCTGCATCCTAGCCGCCGCGTCCTTGAATCGCTTCACGAACGTGCCTTTAAGGTTGCCGGACTTGGTTGCCAGAAATATAATTTCCGTCGCAGTTTTTCCAGCGGCGGCCCGTAGCTCCTCTGGGCTGAGCAGCGCTGGGTCCTCCTCAACGGGTGTCTCGCTAAAGATCCCCTCTTCAGGGTCCAGAACAGCGCCCATTATCTCTTTCCGGACAATGCGGTCCCTGAGGAATTGGTCGAAGGCGACCTCTTTCCTCTCCTCCTGAGCAGCCCTCAGTTCCGCTCTCGCTCCCGCTATCCCCGTTTTTCCCACCGGGATCGGAGTCGACGACCTCGACATCGAGGACTCCCTCGAACTCGAAGAAGCCGAGCGCACCGCGCGTGAGCTCCGAGTTACAATCGGACTTCGGGTTCGAGGGTTGTCCTTCACAGTAACCGCCGAACGTCGACGCGACACCCGCGCCGTCGAGTCTTCCCCCGACCCCCCCATCTCTTCCTGCGGCGGTCTACCCGTCTGGTGCTCCAGACGGGTCGCCACTCAGGGACCCAAGGCTTTAGGGACGTTAGCCAGCCACACAGAATAACTATACCCCCCCAACAACAACAAAACAACAGCCCGCAATAACAATTACAACAAAAACAATAACAAACAATGAAAACACCAATGAAATTCCCATAAACAAAATCACCCGTCAAACAAACAAACCGATCCAAAAAAAAAAAAAAAAAGAAAAAATACCCACAAAAAAAAAAAAAAAAAAAAAAAGGCCAAAGTCACTCTAAACACCCAGAAATCGAACAGTCTGAAAGTGAAAGAGCGCCAGTGGTTTGACTTTCCTAATCTAACAATCCCCGGACACCTTGCAGGGCCAGTGGACGAGAACCACCAATGACACCTGCAAGCTCCAACTAACCTCTTCAAATACAGACAACAACAATTTAAACAACACTTAAACTCCGAAAAAAACCAACCAACAGACCAAACAAACCAAACGCGGTACAAATACCTCAAAAATAAGTGCCTGTAAATATTAAAATTATTTACGCAGCAACAACACGTCTGTTTCGCAGCGCGCCAAACTGCGACCATGTATACAGTACCTAATCCAACTTCATACAAACCGACGAAACGCGGGCTATGCCTACGCGCCTCGATCTCGGTGTGCATTCGGCATGCAGACATTCACGATTGTGGCGCAGTGACGAACGGAGGGTGGTTTGTTTATATTACTGTTTGTATGAATTATACCAGAAAAAATAAATTTGACATTATGTCTGTCACTAGATAGTTGAAATTTGAACACAAAGTAAGCAAATGTAATTAAATGTTGGAGGCAGGTAGCCCTATCGCATGTTTAGATGCCACGCGGCTGTAGGTATTAATTTCAAAGATAAGCCGGAGTTACAATACTGTATACATAATATTACCATGATATCTATCTGTTACAACAAGTCCGATAAGGTTCCGCTTTTGGGCAGAACCTCCTACCTATTAGCACTGCGACCCTTAACTATATTTATTATGTACATACGTGTCGCCAAGCGATTTAGCGTTCCGGCACGATGTCGCGTAGAAACCAATTAGGAGTATGGGTTTACCATACCCCTAACAGGTTAGCCCGCTACCATCTTAGACTGCATCATCACTTACCATCAGGTGAGATTGCCGTCAAGGTCTAACTTGTAGTGGATAAAAAATAGATAAAATTAACCCTTAAATTCCCGTGAATTCCACTGCACAGTTTCACTATCAGCGCCTTTATTACGTGAAGAGAAGCATAATCTCTCTTAAGGGTAAATATCTCGGTACAAAACTGTTAATTTAGCAAATATCCACGAGTCACGTTTAGGAATCTAGGACATGTCAAATTACGCTGATGTATTCCTTTGGCGGCGCGGCCAATAGAACTGAAAAAAAAAATTAAACCGCAAAAGAAACCGCCGACAGATTCATCATATTTCGATGGATTTTGGAAATTTAACGCTATTATTCGGGCTCGATCTGGCCAAAAATTTAATGCCATTATTTGGCCTAAAAATTTATATTCACGTAGAGTGACCAGGCTTTGTGACAAACTAAGCACTGGTATATAAACAAACATAAGGCTACAAAACCGTTGAAATAATCAAATCATAAATCCTAATTTTAAATGCGTGTCATTTAGCATTTCACTAATGAATAACCATTGACTGCAATCTCACCTGGGTGTCAGTGATAATGCAGTCTAAGACAGTAGCGAGCTGATCTACTTTTTCTCCCCTATATGTTAGCCCTTGACGACAATCTCACCTGATGTTAAGTGATGATGCAGTCTAAGATGGCAGTGGGCTGACCAGTTAATAGTATGGAGGTTTTATACATATACTTCCAATTAGTTTTTGCGCTACCCCGTGCTAGAATGCTTACTCGCTTGGTGGCACGTCTTTGTCAGTAGAGTTGCAACCAGCCATGACAGAAGCCTCCCATTGGCCTAGACCAGCAAAAATTCTAAAATGATAATTTTTTGTGTACCTGGCGGGGTCCAATACAACACTGTGTCAAGGAGATCATTAAGTGTCTGTTTATGTGTGTAATTATTTGTTACCTACTATCGAACAAATTAACGTGCTTTATTTTTGTTAACTAATACTGTTAATGACTGTCTTTACGATGATTAGAAATGTTATCCAAATGATAAGCAATATGAGCTTGAATTCTAAACATATTGGCTTTAAGATGTTCTATAATGGATACTCATACCTACTTATGAGGTGGTAATAAATACAAACTTTTACTACTACATACACAATCTCTTCGAGATGGCACCCAAAGATAAAAACTAAATTAAAAAGCTTCCCCTTCTTATCCTTATCCCTTGCTTTTAGTATGTACAACACATTTTATTTCCAATCTGACATGAATCAGTTGATTAAACGTCATCATGATCAACCCATTAACGGCTCACTACAGAGCACGGGTCTCCTCTCAATATGAGAAGGATTTGGCCACAGTCAACCACGCTGGCCATGTGCGGATTGGCAGTCACGTCTTTGAGAACATTATGGAGAACTCTCAAGCGTGCTAGTTTCCTCACGATGTTTTCCTTCACCGTTGAAGCAAGTGATATTTTTTTTTTTAATTCGATTATCAATATATAATTCCGTTCAAGATGTAATTTATTTATCGAGTTTACTTCACTTAATTCCTATACTAGGTATAGGCGAGATATATAATAAATTATAATGGATTCCATTTTGTCTGAATAAAGATTAAGGCAAAATTTTTCTTGATTTCTTGATGTTGATGGTCGCCCTACATAAAGGTACTGTCCGCTAGGTAAACACGGGTGCTGGTCCGGGCAAAATTCTTCGCGGTTTGTTTGTCATTTTCAAAAGCCTTTACAAACAATGCAAACTTATAATTTCATCCAATCCCACGTCTGCTCACAATTCTGAACCTAATGTCAATAGTGCTAAGGTAGTCTGGTAGTTTTATGGCTGAAACATATTTTAGTGAAATTAAAAAAAAAGTTAATCATGTTAAAGCCGAACGGTAGCGAATTATTTGTGGGCGGTTTGCGATCTTTTATATTTTAAACACGATATTTACTCAGTAGGTAAAGAAGCTATTATTTTCGTCCTATTGTACTAAAAAGTTACTCTAGGGCAAAGGCCTTTTGCATAAAATACTTTTAGTCTCCGAAGAAACCAGGACTTTGTCTTGTGAGGCTAAAAAGAACAGTAAGTCGTAGCTATAACATTTTCGTGCTTATTTGTTTCTTGTTTTTTTTTAAATATGAAAATGCATTATTTATACGTTTGTTTTGATAAATACCTTACCTACATTATTAATCATACTGTTTTTATATTTTGTTAACGAGGGGAATGATGAACCCATTGCCATCTGACTACAGAGCGCGGGTTTCCTCTCAATATGAGAAGGGTTTGGCCATAGACCGCCACGCTGGCCATGTGCGGATCGGCAGACTTCACACGCCTTTGAGAACTTTACGGAGAACTCTCAGGCGTGCAGGTTTCCTCACGATGTTTTCCTTCACCGTTGAAGCAAGTGATAGTATATTTTAATAGCTTAAAAACGCACATAACTCCGATTAGTTGGAGGTGCGTTATCACAGCTTCTAACGGGGGGATAAATCTCCTTGTATATATACTCCTCGTATACCTAAATAGCCACAGCTAGAGAGTCATAAAAAACAGAACCTACTGCATAGGGGTCCAAAAGTACGTGTAAATGTAGATAAAATTAAAAAAAACTGTGATGAAAATTGATTCGTTCACTTATTACAGTATCTGATAAGGATCCTTACCTAATTTTTTATTTTTCATTTTCATTTTTCATCTACATAACTGTTGGAAAAATGCCATCGCATATACGCGAGAAGTCACTTACTCAGATGCTGTGGAATGTGGGAATTGATAATAGGTTGCTCTGGAAGTCCATAAGTTGGAACGATTGTCTATCCTACGTATTTTTATCTGGACGCATATTTTACGGACTGTTTTCAAAAGGGTTATGCCCTTGTTGGTCGTCTGCATTAGCCGATGATAAATTTGCAAATAAAATTTAAAATTGCAAGAATTCGCAAAACACTATTTGCCATATGAGTAGGAAACATTCTAACAATTTCCGAAATTCTTTGGGTTCTCTAATACCTAACAGACCTTTGACGATTCAAAAGGGCATGTCAGACATGATATTTGAATAAAATTTGAATGAGTAAGATGGCTGCGCAGACGATGCCACAGATAGCTAGTGCAAAAGGTGCCACAGAAAAAGAGAGCTGGGCTCTTTTTAATATAAACTGTCAACACCAGTTGTTTTGACTATTAGGAAAATTATTAAGAATTAAAATTGTGTTTTTTATACATATTACGTTTTAAGGTAGATTCCCCTGCAAACATTTTCTTCGACCTATTTTCATTTATATGGAGCTAGTATGGTCATTATTGACCTATTATGTCAATATTATATTTAGTCATCGTGAGCAACCCATTGCCATCTCACTACAGAGCACGGGTCTCCTCTCAATATGAGAAGGGTTTGGCCATAGTCCACCACGCTGGCCATGTGCGGATTGGCAGACCTCACACACCTTTTAGAACATTATGGAGAACTCTCAAGCATTCAGGTTTCCTCACTAAACTACACTTGCAAAAAAATAACTAACTTATTGTGTGTAAGGATGTGGTATAAGAGTGAAAGAGGCATGTAGCGCTGTGAACGATGAGGGAATATAAAAATAACATAAACGTGGTTTATGTTCAAAAATTTTAGCTTTACAATAAGCTCTTGGAAATTTAAGTCGAATTAGAGTGAAAAACATTTACAATAAAGACGATAATTGTTTAGTTATCGAGCGGGATGACGAATGATTAAATTACTAAAATGACTATTAAAAAATAGGGGTCGCCAGATAGAAGGGTGAAAATTTAGAGTTGTATGTATTTTGCAATGCCACATAGTACAAAAATACAATAAAAAAATTTTTTTTTTGGGGTGGCACTCCTTATTACTTAAGGGTTTGAAAAATATATAATAGCCGATTCTCAGACATACTGAACATGAATTAAAAATTTCATAAGAATCGGTCGAGCCGTTTCGGAGGAGTTTGGGAACAGACATTGTGATTTTCTATATATGAGTTACATAAATATAATAAAAACGCAGCTAGCCTTTTTTCTTTTTATATAATAAGGCTTATAGTAACATCGAAATTGCGCCTTTTACGCTAAAGCTAGAATGATAAATGTTAAGACGTCAATTGACAATACATTCATATATAAAAAAAACCTTTCCGAATGCTCCACTTAACTTGAAAAACCAAAAAATCACGCACACGTCATTACATTCGCGTGTAAAAGCGTTTTGCCAAAAAAATAACCATGCGAATTGTAAAAGCGAACACTATGGTGGTCCCGATTTGAGAGCGCGAAATAATAGCATCTATGTACTCTGTTCTATATAATAAGGGGCCGTGATTCCTGTGGGCATTATGGCCAATGTTCTGGGTGGTCGGATTACGGGGCAAAGCCGTGGATTATGGCACATCGACACGTGTGCTCTCTATGCCCTCGAGTGGGTTTAGCTGTGTAGCTTGATTGTGCTGCCCATGATAAGGAGATGCGGGATTCGTATAGCTAAGTAGCTACGTAGGTTTACCCGTGTATTACTCGTAAGAAGCATTCAACGTTACATTCCGTCTGTCGGTGTGAGGCTGCGTATATCTTAAATGCAAGCTATCTAGCGGGCGGTTCTTACATTTGAAATATATATAAGTCTAGGTATTTGCATTGAAGCTGTTAAAATTCATTTATTACAGGCTTCGCCCATAAGATTTGTTAGTGACACGAAAAAAAAAACCAGATGAAATAAAATAGAATAATTTAAAAAAATTTAACAATTATAACAATGAAATAAATTTGACAATTGAAGGTAACTAGAAAAAAAAATTAACCATTGTTGAAGTTTGACGCATTATAAAGTTGCGAGGTCCTGGTTTCGATTCCTGGCTGGAGTCTGGTCAGGTGGAAGGCTTCGGCCGTGGCTAGTTACCACCCTACCGACAAGCGATTTAGCCGGCACGATGTCGCGTAGAAACCGATAAGGGTTATGGGTTTACCATACCCCTAACAGGTTAGCCCGCTACCATCTTAGACATCATCACTTACCATCAGGTGAGATTGTCGTCAAGGGCTAACTTGTAGTGGATAAAAAAAAATTTAATTACTAGCTGATGGCTCGAGAGTTCGTCCGCATAAATTAAGAGTTATTTTTAAATTCTTGTGGAAGAAGCAAAACAGGCTTAAGATTATCTTGTGATCTATTACTATCTATTTGACGATCTCCGAGGCGCAACGCGTGCGCTGTTACATTTTAAAATGGGAGGTCCTGGGTTCAATTCCCAGCTCGAGTCTGGTCTGGTAGGAGGCTCCTACCGACAAAAACGTGCCGCCAAGCGATTTAACGTTCCGGCAAGATTATTTGTTAACCATTGGAGTAACTTGTAATCATAATGATCAACCCATTACCGGCTCAATACAGAGCATGGGTCTCCTCTCAATATCAGAAGGTTTTGGCAATAGTCCACCACGCTGGCCATGAGCGGATTGGCAGACTTCACACGCCTTTTTTGAGAACATTATGAAGAACTCTCAGCCGTGCAGGTTTCCTCACGATGTTTTCCTTCACCGTTGAAGCAAGTGATATTTTAATTCTATAAAAACGCACGTAACTCCGAAAAGTTCGAGGTGCGTGCCCGGATTCGAGCCGCCGACCTCTGATTAGGAGGCTCACGCCCTAACCACTAGGCTATCACCGCTTAGTAGGATAAAAAAAATAGACGAGATGATCAGAGGTACAATTATGATTGAATAAAATATTGTGTCAGTTATTTGATTAGTGCCCGGTTTTCTTAGCAGATGGGGGCCGTGGGGCTAATCGCTGCAATCATTAATACTCGTTGCTCATGGCCGAATAAACGCGACGTTACTGCGACGGCCGATCATTAGCTGATGATATATTGCGTTTTTTGCTAATATTATATTGTCTTTTCTGATTTAGGTAATTTATAACAAATGGAAGGGAATATGCTCAAGCTGTGATAGCCTAGTGGTTAGGACGTCCGCCTCCTAATAAAAAAGGGGTTCGAACCCGGGCACCCACCTCCAACCACCTCTAACTTTTCGGAGTTATGTGCGTTTTTAAGCAATTATATTCTGTTTTTTATGACAGTCTAGTGGGAGGCTTCGGTTGTGGCTAGTTAGGTATACGAGGAGTATATATAATATATAAAGAGATTTATCCCCCCGTTAGAAGCTGTGATAACCTAGTGGCTAGGACGTCCTCCTAATCAGAGGTCGAGGGTTCGAACCCGGGCACGCACCTCCAACTTTTCGGAGTTATGTGCGTTTTTAAGAAATAAAAATATCACTTGCTTCAACGGGGAAGGAAAATATCGTTAGGAAACCTGCATGCCTGAAAGTTCGCCATAACGTCTTCAGAGACGTGTGAAGTCTGCCAATCCGCACATGGCCAGCGTGGTGGACTATGGCCAAACCCTTCTCATATTGAGAGGAGATCCGTGCTGTGTAGTGAGCCGGTAATGGTTTGATCATGATGATGCTCAAATGGAACGGAGACGACAGAACGCCTTACTATACTGGATCAGGACCAGGATAAAAGTTACATTTAACTAATATATGAATGGAAACCCTCCGACGGAATAACACTTTTTCGTTACGTGGTTATTTTTCCCAGTGAATTCAAATTCAAATCCAAATAGTCCTTTAAAAGGCACTTTTGACTCGTCAATAATTTACATAGTACCTAGCGATTTAATTGCGATAACTACATTTGTAAACTTAACACTAAAGCTATGAGGGTTCCAAACGCGCCCTGGTCTAAGAAGAACCTACAAAAAACTTAACCGGTTTTTTTTTGTTATCACCATCTCACATAATCAATAATAAATTATAGTACCTATGAAGATAGAGCAATTCACACCCAAGCTTTTTTATCGTTTATATAATCGTTTAATATCGTAATATGATTTTTCTATAAGCTTTAGTTTTATAAAAACTTTGAACTTATTGACAGACATCTCCAAGATATCAATAGGTAATTTATTATAACTCCTACCGTAAGCTGTCTTTACGAACTTAGTTACGAAAATCTTGATTATGAAAATAAAATAGATACATAGTTTTAAGGATACAGAAGTTTTGATATTAAAACTACAGTTAAAGTCCATTGCAAAAGCTAAACTTCGCCATAATCGCACTGTCTCAGTCAGTTTAGTTTTAATTTCAATTCGCCCTGTCCAGACACGACCAGCTGTAAAGGTTGTTTTACATTTCCTTTTCGGTGATTCGTAAATTTTGATGACTTCTCTCCAATCCTTATTTTTTCAGTTAGTTATAATAGCCTTTTTACTTCAAAGCATTATATAATTTTGTTATGTCAAATACACTTTTGCCTATGTTGTGTTTAGTTTTAAGTAAACAATACACTTATCTAGAATATATTTAGGTAAGTTCAATATTCTTGAATGTATTAGAGTAAGTGTAATAAATAAAATAAATAAAACCTTCGGCAGTGGTAATTTTAAATTTTATACTCGTAATATCGGAATTAACTCTAGTTTGGTATGGTGGATGGTGGTGGGTGCCGCCCAGTCAGTTTGCGTTTTGGTACGATGGCGCATAGAAACCGGGCCCTTAGGCAGTCGTTCCCTTAGTTTCTTCGAACCCTAGGGCTCAAAATTTTTTCTGGTAGAACTCTGGTTAAAAGAAAAGATTTGAAAAGATGGTGTTGGATTCTGGTTAAAAGAAAACAGATGAAAAAGGTTTGAAAAGATCAAAGCTCGCCAAACAGCCCGGTTACGCTGTGGCAACCAATAGGGTTTGTACAGCTAATAGACAGTCCGAAAAAGCAAAAAATAGAAACCGAGTAGGTATATGGGAAAGGTTATATCTACTCCTCTGAGTAAACTAACATTAAACTTAACTATTATCGTCATTCCCTTTCTATGAATAGTACTTACTGCTAGAATATAGTTGTCGTCTACTTATTGACAACAATAAGGGTAGTAATAATTTGAAATTAAAACTTCATTTGTATCTAATTCCATTAGTATTTATTAATTTGCTTAACTCATATAAAACTACATTGCAAACAAGTTTATGAACGTAGATAAAAAAAAAATATCAGAAGTTATTAAAGATTTAAAAAAAACTCCGTAGGTAGGTACTACTGATACAACTAGTGTACAACCTATCTTACAGCTTAATATCACAAGTAAGGATGGACGCAATTAGCTTGCGGTTACATTTACGGCACAGATAATGTGGCCTGCCCTTTACTATTTCAAAACATTACATAGAATTTAAGATGCACTAATACATATCTACTAAAAGCAATTAATATATCACATGCTTCATCATGCCTGAGAGTTTTCTAAAATGTTCTCAAAGGCGTGTTAAGTCTGCCAATCCGCACATGGCCAGCGTGGTGGACTATGAATCCTTCTCATATTGAGACCAATATGAGAAGGATTTGGCTGTGCTCGATAGTGAGCTGGCAATGGGTTGTTCACTTTAACACTTAATCCAGGGTATATAATCCATCTCTACTCCAAAATTCAGCGAAATTGGTTCTGTAGATCCGGCGTGAAGGAGTTACAAACATACATACATACTAACACCTTTAACACATCACGCTGCCCTTTATAATATCAAAATTTTTTGCTTTCACACTTTATATAGTTCAACAATGCGGGTATATTTTGTCTGTGGAATTCATTGCAAATTGGCTTCTATTCTTGGTATAATTGACTTACTGAAATAATATTTTTTTTGTTTCAAGTAGGTAAGCTATTCGTATGAAGCGTTCATATAGTATAGTTTTCATTATTTTAATAAGCAAAGTGATGGTGATAACTACAAATTTCCTTCCTCCAAAACAGTGAAGTATTTTAAACGCCTTAATTTCAAACAGCTATTTCCCCCTCTTTTTTACAGTCAGTTTTAAAAATAAAACAGTTACTGACTAGTACTCGGAGCTCCGATAAATGACGTTGGACGTATGATAGTACATTCAGAAAGTTAGGTATTACACTTATCAAGCAAAACGTCACAACTTGTCAGCACTAATTTCTTAGTAGCCCTGCATGTTGCCGATAATATATGCATCTGGCACAGGGCGAGCGAGCCGCGCGTGACTTAATGCGGACACATTTGTGTCTGTACAGCGTACTGCCCGCCCCATCACGGGGACAATTCATACCAGGGATAAACTGAAATTAATTTGCTCATTGCTTGGTTTCAAGATGATGCCAACTGTATCAAACGGGCGTACTCCAACATTGTTATTTTCGAAACCGGCAGTTTCCAAAAGTGCATAACATTTTTATATGCATAGCTTTCTCCTTTTGATTTTTAACGTTATCTATAAATATTACCACTGTACCTCTATTTAAACTGCGTCAAACCATAATACCATAACCATAAACATAAATGTAGCTATGAAGTATATTCTGCTAAATGTTCAGTATTTTGCCTAAATAATAATTGAAAAAAAGTGTTTCATGTTTTTTATTTTTTATTTTCGTAAAATGGAGAATGCCACTTTGATATTACAAATATCCAAGGCCTTTTTATCCTCAAAAATACCCATTAATTATAACTGAATTAGAGAAGCATGGTATGTCAATGACCTAAAACTCTTTTTCTTTTTATCAATCATATTAAAGATGCAATTTTAGGACAGATTACCAAAATAATTTTTAGGATGTCTCTCAATAAATACAAAGCTTGTAGAACAGTCCTTATATAGTGTAAAGGATTATGTAAATGATAAAAAAGCTTAGGTATGGAATATTGCTCTCTCTAATAAGAACTCTTAAATAATTTTAAGTGGCATGCGAGATGATGATAACAAAAAGAACCCTCATAGCTTTAGTTTTAAGTTTACGAATGTAGTTATCACCATCAAACCACTACTGTATAAATTATTGCCGCGTCAAAATTGATTTTTAAAGGATTACTTGAATAATGGTTATGATTGATTGATTAAAAAAAGTAAAAAGTCTGTGACCAGAACTGTATAATGCGGTACTTTAATTTCTCGCAATTCAATTTTGCACATAGCTTGCATTTTAAAGATGGATATGGAATACTTTTACTAAGTAAAACACCAGGTTAAGGGATAACAAAAATCAGCTAGTACCGGACTCTGTCTGTGTACTTACCTGTATAATAGCATACTCCGGTCATTACGAATCGACCAGTATAGTAAAATCACCTACCACTAGCCCTTAAATTATTGAGATGTTAATAATAACGCATTACGATTTATCATTCCTACCCAAAACTAGAAACCTTTACGAGTGGGCCACTGTACCATAATTTGTATATGAAATACCAATTAATCATTTCGCTATGCTAAGTATTTTATCTGCCTACATAATTAGGTAAGATTTGGCTGATAACCTGGCCTTATTTATGGTTTCAAAGTACGTTCTATTAATATGTCTGATAATTCTTAGGTTTACATAAAACTATTATTAAATCAATAGTTTACTGTATCAGTCATCATCCATATATATATAAAAGAAAGTCGTGTTAGGTACACTATTTATAACTCAAGAACAGCTGAATCGATTTGGCTGAAAATTAGTCGGCAGTTAGCTTAGAACCAGGAGACGGGAATAGGATAATTTGTATCCTGTTACATTTCCCGCGGAATTTGTGAAAAACTGAATTTCATGTCGATGAAAGTTGCCATAGCAAACTTCGTCCAAATTCCGCTTATATTTTGGGAAACGGCGCGAAAACTGAAAAGCGAAAAGGAATGAGTGTGGCATAATAATCTTCAATTACAAACGTGGCCTATTCCATAGGAGTTGTCATAATCACATAATCCACGCGGACGAAGTCGCGGGCATCTTCTAGTTTTTAATAATTTTGTAAAAAAACTGATTGCACTGATTTTCGAAGTAAATTCAAGCTAACAGTAGTTATGGCTTCAGATTGAGGAACCTCACCATACGCGTCGAAACGTATATCGGTAAAATAATTGTTGAATAAAAATTTCACGTAACAGGATTGTCGTAAGCCAGGTCCAAATTTTTCGATACTTCAACCTTTTTCTGCTTTCACTAAAAATAAAATCAAATCAAATAAAGCTTTATTCATATTAACCTATTACAGGCATCCATGAATCGTTCATATATAACACATTTTTCATGCGATTAAGCGTTCCGGCACGATGTCGTGTAGAAACCAATTGGGAGTATGGGTTTACCACACTCCTAACAGGTTAGTCCTCTACCATCCTAGACTGCATCATCTCTTACCACCAGGCGACATAGCCATCAAGAGCTAACTTCTAGTATGTAGAAAAAAAACAGCTGATAAAACGAATGTTAAAATAAATCGCATTGAGACGACGTAGAACATTCGTCTCCTTAGGTAATAACAGAAAACAAGTGACAGATTTGAAGAGCAAACAAGTCATTATCACATGCATCGGACTGTGTAATCAGAAGATAGTGAAGTAGTATTTAATCAAGGATACAGTGACCGCGGACCCGAGGGCGTCTCCACGCCAGAAAAGCAATGCTGTAAAATTATCTCGAGTTGATGAAATGGGTAGTGATACGTGCATAAGAGAAGAGATTTTTTGCCTAGTTACGTTTACTAACATGAAAGTTTCAAACCTCATGTTACCTTGAATAAATTAAGAATGAATGAATTAATTAATAAATCATAATATCACTTAAAACTATTTAAGAGAATCTAGTTAGAGCAACAATTCATTACTACTCGTAAGCTGTCCAAGTATAGACAGTGGCATAGGCCAAATTCACTCAAAGGCTAAGGTACTCACTAAGACTTTTTTATCAAACAACCAATACTTTAAAAAAAATCGGCCTTACCGGTAATCAAAGCCGGGGTGTTGGGTTTAATTACCTGATCCTAAGTCAAAAAGCTAAATTGTTTTTAATCGTTAACTTAACTAACACATTCGCTAACTTAAAACTAAAGGTAGGAAGGTTCCAAGCACGCCCAGGTGTCTAGACGGTTTTTTTTTGTTATCGCCATGTCGCTAAATCAATAAATTGATAATTATAATTGAACCTATGAAGTTAGAGCAATTCACACCCAAGCTTTTGTATCGTTTATGTAATAGAAGCTGTGATAGCCTAGTGGTTAGGACGTCTGCCTCCTGATCAAAGGTCGGGGGTTCGAATCCGGGCACGTACCTCTAACTTTTCAAAGTTATGTGCGTTTTTAAGCAATTAAAATATCACTTGCTTCAACGGTGAAGGAAAACATCGTGAGGAAACCTGCAAGCCTGTGAGTTTATAATATTCTCAAAGGCGTGTGAAGTCTGCCAATCCGCATATGGCCTGCGTAGTGGACTATGGCTAAACCCTTCTCATATTGAGAAGAGACCCGTGCTCTGTAGTGAGCCGGCAATGGGTTGATCATGATGATGTTATAGTTGACCAAACCCATACCCCTAATCGGTTTCAAAACGCCATCGTTAACGCGAAATCGCTTCGTTGATAATAATTCTATACGGTAGTAACTTTCCTGTACTGATAATTTATAAATTATCATATTAGAACTCATCAACTACTTACTTACTTTTATAATAAAAAACTTTGATTGTTTTTTTTCGTCTATACAGACTTTTTCTACTTCTTTCAACGCTCCCGCTCCGCCTATGACAGTGCACAGGCTTATGGTATTTTCCGTGTTATAATACCTTTACAAATATTAGTCGTGCATGTCACCTGTACCTAGACCACACACAATCATAGCGAGTTAGTATCTCATTATTTATTGGCATCATAACGCTGTTATACATTCGCTATTTGTTCTGGGACATTCATTGTTTTATTGCGGGCTTTACGCTGGAAATGTACTTGTGAATCTGGCTACGTAATGCATGCTGTTGTTACGTCATAAATTCAGCATTCCTACTTTTCAATTACTTAGGTGCGTTGTTTTTATACACTACAAGTTAGCCCTTGACGGCTTTACACCCGATGGTAAGTGATGATGCATTCTAGGATGGTAGCGGGCTAACCAGTTAGGGGTAGGGTAAAACCACACTCCTAATTGGTTTCTACGCGACATCGTGCCGGAACGCTAAATCGCTTGGCGACACGTCTTTGTCGGTAGGAACTAGCTACGGACGAAGCCTCCCACCAGACTAGACTCGAGCCGGGAATCGAACCCAGGACCTCCAATTTTATAATGCGACAGCACGCAGCGCCACGGAGGTGGTCAAAAATCAAATGGGTAATCACTGATCTCACTATATGCCTTTTTTGTCCAGCTTGAGGTTTCTTTCGTGGCCTAAGGACATAGAAAAATCTTATTAAAAAACTCGTATATGTAAAACGTATATATAAAAATATAAAACGTAGTTAATTATTTAATTATTGATTATGTGATATATAAGTTTATTGTGAGCTTCTTAGCCTTCGCGCGTTTAGAACCCTACTAGCCTTAAAATTAATTAACGAATGTTATCATCACATAATTAATTATGAAGTATATATTGAAAATATGATAACGCGAGAAAATGTCCCTAATGAATTCCTAAAAATAGACATTTGCTCGTGAATTATTTCGGTCCGGTTAATTTAGACTGCGGGTAGGTAACAAACAGTACTTACCCGCAATGTACAAAAAGAATAATACATTTAAAATATATAGGTACATTATATATTTATTCTTTGGACTTACGAAAAATCATATATGTGTTATTAAGAGAATGTTTGAGCATAAACTTTCCGTTTTTAATAAAGAGTTAGAAACCCAAATGAAATTTAGTAAGAATAGTACGGTTAAAATATACTTATACATTTAATTATTTTTTCTTTGGACTTACGTAAAAATCTCATATAATAGGTATGTGTTATTAAAAGAATAATTAAACATAACCTTTCCGTTTTAAATAAATAGTTAGAAACTCAAACACAAAATTAGTGAATGAATTAATAGGTAATTGAAAATAACCGTAAACCATAATACTTCCGCCTAGATATCCATTGTCCTTGGTATTTTCTCTTACCGCCGCGTTCGCCATTACACCACAATTATAGGCTGCCGTTTGACAGCCATTATCACAAACCCATGGCGTGATGGTGTTCTCACGAGCGGGAAATCTACCACAGATAACGGGGAGGCTTGTACGATCGGTCCCGCTAATATGACTAGCTTTTGTTTGCGGTACCTCTAACTACTTACCTACTGGATTGACAGCCGTTTCCCTTTATTCGATATCGTCAGCGCCCTGTCTTACTAGAGCATTACACTAACAAAATATGTCCAAAATTAGATAGATAAAGATAAAGAACATCATCATCATCATCATGATCAATCCATTGCCGGCCCACTACAGAGCACGGGTCTCCTCTCAATATGAGAAGGGTTTGGCCATAGTCCACCACGCTGGCCATGTGCGGATTGGCAGACTTCACACGCCTTTTTTGAGAACATTATGCAGAACTCTCAGGCGTGCAGGTTTCCTCACGATGTGTTCCTTTACAGTTGAAGCAAGTGATATTTTAATTGTTTAAAAAACGCTCATAACTCCGAAAAGTTAGAGGTGCGTGCCTGGATTCGAACTGCCGACCTCTGATTAGGAGGCTGACGCCCTAACCACTGGGCTATCACCGCTTCGAAATATATCCAAATAAATTTAGGTAGATAAAGATAAAGAACAAAGGCTACCGTTTATCCCTATTAACTATCTTCAAGTAGTTCCTGAGGGAAAATTGTTTACGAGCTAAGCCGCGGGCAGACAGCTTTGAGATTTGTCATGCATGTCACCTATGCTTAGAAAAGGACATGTGCTTTCTATACCGATAGTCAAATAGATACCTTGGGAAGATTAGAAATCTTTAATGAGCGAAGTTTTAGATGAAAGTCAAAATGTGTCTCTTGTTGTAGTTCATTAAAGCGTACTCCGATTTCGTTCATTCTTTTTTGTCAGAAAGAAAATACTTTACAGGTTATCCTGTAATTATTTCAAGGTCGTCTGTTTAGTGATCCATTACTTCGTGATTGGAAGGCAAACAATCACACTTTCACACATACTAACTCAACACAGACGAAGTCGCGGGCATCAGGTAGTTTTATAATTATACTAGATAAATATATAATCAAGTTTAGTAACCAAAATGCCGAATTTAACTGCCGTATTAGTAAACAGCGAATATCAATAAACAACCTACTTAAACATTCAAAGCGAGTCGAATGCCTTTTGGATAAACAATAAATCGCTTGCCGCAAATGACCAGAAGCAATCGTCGATTATTCCGTAAATCTTTCGGAACACAAATACCAATAGGCGGCAATTATACAGCAGTCAAAACAACAAACTTATCTCTATCGAAAACAATTACACAGTCATTAAAACAAACTCCTCGGGGAGTCCACAAAAAAAAGGGGACAAAACACAAACAAATGTCACAAACCGATTGTTCTTTTTTGTCCCTCTCGGACAAACGGCTTGTAGATGGGAATTTTACCTAATACCTAAATACCTTTCACGTCAAACGACCGCCTTCTTGGCCACAGTGTAAAATGTTACGATGACTAGTTACGTTTATACTGTCAGCTACATTATAATGTGTTTGGCCAATTTTTTGAACTGTATTACCATAATAGGGTAAAAGTGGCAGTCTGTCGTTAGTAGCAACCGCAAATTTGTCAGACCACCTTGCAGCGAAATGAAATTTATGGTCCTAAGGCAAGAAAGAGGATGTAAGCCGTGCCGTTGCATAATCCTCACAATTTATGGCCGCTTTTGTTGACTTCATTGCACTTTTTCATTTTTATATTTATACCCTAAATTCCGTAATTATGATCACGTTCTTGCATTGATAACCAGAAATATATAAATGAAAATTCTAAGTAAATACTGCCACTAGCTCCAAAAATTGCTATAACAAAAATCAATCCGACACCCCAACCCTCTCGTAGTTGCGGCTTCTTTTTACTCCCCCGACCTAAGCGCTTCTATCCGAAAGAGGAGACCTAAACATATCCTTCATGACCCTGACAATCAGATGACTACTGACAACATACTCGTACCACCTACCACACTCTACCTCGTCTTCTCCGGCGAAGACGAGGTCCCCGCTATCTTACGTCATCCGGACGTGGGCTCCATCCACGGCCTCGGAGACGTACGGACCACTCACCGTCCGATCCCCCTGTTATCCCAAACGTCGCCTAAGCCAAGGTTCGGCCTCAAAGAAGGCGCCCTTAGGCAGGCGTTAGTTTCCTCGAGCCCTAGGGCTAAAAATTTCTTCTGGCAGAGCTTCTTTCAAACCAAAACAAAACAAACAAAAAAGAAATAAGTATAAACTGTAAAATAGCCCACTGTACGTCCGCAACATGCTTACATTATATTTAGCACAAACAAATCTCAAAGAGGACTGAGTATTTACTTAATTTAACGTGGTTATGATATAATTTCAGTAGGATTAAACTGTTATCATTTTAAACAATATGATGGTTTGGATAACACATATGAATTGCTTGATAAAGAGGTCAGGTAGAGGAGCATTTTTGATATTGTTATAATTTTTGGATATTAAATTAAATTAAAAAAACCAAAATAGTTGTATAAACACATTATTGCACACATTTATAAACCGTTCATATACACGTATTTTATTTTTCATTATTTTAATACGTGAAGTGATAGTGATAATTACACTCGCCAACTTAAAACTAAAGCTAAGAGGGTTCCAATCGCGCCCAGGTCTAAGAAGAAGTCCACAACAAACAAACCGGGGTTTCTTTTGTTATGTTCATCTCACATGATCAAAAACAAAATATAATTAGCTATGAAATTAGAGTAATTCCCACACAAACTGTTTAATCGTTTATTTTTTTTTTTCCTCAATATCGTAATATAGATTTGCGGCCCAAAGAGTTGAAAATGACCGGTCAGGCCAGGACGAAGAGGACACAAACTGTCTTAACCTTACCTATTTTGAATAAAAGCACCATTAAAATGTTAAACACTGCAATTTTTTTTTTATATTAAATCTACTTTGCTTGTAGAAAAGTAGATTTTGTAGAACTATCAAAGTAGATTTTTTTGGACAAAATATCGCTATATAAACTACCTACCTACTTTGCTTGCCTACTTAGCTTTCTCTGAAAGGTGTTTTCTGAAAATTTTGTAATATCCTTACTTTAAATTAGTATTAAAAATTTCTTAGTTTATATTTTTTTATCGTATATTTAATGTGCCTTTTTATAACTTATACCTTTTTATTATATTAAATTTGGAATCAATGAATGTTTACCAGTTGTAAGCTAATTTAGTTCTAAGCTAAATCTGCATGGGGTGTTTGCCTGAACATGTTTTGTGTTGTACCTTTGAGGGTGGTAATAAAATGTTTTAGCTTTGGTGAACCAAATAAATTAAAAAAACAACTGATATTAATATATCACTTGGTTTTTTTAATTTATTAGGTTTACAAAAGCGGTTATAGCCTATTTCATTAGTTATTCGTATCAGGTAGGTACATAGCGAGATCCTAATTACTTACCTATGTATGTTATGTCCATATTCAAATATCTCTATGCTAGTTATTTGTGATATTACATTATTGTGACTCAATTGAATCAAGGTGATAATTTTCAGTCTGATGTGTAATTTATTTAAATAAGCCCGACACACGGCTTAGCTTAAGCGGGCAGATCGATCGACGAGATATCGGAAGCAATTCTATGAGTCATTATAATCGATTTCACAAGAATATATCAAGTCTATCTCCGAAATCAATCACGCCCACGGAAAATCGGATTGTATTCAAAATCTGCACGTGAGCCAAAGGTCGGTTCTTGTATTAGAGAGAGAGGAAATCCGGACTTCATTGTTGTATCCGACACTTATGCACTTTACCTGACCGAGAGATAAAAGGACTCATAGAATAGAAACGCGGCAACCGTGCTTTTTTCTTAATTATATGGTGTGAGGGCCTTCCTGGCTGTAATTTAAAAAAAAAAGGAATAAAAAATTCGAATTTCGAATTCGAAAAAAAAAATATGCAAATCAGATGCAACGGTCTTGATATTGTTCAGCCACAACTTGTTTTTGCACTTAAAAAAAGATCAGGTTTAATATTCTCACGTTAGCGTTTCTTTTCTTTTTTTTTCTGAAAATTTCTAATGAGGGTTTAATTTGAAGAACTCTTTGGGGTTTGATTCTGGGTTGTTTTTTATTAATTTTTTCATACGTTTCATTGTTTGCGAAAACAAAGTCTCGTAACACGGCTGTCACAAAAAATAATTACTATGTTGATTTATGCACGTTACCTTTGCATACATTTTATAGTAAAGTAATGGATAACTTAAGGCGTCTTTGTAAAAAATTGGGGTCCAAAAGAAACTTTTTTATAATTTGCATTAGTATTTTTTTTTCCAGCTCATACCAAATCTTTCTTTTTCGCTAACAAATCATTCTACAATAATACATATATCGCATTTGTATAATATTTAATATAAACATTATCATTTCTCTCACATACGAAAAAGAGATTTAGAGCATAGGCTCGCTAGCCAAAGTTTAAATAAAAATACTAGTCTGAAAAGGTTTCATATGCGATGTAGTAAAAATTTTAAGATTGTTAACTGTATCGTATGAAACAAAGAATATGGATAAAATTAAGTTTAGTATCTATTAGTTACTTAAATTATTTATTGATCATTATGAACTTAGGAAAAGAAGGAATCATTACTATTACCAAATGTTTATTTTTAACCTATACCTATTTTATTAAAAATGTACTTTATGTAATTTCATATAATGTTTAAAATTATGTACAATATTAACTTACTTCATACATTTTGTTTCTAACTATAGCTATATTGCTTACTTCGAGACGATTTTACATACAATAAGCATGTAAATTACTAGGTAACTATAGTGCAAGTAAATGTAAAAATCACTAGTAAACCTATTATATAAAATAAAATGAAATAAAACCTACAGGTAAACAATTGTTTACCTGTAGGTTTTATTTCATACTTATAAAAATTGGTAACATAAATGAATTAATTTTTCATAAAATAAAGATTTCAGTTACAACGGAAACTTGTCGATAGTGTATAGTGAAATTATCTCGAAACTGTGTGCACATATTTTTTAGCAACATCTCGTTCACAAACAAAGAGCGACCGCATCTTTTTGTGCCAAAGAAATAAATTAAACTATCCTTAGGGGAGATTCTACCGTTAATTCTAATCTACATGTAAAAAAACCTTTTAAAAAACTCGCGGATGTCTGTGGGAACAGGGCATCTTAAAAAACCTCCACAGGAAGCGAACGGTAAGTGTAAATATCTCAGTTGACATAGAGAGTTTATGACGGATATTTATTTGAGAGATTTATATCGCAGGACCCTCTGTTTTTATAATCACCTACCTAAGTTTTACGTTAATTTATGAGATAGTAACCTATAACTAGATACTATTTTAATGTTAACTGTTTTAATGTAAAAAAAAACCTTTGCCGAAACTCTTTTTTTAAATTGAAGGAAGTATATTATAGGCACATGGACCAATCATCATCATCATCATGACCAACCCATTACCGGCTCACTACACAGCACGGGTCTCCTTTCAATATGAGAAGGGTATGGCCATAGTCCACCACGCTGGCCATGTGCGGATTGGCAGACTTCACACGCCTTTGACAACATTATGGAGAACTCTCAGGCGTGTAGGTTTCCTCACTATATTTTCCTTCACCGTTGAAGCAAGTGATATTTTTTTTTGTTTTTTAAAAAACCGAACACTGGACCAATATGGTAAATATGGTTTTTGACCTTATTTATTTAGTTGGTTACGAAAACTATGCATTGAACACGGGGCATTTTTCTGACCCGTATAAAATGCTTGCGTAAGCAAAACATGGTAAGTTTTATTCTCAGTTAGGTCAATACCGGATATGCATTGTAGAACCTTTAAAAAAGAGTCCTAATAGGCACCGGAACTATCGAATTTACTACTACTCGATACAGCCACTAGCTCCCAAAGTTACTGTAAGAAAGTTTCGTTTAGCTGATTAAAAATAATATTCAGTTCGCAATCTTTAATTGTTAAACGCTCTCGTTAAAGGGGAATTTCGTCAAGATCCCAACAAAATTCCTGTGAAATAATAATTTTTAAAATGTCTTTTCCTTTATTAAATATATTAATATATTAATAATATTCAGCAATCAAAAAATAGGTTCCTAATATAAAATAAAAAAATTAAAGGATGCTCACAATCTTTACCCAGAACACTCTTTCAAAATAAAAATAAATAAAAATAAATAAAAATAAATAAACACTGATTATTTATGTAGTATTTACGTAAATAAATAAAATAAAAAAGCTCTTATCTGTAAGGTCAACTTAGTTAAATGCTTGCAAGCTGGGTTGCGGACGAGTGATCGAGCGTTCCCGTGACCCAACACGCGAAGGAGCATCGCTGGGTTTTAGTGGGTAGTCTGGTCGCCGGCGACTCCCACATACCCCGCCAGAAGCGACACAGTTCTACCTACGTCGCTTCCGAAAAGATGCATAAGCGCAAGCGTTAAAAAAAAGTGAAATGCGTCGAGTTTGAGAACCACAGTCCAGCGTCTCTTCTCAACATCCCCCCATGTTTTTTATACCCGTCAGTACCGTAGATTGTTTATAAAAACATATGCACATTTTTTAGGGACGCATCTCCCGTCAAGGTGTACGTCAGTAGGTTTTGTTGTAGGGACATCTTGGAGGGGTTTTTAATAATTCGTCTAAGTGCGCTTTTTTGTATGCGAGCAGGTTTTTTAAGTTTTCTCACGCAGAGTTGCATTGAACTCCGATCTGTGGGTAGATACATCCGATTGTATTGTCAATAGCATTGATGTGGAATTAATTCCTGTTCGCAAAGAAATGTAATGTATCGATATTAAATCTATTGTGTTTTGAATTGTTATATCTAGATACGTACTAGTTTGGTGTCTCGCGGATTAATATATTTCTTGCAATTATTATTTATACTGCTTTGTGCTTAAAATAAACTGAATATATGTAACAATTAAACAGAATTTTATTTTTATATTTTAGAAAATTTTTTTTTTTTATTTTTTTATTTTTATTTATTGAGGTTCACAAACAACGACACGGAGTGGTTATTTAAGGGTTTTACATCAAATAATTATTACCGTGGCGTCAACCACGTAAACCACATTTTAACATATTCAGAAGACATACTTGACTACGTGTACATGTATAACAAACAAATAAAAGGAAACATAATCATGAAAGGAAACTTAAGCAAATAAAAGGAAACATAAACATGAGAAGAAAAAAAAAAAAAAAAACAACATCAAGTAACTAATATTCAGAGTTCTTTTGTAAAGTATTTATAACCAACCTCTTAAAAGCACCCACACGCATTGAGAAGATATCAATACTATTAAAGTTTTCATTATACGATTGTGTCATTCTAAATATTGGAGACCTCTTACCCGCATTAGTACGACATTTTGTAGTAGAAAAGAGTTGGTGTATTCGATTACTTCGCATAGGTATTCTAAAGGGTACTCTGTAACATAGTTTTTGTGTTAAGTCTGTACAGTCGTATTTATTATGACACAAATCGTATAACAACATTGCTTCTAATTGTTTACGTCTAGATTTAAAATTTAAAATCTACTAAAATGTGTTAGTTACAAGAAAATATTCTAGGTTATATTTTCAGTCTCCTTTAAATGTTATATTTCTGTAAAGTTAAAAATTAAAAATAACATCAATAATTCTTTTCAACACTTGTGTAAGCCCAACAAACCGAATTAAAACAGCGTGGTGAGTGTATGCTGTAAAACCTTCTCTTGAGACTAAAGCTACGTGTCCAGTTGTGGAACGTTGACGGTTGAGTTAAACGTACGAAATTTTACACACAGAGTAAAGTATCAGATTAGGGAATGCAGTTAATAAATTGTAACCTATTAATCAATTACACATAAAAAACTTACCCAGACACAAAGCTACCTCTGTTTAAACAAAAAAAGAATGCGATAATAGTGACTCATTTTCGTATACAATTGCATAACTAACAAAAATGTCTCCCGCATATTCATTACGTCATAAAAACTGTAATTTAATATAAACGAGATGACAAAAATCTGGCCAATGTAGCGGTATAAAAACATTACAAAAACTTCATTAAAAAAAAACTCAACAATCCGGGGCTACTGGAAGTCGAAAAAAATTAAAAGGGTTTATAAAAACAATGTAGAAAAAATTATGACCCCATTATAGTTCGGTGTGCGACAAGCGGTAAATTACCTTAACTTAGATTTATTTATTCATATTACTGGATTTTATATTAACTCGTTTCCAGTTAAGTTTATCACAGAAGAAGGGCAATTTTCGCACCTATTCAGCTTTTCATTTATTTAGGCATAACTAAACACGGCTTATTTACTGCATAATTTCATGTAACAAAAATGTTACATATAAAATAAACTAAATTTAAAGTTCTTAGTATGTAATAATGTATACTTTTCAACAAATCAGGAAGTAGGTAATTGATTCGTATTTTCTACCATTTATGCTACCGATGTTAAACTGTTTGTGATAAATTTTATTGAGCTTGTAAGGTTTTTGGGTTTAGGAAATTTTGATAAATTTTGATAAATTTTAGACTGTGTCTTAAAACGCACATAACACCGAAATGTTAAAGGCGTACTCGGGATCGAACACCCGATCTCTGATTATAAGGCGGACGTCCTACCCTAGTGGGTAGGCCTAGTGGCTATCATAGCTATATTATATACACAGTTAAAGGTGAATTTAACCAGATAAAAAAACTCTCTTCATAAGGTGACTAAGTCTTCGATGAAAAATATTTTCTTTACGATTATCTTATTCAATTAAGTATTATTTTATTGAATAACCAGTTTTCATTCTTAACTAATATATGGCGTCTAACATAACGTACATAATAACATCCATGGGTATTTTTTATCACCATATGTCCTTGCGAAAATGCCTTGATATTTTCACCGCAGCGTACCAGCATTTCGCCATCCCACTGAGAATGACACGATCTTTAGCTGGATGCTCAGCCGCCGCCTCGCCTTCGCCGTTCATCCCTTTCACTTCGACGTGTCAATTGGTGTCCAAATATCATAATCGCTGTATTGTTCTACGAACAATTCGTGTTATAATCTAGCCAGTGAATAAAATGTTACGATGGCACGGACGTGAAGACGTAGGCGTTATCCATACTCTTGAGTTTAACAGATACAATGGGTGTACGAGTTTCTAATTTCGTTTTATTTATGTCCCAAATTTATATTCACCAGAATAAGAAAAGTTCAGTAACTAAAGCATCGGTAAATAATGAAAATGATAAAAATTATAATAATAGTTTGGTTTCCCCTGCCGGGATGTAATGGTGCAAATATGTATTTATGTAATGTGTATGTAGGTTTATTTATTTAAGTTTATTACATGTCTTTTGGTTTTTATATGTATTTATTTTGCACACGGGCGTGAGAGTTGGTATATATAAATAATAATAATAAAAAAAATCTTTTTTTATCGAAGCATTATATTACATTATATGGGTGAGAAACTCTGTGTTCTGCGACAGTTTAATGAAATCAATACCTACATGAAATTTGTAGTAAATAGACTTTTTAAATATAT
This sequence comes from Lasiommata megera, assembly GCA_928268935.1. NCBI lineage: Eukaryota > Metazoa > Arthropoda > Insecta > Lepidoptera > Nymphalidae > Lasiommata > Lasiommata megera. Next base: position 4,937,100 of record OV743321.1, read on the forward strand.
TATATCGATCCATTTTCATCCTGAAATAATAGGGTGTCTTCAGGATAAAGGATATTTATATCCTTTAATTCCATAAATCAGTTAAATATACGGCGATTTTAATAATTATTTTTTACAAGGAATTAAGAACGTTTGCTATTCGCAAATTTGTTAATATATATCTACCATAGATATTGTTATAGGAGGACAAAATACAGAATTATAGAGGTAAAAACTATCCTCTTAGTTTGACGATCTTGGTTAAGTATGTATTGTAATTAGTATTGCTCATGGTTATTAGGACAGCCATCGCCTAAAGGCGACCGTCATCCGAGCCACAGAAAAAGCATTGGTTTCCTTCAGTCCTAATGCCAATTCAGTCATCTACATAACAAGTTGGGTCAAAATGTTGCTTGCTTAATTAATAGAGGACTTTGTTTCAACCGATAGACCCCAGAGCCGACCCCAGAGCTGACCCCAGCGCCCTCTCAACTAGGCAAGTAAACGAAAAAAATGATACTGCCAATTTAAAAAAAAAACATTTAACTATATAAATCTTTACAGAGCGCATGCGCATGACGGGGCAGATGCAAAACAAACTCACTAACGAACTCTAGCCGAACATAAATTATTTAAATTTGACTTGTAACACTGTATGGCTGACACAGGATATGCATAAAAGGGTTAGAAAAAATATTTTTGGGGGGTGACATTTTTTGTAGGTACATTCGCGAGGGGTCATTGCTACAAACTTGTTTGTGATTCGGTATGGTAATAACGGGGTATTGAATATATTGAAGCTGTTTTTTTTCGCACGCTCATTGGGTTTTCAATGCGCAGGCAAGATGTTGGACTGATGTTTTTTTTAATACCGTTGTTTCCGGTTATAGTGTCAGATGAAAAAATATTAAATATATTTACTTCTATATTTTAAAGATTAGTATTTAAAATAAAATCTAAAAAAAAAACTTGAACTGTCAACTTGCTTCAACGGTGAAGGAAAACATCGTGAGGAAACCTGCACGCCTGAGTTTCGATGAGGAGATGAGTTCTCCATAATGTTCTCAGAGTCGTGTGAAGTCTGCCAATAGGCTGATGATGAAGAATACAAATGATTATTTTCATCTTTAAATCTAGATTAGGTACGTGTTATTAATAATTGAGTTGTTATAATGATCGTATAAGCGGCCCAGGACCGTGGCCATTGGAACTCCCTACAAAAGACCTATGTCCAGCAGTGGACGTCTATAGGTTGAAATGATGATGATGATGATGATGAATGATCGTACCTAGTCGTTAATCTGTACTATGTAAAAATAAAATATTAATGTTATCACAAACGTAACAAATGTATTGTTTATTTTATTCATCAAAATAATTTGACCGCAGATATTAAACCTCCATTTCTAAGCTAGATTCACGCAATGGTTTATTTAACCTTTTAGTTTTACGTCTCTTTCATTGACTAATAGTTTGAGAAATACATAAATAAAGAACAGTCTACCATTAAAATAGAGTTTGGCGATTCCAAAGAAACTATGCATTGATAATTATATCAGAATATCAGAATATAGATATCAGAATATGCATTGATAATTTCATCATTTGAGCAAATAAACTTCAATAAAATACTTCTATAAGTGATAAAGTAATTGATAAACTTACTGGTAAAGAAACTTATGCGAAATATATAAACATATCTGGATATAAAAAAGTCTACAATAGTCTTATCTCAGGCCTCACAAATCAAAAAAAAACCGTCTTTATTTCTAAAGAAGCTCCCGATCTCTCGATCAAACTGAATTTTAAAATCAGCACCCCAAAAAACTACCGCAGGGCGCAACCGTCCATTCGGTTCATTTAAAAATAACCTTCCAATAAATTCAAATTTTCAAATTCAAATAATCTTTATTCAAATAGTCCTTTAAAAGGCGCTTTTGACGCGTCAATAATTTACAAAGTAGTGATTTGATGGTGATAACTACATTCGTATACTTAAAACTAAAGCTATGAGGGTTCCAAACGCGCCCCGGTCTAAGAAGAAGCCCACAACAAACTTAGCCAGGTAAATTTTCTTTTTGTTATCACCATCTCACATGCCACTTAAAATTATATTAAGAGCTATCTTATTAGAGCAATATTTCACACCCATGCTTGTTTATCATTTACGTAATCCTTTACACTATAGTAGGACTTTTCTACAAGCTTACGTTTTATATAAACTTTGAACTTATTGAGAGACATCTCAGAAATCTCATTAGGCAATTTGTTATAAAATTGTATACAATTACCTTTAAATGAATTTCTAATTTTTTGTAGTCTAGTAGCGTGCAACACAAGTTTATTTTTACTTCTGATGTTAAGATTGTTGCAATCGCATTTTTTATTGAATTTTGTTATATTTCTGTGGACATACATTAAATTTTCAAATATGTATTGGCAATGCAATGTCATTATTTTTATTTCCTTAAATTTTTTTCTTAATGACTCTCTTGGAGCCATATTATAAATTGCACGAACAGCCCTCTTCTGCAGCACGAATATAGTGTCAATATCGGCCGCATTACCCCATAATAAAATACCATATGACATAATACTATGAAAGTAACTAAAATATACAAGCCTAGCCGTTTCTATGTTTGTCATATGGCGTATTTTTTTAACCGCGTATGCAGCAGAACTAAGTCTGTTCGATAAATGATCTATATGAGGGCCCCATTGAAGCTTTGCATCTAAAGTTATTCCAAGAAAAACTGTAGTATTTACCAGTTCTAATTCCTCATTTTTAAGCAGTACAGTGGTATTTACATGTTTAACATTCGGTAATGTAAATTTAATGCACTTAGTTTTTTTTTCATTTAGTGCCAAATTATTGACTTCAAACCATTCTACTACTTTAGCGAGATAGTTGTTTACATCGTCAAAAGCTTTCTCATGACGCTTAATTTTAAACATGAGTGATGTATCATCAGCAAACAATACTATCCCATGACTATCCTTAGCAAGGTAAGGAAGGTCATTAATGTAAATGAGGAACAGAAAAGGCCCTAAAAAAAGGCCCTAAATAGCGAAACGGACATGCGTAATAAATGTTCTGCATACTTTTATACTCAGTTACTACTTTTTAAAATAATTTTAACATTTTACCAAGCTTGTTGTTGTGAGCTTCGTCTTGGGATAGGACGCATTTGGTACCCTCACAGCTTTAGTTTACTAATACTAGGTAAATTCACGTAGTTATCGCCATCAACTCACTACTATGTAAGTTATTGACACATCAAAAGTGCCTTTTAAAAGATTATTTGAATTAAGTTTATTATTTGATCATTTTTTGATTGATTTAGTTACCGATTATATCCTCAAATATCTGTGTCTGAATTCATTCGCAATTTAATTCGCATTATAAAAAAATGAACACTTTATTAGAAGGAATTATTTGAATTAGACGAAAACATATTTTTTGCTTGTACCCATTTCATTTGTAATTTGGAGTAGAAATTAAATACACGAATACAACTTACACGAATAAAAAAAAAACAGAGAAAAAGGTTTTTTTATACACTACCAGTTAGCCCTTGACGGCTATCGCACCTGGTGATGATGCAGTCTAAGATGGTAGCGAGCTAACCTGTTAGGAGTATGATAAAGCCACACTCCTAGTCGGATTCAACGCACATCGTGCCTTAATGCTAAATAAATTGACGACACGTCTTTGTCCGTAAGGTGGTAACTAGCCACGGCCAAAACCTCCCACCAGATCAGACGGGAATCGAACCCAGGACCTCCAACTTTATAATGCGACAAACGCACGCACCACGGAGGTCGTCAAAAAACACGTCGTTAACCAAATGCAACGCTGCTCCACACGATAATAAAGATTTAAGCTTCGAAGATTCCCTTATCCAGTAATTTCTGGAAGGAAAACCGATGGACTACTTAATCGTAGAGGGATTTCGATCCTGAGATACGAGACCCTAAAAAATATCTCTCATGACGTTGCTAAAAAATCCGCGACCAGGTGGTTGAAAAAAAAACCGAATTGTCTGTTAGACATAGAAACCCCCGCGGGACAATACTTGCGTAATCCTTTAAGGGTATCCGCGATTCGCTTCTGACATGTGTTACGCTTGGACCAATCTATTGTGAGATTTTTTTTCGCGAAAGGATGACGCCTGTTATCCTTCCTCGGCCTTTGTGATGGACTCCACGTCAGCTCAATGTGCTTGCGTTCACGGATGGTGTAATTGGTAAAAAATGACAAGAAACCAGCATCGTCTTCGTCCCAGATTAAAATTACACGCAGGCTACATTATACCTGCACATATTAACAAACAACAACCTACTACTGTTACTGAATCCACCTATTGCCGACTCACTACAGAGCACGGGTCTCCTCTCAATATGAGAATGGCTTGGCCATAGTCCACCACGCTGGCCATGTGCGGATTGGCAGACTTCACACGCCTTTGAGAACATTATGGGGAACTCTCAGGCGTGCAGGTTTCCTCACGATATTTTCCTTCACCGTTAAATCAATCAATATTTTAATTTTTTAAAACGCACATAACTCCGAAAGTTAGAGGTGCGTGCCCGGATTCGAACCGCCGACTTCTGATTAGAAGGCTGACGCCCTAACCACTAGGCTATCACCGCTTCTTGGCTATCACCGCTTCTAGAATAATACCAACTCCCTATCCTAAGAAGAAGCCCACAAAAAACTAAGCCAGGTAAATTTTATTTTTGTAATCACCATCTCATATCCCACTTAAAATTATTTAGGAGCTATCTTATTAGAGCAATATTTCATATCCAAGCTTGTTTATCATTTACATAATCCTTTAAACTATAATAGGACTTTTCTACAAGCTTGCGTTTTTTTTTTACATCTTTGACCTTGACGGCTATCTCATTACCACCAGGTGGTAAGTGATGATGCAGTCTAGGATGGAAACGGGCTAACCTGTTAGGAGTATGGCGAATCCACACTCCTGATTGGTTTCTACGCGACATCGTGCCGGAACTCTTAATCGATATAAGCTTTGAACTTATTGAGAGAAATCCCAGAAGTTGAAGATATTAAGTAAGGTATCCGCGAAGCTGCCAGCTGTTCGCTACTAATTTAAAGAGTACACCTCCACGCTAACCCCTGTCCTAACGGGGCACCGGTAATCGGGCGGAACATGGGCTCAGTGTCCCATGACGTCACGATAACTGCCCGCATGGAGGACGATATGAGGACAGTCGATAAAGCTAAGCGGACACGTGCGGCCTTTGTTTTTTATCGCGAGGTATGTGCAACCAACGTTGACGTACGAAACATTACAACCTTATTTGAAGAACTTTTTTTTTTATTTTTTACGAGTAAGTTATATAACCTATATCTACAACTTCTAGTAAAATTTTCATTCATCATCATCATCGTCATGATTAACCCATTGCCGGTTCAATATAAAGCACGGGTCTCCTCCAAGTATGAGGAGGGTTTTGGCCATAGTCGACCACGCTGGCCATGTGTGTATTGGCAGACTTCACTCGCCCTTGAGAACATTATGGAGAATGCTCAAGCGTGCACGTACACTTTGAATAGTAGGTATGCGGTCCCATACGAAACGCAATTGTTTTTGTTTTTGCTTGTGGCTAATTTTGATCTAACAAACGGCTTCAAACAGATCCTAATTATTAGCTTCGGCGTGCGATGTGTCGCGGCGTGTCGGATAGAATAGATTGAATTTAAATAGAGATTAAAATTTCAAAGAGAAGAAAGAAAAAGTTTTTTATTTGGGGCGATATTGTTTATAGCATCATCATCATCATCGTGATCAACCCATTGCCGGCTCACTACAGACCACGGGTCTCCTCTCATGTGAAAAGGGTTTGGCCATAGTCTACCACGCTGGCCATGTGCGGATTGGCAGACTTTACACGCCTTTGAGAATATTATAAACTCTCTGGCGTGCAGGCTTACTCACGATGTTTTCCTTCAACGTTGAAGCAATTGCTTAAAAACGCACATAACTTTGAAAAGTTAGAGGTGCGTGCCCGGATTCGAGCCCCCGACCTCTGATTAGGAGGCGGACACCTGACCACTAGGCTATCACAGCTTCGCTGTTTATAGCATATTTTGACCTTATGCTGATATCGACCACATAAGAAAACCAACTCAGCACTGGTTTTCAGTGGGAAACTGAATATTGATACAATCATGGACGTTATAACTTAACACCGTATAATAAATATACATCGTAAATAATTATAAAACATAAAGTAACCTACCTTCATTAAAATAATCAAATAAATAAAAAATTAACACTATAAAAGAAGATCAACAATTCGGATAAAAAAGCGAAACAAACTAGATTAACATTAGAAATATTAATATTATTATTAATTGTTAAATGAAATTTAGCAAACTGTGATAGCCTCGTGGTTAGGACGTCCGCCTCCTAATCAAAGGGGTGTTATGTGCGTTTTAAAGCAATTAACATATCACTTGCTTCAACGGTGAAGTCACATCGTGAGGAAACCTGCACGCCTGAGAGGATTATGGGTAACTACCCATAATGTTCTCAAAGGCGTGTGAAGTTTGCCAATCCGCTCATGGCCAGCGTGGACTATGGCCAAAACCCTCCTCATACTTGGAGATCCGTGCTCTGCAGTGAGCCGAGAATGGGTTGATCATGATGACGATGATGATGATGATGAGAAAATTTGGCAATGGGGCTCCCTTTGCAACTGGGACAAGAATAGATTATACTCATTGGTCGATAAAATGAAAAAAAACATCAAGAGCCTTACAAGATGAACGTAAAAAAATCGGACGATATTAAAAAAAAATACACGAAACAATCTGCAAAAAAACATTCTCACGGACGGACCCACTTTTTAACAAACAACAAGACTACAGCAGATGTACCCACAGATAAAAAGATTCTACACCTAACGTATAAAAAAAACCGCCTGAGAACGTCACTAATCCTCACCTATGACCCCGGGGCACTGCCTGGACCGTTAAAAAAATAACAGTCCCAAGAAAAGAAACTATTAACTATTGTTTGCTATAAAAAAGCTGAGAGTAAAGTTACCTTGCGATTTGAATAAGTGTTTTTTATCGCAAATCGAGGGGTAAGGACAAAAGCTGTGCCCCACGGATCGTGTGTGATTTTTTTAAGACGAGGGCAGTAAAAAGCATCTGCATAGTATTTATAATTATTGCAAATTTTGGTCAATACTCTCACGGTAACGTCTGCGTGCTACAGATATTTAAAAAAAAAGTTAAACAATTTTGTATCCACTCACAATTGTCTGGGAATTTAAAACGATAGCTTATCTATGATTTATTAAATTCATACTAGTAATCGTCCTTAAAAAAAATATCACTTGCTTCAACGGTAAAGGCCTAGTAGCCTAGTGGATAGGACGTCAGCCTCCTAATCAGAGGTCGGGGGTCATGTTCATCGTGCGGGCCGGGCATGCACCTTTAACTTTTCGGAGTTATGTGCGTTTTTAAGCAATTGAAATATCACTTGCTTCAACATCGTGAGGAAGCCTTCACGCCTGAGAGGTTTCTATAGTGTTACCAAAGGCGTGTGAAGTCTGCCAATCCGCACATGACCAGCGTGGTGGACTATGGCCAAATCCTTCTCATATTTAGAGGAGACCCGTGCTCTGTAGTGAGCCGGTAATGGGTTGATCATGATGATTCGTCCTTAAATAAAACATTTGTTTTGTGGAAGAAATCTTATTATAACTGAAATAAAATTTAGCATTCGTTAAGAGAATATTTAACTTAAATTAAGAAATTTTGTAAATTCGTTTTATAAGTTTCAAAGTTTATCGATTACAAAGATAATACAAATTTCATTTCTTTTTAATATTAGCATAGATTAGTAGAGTAGCATAGACAATATATGCTAACGATGCGTTTGAGTGTTGTCTAGATGTTCACTTTAACCTTGCCCTAGTAGTCTGTAACCTAGTTGAAAATAGCATCGTTTTCTAAATGAGATCCATGTTCGACGGCCGAACGCGGTTATCTGTTATCGGCCGCCTATTTACATTCGAGGAAATGTGCGATGCGGGCAAACAACGCTTAGGAACGTAACCTCTATACGGGCTCGAACGGACTTTTTTTATTTTATTTTATTTGGCAATCATAACAAATTACAATCCTTATAATTAAATCTTAACTTAGTTACATATTCTTTATCTAATTGTAATTATAATTGACTGCACAGCATGACAAAAGTTTAATATTAACAAATTACCGAAATATAAATAATATAAAGTTAGGTGTAATACTTACTGTTTACTTAATTAATCCTATCACATTCACACAAAACATTCACTTTGCGGTGTGATTACATGTAATTCAACCTTTTTATCGATAAGGCTCGGTCTTTACGATTCATCCTCATCTTTTTTAACGTCCCACTCTTGGGCATAGAGAAGGTAACCCTACTTGCTGCTTGCAATGTGCAGGTTTAAACAATTCCTACACAGCATCCTTACTTGGTGGACCATCTGTATCAGTAGGGTATTAACTAGCCATTGTGAAAGTGAAAGATCTTCTTCTGACTTCAGATAGGATTAAAACAGGAGAAAGTTATTAAATCTGCCATGTTTTGACACTAAATTTGGCTGAGCAAAGAGAAATTACAGTCTATCTCCTTCTAATAAACCCCGGCTAAGATTTTTGTGGGCTTCTTCTTACCGGGGCGCGTTTGGAACCCTCATAGCTTTAGTTTTAAGTTTACGAATTTAGTTATCACCATGAAATAACTACTATGTAAATTATTGTCGCGTCAAAAGAGCCCTTTTAAGGACTATTTGAATAAAGATTATTTTGAATTTGAATTTGAATACCAGACTGGATTAAATGCAGAAATTATGAATTGCCAAATTGATAGATCCCAGGACCTCTTGTAATATTACAGCGCTGCGCAAGAAAATTCGATGAATTCATGATGTTTTCAATGATGCACAGCACTTGATCCGTTAATTTTCCAATAAAAAAATCCTCCTTTTTTTCAAACTATAAGGGCCATACAATTCTACAAATGATTCCGGTGAACCCGCGGTAGCTTGAAAAAGACAATTTTTGGACAATCACTCCAATATTTTTACCATTTTTACATAATACAGATGAATCAATGAAAGGACATCGTCATACGATAGCGTGTAGTCAAATTACCGTTCATTATGGCGGGAAAATAAAAGATTTCTCTCGACGCAGTAGATGCGCACGCAGATGCTTTGTCCACTTTTTGTGCGATATTGTAATGCACCGCTATATTTTTACGTGATGGATCAATTTGTTGACAGATGCGCTCGGAGTGCAAAAATATTGCGTAATTTATGACAATCGAAAAATCCAATGATCACAAACGTCAAAAATAGAATTTATATTTGAATGATATTGATAATGGTAGTAAGGATTTTGTTAACAATTAAAATTGAATTGCATGTCTTGTAATTTTGCACTGTCCCTTAATGATTCCTCTGAGAATATGATTCGAAAAAAAGAACCAAAACCCTAGGACATTTGTTTTTTGAATTTTTCGCCAGGATATTTTTCGTCCAGTGTTATGTTCAAATCTTGTGGACCGTTTTTGACTAAACTTTAACACGCAAGCAGGTGGTGAAGCAGTACAGATGAATAAATGCTGGAACAATGGATACTTCAATTTGTATCCAAATTTATCTCTCAAATTTATAAAATAAAAAAAAAAATAACTCATTTAAAAACACTTATATAAGTTTTATTTTAGACAATTACTAATAAGGAATAATTGGAACAATACTTATTAACTCGTAAGTAAACTTGTGATTTTTTTTTCATCCGTAAGGTATCCCTATAGCTCTGCTTTGAAGTGTACTTACCTGTTTATTTTTGTGAGACGACAAAGACGGTAGACCGCTGCCTATATGAATACCGTCTTCGTTATTTGACAAGTATAATTTAATAAACGCCTAAACTGAAAATCTAGAACCTTGGAAGCCAGCTTAGCCCACTCTTGGGTAATATTAAATTAATTATGATCGTAACCTATGCACCACAACATTGACCCACAGTTCGGCGCGGGCGCTCTGACTCACAATTCTATCAAAATATAATGGATACATTGCAAAACTTAATACGTAGGAGTCGAAGCGTCCCTATTCTATAAGGAGCTTGTTTTTATTCACGATGGAATAAGCAAAAACGAGGCTTAAACTACTGTTATCGCCGCGATTCTAAGAAGCTATATATTTATACATTCATGACCGTCATGATCAACCCATTACAGGCTCACTACAGAGCACGGGTCTCCTCTCAATATGAGAAGGGTTTGGCCATAGTCCACCACGCCGGCCATGTGCGGATTGGCAGACTTCCGACGCTTTTGAGAGCATTATGGAGAACTCTCAGGCGTGCAGGTTTCCTGACGATGTTTTCCTTCACCGTTGAAGCAAGTGATATTTTAGTTGTTTAAAAACGCACATAACTCCGAAAAGTTAGAGGCGTGCCCGGATTCGAACCGCCAACCTCTGATTAGCAGGCTGACGCCCTAACCGCTAGGCTATCACCGCTTCTATTTATACATTATGATGGGTAATTATTAATTAAGACATATATTTTACAAGTTGTTTGTAAGGGTTAAAATGCTATTAATCTGTATACCTACAAGAAAATTTAAACTTGACTAGCATACTAATAAGTAATAAGATTACCTATTGTTGTCATTTATTTATTTGGACAACCAACAAAATTACATGTAAAATAAATAAACTTAAATAAATATTACGAAATAATTTGGCACGTGTAATTCTACTTGAAAGTCATCACGACGTGAAGAGTTATTTTTTTATCCAGTAACAGGATTTTTTTCTGAATGAAAAGTACTCCATATTTTTGTACCGTTAAATTTCATGATGATCGGCTGAGTAGCTAAAGCATGCAAACGTAACTAACTGACTCACGCATTTAAAATATTAGTTAGGTAGGATTTCACTTTTTTTATTATTTTGTGTTCTTAGATATCGACCAATATTACCAAGAATTATTAATAAGAATTAGTATAACTTTTTGAATTCTCGCACTATTACCATTGGATTACATATAACATTTATTGGATTACTCTTTTACAACAGCGTGACTATATGTGGCTAACTGAAAAGCAACATTAATACGTAGTACTAAGAGTACAAAATTGCCTTTATACTATTATCTTCGAATTTTCTGCATATCTACGATTGACAGAGAAGCAGCAACGGATTACTTCTTTTGGTTCTTTATAAGACGCCATGGCTTAAACACTTCATGAACTGAGTCCCGCTAGCTCGTTATTGAAGCAGATATTCTGTGCTCTATCTAAATAGGCCTTTGCCCCTTTTTAGGGGTATTCAATGGGCTGATGATAATGATAGAAAAGTCCTATTATAGTGTAAAGGATTATCTAAATGATATACAAGCTTGGATATTAAATATTGTTCTAATAAAATAAAGCTCTTGAATAATTTTAAGTGGCATGTGAGATGGTGATAGCGGAAAGAAAAGTTACCAGGCTAGCTTTGTTGTGGGCTTGTTCTTAGACCAGGGCGCGTTTGGAACCCTCATAGCTTTAGTTTTAAGTTTACGAATGTAGTTATCACCATCAACTATGTAATTGACGCATCAAAAGTGCCTTTTAAAGGATTATTTGAATAAAGTTTAGTTTTAGGATTGATTCATTGATTGAAAATAATGAAAGGTTTGTGTAAAACTAGGGAGTAAGTTTGGCTCATGTCCTTCAACATCATTTAAGTAGCGAGTTTGAGTTGTTTTTTTTATTAATTATCGATAATTGAAAATAAAGGCACAAAAAAAATAAAAAAGGGTTGATTTAGGTTTGGCGAAGCGCGTGCGCTGTCGCATTAAAAAGTTGGAGGTCCTAGGTTTGATTCCCGGCTCGAATCTGGTCTGGTGGGAGGACTTGGGCCGTGTCTAGTTACCACCCTACCGATAAAGACGTGTCGCTTAGCGAAAGCGATTTAGCCTTCCGGGACAATGTCGCGTAGAAACTAATGAACAGTATGGCTTTACCATACCCCTAACAGGTTAGCCCGATTAGCCCGATACCATCTTCAGTCGCTTTATCACTTACCATCAGGTGAAATTGCAATCTAATGCTATCTTGTAGTGTATAAAAAAAAAACTAAAATCTTATTAGAATTAAAGTGATCAATCAATTTAGTAAGAACCTAATAAGACAAAATGCAAAACAATAACAAATTAATAATCGCATCTCGTGGTAACGCCTTTACTTTCGTATCTCATGCTAATTCGGCCAACTGACAATGAGCCCATTTGTGATTTAAAACAACATTAAATCAACCATCAAACATCAACAACATCTCCTCTAATCACAAGGATATAAAGATGAAAATTCCATGATTTCAATTTTATAGGTGGTGTTATGAGTTGGTAATAATATTCATATTATTATGCAAATGTTCGAGACGGATGGACAGACGTACTTAGAACAATAATAGGCGTGGGTTGTATTAACTCATTATAGTTAAACATCGCCTGGACTCGCGCCTTGACCGATATCCATGTTGAGTAGTATTAAAGGTTGTGGGAACAATAAGATTAATTTACGTACGAAATGCTTAATGCATTCTGCGCGGGATGTTTTATGCTTGACTGGATACTTTCCCATAGGATTGTTGTACGGATAGAACAGAGTGATTTAATCATATTTCTTTGCCTTTTAATGCCTTACTGATGGGCAGCCTCCTTTATTATACCTGAAAAAGGATTTGTAGCATAGATCGCACAACGTTTAAATTCAAATTCAAATAATCTTTATTCAAATAGTCCTTTACAAGGCACTTTTGACGCGTCAGTTTACATAGTAGTAATTCGATGGTGATAACTACATTCGTAAACTTAAAACTAAAGCTATGAGGGTTCCAAACGCGCCCCGGTCTAAGAGGAAGCCCGGTCGAAGTTTATGCATGTTTAACCATCATTATTTGTAGGTGTGATTTAGTGATGCCTAGAGCCTAGAGGTTAGTGGTTTAGTGGTTTCTACGTACGAGTATTATACGAGGAAAGAAAGAAAACAACATTTGTATTGGTATTTATCATTAGATGTATTAGGCGATTGCGTGTGTGATGTATGGGTTTCTATTCAAGGGTGAAATAATACAAATGGCTCGGAGTTCGTTAAGCTATTCGAACGATCTGTATGCACGTTTTGTGCTACCTCAGAGTAAATCTTACTGTTTCTAATTTAGGTAGGAAAGTTGTTTATTATTATGGGATTACTAGCTGACGCCCGCGACTTCGTCTGCGTTGAGTTGGTGTGTTTGTTTGTCTTTCAATCCTGCGCGCGGTACTGAACAGTACTTGGACATTGCAACATTAGATACTTTATTTTTCCAAAATAAAAGACTTTTTCTAAAATAAAAGTAGCCTAAGTTATTTCATATTACATCAGCTACCTGCCAATATAAGTCCCGTAAAAATCGGTCCAGCCATTTCAGAGATTAGCCGGAACAAACAGACAGACAGACAAAAATTGAAAAAAAATATTTTGGTGTATGTCCCGTATACATATTCATAATTATGCATGTAGTAGTAAAAAACGGTTATTTCAATATTACAAACAGACACTCCAATTTTATTTATTTGTATAGATAGATAGATTTAAGCATTTGCCTCGCTATACTAAGATCATAGTCTGTAAAAGAACTTCCAACTAAAGGGGAATATTCTAACAAGATTTTATAACGGTGTACGGTTTTTGACGACCTCCGTGGCGCAGCGCGTACGCTGTTGCATTTCAAAGTTGGAGGTCCTGGGTTCGATTCCCGGCTCGACTCTGGTCTGGTGAGAGGATTCGGCCGTGGCTAGTTACAACCCTACCGACAAAGACGTGTCGCCAAGCGAATTAGCGTTCCGGCACGATGTCGCGTAGAAACCAATAAGAAGTATGGATTTATCATACCACTAACAAATCTGTAAGATCTTAGACTGCATCATCACTTACCATCAGGTGAGATTGCCGTCAAAGGCTAACTTATAGTGGATAAAAAAAAAATGTTTCGTTGTTTGTTTGTTTATTGAAATGTGATAATTTCTAAACCTTCTTGTCAGTATTACAAAATCTTCTGTGCAATTAATTACAAAATGTACACCACATTTTGTAATTAATTGCACAGAAGATGGGATTTTTTTTTTTCTTATTAGAATTTATAGTATGCTTAGTAAAAAAATTGATTTGTCTTTGAACAGCTATCATCGTGAGGAATCCTGTATCCCTGAGAGTTCTCCATAATGTTCTCAAAGGCGTGTGAAGTCTGCCAATCCGCACATGGCCAGCGTGGTGGACTACGGCCAAATCCTTCTCATATTGAAAGGAGACCCGTGCTCTGTAGTGAGCCGGCAATAGGTTGATCATGATGATATATATATCTCGTGGCGTCTGGGATGGCTATGCAGCTATGCGGATAGATGACACCGTAATGCTATGCGCTGAAATTGATAAGCAGGACGCCGGCGGCCGGGCAGTCGCACAACAATTGTTGCCAATAGGGTAATTGCTGGCGACCGCGCGCCAATGGTCGCACCATTACAAACGTACACCGCAATACAGAAACATTGAACACTGTTACAAATTGTTTTTTCCGACTGTCTATCATTGCTAACCCTATTGGTTGCCACAGCGTAACTGGGCTTAACAGACTACTAGCTTAGACTTCAGGCGAGAAGGGTGAATAAGTCTTTATCGGAATACTTGTGTCATCATGATCAACCCATTACCGGCTCACTACAGAGCACGGGTCTCCTCTCAATGTGAGAAGGGTTTGGCCATAGTCCACCACGCTGGCCATGTGTGGATTAGCAGACTTCACACACCTTTGAGAGCATTATGGAGAACTCTCAGGCGTGCAGGTTTCCTCGCGATGTTTTCCTTCACCGTTGAAGCAAGGGATATTTTAATTTTTTTTTAAACGCACATAACTCCGGAAAGTTAGAGGTGCGTGCCCGGATTCAAACCGCTGATCTCTGATTAGGAGGCTGACGTCCTAACTACTAGGCTGTCCATCCATAGGTGTTATACCAAACGTCGCCTAAGCCGAGGTTCGGCCTCACAGGAGGCACCCTTAGGCAGACGTGCCCTTAGTTTCTTCGAGCTAGGGCTCAAAATTTCTTCTCTCCGAAGCTCGGTTACGCTATCGCAACCAATAGGGTTAACACAGTTAATAGTCAGTCCGAAAAAAAAAACTATTGCAGATTTTTTTTATATGTAGTTAGCCCATGACGGCTATCTCACCTGGTGATGATACAGACATCGTGCCGGAACACTAAATCACTTGGCGATATGTATTTTTCGGCAGAGTGTTACCTAGACACGGCCGAAGTCTCCCACCAGAGAAAACATATAAAATGATGACAAAATAATGGATAAATACACTTTTATCGTATACCTCAAAACCCCCGACCTCTGATATAATAAGTATAGTCTAAGTAATATTAATTTTGTGAATATCAAAATACTCCAAATCTTCTACAGAAGATATTTAGGAACTTCTAATTCATAAATTTATTATTTTTATGTATTTTGTAAAATACATAGATATGACCTACACTTACGTTTATAGAACTTGTACGTTAATCAATCGCACCAAAAATAGTATTACATATTAATTCATTATCTCGGTGGCCTATGTTTATGGCGTCCACTGTACCATGGACGCGGGCACGCAGTGACATCAGGATTTCCCGTCGGAACGACAACCTGAAATCGTGTCATGAGCTCCTGCTTGTGATTAGCTGATCTGTTTACTATAAATACTTAAACTATATTTATTTATGGGACGACATACAAACATGCACTTAAATTAACCTATGTACTGAAAAACTAACTAACTAAAAATTAAATTTAAGAAAAGTTGCTACATATTAGCCCTTGACGACAATCTCACCTGATGACAAGTGATGATGCAGTGTAAGATGGTAGCGGGCTAACCTGTTAGGGGTATGGTAAACCCACACTACTAATTGGTTTCTAAACGACATCGTGCCGGAACGCGTAATCGCTTGACACGTCTTTGTCGGTAGGGTGGTAAGTAGCCACGGCCAAAGCCTGTCCAGACTCGAGCCGGTAATCGAATTCAGGACCTCCAACTTTATAATGCGACAGCGCAAACACTGCGCCACGGAGGTCATCAATTGGTTCTAAATAACTTAAAAGTTTCTTATTTTTTTACGATAGGAGTTACTTAAAGTTGTTACTAAGCTGTTGGACCTAATGTGCTGAAATGGCGATTCTGGCACCGGATAGAGAATTGGCAGATCTCTTCCCTCTAAGATAAAAGACGATTCCAAGCGAGCTGCAAGAAGCTGCGGGAATTAAAGGGCACGAGCGTGGCCAGAGAAAATACCTACTTAAATCATGATTCAACAATAGCTTACGACGCCAACAATTATTTTTGACTATCAAATAATTTTAGGTTATGTTTAATCATAGCAGATTAATATGTGAATGTTGTCATACAACTTTAGATAGCCGATGGTTTTTTGATTGAGATGGATTACCGGACAGCCGATTACAAGTGGAGTGGGTTACGCACGGTTGCGTTTAGCTAATTGAATACAATTTTGACCGAATACCTCCTTATCGGCGGTTGAAATACTAAATTACAAAATACATAGATATGAAAGTTACCGGAACTTGTCGCATAGAAACCATAGGTAGGTTTACCTTACCCGTAACAGGTCAGCCTTACCATCATTACTTAACACCAGGGTATGTAAATGGAACCAACCAATTAGGAGTATGGGTAAACCTTCAGTGGAAGCAGTGATAGCCTTGTGGTTAGGGCGTCAGCCTCCTAATTAGAGGTCGGCGGTTCGAATCCGGGCATACACCTCGAACTTTTCGGAGTTATGTGCGTTTAAAAAAATTAAAATATCATTAGCGTCAACGGTGAAGGAAAACATCGTGAGGAAACCTGCACGCCTGAGAGTTCTCCATAATGTTCTCAAAGGCGTGTGAAGTCTGCCAATCCGCACATGGCCAGCGTGGTGGACTATTGCCAAAACCTTCTCATATTGAGAGGAGACCCGTGTTCTGTAGTGAGCCCGTAATGGGTTGATCTCTTCAGTGGCGCAGTGCGTGCAATGTCGCATTATAAAGTTGGAAGGCCTGGTTTCGATTCCTGGCTCGAGTCTGGTCTGGTGGAATGCTTCGGCCGTGGCTAGTTACCACCCCACAGCAAAAGACGTGTCGCCAAGCGATTTAGCGTTCCGACACCAATTAGGAGTGTACCGTACCCTACAAGTTACCCCGCTACCATCTTAGACTGTCTCATCATTAACCATCAGGTGTACCAAAAAAAAATTGTTTTACTAAAACTTTAATTACGTTTTAAGACAGGTATAAAAGAAACTGTTTCTGCTGTAACTGCTGAAACGGGTAATGCTGTATTTTATTTAACGTGGTTATCCATGAATTGAACGTGAATGTCCCATATAAATCCGGCGAGGCATTACAATCAGAGCAAACAAAACATCCAAAACGTAAGCTTAATTTCAAAGCCACACAGTTTTACCTTAAAAGTCGCACAACCAACTGCGACTAATGAAAACGTACGACTCTTTGATAACCTATTATGGTGCTACGGGACCCTTCGTCTCCGCAAATTGGCTTGGAGACCTCTTATTTACAACTGTTCGGTGCGTATCGTTGTGTTTTGCGAAATTATTTTGCATTATGATGTAGTGGTGAAACAGTATGTTTCGTGCTGTGATAGCCTAGTGGTTAGGACGTCATGCCTCCTAATCAGAGTTCGGGGGTTCGAATCCTGGCCTCTAACTTTTCGGAGTTTATACAAAATTTGAAAACACATAACATATACAAAATCAGCAACAAATGAATGTCCCAATGCTAGGTACTGTCCTTTCCTATAGAATATAAACTTAGATTTGACATAGCTAATGGTGGCTTTAGCGATTATTAGCACACGCCGAATCGCGCGTTTCAACGTCAACGGTCTTAATCAGAAAACCCGATGCCTGAAAATTATTGGTTCAACCCGAGAATAAAACCCGAGAGAAATCAAGAGACAAAAATCTGAATAGTTCTAACTTATATTTAATAAGTTCTTGTAGAATAATAGAACTATTTTAGACGCAATGATATTAGGTTTTGTCCTCAAGTGTCAACTAAATTGAGACGTTTGCAAGTATTGACAGTAAAATGGGAAATCGACAGATGATGGACGGCGCCGGAGTGAAAATTTCCTATTAAGGGTGTCTACAGCATAGCGTTCGTGACGATACGTTTAATATAAAATAAAACACGCGCTTTTCAACTATGAATAAATATATTTAAGTAAGGAATTTTATGAATAACGTATCTGTCGGCGCGAAGGAGTTATTAACTTCATTCAGCGGCGCCAAGAACCTCAAGAATTCAATAATTACCCACATTTTAACTCTTGATGATTTTGCTAACACAATTTTGACAGTGACAATCGATTTTGTACAAGCATGCTTTGCTATAAATACGGGCGGTCGATGCCTTTCGAGGCATTCTCGCTCGAGACGGACTGTTCGGACCTCTTAGTTATTGTCGCAATAAAAGTGTAAACCCGCAAGTTGTGGTTTTAATTACTATGAGCGAAAGTAAACAAAATCGTGACGTCAGCAATGTTGACGTCACCCTTACAAAAAACAACTCGGACGCCCTTGACTCGTCATATCAATATACAAATTTCAAATAGAATACGTTGACCTGACCTAGCTATATTAATGAAATTACTTCTTTATATGCCTATAGGAATAATTGCTATTAAAACATCATATTTCGAAAGATAAAAATAATTACACTAAGGGTTCGATAGATTTAATGCTTAATACAAGTGATAAGGTAAAAAATATTAAGAACCAAAAAAAATCTAGTACTAAATAATATTTAAAAAAAAATGTCTTTAAACTTAGGTGATTTGCATGGTATCCAAATCTCTAGAATGAATTGCTAGACTAGACTTAGCCGTATTGCAAAATTAATGCCGGCATCAATAAGCCTAGGGATAGTGAACCGATTATGTATTAGGATACGGGGTTAGTGAAATGCTTTATGCCAGATGAGAATCCCGAACGTTTCAAAAACGCCAGTTTGTCGACTCTCACACAATGCGTGTGTAAACGTTCAAGGCGCATGGACCATTGCCCACTAGATGGCGTCGCTGATTTATTGCTAATGGCGAAAGCGAAAACGCACTAAACCGCCGCATTCGCGTTTATAGCGCGTTGTTTGAATTTGCATTTGCTATTACATCACCATGTGAAAATAACCTCAGGAAATTTCGCGGTTAACCTTTTCTTTGTTATAAATTGCAAGAAACTTTTTGCCAAAAGCATAATGAAAATAATAAAATATTAATTGTTATACTATCTTCTTTAATGGATAATTAAATTAATGAGTCTAACTAATATAGTTAGTGGCTGACAGCTTTATGATAAGATAACTGGCAGTCGTCCACGTTTGTTTCGATTTTTAAACATCCCGAGGGAGTTCCGCTTATTATCCCAGTTTAAAAAGTATCCTGTCTGTTTCCAGAATGCAAGCTATGTCGACGAAATTTTAGCTGGAATTTTCGACTAAGATATTTTTTTTTTTCAATCCCACAGAAAAAACCCCTTAGTTGTTTTTCCAGGATAATAAGGATACGGGATATCTGTTTCCAAGATGCAAACTATCTCCAAGTCAAAATACGTCAAACGTGACGCTGTCGAGTTGAACATTAAAAAAAATTAAGCAGCGTTTAAGCTCTGAAACCCTTTATGACCTTCAGACCTGTGCTAGATGAGGAACAGGTCTCCTCTGTGTCAATAAGTGAAATACTGATAGGTGGTTAGAGGGGATGAGTTCAAGAATGGCTTTGCCTAATGCGGCACAAGTACCAGGATTTCATAACGTCAAATGAGTCAGTCTAATGAACCGCAACAGCGGTGCGATAAATTCCGCGAGCTGTATGCAATGACATAACAATGCAACGCTTCGTGTATGAAGATCGTGCCGGACGGTCCGCCGCTCTCACGCCGCGTGTGGACATCTATGTGCGGGTACTTGATGGAGTAATGGAACAGGAATAATATAAATATAATTATTACACTTTATTATTCCCAGATGAGAAAGCGCTTAGCATTAATCTCACCTGAGTATACAGCCTCTTAATGCTTGCTAATATTATAAGATGGAAGCTGTGATAGCCTAGTGGTTTGGACATCCCCCTCCTGATCAGAGGTCGGGGGTTCGAACCCGGGCACGCACCCCTAACTGTTCTGTACGTACGTTTTTAAGCAATTAAAATATCACTTACTTCAACGGTAAAGAAAATCTGCACGCCTGAGAGTTCTCCATAATGTTCCCAAAGGCGTGAAGTCTGCCAATCCGCACATGGCCAGCGTGGTGGACTATGTCCAAACCCTTCTCATATTGAGAGAACACGTGCTCTGTAGTAAGCTGGCAATGGGCTGATCATGATGATGATGAAATTCAATCAAAAGTTCATCATGAATTAAACTAGCTTTATTATCCTTAGATAGCAATAATCTCACCTAAGTATATGCATGCAGTCTCTCTCTGCTTGCAAATATTATAAACATGATCGTACCGGAAGTATCGCGTCGCATTCTAACATATTCCCAAGGACGTGTGAAGTTCATAAAACTACTCATCGTCAGCGTAATGGACTATGGCCAAAACAGACCATGTAGTGTAACGTACTGAAAGACGATGACATACAGACCATTCTAAATTGATGACTAGTTCACGTAGTACTTACATTAAACCATTTCTTCCACTCTATCTGACCCCGTGTAAGAGAAGGAACATCCATGGATAGATAAACATCCTAGATTGGAGACTAGTTCACGTAGTACTTACATTAAACAATTTCCTTCTCTCACTCTGAACCCGTGTAAGAGAAGGAACATCCATGGATAGATAAACATCCTAGATTGGAGACTAGTTCACGTAGTACTTACATTAAACAATTTCTTCCTCTGCCTCTGACCCCGTGTAAGAGAAAGAAGATCCATGGAAAGATTTTGACGACCTCCGTGGCGCAGTGCGTGCGCTGTCGCATTATAAAGTTGGAGGTCCTGGGTTCGATTCCCGGCTCGAGTCTGGTCTGGTGGGAGGCTTCGGCCGTGGCTAGTTACCACCCTACCGACAACGACGTGCCGCCAAGCGATTTTGCGTTCCGGCACGATGTCGTGTAGAAACCAATTAGGAGTATGGCTTTACCATACCCCTAACAGGTTAGCCCGCTACCATCTTAGACTGCAACATCACTTACCACCAGGTGCGATTGCCGTCAAGGGTTCACTAGTAGTGCATAAAAAAAAAAAAAAAGATAGAGATTTCCAGATTGTTAAGCATAGTCTCAGACTAATCCAAGTAGCAACTAGGTATCAGCGTAGTCTAAGGACAAAAAATTATTCCACCAATTTAAGCATCCTATGGCAGCAAAAATTTGGGGCTCAGTTCAGTGACCTGTGGTAGCCAAGACATTTGAATCATTTAAAATCAACCCAAGATCCCGGACTATACATTAGAATGGTATAATTTTCGCAATAAACGCTCTTTTTGCTAGCTACAATTAATTGCCATTCCTCGTAACATTGCCGAGCTCATCCTTAAATAGCGAAATTTCATAATGAAGTTAGCGGTCCGTGGGAGCGGCCCAGTGGTTGAGCGACGTCACGATCGCAGCACACGAACTCAAACCAAACACCATTGCCAGCTGAAATGTGGAGGAAACTTCCAGAAGTACTCACGCCGTACAATGGGATCATCATTTCAATACTTCGTAATATCCTTACTTATAATAAATTTTTTGGCCTTTTTTTATATCTACTACAATTTAGCCCTTGACGGTGATCTCACCTGGTGTAAGTGATGATGCAGTCTAAGATGGTAACGGGCTAACCTGTTAAGAGTATGTTAAACTCATACACCTAATGAGCTTCTACATGACATCGTGCCGGAACGCTAAACCGCTTTGCGACACGTCTTTGTCGGTAGGGTGGTAACTGGCCACCAGACCAGACTCGAGCCGGAAATCCAACCCAGGACCTCCCATTTTAAAATGTGAGAGAGCACGCGCTTCGCCTTTAATAACTAATTGCCTATTAATATCTTGGAGATGTCTATCAATAAGTTCAAAGTTTTTATAAACGAAAGCTTATAGAAAAAACATATTACGAATTTAAGGATTATATAAACGATAAAAAATCTTGGGAGTGAATTGCTCTATTTTCATAGGTAGATACTTTAATAATTATTGATTATATGAGATGGTGATAACAAAAAAAAACCCCGGCTAAGTTTGTTGTGGGTTTAGTTTTAAGTTGATGAGTGTAGTTATCACTTCACGAATAGAAATAATGAAAAATGTGATATATATGAACGATCCATAAATGCCTGTTATAGGTTTATATGAACAAAGCTACTTTTGATTTGATTTGATTAAAAAAATCACAGACTTCAACTTTTATATTGATTTCATCAAATAATAAAACTGGTCAACAAATACGTATGTATA
The DNA here is from genome assembly GCA_928268935.1 of Lasiommata megera. Lineage (NCBI taxonomy): Eukaryota > Metazoa > Arthropoda > Insecta > Lepidoptera > Nymphalidae > Lasiommata > Lasiommata megera. The sequence goes on from OV743321.1 coordinate 4,959,666, forward strand.
ATTTTTAATACAGTTCACAAAATGTATTTCGCATCACATTTATATGTCAGAACCTTGTCCCACATTAGTTAGGAGTGCATTAACACTTAGCAGGGTGCCGAACCATGGTTGCGCAAGAGTCCATCCCATCGATCACGTGTCTAGGCCCTCCCTGGCCCATTGACAAATATCGGGGACAAGCCGCTATAGTGAGAGGACCACAAGAGAAAAGGTTCATGCAAAACTTCACTTCCCGATTGATATAATGCAATTCTTTAATTTTTTTCCAATTACAGACGTAATGTTGAAAATTCGGTAAGAGGTTTTATGAAAATGACGGGGCAGCTCTTTCTCTGTTCTATAAGCTGTTTTTTTTTTTCGGAATAAACCTATACACTACTTTTATGCAAAGGATATAGTCAATTTTTTGTTCTGTGTATGCGGTCCCTCTGTCACAGATGCTGAAAATAATATAAGTTTATAAATTCAAATTCAAATAATCTTTATTCAAATAGTCCTTTAAAAAGCACTTTGGACGCGTCAATAATTTACATAGTAGTGATTTGATGGTGATAACTACATTCGTAAACTTAAACTAACTATGAGGGTTCCAAACGGCCCCGGTCTAAGAAGAAGCCAACAACAAACTTGGCCGGGTTAGGTATAGGTTTTGAAATCCAGACGGTTCTTTTTTTTAAATTTTGGACATTTCGATTTTTGTATAACTCAACCTTGTTCCACTTAGCTATTAGTACATTTACAGTTAGCAGGGTTCTGAATGTATAGTTGCGCGTAATAATTTAACGATTTTAATAAATTTTCAATAAAATTTTGATCATCATGTCTACCCGACCTCTGATTATGATGCGGACGTCCCAACCACTAGACTATCACAGCTTAAATTTTTATTTTTTATTCGCCACAAGTTAGCCCTTGACTGCATCTCACCTGATGGTAAGTGATGATGCGGTATAAGATGGTAGCGGGCTAACCTGTTAGGGGTATAGAAACCAATTAGGTGTATAATTGGTTTGTACACGACATCGTGCCGGAACGCTAAATCGCTTGGCGACACGTGTTGGTCGGTAGGGTGGTAACTAGCCACGGCCGAAACCACCAGGCCAGACTCGAGACGGGAGTTATATATTTTATATTTACCCAAAATGTGGGTAAAATACATATAAGCAATTTTAAAAATATTTATGTTATAACATATTCTGACGTAGTTTAGTTTTGCAAATAATTTTTTTTGATTCCTGATTCACTATTACATGACTCGACCACTGTGTGGGCTATGTAGATCACAATGTTCGAAAGTAAATTGATTGACAGCCCGCCACAACAATAAGTGGTAAACAATTATCCTCGAATTATTGCTATATTCGATGCATAGCGCAATATTGAATAAATTTAAAACCAAAGGTCGCAAACTATTGACTTTGTTTTGATGCCATTGTGAGATAAAAACTATTGTGACGCGATGTATAAACGCTTGCATCACTTAGCACTAAGGCCATTGAAATAATATGGTGTATTGAAATTATAGGCCACGATCTCGGAAAGTATCAGAAAGGTGGGTGAAATATTATGTCTGTAATAAACAACAATCGTATCTGTTAGATGGTCTGTTAAAATTACGCAATGTTGCGTATAACTGTCTAAGAAACAGAAATGGGATGCTTTTTAATCGGTTAATTATAATTTGACATCATCATCATCATGATGAACACATCTCCTCTCAATATGAGAAGGATTTGGCCATAATCCACCACGCTGGACATGTGCGGATTGGCAGACCTCACACGCCTTTGAGAACATTATGAAGAAGCCTCAGGCAAGCAAGTGATATTTTAATTGCTTAAAAACGCGCATATCTACGAAAAGTTAAAAGTGCGTGGCCAGGTTTAAACCGGATTAGGAGGCGGACCACCTAACCACAAGGCTATCACAGCTTCCTAATTTGATATACTCTTTAACTGATCCAGAGCCAGAAACATAGAAGACCGAGGAACCACTTTGCTTACTGAATTCCATACAATTTTCAACCATATCATCATCATATGAGTGAACTTTTTGAAAACCCTTAGTGCCTTCTTTATGCCAAATTTTTGCCCATGTTTAGTGGTCCTAGCTGTGCGTCGATAGATGAGTCAGACAGTCCGGACTTTATAATTTTTTTTGACGACTTCCGTGGCGCAGCGCGTTCGCTGTTGCATTTTAAAGTTGGAGGTCCTGGGTTCGATTCCCGGCACGAGTCTGCTCTGGTGGGATCCTTCGGCCATGGCTAGTTACCACCCTACCGACAAAGACGTGTCGCCAAGCGATTTAGCTTTGCGGAATGATGTCGCGTAGAAACCAATTAGGAGTGTGGGTTTACCATGCCCCTAACACGTTAGGCCGGTACCATCTAAGACTGCATCAGCACTTACCTTCAGGTGAGATTGCCGTCAAGGACATACTTGTAGTGGATAAAAAAAATTTATGTATATATAAATTATACCAACTCAATATTGCGGGCCTGAAGCACTTTGTTTATCTTCAAACCGCGCAGGAATTTATTAAAGGTTGCCACCCACTGACCTTGAGTTATCTCCGATCCTCGGTACATCCCTGCGCCAAGAGGATACCGATGAAACAAACGATAGCCCGCGCCTCAGGGTCGTTGCGACATAGCCAAATGCCAAAATAAGGTCAAAGGTAGTAATTGTGTGGCCAAAGATTCCCAAACCGTGGATATAACTATGGAGAGGTGTATAGATTCATGTTGTTTCACATCCAGTTAATTTGTGGAAGATTACTTGTTTCTTTTAATACATTCATATGTGCATCTGTCTTTTTGAAGCTGGATGAGATTGAGTACTGTTGGAAATGCTCTTGAGTACTTTCGGGTTGACGTCAACTACCAGGTTACTTATTATGGTGAACTTTCGTTCAGTTTGCAAGCGAATTGTGGAATGCACTCCAGGTAGGCATGAGACAAAAATTCTTGTAATGAATGTTAATGTTTATCCATATATACTTAAGTATATATAGTGTACATTTCAGTATATTTTATTATTTTTTATTGATATTTACTTTTTAATAGTACGCCGATGTTAAGTATTTACCGTTATTACACTGGAGGATCCACCGATTTTTTTTTTTTTTTTTCGGACTTTCTATTAGCTGTACAAATCCTATTGGTTGCCACAGCGTAACCGGGCTGTTTGGCGAGCTTTGGAAAGAAGCTCTGCCAGAACAAATTTTGAGCCCTAGGGCTCGAAGAAGAAGAACTAAGGGAACGACTGCCTAAGGGCACCTCCTTTGAGGCCGAACCTCGGCTTAGGTGACGTTTGGGATAACGGGGGGGTCGGACGGTAGATCCACCGATGCGTTACCGGCTAAACTCTACATCTTTTCTCCTTTGGAAGTATATCTTTGCAGGATGGTAACTAGCCTATTAATATAGCGCAGAAGCCTCCCACCAGACCAGACACAGACCATGGGAACCATGATCTCCCACCTTGTAATACAATAGCGCACCCACCACTGACGTCATCCACATAATTTTACACCATCTGTTTGTTCTCGCGTTGTCCTAACCATAACAAGTAGCGAGATAATGGTGATAACTACATTCGTAAACTTAAAACTAAAGCTATGAGGTTTCCAGACACGCCACGGTGTAAAAAGAAGCCCACAACAAACTTAGCCAGGTAAAATTTTTTTTTTGTTATCACCATCTCACATGCCACTTAAAATTATATTTCGAGCTATCTTATTAGAGACTGAGATTGATTGAGTGATAAATTGATTTATTGGCAGAAATGAATCTAAAGTGCCTGTCTGTAAAAGGAGTGAAAAGTACGTGATAGAAATGAGCATGTCAGTATTTCGTGCTGAAATCACATAGCGTGAAGCGAGGGTCAGATATAGAAGACAATCAAGACAAATTAAATGCTGTTTTCTATAGATTAGTACACCTTCGGTTTTATATTGGTACTAGCTGTTGCCCGCGACTTCGTCTGCGTAGAATTGCTGATTTCCCTTGATTGCCCTGCTTCAGAAAATAAGCTACATGCAAATGTCAAATTGCCGAATTTCGTGTTTCTAAATTAAAAAACATAGGACTTTCATACAAACTACAAACCCCTATTTTACCCCCTTCGGGGTAGATTTGGATAAAAACAAATTGTAACCTTATACTTACGCCCTAAAAGAAACCTTTTTTCAAAATTTCAAGCTTGTAGACTTCATAATAAAAAAAATAAGCAAAAACTATCTTCCCGTTTTTTACCACCCTTAACAGGTAATATTTAAAAAAAATGATGTACATGTTTTTTATTTATTATTATGAATGTTAATGCAAATTTTTGTGTCTCTAACTCTAAAAACAAAGAATTTTCATACAAACTTCAAACCCCTATTTTACCCCCTTAGGGATGGAATTTCCAAATATCCTTTCTTAGCTGACATCTCTTAACTGTCAACTACCTACTTGCTAAATTATAGCTGTATACGTACAATAGTTTTTGAGAGCTCGTGTTTAATCAGTATGTAAGTATGTAAGTAACCTTTCGCTTTTATATATATAGATAATATATCCCGAATCTATTTATGCAGGAATGCGCGATGATATGATAATTGCTCGAGACGACGCGTTAACAATAGGTATGTTTGGATGATACATCAGACGTTATTGTTGTATCTTAATAAAGCGACCATGAAAAACTGTTCCGTTATACTTGCTACCACATTTTGGATTCACAATGGCAGTTTAATTTTTTTGGCTAATCAAGATTTACTAGTATATTTTGTCACCCGTTTGTAACTTCTTCTCCATGTGAAAATGAGTATAGACTATAACATAAAAAAAAAATATTTTCTTATTAACAAAAAAATAACTTGTTAAGTGTATATCCGCTTCAGTATAGTGTCGGATATTACACAAACATTATATTTTAAAGTGTATGTAAAAACACAATTTGTTATCATTTCAACTCTATACCAATAGGTGTACAAATACCTCAAAGTTCATTTATTTTTATATTTAACTTTAATTTAATTAGAACGGACAGTATCCAATAACACTAATTAAATTCACAGGTAATACATATTAACATTATAGCAGAAACGAAGTATAAACAAAACTTATATATACTAAAAACAAATTAAAAGCAGACAAGAGAGACAACAGTCTGATGGACTTATTAACGGATAAGGAGAATTTGATAGTTATAAGATCCTGCTGGAGAAAGGATTTTTAATTTGTACCTTCATTAAACTTCAAATCAACGTAAAATATATTTCAATTATGGCTCGTTATAAATTAAAGTTTTTTTTTTAGTTTGTGCGTTTAAAAAATGAAGTTCTTCAGTGACTTTTTTTTTAATTTTGCAAGCAAAAGCTACCATTTAATTGTAAAGCTCTTATACCTTTCCCTGTCCATCTCCTTATCGTCAGTTCCTACTTGTGTTATGTGAACATGGCCTAAGAGTCATCGACAGTGGGTCAGTGAGTCGGACCCCTTCGTTCCTGAGGGAAAGGTCAGCCGGTTGCATAACATCCATCGCGGATATAGACCTTTACTTTTAACGCAATCACGTTGATTTAGATTGAATAGACTACCTTACTTGTGAGTTCAGTTTACGTTTAAAAACAATCAAAATTGGCTTGGCTATGTTTCGAATTAAACGAAAAGATGTCTGAGTGTTTGATTAAAAGTTGGGCTGTACTAAATAAACCACTTACCATCAAAACTATAATTATATGTTGTAAAAATGAAGCCATCTTGTTATTTAAATGATATATTAGTAATGTGTTTGAAACATTTCATTTTCGTAAAGATTTTTCCGTTATATCACTATCATATCCCGCCAACGAATAAGTGTGAATGCTCTAAAGTAAGGCTACTTTAGATATATCCAGAAACAAGCTGCCTAATATTTTTTTACGCTAACTTTACCTACTATCATAGTTGACCACGAAAATAGCAAATACGACGATAAACAAATTTTGTTTTATTTCGAGATGTCATGAAAATGTTGTTTTTTATTAATCTACTAAAACTTAGCCCTTTTCCTGGTGGTAAGTAATGCAGTGTCCAATGGTGCGGAGCTAATCTGTTAAGGGTGTGGTAAATCCGTCTCCTGTCAACAAACTACTATGAGACGTCTTTCTTGATAGGTTGGTAACTTGCCACGGCCGAAACCTCCAGCCGGAGAAGACCAAAGAAAAATCAATAATTAAAAATGTCTAAAATATGCTGGGGATCGAACCCCGGACCTACTGCTTAGATGACCACAGCGCTCAACACTGCACCAGAGAAATCGTCAACATTTGCCAAAAATCTCAACATCATATTTTTTGCAAGCTCAGTTTATTTTAAAATATCCTGATATGGAAGTCATTCAAATGGTTCTGCGTTATTAGTAACCCATTAGTTACAATGTTGCTTGACGTCGCATGGGACGAGATCCGAAGACATAACCCTTCGCCACATGGCGTGGTCCCGGTCAATGCCTCGCGCATCACTGGGTCACTGAGCCAGACCGCTTCCTACGGGAAAGGTCACACGCGTGCATGCAACTCTACCGCATTTATTCTCTAGCACTATTTATAGTCATGAGACCCTAGTATAATTTATGACGTTTGCAAACGTTTTAACCGGTCAATGTATGAACTGTCAAATTATCGTTGAATCTTCCATGTCAGCGTAATTTTTCCAAAAATCAGAAGATTTTATAAAATAATATTTTACATCATCATCATCATCATGATCAATCCATTCTCGGCTCACTACAGAGCACGGGTCTCCTCTCAATATGAGAAGGGGCTTGGCCATAGTCCACCACGCTGGCCATGTGCGGAGTGGCAGACTTCACACGCCTTTGAGAACATTATGGAGAACTCTCAGGCATGCAGGTTTCCTCACGATGTTTTTCTTCGCCGTTGAAGCAAGTGATATTTTAATTGCTTAAAAACGCACATAACTCTAAAAGTTATAGGTGCGTGATCATATACATATAAATATAATATTACATAACATAATATTTATCTTAGTTGCTTCAATTGTTACCATCTGCGCATCAACGATTACCATCAAATCTTAGTGACAACTACCGGAACTAAGTTCTGTTTCTTTCTATTAAGCTAAGAGGCTTATATGAACTTTATAAAAAATCTATAAAATCTTAGCACTTCGGACAATATGCCCAAGTATTTGATCTAGTTTTGATAAGGATCTGCAACGTTACGAAGTTAATGTCCTAACGTCACGTACCTAAAATTCTACCTCGTTTTTTATATACTCTGTAAAGATCTGGAAAATCCTTTGGGCTTTCGTTTTAACCTAAACCTGTAATATTAGTACCTCCAAATCAAGAGAAGGATTTCTTCGTCGTTACCGTTTCCAGAATATCAGCTCGATTCTCCTCAATATCCCCGATAGTAAACACCAGATTTTGCCCGCGAACTAATCTGCGTCGAATCGGCTATTAAGTTCTATTAATCGAAATAATTCAGAAATTTAAGTTTTTTTCGTTAGCCTATATGTTAGTTCGCAGTATATATATTAGATCTCCATTAAAAATGTTACCATCTATTTAATCATTGTTTTTTAAAGGAGTACCTTTGAAACACATTTAGATATAATATTGTAGTATGGTTTTTGTTCATATCAAAATTTTTAAACAACATCCATAGTTCATTATCTTTATAAACATCGGTCAAGTCCCCGGATGGACATAGGTCTTTCATAGGGAGTTCTACAAGCCACAGTTTTTTACCCTCTGTACAACCAATCGGTTTGGATTTGCTAACGCTGTGTTTTCAATTGCTTTAGTCCAATAGTCCTCCGGTCTATGTACTCCGCCCAATAACAATTCAGTATTGCAACCACCCGAGCTATGTCCGTCATTTTGGTTCTTCTTCCAAAATCATAATTAAAGAGATGCCTAGAACAAAACACATATTTAACACAAAATAACATATTTATAATATAAAACTGTGGCATCGTTGTCTGGTGGGAGGCTTCGGCCGTGGCTAGTTACCCTACCGACAATGACGCGTCACCAAGCGTATCATACATTCCGGCACGATGTCTCGTAGAAACCAATTAAAGTGTGGGTTAACCATACCCCTAACAGGTTAGCTCGCTACCATCTTAGACTGCGTCATCATATAACATCAGGTGAGATAGCCGTCAAGGGCTAATTTGTAGTGTAAAAATAACAAAAATAACAAAAAAATAACATCAAAATCAGCAGTACATTTATTTTGTAAATTAAATCTAACTTTTCATCATATATGCCCGCTGCCATCTATAGTACTGGTGTCTTGCAAACCGTGATCAACTAAAGGACCCAAAAATGTCTCCTACAAACAATTTTATTACATACTCGTAACTATCGTAATAGCTGAAAAATTTTACTCTTATTTAGTTGCATAATGGCAATAGAGCAAATCACTAGTGATAAGAGGGCTATAGTTAACTCCTTACTAGTTGAATACATACAGAGATCACCAGTTCAATCAAACCCTTGTTAAAATGCAATTTGTTTTACCTCGTTTCGCGATAAACCCTAGATGTGCACTGCGGAAAGCAATCGACGTCTGTCAGTGATTCTAAAACCTTTAATCCTGCTTTCCTTTCATACAGCATCACCTCTATAAACAACGCAATAAAGTCGCAATTTCTTTGTTCAATTTGATTATAAGTTTGTAGACTTACCGGCCAGCAGTCCTCTCGCTGTCCGCTCGTTCATTGAGCTCTTCCCATGACATTATCCAAATGACCAATTCACACCTGACTTATTGCCATAAACCAGACACGAGAAATTAAACCTTGCGAATGAATGCCGAAGGTTCATTTTTAATTGCATTGCAAATTTAGATAGGATGTTCGGGAACGCTTGCCAAAATGGCGCATCTAAGGCACCGATGGCCCCAAAGATGGACCTCGCGTTTTATTTCCACCAAGGAAGACACGACTTTAGTACGATGCATGGGGAAAATATGGCCCTAAGTCCGCACAACCGTATTTCACCGGGGTCGGCGGGGGTCACCCGCGCGGACATTATTAAACTGTTACTCTTCTTGAGTCGTGAGACGTGACTTATGCAGATGTTTAAGTAGTGTTTTGACTGATAGTTTCACGTGTATGCAGTGGTCTTACGGTCTCACTCGTGTCGTTCTCGTGTGAATCTTCCCCGCACGATTCTGTGTGGAAATTAGTTGGAAAGTCCCGTCTATGACCGTATTCAGCGTTTAGAATAGACGGGCAATCATAAACACCGAATGGATTGCGAATAGTTTTCCCAACAGCACATTGTGTAAGGCTGTTATATAACGCACGAATAATAAATACGCACAAATATAGAAATGTTACTTTATGCATTGGATGTGTGCAAATATTGCTCTAATAAGATAGCTCTTAGTATAATTTTAAGTGGCATGTGAGATGGTGATACCAAAAAGAAAATTTACCTGGCTAAGTTTGTTATGAGCTTCTTCTTAGACCGGGATGCGTAAATCAAAAGCGACTCTTAAATTAAGATAAACCTTAAGTAACGGCTGCTTCTATTCATTATTTAAGATAAACCTATTATTATATATATTTTTTTTATATTCTACAAGTTAGCCCATGACTTGTATCTGACATGGTGGTAAGTGATGATGCTGTCTAGGATGGTTGCGGGCTAACCTGTTAGGGGGTATGGTAAACACACTCCTAATTGGTTTCTACGCAACATCGTGCCGGAACACTAAATCGCTTGGCGACACGTCTTTGTCGGTAGGGTGACTAGCCGCGGCCAAAGACTCCCACCAGACCAGATTTGAGCCGGGAATCGAACCCAGGAACCCCATTATAATGCGACAGCGCCCGCATTGCGCCACGGAGGTCGTCACACTAGTTATACTATACTTAATTTAAGAAATAAAGATCTATTTGAAGATATTAGCTAAATTGATCATTAACTGGCCAGCGTGGTGGACTATGGCCAAACTCTTCTCATATTGAGAGGAGACCCGTGCTCTGTAGTGAGCTGGCAATGAGCTGATCATGATGATGATGAAGATCATTAACTCTATTTTATCCTCATACTATACTTAATTTAAGAAAGAAAAGATAATAATTCTAACACTGGCAAACGGCGAAAAGCACTGCTACATTTTTTTTCTACAAGTTAGCCCTTAACGGCTATCTCACCTGGTGGATCATTAACTTAACATGTTACACAGCCACCGAAAAGCGCTCGAGGTCTCACAAATGAGTTACCTAACACAAAGCGTAGAGTTGCATGTTTTCCTGCACAGTACAAAAACGGACGAAGCTATAGGCTTACGGAATGCAATTAATCGTTTTTGCCCGTAAGTCAGGAAGCTAAATGTAACAGTAAAAGGCGAAATGTGGGAAAATCGGCAGGAACAATGGGAGAGATGGTTGTTTTTTTTTTTCGGTTGAAAGAGCGCTCGTCGAAGGCAATTATACGCGCAACTCATATGCGATATGAAATGGCCCGGTTGTACTATAAACTAACAACTAAACGTTGATTTACTGTTATCCGCAGCAAGAGAAATTTCTATATAAAGTAAGCACAATTTAAATTCGTTATCTCAAAACAGCTCTTATAGGACTTTTTTAACACGGTAGATGCAGGAAAGCAGCAAAAATTCGTATTAGAAGCCAATAGAAGCTTTCTTATTATTTCTTCATTAAAACTATCAATGTATTTCTATGAATAGCAGCCAAATTACAGAATTATTTGACTTTACTCAAGTAGGTGTTTCCTTAAAGTACAATCGGTTTGAACAAATTCTATTAATGTTATAATTTATTTTGTATAATTATAATATTACCATTGTCAACGAATTTTCTATAAAGTTGATTTTCTTCATGTCACTCTCTTTAAAATTAACTTAAACATGACGTCACTACTTTACCAACTCTTGAAAATTATCTAATCTATCGCAAACAATATTTTAGAAATGCATATAAAATTTTGCAGACCTGACGGTACTTCATGGCTATCGGATGTTTTTATCAATTCTACCAAGATTCACTTACATTGGTCAATTTTGGATATGCATAAATTGGCGATTACATAGAAACGTCTAGTAGCGATATGGTTGTTCAAAAAGTATTTTACATATTAAATATTATTACATATATAATAATTAGTACCATTATAATTTTTTATAACGAAACAACAACTGTAAATATATTTTTTTATATTAGTTCGCAAAACAAAAAACAAAAAATACTTTATATATAATACAAATTATCTTTTACATCATTGCCTTCTTGATGCGAACAATTAGCAAGACCTAAATAGTATAAAAATCTAAATAGGCTTAACATTAAACTAGAAAATTAAATAACCTGCACAATGAAAGAGCAAAAATCTTTAAAGACTATTACATTATAGTATGTATCTTGGATAATAAATCAACTAACTAACGTTAGGTGACGATCAACAGCTGCGGTAACACCGGTCGGCCCCATAAGTTTTTCACGAGGAAAAGTTGTAACAATGGCCGCAACAAGAAGATGTGAAACCTACCCATCGTGGACTGGACAGTTATTGTACAACTATGATCGCACCATTGTGGTGATCCCGCTGATAATGAGGTCTTCCTCATTCCACGTCGGTTAATTGTGAATTGGAAGAATGGCGATTAGTTTTCTTTGTTTCGACCTTCCCAAAGGACGTGGGACGGCATTTCCAACGGTATTTTAGTTTTTACATCTATGATTTATTTATTACTTATTTAAGTATGGTTTAGATGCTTGGAAATTAAAGAATGAAAAAAAAAATTAAGAATGTTTATGCTTGGAATCTCTTTGAGAGATAAAGTCCGTAACGAGGTGAGGCAAAAAACAAGGGTAACCAACATAGCTCGAAGTGCTTGCACGCTGAAGTGGCAGTAGGCTGGTCACGTTTGTCGGAGAACTGACGGACGTTGGAGTCGGAAGGTCCTCGAGTGGATACCACGTCTCGGCAAACGGTGTGTGGGCCGTCCTCCGGCCAGGTGGAGCGATGACCTCCGAAAAGTGGCAGGCATCGACTGGATGCGAAAGGCCGGAGACAGGATGAGTTGGCGCTATTCAAAGAGGCCTATGTCCAGCAGTAGATTAATGTTGGCTGATGATGATGATGATGATGATGATGGTTTAGAAGGTCGGCCATGGCTTTTTACAAGTAAAAGCAATTTAGGGTTCCAGTATGAGTACGTAGAAACCGCTTAGAAAGATGAGTTTAGCCAGTAATGCATAGCTGATTCTCCAGGTGCTGTAAATGTAACTCCTAAAGTGACACTCCTATGCTAGGCTTCTTTGCTTAACCAGCTTAATAAAACAAAGGTAGTGAATTAGATATTGTAATATTAACACACCCTATATAATGCTTGCTGGTTTTTTTTTTTCTGTAAAATTACTATAGGAACCAATTGGTGCGCTTAAAAGTGCCGGAATTCAACCTACGCATATGTCTTGAGGAAATCTTGTCTTGAAAAAGACTTCAACGCATGACATCGCAATAATGAAAACCGTTCCGGAACTAAAAATATACATGTAGTATTTTTAGTTCTGAAATGGTTTTTTCTTCGACTTATTGTTAACAATGAAGGGATAACACCTAGAAATATATAAAGGTAACGTTTGTACAGTTGATGCGACGTAATAATTCGAAAAATGAGTTTTAAAAAAATTAAAATATCACTTGCTTTAACGGTGAAGGAAAACATCGTGAGGAAACCTGCACTCCTGAGAGTTCTCCACAATGTTCTCAAAGGCGTCTGAAGTCTACCAATCCGCGCATGGCCAGCGTGGTGGACTATGGCCAAACCCTTCTCATATTGAGAGAAGACCCGTGCTCTGTAGTGAGTAATGGGTTGATCATGATAATGATGATGAATAATTCACAGAAATGATATATAAACCCACGGCATATTGGATTTCAATGTATCCCTTAAACTGTTTTGGTATTGAGACTCTCCGAAGCATAAATTATCATATACTTCCTGGAAACTTCTATTAGATCGCGATTAGAAACTTATTTACATTCAATAAGCATTGAACATGAAATGTGGTGGACGTGAGAACATCTGTTGAATCGGAAAAATCCCTTTAATTGGTGTCCATCGGCCAGCCAATTTATGTTAAACCACGTTAAAGCTTGGCAATTGATTTGTTAGCGTTTGCAAATGTAAGCCAATTTATTCAAATACCGATGTTGACTGTGTTGCTACATTTGCTAAAGACCATACTTGGCAAGAGTCGAGCCACACTATGACAGAATTAAAACAGATACATAAGGTAACTTTACAATTTAATACCACAATTAGCAAAATTATTCACATTACTACTGTAGACTGTGTTACTACATTAAAGAACATAGTTAGCTCTTGCTATATACACGTTATGAAAATTTAAAATGATACCAAAGATGGAATTCTATTTATCAAAACTATGGCAAAAAGGAAACGGATACATAAAACGACTTTACAATTGAATACCACAATTAGCAAAATATTAAAAATACCACTGTAGACTGTGTTACTATATTAGCTAAAGACCATATTTAGCAAGAGTATATACACGTTATGAAAATTTAAAATGACAAAGATGGAATTCCATTTAACCAAACTATGGCAAAAAGAAAACGGATACATAAAACGACTTTATGGGTCTGGCATAATCTCATGTGAGATTCAAAGACCCTAAAAAAGTTAAGAATAAAAAAAAACGACTTTACAATTTAATGGTATATATAATACTATTTACAATAAAATGGTAACCTATTGCGGGGTAGCAGTTATATCAAACCAATTGTATTTATTTTAATTTGATTGGACATTCAATATTTTTCATGAATAATTTATATAAAAATTTGCACACTATTAATTTAGTAGAATGTAATGACTCAACCAACCATATAACCAATTGACATCGCTTAATAACATCTGACTATTGTACATACATTCTGGAAAATATGATTTATTATTATCATTATCATTAAAAAGAAAAAAAAAACTAATAGCTCATCAGTTTCTACGCCACATCGTACCAGAACGCTTAGTTGCTTGGCGGCGCGTCTTTGTCGGTAACTTTACATTTTACATTCTAAGGAAACATTATATTATGAAACGTTTTAAGTATAACTTAAATTTCGCATTTTTGAAGCAATATAATCTTCCGTTTGGAACGTAACAAGTATGTACAAAAAGGTTGCTAAAGAAGGTAATGTTGGAGAGTCGTGTTTCGGGTTACCATGGCGACCGGGAGCGAAATGTCTGAGGTGCAATAGTTTAATCTAGGTTCGGGCACGATCACACGAACTTGCCGCCCGGTGAGACCTTGCGGGACTAGTCGCACCCTCAAACTATACTTTAACAAGCGGTTAAACATCTAAACGTAACCACCATCTCATTTTTCTGAACAAAATACGATCAAAAAAATAATTAAAACTTCACTTCTTTATAATTTTTTAAGGTTGTCATAATCAGCTTATCTCATACATTTGAGAAGGAATTTGAGAAATTCTTTATAAAATCAATGCCTTTTTAAATTTTTTATTTCTTTATCACTAAGATAATAATAGATAATTAAATAATGACATTGCCTGTAACATTTCTGTCTAGAAAATTAAATTATTGTCTTAAAAATCGGTAGTTTAAAGGAGAATGACTATCGAAACATTTAAAGTCGTAAATTTAAGACAAGTCATTTTTACTTAACAAGTGGCATCTAGGATGTAACAGTGTAGCTTTAAAGCAAACAAAACTAAGGTCCATTACAGTGTTTTAAAGACATGCTTCCTAATCACAATATATTAAAAGCTAATGTATATCATAAAATTTATACCTAATTATGCACGTGTCACGTTAATTTTAAACGGCGCACAATATTAAGATTTAATCACAGGTTGATTGGTTAAGACACAATTAGTTCACAACAATATGTTAAAACTTTTTAACATGTATAAGTTATAGTCATATTCTCTCGTTATACGTAATTTGCCCGTAAGCCTTGAGCTATTAATAAAACTAGCTTTAGCCAACCATGGTACAGTTCGTCCCGAACTTAGCGGTCGTGTCATCCGCGGATGGCGCAAACGGACGTCTAAATATCAGCGCATCACTTGCCTAATGACTACAACAAATGGTTAGGACACCTACAAGTCACAATAGACTATTGTGACATGTTAATAAAACTTATTGCTACTATAAAATGCTTATTTTTTTTTACAGAATAACTATAGTTCAGATTACTTTGTAGGCAATACTTGCTCTGTCATGCATGCATGCATGCATTATATATAATTATATTCTATAGAACTCTCAATTAATCCGCACGAGGTTGCAAGGACACCAGGACCACGATCTTCAGTAATGAAGGAACGACTGGAGAGAGAGAGAGAGATTGGAACTGGACTTAGGCTTCCGCTCTCATTGAAGATCAATATCTATTTCTCGCAATAACTCATAATAAAATTCATATGGCAGACATATGTTTTCGTATTCAAATTCAAATTCAAATAATCTTTATTCAAATAGTCCTACATTCGTAAACTTAAAAACTAAAGCTATGAGGGTTCCAAACGCGCCCCGGTCTAAGAAGAAGCCCACAACAAACTTAGCCAGGTAAACTTTCTTTTTGTTAACATCTCACATGCCACTTAAAATTATATTAAGAGCTATCTTATTAGGGCAATATTTCACACCCATGCCGTTTATCAAAATTTATTTACAGCTCCAATCAATTTTTCAATATGACAGACTTCTTCTAAAAAAGCTTTCCATAAACAGTAATATTAACTGTACATAATGTTTTTATAATGATAATAATGGTCGCCTGTGGTATTGTCACGTTGTGTCAGATACGAGTTGACATCGTGAAAGTCTGTCTGTCTGAAGACGTGGTAACAAGTTAAGGATGTACCTAATGCAACTAACTGGGGTCGTATTGTGATGTTTTAACATTAATCCCCATAAAGTTTTGCGTCAAGAGTTTTTTTTGTTACATTGGTTGATATTTTATTTAATTGATAGAACTGATGTTTCCAACATTTAAATCATTCAGCCATTTAAACATTTAATAGAGCTGGTCTATCAACTGTCTGCTTGCACAATATATCTGCCAAATAAATGGGCCTCTTTTTACATCATCATGATCAATCCATTACCGGCTCATTACAGAGCACGGGTCGCCTCTCAATATGAGAAGGGTTTGGCCATAGTCCACCACGCTGGCCATGTGCGGATTGGCAGACTTCACACGTCTTTGAGAACATTATAGAGAACTCTCAGGCGTGCAGGTTTCCTCACGATGTTTTCCTTCACCGTTGAAGCAAGTGATATTTTAATTGCTTAAAAACGCACATAACTCCGAAAAGTTAGAGGTGCGTGCTCGGATTCGAACCGCCGACCTCTGGGCCTAACTACTGGGCTATCACCGCTTCATTCGTTTTTACCGTTAGTTATATGTAACGCAGTATGCGTTACATATAACTTGTTCAACTAATTACTGATAGTTTATCAACTATTATGTGGATCATTATAGTTGATGAACTAACAGTTGGGAAAAAATATCTAACTATGTATAATTATTTATTTAAATCTTTATTGCATACACATATATGATTCTATCTATTTAATTTTTTTAATTTAAAAAATAGTGACTAGAGTTATTGTGCAAGCTGTAGCTACCTCTAAGTTGATTTATGTGTATCTAACACCTACAATTATTAAAATGTCCATATTGTTACATAATTCTGTTGGTGGCGCTTCGAATAATTAAATAAATAAAAGATAGAGAAAAAACTTCTCTGAAAGTAGAGCGTTTACTCCCAAATGGGTGTAATAGGATTTAGCAAGAATAATCGATTTGCCTTATGATCACATGTTATTAATAATATTTGGAGTGTTACAGTTTTATATATTCTATCTACCTTTATAATTGACCATTTGGGAGGCTATCAAAGAAACTGTTATTAGAATACGGTATTTTGTCTTCGAGTGTACCTACCTCAAAACGATATATAATTTATTTTTGTCATATTCCAAAATTAAACAAAACTTATTACTTTACTAAGAATCGATTGCTAAATCAAATGAACAAAACAAACCCCGGCTAAGTTTGTTGTGGGTTTCTTCTTAGACCTGAACGCGATTTGAACCCTTAGTTTTAAGTTGGCGAGTGTACTGTACTTATCACCATTATTAATAGAAATAATGACAAATGTGTTATATATGAACGATTCATAGATGTCTGTAATAGGTTTATATGTTCTATTACTATTATATTGATTTGATTTGAAATTTAAAATTAAAAAAAAAAAAACACGGCTACATGATTTTTACTTCCAAAATGGTTCAATACTGACTGCATATTGAATATATTTAAGAATTTAATGTTACACTCTTCGTAATTTTCTTTCATTGAAGAGACTTGTAGAAGCACGATTTCTTCGTTCAGGACGAACCACTAGTAGATACTTATTTGTTTGTGGGACGCATAACCCCATAACATCCAGACTTGAGACGTGTAAACGCGTTGGGCCCGGTACAATGGCAGCGCATTCGCCAACATGCGCCCACGCACCTGAATCTATTAGCCACAGATTAACTTGTAAGTGTGGGCCGTGCTTGTAATTGCCTTTGTGTTCTAAAAGATGTGTCAGCTTGTAACGGAAGTTTCATTCATACGTAAATTGGTTCAGGTTGCTCGGCGGTAACTGGTATTCAATACCTGGACAGGACGCCCACGAGTGTTGAACCCAAATCAATTCATTGGGTCTTAGAAGCTTAAATTTTTCGGGTAAAGAAACGCCGCTACGCGAGACAAAATTGAACATAGGCCTTGCTAAAGAGGTGAAAATCATCTACGCCCTTCAGCCCAGTGCTCATGGAAACGGTCGAAAGGATAATCTGAGGCCCTAAAGGAAGAAGGTAACATAGTACTGATTTCACTTTGAGAGAATCTAGTAATTTAAAGCAATCTTTGTTATTACGTAAATTGGTGCCAGTTGTGTTAGTAATATTACTTACTAATTCATCATCATCATGATCAACCCATTGCCGGCTCACTACAGAGCGCGGGTCTCCTCTCCTGGCCATGTGCGGATTGGCAGACTTCACACGCCTTTGAAAACATTATGGAGAGCTCTCAGGCGTGCAGGTTTCCTCACAATGTTTTCCTTCACCGTTGAAGCAAGTGATATTTTAATTGCTTAAAAACGCACTTAACTCCGAATAGTTAGAGGTGCGTGCTCGAGTTCGAACCCCCAAACTCTGAAAAAGGAGGCGAACGTCATAACCACTATGCTATCACAGCTTTTCTTTATTACTAATATTTATTACCAATTATTACTAATAATTATATTGATTACTAATAATAGAAAACTTAATAATGTTTTAGTTCGCTACGTGTAGCAGAAACAAAGGAGTTTAGGAAAAGTGAAATTGTGTTATATTTGCAAAGAAAAATATTTCCAATACTCTTGAATTAATAGATTATTAAATTTCAACTTGAATAATATATAATTATCAAGCTTCACTTCAGTAGCGATCTACTTACTTTACGCAGGAGAATACGCAAGAGAATAATTTAATTTGCCGGCACTTTAGCGGTATAATTGAGAGTATTTTATTTATAAGTTGAAAATTGCTCTCGAAAGCATTTCATCGACGATCATGGATTATATGCGAGCCGAAGAATAGTTTTGATAGTTCATATTTCAGGAGGTGTTATTACCACCTTTATTACTCAGCAGAACTATATTTAATTATTCTTGGAATGTGTCATGGAATTCACTGACTATCTCTAATACGGTATATCTGATCTATTTTAAAATATTATAAAGGACAAAAACGAGTCTGGTAACCAGACAGTTGATAGCACAAAGTTGTTTTGTCAACGAACAGGAGACCTATCTCAAGACCAGCCAGCTGGACATTGTGTTATAAATGCATTCCTAAAATCATTACCGTAATACTTTACGGTCCTTTGTAAATTTTTTTGCAGAATTACATCAGTTCTAAACATCAGTTTCTAAAATCATTATTTTACTTAAGAACTAGAGAGAAAGGTATTTGGTATTATACTATCCAGCCTCTTCGTTTTCCTTGGTTTGGTAATGTGAAATTAAATAGGAAATATTTGGTATAAGCTCATAGGTTGCTGTCTGGACATTATCCAACGAATAAGTTCGCATTTCTGATGAAGAAAATAACTCAGCTAAAGTATCAGCAGATTTGGCGCTCTTTCGAGCCATCTCTGTCTACCGACAATAGATGGTTTTAAATCTGTTGTTGAAAAATTTCTGCATAAGTAGGTTGTATCTGTAACATTCTTAATAGTCATAGTTTTATTTCGTTAGTTTTTTATAATGTTATTTCAGTTAGAAGTTTGTTATATTTAATTAGGAGATGACGGGGCTGGCATATACGTTTCGATTATTTTTAATTTTTCGTAATTGCTACTACTAACTACTATCATGATCAACCCATTATCGGCTCACTACAGATAACGGGTCTTCTCTCAATATGAGAAGAGTTTGGCCATAGTCCACCCCGCTGGCCATGTGTGGATTAGCAGACTTCACATGCCTTTGGGAACATTATGTAGAACTCTCAGGCATGCAGGTTTCCTCACGATGTTTTCCTTCGCCATAGAAGCAAGGGATATTTTAATTACTTAAAAACGCACATAACACCGAAAAGTTAGAGGTGCGTGCTCGGTTTCGAACCCCCGACCTCTGATTAAGAGGTGGACGTCCTAACTACTAGGCTATCACAGCTTCACTAACTAACTACTATAAATATTATTAACAACGATAGTTTTGTAGTTCATTATATAAATGTTCAAGACAAAGTATAACTGTAAAAGACATACAGTATTTACAAATATTTATTTCAGTATAGACATACAAAGTGATACAAAACAGGTTAAAACCACTCTATATTCATACCATTATATTCGTGACTGAAACCGGCCAATGTGTGTAGCTCGTAGTATGAAGATAGCAATGACGGTATTAATTCATTGCAGGCGGCGTGGTTACACGCCGTAGGTCATTATCTGCGTTCCCCGCTGCGGAATCCTAACACCCTGTAGCTGGTTCGCACGGTGATTTAAAGATGTGTTAATTAAGAGCAATGGCCAACCAGATACATATTTCGCATGGGTCAGTGATAAATGGATGTTTCTCTACACGTCTGTGAACACGGTGAAACGATCGATGTAGATACTAAAACCATAACCAATTTGATAACGATGAACGTTATCAAATTGGTTAGTTGACATTTCATTTTCATTAGATACAAAGTCTAATTCATTTTAAATAACCCAGTACCTTTTTTTTTTTTTGAAGCGGTGATAGCCTAGTGGTTAGGGGGTCAGCCTCCTAACCAGAGGTCGGCGGTTCGAATCGGGGCACGCACCTCTAACTTTTCGGAGTAGTGCGTTTTAAAAACAATAAAAATAAAATATCACTTGCTTCAACGGTGAAGAAAAACACCGTGAGGAAACCTGCACGCCTGAGAGTTCTCCATAATGTTCTGAAAGGCGTGTGAAGTCTGGCAATCCGCACATTGCCAGCGTGGTGGACTATGGCCAAACCCTTCTCATATAGAGGAGACCCGTGCTCTGTAGTGAGCCGGTAATGGGTTGTTCATGATGATGAACCCAGTACCTATAAGGAATGCGCTGTGACATGCATAGGGTTCTTGAAAAATAGTTCTCTGATATGGGTTTTTAGGCCAGACAGTGCATTTGAGCGTGTATACAGTGCTAACAAGACAATAAGTCGCCACAGACTTTAACATACATAGTTATATACATTATTATATGGCGTAAAAATATGTTCTTTCCTGTTGTTCATTCTGTGTAAGAAAAACTATACAATACTCTTATACTTTACTCCCTTTAAGTCTGGCTTGAGCTGAGATTTAAGAATATAAAAATTCAAAGATATATTCCGATTCCGATTCCGATTCCAATTCACATTCTGATTCCGCTTCCGATTCCGATTGCGATTGAGAATACGATTGCGATTCCGATAGCGATAGCGATAGCGATTGCGACTGCGATTTCGATTATGATTGTCATTGCGATAACGATTGCAATTGCGATTGCGATTGCGATTCCAATTGCGATTGCGAATACGATTGCGATTGTTATTCCGATTCCGATTCCGATTGCGATTGCGATTGCGATTGCGATTGCGATTGCGATTGCGATTGCGATTGCGATTGCGATTGCGATTGCGATTGCGATTGCGATAGTGATTGCGATAGTGATTGCGATTGCTATTGCTATAGTGATGACTATAGCAATAGCAATCGCAATATGCTATAGTGATCGCAATATGCTATAGTGATCGCAATATGCTATAGTGATGACTATTGACTATTGCGATTGAATCAAAGTCTATGGAGCCCTTTTTTATTTGAAAAATTATTTATTAAACATACCTTACTACCTTACTTATATTTAGTATATTATCAGTTACTTGTTGTACGTAATTAATAAAATATCCACAGTAATGTTAGCAGTTAGTTAATGGACCGAAGAAAATGAATGAACCAGTGAAAAATAATGAGTTTCATTAACAAAACCTCCAAGTCCACTCGCAATGGATCTAATCTCGCAGGCACTGTTATGTAGCTATGGCCGACGCATCACGACTCCGTATTTACCGAGATGAGATAACGTCGTCTAATGTTCTATATTAATTTAAGGGGACATAAAACCATAAAGCTCTTATACATTGACTCGGCCTAGCGAAGAGCATTGCAACTTTCGATATACAATCTATATCTACACAGATATCTATATAATGTGCAGATCTTAACTAAATCTGAGAGAATAAATGTTATTTTTAAAAAAACACTATAGTTAATTAGTTAATTGTTAAAAAAAAAATAATGAATGATTTTTGGCTTTATCTTGGGGTCTTTTAAATTTTGTTTTTTTTTCGGACTGTCTATTAGCTGTACAAACCCTTTTGGTTGCCACAGCGTAACCGGGCTGTCTTTTCCAGACCTCTAATGGAGAAACAGTAAAATAATCCAACGTGGTCGAGTTAATTCCGAAATAAAAATAAACAGTTTTCTCACTAGATAATAGGTTCCCAAATCATGGGTAAAATCCTTATTGATATTACCTTTAATTATTTTAACATCCAATTTTCATATATTTTTTAATCAATAATCATATCATTGTAGATGAACTTTAATATCTTTAAGTTTGACACAGAATTACTTTTTATTGAATCTTACTTTATATAACTTCAGATTATTTTTAATAACATCCGTGAGCGCTTGAATAAACCTAATCCGATGAAATAATTTATATCACTCCACCCGAGATAACTAACTGTACATCTTGTTTATTAGTTAGTCAATCAATCAATCATTAACTTTATTCCAATAATAAAAACAAAGTAGTGAGTTGATGGTTATAACTACATTCGGCAAATTAATAGTAAAGTTACAAGGGTTCCAAACGCGCCTAGGCCTAAGAAGAAGCCCACAACAAACTTAGCCGGATAACTTTTCATTATGTTATAGCCATCTCACATGCCACTTTAAATTATCTTAGAACTTTATCTTATTAGATCAATATTTCATTCCCAAGACTGTTTATCATTTACATAATACTTTACACTTTTTTGCAAGCTTAGGTTTTATATAAACTTTGAACTTATTGAGAGAGTTACGAGAAATTACATTTGGTTATTTGCTATATAAAATTATGTTATAGTTGCATGCCAGGTAGATCTAAATTGAACCTTCAAAGATGTAAGTGTGTTTTTGATTGTAGCTTTATCTGTTTTAGTCACGTGATCGCAGTCACAGTCAGGGAAGAGATTCGGAAGTTCACGTCGTGTGTCATCCATGAGAACCGATGTTATCTGTCCTCACGTCACAGATCACACGATTGTGTGCGGAACGTAATGATGCTTTTTACACAGCCCCACATGATACGGGGATAAAACACTCACGTTGTTTATTCCTTGTACCTAAACCTTCAACCATAGATCAATTATGTCTCGGGCACAGGTCTTAGAAAATACGGCCACAACGAATGTCATCATCATCATGATCAACCCATTGCCGGCTCACTACAGATCACGTCTTCTACTCAATATGAGAAGGGTTTGGCCATAGTCCACCACGCTGGCCATGTGCGGATTGGCAGACTTGACACGTCTTTGAGAACATTATGGAGAACTCTCAGGCATGCAGGTTTCTTAACGATATTTTCCTTCACCGTTGAAGCAAGTGATATTTTAATTTTTAAAAAGGCACATAACTCCGAAAAGTTAGAGGTGCGTGCCCGGGTTCGAACCCCCGACGTCTGATTAAGAGGTGGACGTTCTAAACACTAGGCTATCACAGCTTATGATGAATATCATCTGTCATATTGGTGAAAAATACCGGGCCGTTGCAACCAGCCCAGGGCACATAACTAGGAGAACATATAGTCCATGCAACTATATCAGTAAAGCCTACCATTGCCCGCCGCACACTGAAGCAGCGTTTAGAGTCAATTCTCTTATTCGGTTTCTCCTCTGGGATTGTGGGGATCTGTTAGTTGTTATTATTAGTGGCACATTCATATACTGAGAGACTCAACGTATAAGATCCAAGATCTTCCGAAGAATCATATTATTGACAGTTATAACGTTACTTTCAAATTATTTACTAACTTACTTATTAGGTATTATAGGCAATGAATTTTCAAGAATGCTTCCTTAACGGACGCCTACTTTGTAATCTTAGCGATTACAAAGTAGGCGTTATATAGTTACATTATGTATGTATACTTGTCAAATTTCAGTCCAATGGCATGAGCTGTGCGTAGATGATATATCAGGCAGTCATCATCATCATCATGATCAACCTATTACCGGCTCACGAAAAAACCACGAGTCTCCTCTCAATATGAGAAGGGTTTGGCCATAGTCCACCACGCTGGCCATGTGCGGATTGGCAGACTTGACACGTCTTTGAGAACATTATGGAGAACTCTCAGGCGTGCAGGTTTCCTTACGACGTTTTCCTTCACCGTTGAAGCAAGTGATATTTTAATTTTTAAAAACGGACATAACTCCGAAAAGTTAGAGGTGCGTGCCCGGATTCGAACCGCCGACCTCTGACTAGGTGTCATATTTCCTTTTAATTATGCAGATATACGTGGGTAATACGTAAGATATACGTGGGTACAAAACTACTCGTATGTTTTAAAAGATAGTCTTAAGGTGTGTTTTTGTTTTTCAACTTCCTGCCCAGCGAATATTTCGCTAAACTTACAAATGACTGGAGATTGTGCTAAATTACTAACTGAGCATACAAAGTAGTTTTATCTGACGCTAAGTTCCCTCGAAATATCGCTAAAAACCTGCAACAGTTCCATCTTGGTACAATCAAGTTAAAAAATCATTAATGGAAGTGTATTAAATATACTGTAGGTAACTGTAAATAACTTAAATGTAACGATTTTACAAGATAAAGCATTACTTTGTATTTTTTTCACATTTTTACTGGTTTTGAGCGCGTGCGTTGTTAAAAATTTGGAGGTCCTGGGTTCGATTCCCGGCTCGAGTCTGGTCTGGTGGAACGCTTCGGTTGTGGCTAGTTACCACCCTACCGACAAAAACGTGTCGCGTTCCGGCACGATGTCGCTTAAAAACCAATTAGAAGCGTGGGTTTACAAAACTCCTAACAGGTTAGCCCGCTACAATCCTAGACGGCATCATTACTTACTACCATGTGAGATAGTCGTCAAGGGTTAACCTGTAGTGTATAAAAAAAAAAGACGGGTTGCACTCCGGGAGTGCCGGCAGAAGTGAAAACTTGATTATTAACGTTGAGCATGTTTGATATTTTGGAATGGTTAGGGAATAATTTTGCACCAATTGCTTTATCAGTATAAAAGTACTATCATTTATGTGGTAGAATACAATATTCATTTATTGCGCTATCGTACACAAACATGACAATTTATATTACATTAAAAATTTAACACTTTAAAACTAATACAATTATTTTACATTAAAAAGTTTATCTATATCAATTTCCATATTTTAAGCACTTTACATTCACGAATTTTACGAATACACAACAATGTGATCACTACACAGACGGTCGAGCCATCAGCTGTCACCATCCATGGATGCGCGTGGCACGCTGTAACATACACGAACATTCGCGCAAGCGCCCTGCGCTGCCTAAACGAAACAGTAGGCCCAGGCATACATTTTCGCCGCGCCGTAGAGAGGGGATAGCTGTCTACTCTCCATCCGTCTTACGCTTTTTCGATCAGGTCACGTGTCCTGACGCGAGTTTAAGATTTTATACCCATTACA
Organism: Lasiommata megera; assembly: GCA_928268935.1. NCBI lineage: Eukaryota > Metazoa > Arthropoda > Insecta > Lepidoptera > Nymphalidae > Lasiommata > Lasiommata megera. The sequence continues at coordinate 4,985,000 of OV743321.1, forward strand.
GAAAAAGTGCTCAACGCCGCTAAAGAAGTTTTCACTTCAAAAAGACGGGTTGCACTCCGGGAGTGCCGGCAGGAGTGAAAACTTGATTATTAACGTTGAGCATGTTTGATATTTTGGAATGGTTAGGGAATAATTTTGCACCAATTGCTTTATCAGTATAAAAGTACTATCATTTATGTGGTAGAATACAATATTCATTTATTGCGCTATCGTACACAAACATGACAATTTATATTACATTAAAAATTTAACACTTTAAAACTATTACAATTATTTCTGTCACCATCCATGGATGCGCGTGGCACGCTGTAACATACAAGAACATTCGCGCAAGCGCCCTGCGCTGCCTAAACGAAACAGTAGGCCCAGGCATACATTTTCGCCGCGCCGTAGAGAGGGGATAGCTGTCTACTCTCCATCCGTCTTACGCTTTTTCGATCAGGTCACGTGTCCTGACGCGAGTTTAAGATTTTATACCCATTACAGAAAAAGTGCTCAACGCCGCTAAAGAAGTTTTCACTTCAAAAAAATTATGTCAACTATTTAATAGAATTAGCCGCCTAATAGGTTAACAGATTGCCGTCCATCTAATAACACTTTAGATTAGATTAATTTACAACCTAAGGTGCTATAAGATTACCATCAAGTGTTCGTTATTAGGACAGTATCAATTATAAACGTGTCTCACTTGCGCATTGCTTACGTATAATATAACTGTAGTCTGTACTAAAGTCAAAGTCAAACGTAAACTTTCTATATTCAAATAGACTTATAAGCAGTAAAGTTAAGTAATTAAATCGGATATCTTTTACTTCTTAATCCTAAGGTTGCCTGGTAGAGATCGCTAATAAGTGATAAGGCCGCCTTTTGTATCCTGCTTCTTCTTGTTTCTGTTCTTACTTTTTGTGGTGTACAAATAAAGAGTAAATAAAATAAAATTAAAATATCAATTTTATTTGATTAGTTGAATTTAAAGCTGCGAATGTTTCGAATGCTATGGGTTTTTACGCATGGTTTCTACCAGTGATAACCTTATCTAGAATCATCCTCATCCCTCTATCATAGGCCAGAGGGAATCAGGCCAACACTATATATCAATATAAATTAGCACTAAAATCACTTAATTAAAAACTAAGGCATTTACTTTATAATACTTAAGAAAGGAGCAACTTATAGTGTGACGTATACAGTACCTAGTAGAAGCTGTGATAGCTTAGTGAAGCTGTGATAGCCTAGTGTTAGGACGTCCGCCTCCTAATCAGAGGTCCGGAGTTCGAACCAGGGTACGCACCTTAATTTTTTTTTGTGCAATTAAAAAATCACTTGCTTCCAATGTTCAGCGGTGAAGGAAAACATCGTGAGGAAACTTGCATACCTAAGAGTTCTCCATGATGTTGAGTGAAGTCTGCCAGTACACACATGGCCAGCGTGGTGGACTATGGCCAAACCCTTTTTATATTGAAAGGAGACGCATGCTCTGTAGTGAGCCGGCAATGGGTTGATCATGTTGATGATGTTGAGTCTTACACTGATATATTTTGGAATAAATAGAAGGGGTGCGCACTTGTCGCAGCGACTGTCCTGTTGAGACAGCGATGACCATCTGTGGGTCCATTGGTGACCCCGCGACGGGCATTTATAAACACGGCCATGGGAACTCGGAGATACGCTATCGCACGTACCGCCTGATTAGAATGAGAACGTTTCTGCCCGCAATTAAGATACACGTGCACTTTTTCATCAGTCCACGACGAGTAAGTGATTCCTTTTCTTTTTTTATATACCCTACAAATTAGCCATTGACGGCTATCTCACCAAGTGATGATGCAGTCTAGGATGGTAGCGGGCTAACCTGTTAGGGGTATGGTAAACCCATACTCCTAATTGATTTCTACGCGAAATCGTGCAGGAACGTTAAATCGCTTGGCGACACAACGTCTATGTCGGTGCTGTGTTAACTAGCCACGGACGAAGCCTCCCACCAGACCAGACTCGAGCCGGGAATGGAACCCAGGACCTCCTACTTTATAATACAACAGCGCACGCACTCCGCCCTTCGGTCAGCTTTCAAACAGAAAGACTGATTCACTTAGGTTCCTAAGCTTTTGTTTAATCAAGCTTAACGATGTCGCGTACAAACTAATTAGGAGTATGGGTTTACCCTATCCCTAACAGGTTAGCCCGCTACAATCTTAGACTGCAACATTACTTGCCATCAGGTGAGATTGCCTTCAAGGGCTAACTTGTAGTGGGAAAAAAAAATTAAGGCTTGTTTTAACAAAAGTTAATTGATTTGTATAAGGGGTATATAACCAGTGGTTAAGCACACGCTGCGTCACGGAGGTCGACAAAATAATTTTTCTACCTAATATTTCCAAATCTAAATTTATCTGTTACAAATACTTTTATGTAGGCTGTGATTTTTGTTATTAACGTGGTACAAAGTACAGTGTCGCGCATGTTTAGATTTTTTTTATATTCTTTAATATAATAATCAGTATTACTTAGGCTGTATCACAAAATTAATATATTAATAAACAGGTACTTACTTACATATGATAATGAATGATGTTTTAATTTTAGGCGACTTTAACTTGGGTTTCATCAACTGGGTAAGCAATGATAACAACAACGCGTTAAGTGTACCCTCAAATTACAGCAATGATCTAGGTTTCTCATTAGTTGATTTTCTCTCGTTAAATAACCTAGTACAATATAACCAAATAAAAAATCACAATGGACGCGTCTTAGACCTGGTGCTTTCAAACTTTGACAACATTAAAGTTACTAACTCACTCGACCTACTGAGTAAACTTGACCCGCATCATCCAGTATTAGACATTGAAATCACGAAAAAACACAACAGGGTCTTAATTAGTAAGCCATTCGCTACACATTGCTTTAAAAAAGCGAACTACTGCGCTGTAAATTCTGAACTAAGACGAGTCGATTGGGATTATGAACTTGAAAACTGTAACGATGTCAATGTCATGGTTCAAAAATTCTACCTTATTCTGAATAAAATTATCAATTTAACTGTCCCGAAAATTTTCCCCAAAAACCGGAGGCATCCTGTATGGTTTACGCCTAATTTACTAAAGCTAATTACTGAGAAAGAAAGACTTAGGCAAAAATTTAAAATTTACAGTAATCCTAGAGACGAATTTGAACTTACACTGGCCAAGAACAGGGTGAAATCATTAATGTCAACATGCTACTCCAATTATATCATGGGAACTGAACAGGCTATCTGGCGCACCCCCAGAAAATTTTGGTCTTACGTTAAGCAGAGGAAGGATGACACCACCCAAATCCCCTCGGAAATGTCACTTGATGACAAAACAGCCAATTCCGGTAACGAAATAAGCAACCTTTTTGCACAACATTTCTCCTCCCTGTTTACAGATCCCGTAACTAAAAATCAGATAGACAAAAACATCTATTCAGACTCTTTTATACAAAAATCACTGTCTAGAATCTCTATAAGTGAACGCGAGATAGGTAAAGTGCTTAAGTCACTGGATCCCAGCAAAGGTGCAGGACCCGACGGATTACCTCCAATATTCATTAAAAAATGTCACAAGAATCTAACCCTGCCCCTCAAGATTATTTTTAATAAATCTTTAGAAACGTCTATTTTCCCGGCGGTATGGAAGGCTGCAAACATCTTGCCCATTTTTAAGAAAGGGGCCAAAAACAACATTCGTAATTACCGTCCTATATCCATGTTAAATATATTTTCGAAAGTCTTTGAAAAACTAATATGTCCCATTCTGTCTCATTACTCTAATAATATCTTATTAGTCTGCCAGCACGGATTCTGTCGCAATCGGTCCACAGTCACAAATCTGGTAAGCTATGCATCAGATTTATGTATGAGTGTCGACAGCAAGCAACAAGTCGACTCAGTATACACCGATTTCAGTAGCGCCTTCGATAAAGTCGACCACAATATCTTAATTTTAAAGCTAGGGGCTTACGGTATCCACGAGCCATTGCTCTCGTGGTTTAGATCGTACCTTCAAAACAGACCTCAAAGCGTAACCATAAAGGGCTATACTTCTGATTCCTTCTTTGCCACATCTGGAGTCCCCCAAGGATCTCATCTGGGGCCTATTCTGTTCCTACTGTTCATTAACGATATCACACAAAGTATCCGGTACAGTCAGTGCTCAATTTTCGCTGACGATCTCAAAATTTACCGGGTGATAAAAAACGTTGAGGACAGTCGCTTACTCCAGGAAGACCTCAATTCCATTCAAAAGTGGTGCGCCATTAACAGAATGACGTTAAACGCCTCAAATTTACTCGTAAAAAGAACATAATACCTACGAAGTACTTTGTACATAGCCAACAGCTCGAAGAGGTCAATGTCATCAGAGATCTCGGTATAATATTCGATAGTAAGCTCACTTTTAAAGACCACATTGATCATATTGTCTGTAAATCGTGGAAATTGCTCGGTTTCATCAAGCGTAACACCGCCGTTTTTAAAAGAACAGACTGCATATCCAGGATCTACCACGCGTTAGTACGCAGCATTCTGGAATACGCCGTCCCGGTATGGAACCCACACTATAGAACACACGTAGACAGAATAGAGCGAATACAACGTTCCTTTACCCGGTATCTGGCCTTTAAAGACAAAACATGTCCTTACAGAGCTGACTACGACGCTCGCTTAAATCATTTTAAAATACATTCCCTCGAAAAACGCAGACAAGTGACTGATCTCATAACTTTATATAAAATTATTCGTAATTTTATGGATTCCACCGACCTGCTACAACAGATAAGCATCAACGTCCCCCGTCGTATTCCTAGACACCCCAACCAAAAAATATTTGTTCCTAAATTTTCCAAGACCAACTTAGGAAAATTCTCCCCAATTAATAGAATAGTTAGTGTATACAATAACTTGACGAACCGTGACATCGATATCTTTCACGACACCCTAACTAGTTTTAAGAAAAAAATATTTTTACATGTATAGTTCTCATTTTTATCCTAGTTTTATTTTAAGTCTGTATATTTCATTATTAATTAATTTCATAGTTTTTTGTTTTATATTGTTATCACTAATGTACTAATAATGTAATAAATCTGTAATGTACTGTAATGCAAATTTTAACCGGAGAAACTGTAATGCTGTATACACCTGCAACGATAACTGTACTCGGCTTAGACATACGTTATATCGTTTTATTTTTAATGCTTATACAGTGTATCATTGGTGTATCTTGTGAAATAAATAAATAAAAAAATGAATAATTCTGGTAATCGCAGTGCGCTTCCACGAAACGAAGCAAACCGTGACCTTGGTTACAAATTGACATAATTATTACCCACACACATACAACCTCTGACCCCAGACACTGCATACAATATTTAATTTAGGTACCGTTACCTACCAATAAACCTAAACCTTACAACCATCGATTTAAAAGCTATAGATACACATTTAATGACTTAAACGCTTAATTAATTTAATAATTTTATGACGCATCTTATAAAATGATGAATATAATTTTATTGTATGCCATGGATTTTTTGCAAAACTGAACCGTTGATTCAAAAGCTACATACATACACATTTAAGGACTTAAACAGTTAATTAAGGCGCCTCTTAACACTTGATACAAAATAATGAGTATATTTTTATTATATAACCGAGAAAATAAGAGAAACAGTAAAATTTACAAAAATGCATATACATAGAGCGGTAAAATAGAAGGTATAATGGCGGCCTTTGATTGGAGATAGATCACACCCCGGAATAACACATAGGCTAGTTTTTATTCCGGAAAAATCCATAGTTGCCATGGGTTTTATGCAAAACTGAATTTCACTGAGCTCGTAGCTGAGCTGTAGCCATAGTTTGCCATAGCAGATGTATATATAACATATATGTTGGAAATGAAAGGAGCCGGAAACGGGAGCAAGAACAGGTATGAGACAATATAATCCTCAATTATTAACGTTGACATGCCAAAAAAATTCATCGTCATCATGATCAACCCATTACCGGCTCATTACAGAGCACGGGTCTCCTCTCGATATGAGAAGGGTTTTGCCATAGTCCACCACGCTGGCCATGTACGGATTGAAAAAAAATTAAAACCCGTTAATCAACGCTAATGACAAAAAAAATGTTAATTATTCTCTCGCTTTATGATATGAAAACATTGTTAGTTTTTTTTCTTGCGAGTTTATAAATAGTTTTGATGGTACTCCGACACGGTTACTTATAACTGGTGATGTGAAAAATATGGATTTCCAAGCGACTGCTCTCGAGATTTATTAATCGACATTGCAAATGCAATACCCCGCACTGGAAATTGCAATCGTTTAAAGTCAAATGGCATTTCGATCGGAATCAAAGGTCCGTGCCTATAATAGTATATATTAATCAACACATTATTTGTGTACATATATTATTTAAAGAATATATAACAATAAATAAAAAAAATGTAGGAACAACCCAGCAGCCTCTGCTTAGTATATCTAGGACTTATAATATCAATGTTCACAATAATTTCATACGTAATGGTAATGAACAACAAAATGGTGCGACGGTAAGGTACGCCGTAATTGTTCAATAGACTGACGCAGATCTAGGGGCATAGGCCAAGTGCGATCCATAACTCATCTAGCAACGCAAATAATATATTCAGCTTGCCACAGTATAGGGAACTTCCTACACCAATATGTCAAAATGTGTAGTATACCTACAAGCTAGGTGCACGCGTATGTATCTACCATTGTGTGTATATGGTCTAGTAGTGTAAGAGACGGTGACCCGTTTTCGTATGTTTTCACTACACTCACTCAAACAGAACAGTGCCCAGTCAAGGAAGAAGGAGAAGTAGCTATAACTGTAATAATTATATGTAACAATCACCCCTGCAATATATCTTTGTGTAGTGTCGAAGCATATGATAATCAATCAATCATAATCTTTATACAAAAAGTCCTTTAAAGGGCACTTTTGACGCGTCAGTAATTTACATAGTAGTGATTTGATGGTGATAAATACATTCGTAAACTTAAAACTAAAGCTACACATATACAAATACCTAATTATAGGTAACCTTTCTTTCTTTATTTTTTCTTGCCCTTATCCCACATTATGTAAGGTCGGGACAATTCGTCTTCTGCTTTCACTCACTTCTATCAGCAGTCACTTTGCTACCCAAACCTTTCACACGCATATCCTTTTTACATAATCCATCCATCTCTTCTTTACTTTTCCCCTACTCCTTTGTCAAGGCAATCAATTTCTTGGATCAGGTTGTAAATAATATATCTAAGTGATCTTTGACAACCAAAAGATCCACCAAGAGTTTGAAGATTTTTTAAAACGTTAGCTTTTTTATTTGAATAAAATTTACGATAAAAGGACCAGACTTTAAGTAGCTAGTGGGCAAAATTACAGCAGGTCCCGGTATTATCTATCAATAATGGTAACATTTATTTTAAACAGTCTAATAGTTAAGTTAGTAACTCATGAATGGAGTTTAAAATCATTAGCGACTCAAATAGCCGAGTAGTCGGCTAATTGAGCGTATTATTTATTGCCGCATTTTACAAGTATGCCAGTGGTATCTAGTAGGGACATCGCGGAGACCTTTTTAGTGCCCATTTTTTTAATTATTTGCTTTGGAATCTCTACTAGTGCAGTACAGACCAGCTATTGGTGTGGTTAGCTATACCGTGAGCGTAAAACCGGACCTATGACTTTTATTTACAAAATTATTTTGGTAGTTTGGAAGTAAGTAGGCGTTAAGTTATTTTTGAGTTGAATATAGGACTTCAACAACACCGAGGAGTCCAAAATGAAGAATTTTATTAATATTATTAAAAAAATTAGAATGTTTGATTTTGACTATGCCATATTTATATCCTTTACACAACCATTCTTTCATTTGTAATCGTAAAGTTTCGATGTTCGGTTCTGATGGCTGAATTTTTATATCAATGCTAATTTTAGGCACCCGCTCTTAGACTACGATGTTTAAGGTCACCTGTACCAGCACACGTCCCAAACAGACTCGATAGATCACAGGTGAGGGTCAGGTCTCAGAGGCACCACGTTACTGAGGACAATGTTATATTGTCAAGCATATTTGTATGACAATTGCTGTTTTTTTAGTCAACGGTGCCCTTGTATCGATGACATTGCTTGGAAAAATGTTTTTGTGCTGTGTTATGTCATGATAATCTTTTTTTATTCACACGACCATAGATTTAAATAGTTTCAATTTCGTAATAGCAATAAGGCAGGGACCAGGGGAACGAAGAGCATTGCCGCCAACGCTGCAGCTGAGGTCTAAGCTTAAATTTTAGTTTTCTTATTAATCTTTCTATCTAGGTTTTAATGTTTTAAAACTTCGATAGCGCGATGTAGAATTTACTTGTGGCGCCATCTAGTATGTTGAAGTGGAAAGTTGAACTAATGAGAAGTATCCGGCAATTATTTTTTTTTTCGTACTGACTATTGTGTGTGCTAACCCTATTGGTTGCGACAGCGTAACCGGGCTGTTTGGTGAGCTTCTTAAAGAAGCTCTGCCAGAAAAAAAATTGAGCCCTAGGGCTCGAAGAAACTAAGGGAATGTCTGCCTAAGGGCGCCTCCTGTGAGGCCGAACCTCGGCTTAGGCGACGTTTGGGATAACGGGGGGGTCGGACGGTGGGTTGTCCGGCAAACTGCGAGTCATTTACTGGTTAATGCGTGATCGAAAGCTGTAACCTCGATGTCGTAAGATTGATCGATTTCCTACTGAAAAGTATGTGACCGTTAGCTACCATATTAGACTGCATCTTCACTTACCACCAGGTGTTATCGAGGGACTGCACTCAGAGAATAACCTGTAGTGAAATTAAACATAACCTAGGTATACAGCTTTCAAATACCCTGCACAAAGCAAACAAGTAATCATAGTAATGATCAATCTTCACAAATTAGATATAGAAGAAAGTTAGTAGGAGGCATAAAAAGCCGCAAACTAACCGCGCGGCAATAAATCTAACAGCCAATCCACAATGCGTTTCCTTATTTCCATCTCTACACCTGTTCCTGCGATCAAATTGACAGAGTGCACGGGTGTGCAATTGTCGTGTTCCACAATAAGCCGTAAATACGGTAATGTACATTATATATGTACCTATATATACGTATATGAGTTTCCGAATTCATGATTGGATACCTGAAGACCTTATTTTGCTATTACATAGTAAGCTGTGATAGCCAGTAGGCACGCACTTCTAACTTTTCAGAGTTATGTGCGTTTTTAAGCAATTGAAATATCACTTGCTTCAACGGTGAAGGAAAACATCGTGAGGAAACCTGCATGCCTGAGTTTTCCATAATGTTCTCAAAGACGTGTGAAGTCTGCCAATCCGCACATGGCCAGCGTGGTGGACTATGGCGAAACCCTCTATGGCAAAATTCTCATATTGAGAGGAGACCCGTGCTCTGTAGTGAGCCGAAAAATGAGTTAATGATGATAGTACACTGAAAAAAAAAAGATTTTCTAATGGATTTTTTTACCAAAAAGAAAATTAGTTTAAACAATCATTTACTAGAGATAAAATTAAAATGATTAAAATATTCTCATTAAGAATAATCATTTTGGAACATCAATTTGTAAATGCAATCAAGTATATTGGTGAGGCTGACATAGCATTACGTTGACACAAATCATAATTTGCTTAATTTTAATATTTTAAGTACGTATGTAAATCAATATTGCGTTCGATTCCCGCCTCGATCCGGTCTGCTGGGAGGCTTCGACCATGGCTAGTTACCACCCAACCGACAAAAACGTGTCGCCAAGCGATTTAGCGTTCCGGCACGATGTCGCGTAGAAACCAATTAGGAGTGTGGTTTTACCATTCCCCTAACAGGTTAGCCCGCTAACATCCTAGACTGCATCATCATTTACCTCCAGGTAGCGAGAGAGATGGCCGTCAAGGGCTAACTTGTAGTGACTAAAAAAACATGGGTACTAAAGCAATCGTATAACTTAACTGTTAATAAAACCCCTCAAGATACAACCTCAGGCTCATTTTGATTAAATATTCCAAAGCCGGAATTGCGAAGCCATTACAGAATTATTATATTACAATAATAAGGGAATAATAAGCGCGTTTGACCGCAACAGTTCGAATAATAGCAGCATTCACCTTACACACAATGGTGAGTAGAAATGCATTATGTCATTCCAGGACTGAATCCACCGTGGTGTTTTAAACTGTGTTTAAAAATTAAACTTGCACATGACAAGAGAAAAATAATCTACGCTATAGTGTCATTAATTCTACGGTAATTTGTTGTTGGTGATAATTAATTGCAAATTTGAATAATTAAAATATTATATTATTAATTTCAAAGCTAAAGTTTCTAATATAATTTATATTACAATAATTTATATTAGGATAACAAAAAGAAAATTTACCTGGCTTAGTTTGTTGTGGGCCTCTTCTTAGACCGGGGCGCGTTTGGAACCCTCATAGCTTTAGTTTTAAGTTTACGAATGTAGTTATCAACATCAAATCACTAGTATGTAAATTATTGACGCGTCAAAAGCGCCTTTTAAAGGACTATTTGAATAAAGATTATTTGAATTTTGAATTTGAATTATTTTTTGATTAATAAAAACCAATTCGGACAAAAACATAGTTTTATTTGTAATAGGGAATCAAATGGTATTTATATAAAAGGAACTATAAATATATGCAGCTTCGAGTATCTTTAAATTACTAGCGTGGCTAGAAAGTATTTGTTAGGTAAGGTTTAAAAAATCTTAGATTAATTATGTTGTCACATACTTTTTGTGGTCTCGTAGCTAAAACTCTGTGCATTTTTTATTGTCAATATTATTATTTGTTGCATTTAATTAATAGCCATAGTAAACAAAGTCATCCTATCTAAAGATGGATCAATTTATTGACCGGTAGAAGAGACAAAAGAAGGTAAACAATAAACAGCAAGTATAATTTGCTATATTCTGCCGACAACCGGGAGATTAGTATAATATAAGGAGATGTTGACTTCACAAGTCAATCCTCAGGAGATGTTGACTTCACAAGTCATCCTCAGGAGATGTTCTCCTGAGGATGATCCGGTGTCGGGTCGAAACGTGCGTAGAGGTTCTAGTGGAAGATTTTGTGTGGTGTTATATTATACTAATCTCCCGGTTGTCCGCGGAATATAGCAAATTATACTTGATGTTTATTGTTTATCATGGACTTCCGCAAAGTAACGCCTCTTCATTAAAAGAAGGTAAATCAACGTTCAAAAGATTGGTAGCACTGGTATCCAATTTTTAAATAGTGAAATGTTTATGTATGAAGGTGTCAAAACATTCTGTGGAGCACAAATTGCCGACGGCCGGCTAAGGGCATGTATTTAAATACCAGTACAATGGCAGGGACGGCATGCGTTCTGGATCAGATAGATTATTCCTCCTTAGATAGCCTTCTATGAAGATTTATAACTTACAAAATGATACCGGAGGTTTCGCCCACGTCGATAACACGTGGGGATTTCTTGATCATTTCCATTGTTTATTTTGTTCGAGAAACCTGTACTTGGGCTTGTAAAATAAAAGATTATTATTTTCCCAAGTAAATTACCTGTGGTAATTTTTAACACGTTATTAACGTAGCAATTATTAAAAGTTAGTTATTAATAGTGGAAATAAAATGTGAATTACATTCCATTTTAATTTAAATAAACGGTAACGGTAACAACGAATAACGGTGAATAAAATAAAAACGTAGGTGGTCCTGGGTTCAATTCCCGGCTCGAGTCTGGTCTGGTGGGAGGCTTCGGCCGTGGCTAGTTACCACCCTATCGACAAAGACGTGTCGCCAAACTATTAAGCGGTCCGACACGATGTCGCGTAGAAACCAATTAGGAGTGTTGGTTTACCCCTAACAGGTTAGCCCGCTTCCATCTTAGACTGCATCATCACTTACCATCAGGTGAGATAGCCGTCAAAGGCTGACTTGTAGTGTATATAAAAAAAAATTGACGTACGAGCGTTATTCTTTAAAAAAAAGCAGAACATTTTGTGCTATCTAATACAGTCTGGTAAAATTTTGTTTGGGAATACACAAAGGTCAAAAGTTCGTAGCCTTACTCATATTTTGATCCCCGTTCAACGATTTGAAGTGACTGTAAATCACAGGTCAGTTACAAAATGTCAGCGGGTAGGTAGGTACAACATTCGGAAATGTAATTCCAATACATTACCTTTAGGGCAGAGAGCTGGTGGGATATATCGGACAGCAACTTATTTAAAGTTGTAAGTGTGTGTTAGGTATAGTATCTACCTCTATATCGTAAATGAAAATTAATGTCGGATTAAATATCAAGAGTTCTTTACACAGTGTGACGTTTATATTTATAGTTTTTTTTTTTCATTTATTAATGATTTTTTTCCCTTGCATGTATACTGTGTAGTACAGAATAGAATATAAAGAAGGTATTTGCTTATTATACCACATCTTACCTAACCTAACAGGTTATCCTGCTAACATCTTAGACTGCATCATCACTTACCACCAGGTGAGAGAGCCATCAAGGGTTAATTTGTAGTGTATAAAAAAAACTGCAAGTTTACTTCTGAAGAAACGCACATCTGTAATTTATGAACTTTCCACAAACAAAAAACCACATAAAAATTCAAGTAAACCTGTACCATTAAATTACACTTATTACACTTATTATTTTATAATTACACTTATTATTTTATAATTTTTAAACTTTAATTAATACATTCATTAAGTACATCCTTTTCTTCAATCTAATTTACTTTTATACGGAATAATCTATAGAAGTTTACTAGAAGAACACGCTGTTTTAGTGATAAGCGGTGTTTTGCACAACTTTCTATTTATATAGCTATTATATTTTTGCAGTACAATAAAAATATAAACTGTAGGTACAGTTACGAGTAGGTACTCGTACTTTATTACTACCTCCTCTATATTTCCCAGCAGCTCTCGGACAGTTAAGCTTATGGAATTTATTGTTACAAATAAGTCTATTGAATTCAAATTTAGCAATTTATTCCACCGGCAGTATTGCATAAGATAGCCTTTTATATTAACACAATGAAAGATGCGCTACTCACTGACCATTGAAAGCCTATTTTCTTATACAGATTCTATCTCATTTCGTTACGTTGTTTTGTATAAACAATTAGTGGGTTTAACGTTGTCCATTTTGAATACTAAATAATACTTTATAATAAAACGAATAATACTGTGTCTATTCTAAACACACTTCCATGAAAAACAAAAGAATAAATATATGATAATTCTTATGTGAAGCGGTGATAGCCTAGTGGTTAGGGCATCAGCCTCCTAGAGGTCGGCGGTTCGTATCCGGACACGCACCTCTAACTTTTCGGAGTTATGTGCGTTTAAAAAAAATTAAAATATCACTTGCTTCAACGGTGAAAGAAAACATCGTGAGGAAACCTGCACACCTGAGAGTTCTCCATAATGTTCTCAAAGGCGTGTGAAATCTGCCAATCAGCACATGGCCGGCGTGGTGGACTATGGCCAAACCCTTCTCATATTGAGAGGAGACACGTGCTCTGTAGTGAGCCGGTAATGGGTTGATCATGATGATGATGATCATGAATTCTTATGTGTGACTTCCATGAAAAAATAATTATTATATGGTAAATTTATATGTTCTTTTTTGCCTACAGCTTCGCTAGTCCGAAGTTTGTCGATTTGTTTGTCTCAAGTGAACTGATAGACTGTGCTACAAAGTCCAAACTTCTATTTCGCGGCTTCTTTTTTCTCCCCCGACCTAAGCGCTCCTCTCCAAAAGAGGAGATCTAAACATGCCCTTCATGGCCCTGACGATCAGATGACCACACAATCATAAGCTATACGAGGTTTGGTCTCACAGGAGGCGCCCTTAGGCAGACGTTACCTTAGTTTCTTCAAGCCCTAGGAATCAAATTTTCTTCTGGCAGAGCTTTTCTTCGAAACAGCCCGGTTACGCTGTCGCAACCAATAGAGTTAGCACAGCTAATAGTCAGTCCGAAAAAAATAATAATAAAAATTCGCCCTATTTTTTTAATCCTTTGTTAGCCAACACCTACGTTATTATTTTATCTGTTGATATGTCAAATTATAGATGCATGATTACCTAAAGCGTATCATGTAATAACATAACAAGCTTACAAGTCATAACCTAAAATAGTTAAGAAGGTATTCCGCGGGTATTTTTGCGTGCAATATTGCGGTTTGCCCATCCTCCAAAGGTCGCTGCCTGACCGATAACGACATCGGCCTTCTGCGCCCCGAATCTGCTCCGTAAGGCCGCTGACTACATGTACATACTATAGATGTACTTACCTACACTCCCATCAGCATTCACAGGTATTTACAAGTTAAGTTTAGTTTAGTTTTATTAGTTTTGTAAGCTTATTTTTTCTTGTTTGTTGCATTAGTAAATAACGTACGTGTAATTTTTAGTTCATCGGCTTCAAATAAATGATTACCTGGAAGAGATCACTATTAGTGTTTAGTTGCTGATTATTTTTGTCTTTTTCTTGTATGTAATGTCCTATAGATTGCAATAAAGTTATATAAATAAATAAATAAATTCTTTAAAAAGAATTTATTTTAGGCTATTTATTTTCTTGTATTAGACTGTTTAATTTAAATTTTAATCTTAATTTTTAGTTTATTAGTATATTTATTGTACGACTGTTTGTCTCAACATGCACGATGTTAATGCCTTTAATTGGGTTTGCAAATGTACTTCGAACCTAAGGCATATTTATTTGTAATAATATTATATATTATTACTTATTTTTTATTCTAAACCGTATTAAAGGCACATGTTAATAGTTACATTCAGGATACTGTCAAATAGTAATGTCTTTAATACCCAATAATCACTTATGTTTTTAATTAGAATTGAACTTCTTATCTTAGATGACCTGTATCGTAGAGTCCGAGCAAAATAAACTTGGTTTAGCTTTGGTTGGAGCGGTTTTCACGGAAAATTATTCTGTTGGCGGTTGATAGTAAATAAATCAATTAATTTAAACCAATCTATTATTATAATAACCTTATAATATTTAAGTTCTTTTTACAATAAAGATATCAAGAAAAGATTAATTGTGAAGAATTGACGACCTCCGTGGCGCAGCGCGTGCGCTGTTGCATTTTAAAGTTGGAGGTCCTGGGTTTGATTCCCGGCTCGAGTCTGGTCTAGTGAGCGGCTTCGGTCTTGACTAGTTACCACCCTACCGACGAAGATGAGTCGCCAAGCGATTTAGCGTTCCGGCACGATATCACGTAGAAACCAATTAGGAGTATGGGTTTACCATACCCCTAACAGGTTAGCCCTCCACCATCTTCTTAGGCTGCATCATCAGTAGTGTATAAAAAAAACTTTTATTATATTTTAGTCCTTCCTACTATAAAGATATCAAGAAAAGATGAAATTGTGATCAATAAGACAAATCCTCCGAAAAATTCCAAGTAGTGTTCATGTTTGATCGTCTTAAACTTCCGGTTCATTCAAGGTGTAAGTGGATTGAAACTCTTTGCTTCTCTTGTTCTTTTTAGCGCTAGTGTGCATAAACTGTTTCTTGAATATTCAGGTTTTATCGATTGTTTGTGGTAAGAACATCTAAAGTACTATGCAAAGCATGAGACTTTTCACTATTTTTATCCAGCTGAGAAAATTTAAATTGTCTTTAAGCAAGAATCTAAAATAAAATTTCTATAGCTTTAGCTAGTTTTTTTTAAATAAAAAATGTATGTATGATTTCGTAGTACAGTAAAACCCTGAGTGTTAATAAAAATCTTAATAAAATAACTAGTAGTTCAGTGGTTAAAATTTCAAATGGTTTCCCATCACAAGTCGGGCTCTAAAAAATCCCAGGGTTATCTAATCACGGACCTCAGGGAGTGCGTTAAGCCATTACTCCTGGTAACAGTCAATAATGGTGAATCTAAATACATAAAAGCAATAACTCCATCACTGCTGTGCTTGGCACAGATTTGCTATCTCATAGGTGTGGCCCTTCGAATTATCCAGTAATATCACACGTATTGTGTAATGATAGCCTAGTGGTTAGGACGTTCGCCTCCGAATCATAGGTCAGGGGTTCGAACCGGGCACGCACCTCTAACTGTTCGGAATTATGTACGTTTTTAAGCAATTAAAATATCACTTGCTTCAACGGTGAAGGAAAACGTCGTGAGGAATCTTGCATGTCTGAGAGTTCTCCATAATATTCTCAAAGGCGTGGAAAGTCTGCCAATCCGCACATGGCCACTGTGCGGTGGATTATGGCCAAACCCTTCAAATATTGAGAAGAGACCCGAGCTCTGTAGTGAGACGATAATGAGTTGATCATTCACACGTATTTATTTGGCTTCTAAGTTTAACATTAGGTATTTATGACAAAGAAATTTCAAAACTCTTAAGGTGTTAGAGTCATCGTACTCGACATCGTACTTGGCTACTCAGCCTAGCCTAATCGAACACCCGCTGCGGGCGTCAATGCTTGGAATATTTTCCTTAGCAAACGAAGTGGTATTTAGTTGTAACATCAGTATTATAGTGTCGCGTGTGGGACACGAGGCCCGCGGGACAGCTGGACGTGGGTGGCGTCTCCAGACCCAAACATTATGCACGCCTATTAAATCCATAGGGAGATGTACTCTACCTTGGCAGTTTTCATTGCCACTTTACGTTCCCCTATGATACGGGTTTTCCTAGTTTAGGGGTCAGGATTCCATTGTATTGTGCTGTACTGAGTTTTATAAATAAAGATTATTATTATTATTGTCTAGACGGTCTATTGGTCAGCGTGTTCGAGTTTAAAACGTCAAAAATATATTTACTACCTTCCCTTATATTCAATTCTCTTGATTGTCTTTTAACTGTATCATCAGAGCACACAGTACCTACTTTGTCAGTTTTGAGTTGATGGAGAAGATACGAAGAGATAGACAGAATAGAGAGAGACCATAAATTGGTATTAAATCTAAGACGAATCTATATTTATATGAATATAATATAAAGTACTTGAACTAAACAAATAAAAAGGTAGATACTAATTTTCATAATGAAATATTTACAAACATTAAAACACTTTTATTTGTGTATATTAAATCTCTGTGTGTTCCGTTTGTATCCTCTTTGGTTCTTGTCAACACTCCCATATACTCCTCAAAAAAGACCCTAGTGTTTATATCCTCATTGACTATAATTTAAGCCGTAAAAATGGACAATCCCTATTTAAAACGACGTTGTTTCTACGTCCTCTTTGAAAATACTAGAGCTGCCAAAAACATAGATTAAATGGACTTCCCGGATTGAACGCTGAATACGTATTTATGTAGTTTTTTTTTCGGACTTTCTATTAGCTGTGCTTACCCTATTGGTTGCCACAGCGTAACCAGGCTGCTTAGCGAGCTTCGGAAAGAAGCTCTGCTACAAGAAATTCTGAGCCCTAGGGCTCGAAGAAACTAAGGGAATGTCTGCCTAAGGGCTCCTCCTTTGAGGCCGAACCTCGGCTTAGGCGACGTTAGGTTAGTTAGTTAACGGGGGGTCGGACGGTTAGTGGTCCGTACGTCTCCGAGAGTTTTATGTAGAGCAACTTTATCGCTGTATCACAACAATAATCGGCGGTCCACGATCACAATATAATTGATCCAGGACCATACAGTACCAATAGTTCGTACAGTACAGTTTATGGCTTGCTAATGGCATGTGTAGTGATTTTATTAACATTTATTATGTTAATTAGGCACATATCCGCAACAACGGAAAGGGTAACCAAAGATCATCCTGAGACCTCTTCAGCTTTGTTAACATTTGCCAGATACTCAAGGTTCGCTTATTGTTGGTGGCCTAATACATGGCAGTTGGTATAACTTATTTATTTATTTATTCATAGCGCCACCAACAAAATTATATACAAAAAAATAAACATTTTAAAAACCTTAAGTGCTAGGATATACATATAAATCAATTTAGAGGTAACTACAGAATGCCTAATAACTTAAGTCGACGCTAATATGTCGCTAATAATATAGTATGCAAAATTTTTAGATTAACAAACAGCAAATAACAAAAAAACAGAAAAAGGAACTTATAACAAAAGAATAGAAAAGTAACCTTGTGTTTATAATAACGAATAAGGAATATATACAGGTATATACGCACTATGCATAATCTAACTAGACCAGTGTTTTTATTATTTTATTTTTGAAATTGTGTAGTTAACAATGTTAACTTAACAAATAGTCAATGAAATTCTGATACATTGCGTATTGTCTTTAAAAATAATAATACTATGGCACGTATTCATAAACCTACATCTTACTAAAAACAGGTTCAAAAGAGCAAAAAAAATAAAGCATAAGCATAAGAAAGCATAAATAAAAAAAAAATGTAAAAACTATAATATTTCTTATCGCATATTTAATTATTCATAGATTTAAGTTCTTTATTTATAGTGCATAAGTTATTTTATTTTTATTTATTTAGGACAGTAAACAATTGTATATTAAATACTAGTAACAAGATAAACTAACACATAATAACTATAAATAAATATACAATTAACAACACTATGCACGACTTAATGAAAATGACAATATCAAGGGCGTGACAAAATAATTAAGAAAAAGCTATAGTTAGTAAAGTTAGTATATTATAAAGGTGAACTCGGCGTCCTCCCCATAAACGTAAAGTTTCTGGAAGATGGTTAGATTTATAATTAAAATCAGTTAAAATTAGTGTTTATGTATTTTGAACAAACACAAAAGATCGAACTATTTGGTTTTCCCGTATTTTGATGCCTGTAATAGGTTTATATGAACGAAACTATTTTGATTTAATTTGATTTGTAAAAAAAAACTTAAACTCAGATGAAAGAGAAGAAACGTGAAAAATTATTGTTATATTTGTCATATATTATTTGTTGCACATTAAAGGATGGCTTTTATTATTTATTCACTTTAATAGAAACAAGTAAAATCAATAGTTTTTTTTAATCTTGACAAATTAACCACTTGTTTATTGTTGAGAAGTTTGGAAACTATGGAATATTGACTAAAATCTGTCTTACAACCGATGTCTTAGTGCAAGAAACATGTCTCTCTCAAAACTGACTCAGTGTTTATTTAATTATAGATGCAAATCAACATGATTAATTACGCATGTAGGCAGCGTCTAAGATTTCTATCATACAAGGTCATGGTGTAGCAAAACGGAACCAACGCTCACGAAAATGCAATCAACGCTTTATTAATCTTTATCTAGTTTTAGCAATTCGACCGGCCTTTTGATTTGGTTTTGACGACCTCTGTGGTACATTGCGTGCGCTGTCGCATTTTAAAGTTGGAGGTCCTGGGTTTGATTTTTAAGTGAGCATGAAGCTAAGCGATTCTTTGTTGATTCGGAGGGAGGTTATTTTAGTCCGTGCAAGTCGGACACGCTCTGCTGCCAGGCAAAAATCACTATTCATACACTTTTATTAATAATTTTCTTAAAATTCTTATTTAATGCGTTTTTACGCAATCAATATATCAGTTGCTTCAGCGATAAAGAAAACATCGTGAGGAAGCCTACACACCTGAGAGTTCTCCATAATGTTCTCAAAGGCATTGAAGTCTGCCAATCCGCATGACCAGCGTGGTGGACTATGGCCAAACCCTTCTCATATTGAGAGGAGACCCGCGCTCTGTAGTGTAATGGGTATACCTACTTATCGTTTTCAATGTTCATTTTGCATCCGAGCTAAATAATGGCATTCATTATATCATAAGTACTATTTCGTAAACGTAAAGCCTTAGCGATTACCATTCGCAACTCCATCATCAATCTCATTCCGACCAAGGTCACAATCATTATGAGATCGTCATAGTTTACCATAATTCATCACAATTTAGATACAGATAGGAACAACTATTACCTATTAGCATAATAATTTCAGAACCGCCTATAGCCTAGTGGTTAGGGCGAGAACCTCTTAATCAGAGGTCAGCGGTTCGAATCCGGGCACACACTTCTAACTTTTCGGAGTTATGTGCGTTTAAAAAAAAATATCACTTGCTTCAACGGTGAAGGAAAACATCGTGAGGAAACTTGCACGCCTGAGAGTTCTCAAATGCGTGTGAAGTCTGCCAATCCACACATGGCCAGCGTGGTGGACTATGGCCAAGCCCATTTCATATTGAATGGAGACTCGTGCTCTGTAGTGAGCCGGTAATGGGTTGATCGTGATGATAATAATTTAATCTCTATAGAAGTCAAAGTAAACTTGTAGTGCTGTTTAGTAGGCTGCACAAAATATGTTACTCATTCAAAGGAAAAAAAATTACCTATTGAAATCTTGGAGATGTCTATCAATAAGTTCAAAGTTTTTACAACGTAAGCTTACAAAAATCCTATTACGATATTAAGGATTAAATAAACAAGCTTGGGTGTAATTTGCTCTGACTTTATAGCTAATTATTATTAGTAATTATTGACTCTATTAACAAAAATCACTTGCTTCAACGTTGAAGGAAAACATCGTGAGAAAACCTGCACGCCTGAGTGTTTCCCTGCTCATATTGAGAGGAGACCCGTAGTGTAGTGTAGATGATGACTCTTTTGATAGAAAAAACCAGCTAAATTTTTTGTAGGCTTCTTCTTAGACCTGGGCGCGATTGGAACCCTCTTAGCTTAAGTTTTAAATAGGCGAGTGTAGTTATCACCATCACCTCTAAAATTAAAATAATGATTATATACGAACGCTTCATAGATGCCTGTAATAGATTAACATGAATGACGGCTATTTGGATTTGAATTGATTTTCCCACAGAATTAAAAAAAACATGTGATATTAAGCATAATAAATCGATGGGGGACCAACTTTGACATTGCTGTATTGCCTTTCTTACTAAACGGATATATATAAAAAAAAAATACTGTTTTATACGCACAGATAATAAAGTACTTACTCTTTCACTACGTCACCCGGTTGCACATCTTATTTCGTTCCCTGCAACTTATTGATGTACTGAAGGATAAAATCTAGATCTGGAAGAATTAATCTTTTCCACTACAAGTCAGACCTTGACGACAATCTCACTTGATGGTAAGTGATGGTACATTCTAAGACGGTAGCAGTCTAACCTGTTAGGGTATGGTAAACTCATACTACTAATTGATTTCTACGCGACATCGTGCCGAAACACGAAATCGCTTTTGTCGGTAGGGTGGTAACTAGCCACTGCCGTAGCTTCCCACCAGACTAGACTAGAGCCGGGAATCGAACCCAGGACCTCCAAGTTATGTTATCACGGAGATGGTCAAATCCATCTAAATTATTGTATGGACAGTAAGCTTAACGTAGATTGTACAACAGTAAAAACATAGTACAAGTAAAGTGGAGCAGTAAACAAATTACTTGTTCGTCCACATAATAAGTGTGATCCAAATGAAAACCACGAGATAAAACACGGGATCCCCAATTCCGAACTGCAAACGAAATTCTGAAGTTTGGAACTCGTCAAATTACGACTGTAACCCGAGTCCCGAGTCACGAGGTAGGGAAACTTTAAAGTTGTCCAAAACTTTTCAATCAGGCCCCTATGGCCGTACGAGGAGGAAATTAAAGGGCAACGCGTAGACCCTTAAAATGAGCTGCCGATATATGGAGAGGACTCCTTTCTTTCATTGTATATAACGGGGAGGGGAGGAGAAAATATCTTCTTTATTTTTCCCTTTTGTACGTTTTTGTGAATTTCTTTTATACACAAAACTGTAGGCACAGCAATTACCAAAAGCACGATAGTTTTACGTGTTAACGTATCCGGCTAAAAGGAACTCCTGAACTACTGTATCCGCCCAAAATAGTCTACGGAAGCATTCATTTATCTTATATAATTCAATTCAATTCAAATAATCTTTATTCAAATAGTCCTTTTGACGCGTCAATAATTTATATAGTAGTGATTTGATGGTAATTAGTACATTCGTTATCTTAAATCTAAAGCTATGAGGGTTCCAAACGCGCCCTGGTCTAAGAAGAAGCCCACAACAAACTTAGCCGGGGTTTTTCTTTCTTCTTTTTTTTCGTTATCACCATCTCACATAATGAATAAAATGAATAATAAACTATAGTACCTATGGAGATAGAGCAATTCACACCCAAGGTTTTTTATCGTTTATATAATCCTTAATATCGTAATATGATTTTTCTACAAGCTTTCGTTGTATAAAAACTTTGAACTTATTGATAGACATCTCCAAAATATCAATAGGTAATTTATTATAAAATAAAATACAATTTCTTTTGAATGAGTTACTAATTTTGTGCAGCCTACTAAACGGTACTAAAGTTTACTTTTACTTCTGATGTTCAGTGCGTTACAGTCCATTTTTTTCTTGAATTTATCAATATTTTTATGAAAATACATTAAATTTTCATATATATATTGGCTATTGCTTTATATATTCTTAATTCTCAAGCGAGTTATCTACCGATTAAAACATAGCTCAAAACGCTAAAAACGTTAATTTACACCCATGAAACCACTGGGCACTGAGGAATAAAAACAAAATCACTAACTCATTCCATGTTTGCCGAGTAACAAAGATTGGAGCCGAACTTATATCTTTCTACAAACACGGCCGCAAGTCGAAAAACTTACTCGTCTGGTAGCGGGTCGACCTCGCGAGATAAGTGAATTTATTATCTACGCTATCCGCGGGCATCAGAGATGGCCTTCCCTAGTAAAGCTGCCTGCCCACTGGGCGAAATGTTCAGATCTTTATAATCATCAGTAAATTTTCCTAAAGTATGTACTGGTCAAAATACGCCTGTTACTCTGTAAGCTCTAAAACAGATGGCTTAGAACTCGACACTTTGAAACAATCAATAAATTAATCATAAACTTCATTCAAATAATCCAAGGCACTTTAGATGCATCATCAAATTATATTGTGGTCAGTTGATGGTGATAACAACATTCGTAAACTTATGTAACACGAAAGTTATGAGGATTCTAAACACGCCCTGGTCCAAGTAAAGGCCCACAACAAATTTAGCCCAGTAACTATTCTTTGCGTTATCTTATTAGACCAATTTCATACCCAAACGTGTTTATCATTTACATAATCCTTGACACTATCATAGTACTTTTCTACAAACTTACGTTTTATATAAAATTTTGAACTTATTGAAAGACATCCCAGAGTCATTTGGTAATTTGTTATAAAATTGTATACAATTATCTTTAAATGAATTTCTACTTTTATGTAGTCCTTTCCTGCCAGCTTATTCCCATAATAAGCTGCATATAATCATAATATCTAGTAACTGCTATACTGAGTGAGAATATCAATAAATAGATCATACGCTTATATTATATTTTATTTTAGTTCCTTACCAGATGTATCGCTATATTGCAATGTAACTTAAACAACACGTAGTGTTTACTTCGAGACGATTTTACATACAATAAGCATGTAAATTATTATGTAACCATAGTGCAAGTAAATTTAAAAATCATTAGTAAACAATAAACAGCAAGTATAATTTGCTATATTCCGCCGACAACCGGGAGATTTGTATAATATAACACCACACAAAATCTTCCACTAGAACCTCTACGCACGTTTCGACACATACATATATATACATGTGCGATTTAATAACGACTTGGGGAATTCACCTTGTTGGACTGGGAGTTATAATCCATGTGCCCCCGTGACCTTGTATGGGAACAACGTCCGGATGACGTCAGAATCGCGGACCTAGTCTTAGCCGGAGAAGACGCTGTCAGTCATTTGAATCCATATTGACAATGCAATGCTCGGCGTAAGAGACCCAGAGAGAAATCTAGAAAACTACCCCTAAGGGCGCCTTATATGAGACGGACCTCGACTTAATATCGACTTGGGGTATTCACCTTGTTGGACTGGGAGTTTTAAGCCGTGTGCCCCCGTGACCTTGTATGGGAACAACGTCCGGATAACGTCAGAAATCGCGGACCTTGTCTTAGCCGGAAAAAACGCTGTGAATCGTTTCACAAAGTTTTTTCAATACATATTGACTCACTTGGTTGTTGATTGTCGGTTTAGAGATGTGTTTGGTGACGTGACGAGAGCAGCGTTAGGGTCTCTGTCAAAGTGAGCTTTGAAGACCTTTTTGATATACTGATGTATTGTTGGCATAACGAGGTTTTTGTGAAAGTCTACGTTGCGACCAAGTTAAGTTTGCATAGGGGAACAAAGCACTTCGTTACTAGCAATAAAGCTGACTTTACCACTGATTCTACCTTTTAACATGGTATTGAGCGGAAATTGAGCAAGTTGTCATATGTGTCAAAGCAATTGAAAATAATTTTATTTACAAATAACATTACATGTTTGGGTTAATTTTTATATAGGAATCAAAGCATCATTATAAATTTGGAGGTCCTGGGTTCGATTCCCAGCTCGAGTCTGGTCTGGTGGGAAGCTTCGGCCGTGGATTACCACCCTACCGACAAAGACGTGTCGCCAAGCGATTTAGCGTTCCAGCACGATGTCGCGTAGAAACCAATTAGAAGTGTGGGTTTACCACGGACCTAACAGGTTAGCCCTCTACCATCCTAGACTGCATCATCACTTACCACCAGGCGAGATAGCCGTCAAGAGCTAACTTTGTAGTGTATAAAAAAAACATAAAATACTTAAGCATGTGTAATTCTCACTCCTTCTTATTTCTTGCCCTTATCCCACATTACGTGGGGTCGGCACAACACGTCTTCTTCCACTCACTTCTATCAGCCGTCACCTCACTACCCACACCTTTTACCCGCATATCCTCTTTTACACAATCCATCCATCTCTTCTTTGGTCTACCTCTACTCTTTTGCCCTTCCACGTTCATATACAACATTCTTTTGGTGACATCACTTTCTTTCCTCCGCATTATATGACCACCATGCTAGCCTGTTACTCCTCATCTTTTCTGTCACTGGCGCTACTTTTAGACTTCCCCTTGTTTATTCATTTCTTATCTTATTCATTCTTGTCACACCACACATCTCAACATTCGCATTGCCTTTGTATTGTTAGACAATATTTTTTTCAGTATAGCGTAGGACATAACCTATCTTCGATATTAGTGCGTGCGGAACTCCGAAAAAACCAAAACCGCGATGAGTAACACATGCTTACCCGTTTATTGCCCTGCGCGATGACCGCTGGACGAACGGCCAGTGTTTATTTATATTTTTTCCTGGCTCCCGGCCAGGTGACCGCTGCATGCGTTTATTTAGAAAGTGTCTGCGAAATCGGTTCGCGAAAAGGGAAACGGCACACTGACCCGATGTTTATTTTGGATGCAGTTTAAGAATGATTGAGAACTTTCGGAATTATATTTTTTTCTAAAAATTAAACATTTCGAGACACTTCAAATCACTAGTTTTCATTTAACTTTAAGATATTCGTTCTTGTATTTCTTATTAAAAACGAGCTCATCAATTAGAAACAATAATAAGCAAATCATTCCTCGTTATAGTGTTAAAATTTAAATTTAAATTAGATATACCATAATTCATGTAAACCTATTACAGGCATTTATGAAGCAATCAACACTTTTATATCGTTTATATAATCCATAATATTGTAATAGTATTTTTCTATAAGCTTTCGTTTTAAAACTGAACTTATTGATAGACGAGATGTCTATCAATAGGTTCAGTTTAAGAAATCTAAATTAATTAACTATTGCCAACGTGACCAATTTGATTTAATTTGTTATAAAATAAAATACAATTTCCTTTGAATGAGTTAAGTACTAATTTTGTGCAGCCTACTAAACGGCACTACAAGTTTACTTTTACTTCTAATGTTCAGTGCATCACAGTCCATTTTTTTCTTGTATTTTGCAATATTATTAGGGACGTACCTACATTAAATTTTTATATTTACATTGTCTATGCACTGTATACGTATATGAGCATAGCTATTGACTAGTTTTTCTCGAAACGAATGGTAAGTTCGTTTAAAAATATAATATATACAACCTACATACTTTACCTATAGGATCGGGCGGATTTTGACTTGATCCGTCCGACATCCTGTGGGCAATTTTTAGATATCGTGCAATAAGAATACCTTTAGATTTGACTCGATTTATTCGAATAATGAATAGAAGCAGGCGTTACTTTGCGGAAGTCCATGGTAAACAATAAACAGCAAGTATAATTTGCTATATTCCGCCGACAACCGGAAGATTAGTATAATATAACAACCACACAAAAGCTTCCACTAGAACCTCTACGCACGTTTCGACCCGACACTGGATCATCCTCAGGAGATGTTGACTTCACAAGCGCGAAAAGTAAAGTCACTTACTTACAAGTAGAGGTTCTAGTGGAAGGTTTTGTGTGGTTGTTATATTATACTAATCTTCCGGTTGTCGGCAGAATATAGCAAATTATACTTGCTGTTTATTGTTCTATTTATTCGAACACTGAATTTAGCTTCTTACACTGAATTTAACTAATAACGTAATAGTAGAACTTTTAAGATAAAAACCATTAAGAGAAACGTAGGACAGTTCCGTATATGCAACGGTTTTTGAACTTCTAAAGCAACCGTTTAAGCAATGACATGGCACATCACCCATAGCTATGCATTGATTCACCGACAGCTATGTATACCTAATCAATATAATACGCAATAATCGGATAAAAGTAAAACGGTCAATACTGTGGGAGGACAATGCTACGATGATTTTGCATAATTTTATTGATCCAAATACCCGTGGATCATTGATCATCGGGTCAATAATACGTATTAAACTTGTCACAATTGAATAAGGACGTCCGTGTAGTTCGTTGTTGCGGATATCGATACAGAAATTTACGTAGAAAATAAAATAAAAATTATAAATGTATTGTTACTGCCTTGTTAGTCTATTGGTTAGCATCGTGGACTACGGATATTTTTTATTTATTTTATTTGGCAATCATAACAAATTACAATCCTTATAATTAAATCTTAATTTAATTACATCTTCTATATCTAATTGTAATTGACTGCACAGCATGACAAAAGTTTAATATTAACAAATTACAGAAGTATAAATATAAAGAAGTTAGGTGTTATACTTACTATTCTAATGTTTACTTTATTAATTTTATCACATTTAAACCATATTTGTTTTAGTAGATAATGAGATCCAGAGTTGAAATCCCGTGCCGGGCTAATATTGAGTTTTCAATTTCCTTAAAAATTACCAGCAAGTAAAAATAATTATAGTTATCATCTTGATGCCTTAGAGCACACGTTAAGACTAACATCTCCGATGAGAGACATAAAATAAACCAATAATTAAATCATATATGTAGTTTTTTTGCGCCTTTCTATATTATGGCTAAAACCAAACGGCAAACTTCAAATTTAATTAAATACCATTCTTCTTTAACTCAAATTACACGGGACGTTTCTTCGTCGGAAGGGCGGTAACTAGACACGGCCGAAGCCTCCTACCAGACCAGACTCGAGCCGGGAATCGCACGCGCCTCGTCACGGAGGTCATCGAGTAGGATAATGACAGCACTATTAAGTTCTATCTTCTATTTAATCTGAAGATTTTGGATAAGATTTAGCATTAACATCGAGCGTTGTACGTTTTCTTTATTAGACGTTTATCAATTTTAATAGTTTCGTTTATTGGATCAATTGCGTATCATCATCATCATGATCAACCCATTACTGGCTCACTACAGAGCCCGGGTCTCCTCTCACTATGAGAAAAGGTTTGGCCATAGTCCACCACACCATGTGCGGATTGGCAGACTTCACACGCCTTTGAAAACGTTATGGAGAACTCTCAGCCGTGCAGGTTTCCTCACGATGTTTTCCTTCACCGTTGAAGATATTAATGACAAGTGATATTTTAATTTTTTTAAACACACATATCACCGAAAAGTTAGATATGCATGCTCGGATTCGAACCGCCGACCTCTGATTAGGAGACTAACGCCCTAACCACTAGGCTATCACCGCTATAATACTAATTGCGTATAACTACGCTCAATTGATCGATATTTCTACCCAACACTACAAAAGTTTGTGCAAATCCGCTGGCCGTCAGTGCGTGCCAAATAGCATGATCGATCAAAGCCTTACACTGTGACCAGGTGTGGACCGAATCTATTCGAACCGGAATCGTTCTCTATCCAACCTATTCAAAATTTAGTAAGTTCATATTATTATTTTTAATACAAGCACGTGCTACAACTGCGAAGCACATATAGCATCGCAACGGTTTAAGTTTATTTATTTATTTATCTCCTCTTATTCTTGCTCAACAGGATAAAAACCTAAATTGCTAGAGTAGCCTAATATATAGCCTAATTGTCTGTTTTTTTTTTTGTTTTTAGTGTATATTTGTTTTGTTTAAACTTTTAATGTTATTATGTGTAATCATTTAATTAGTGTTATTGGATATTGTCCGTTCTAATTAAATTAAATTAAATAAATAAATAAATAAATAAATAGAGTAGCCTAAAAAAAAAAGTATATATATGTATATAAAAATTGCCTAAATTTAAATCCGGTAACATATCATCCATGATGTCACTCAGATTACAACTGAATAGGTCCAGCCTCTCTGCGACATCGTTCAGAGTGATAAGTGCGCGCGTCAGGGGCGCCTGGTAGAGCAGGTTGGTGCGTCCCCTTGGCACTACCAGCAGCGGCGGCCTGGCCTTCGATACACGTAGTTATCTGGGACCCTAAGCCGCACCTGCACTTATACATCTGCGTTAAATATCTGGCCTCTTGCTAATTTAAATATATATGTTACTAGTGTAAGCTCCCTCCTAACCCTTAACTCGTTAAGTTGTTTTTTACCTAGCAAAAGTGACCAAAGCCATATCATATTTCCTTTCATGCAGTTTGTATTTTCAATGTAATAAAATAAAATTGAGAAAATAAATTTTCTGTTAACAAAAACTTACCATATAATCGTTTTCTTTGCAAAACCCTGAAACTGTAGACATTCTATAGTTACTAAAATAAGAACAATGAAATAACAAATAAAAAATTGGCACACACAGAGAGACATATTGGCAAATAGTTGCCGCAAGTGTTCCCTTTTTACAAATTTATACGTACTTTTTTTATACACTACAAGTTAGCCCTTGCCGGCTATCTCACCTGGTGGTAAGTGATGATGCAGTCTAGGATGGGAGCTAACCTGTTAGGGGTATAGTGAACTCACACTACTAATTAGTTTCTACGCGACATCGTGCCGGAACGTTCAATCGCTTTGTCACAAGTCTTTATCCGTAGGGTGGTATTTAACCACGGCAGAAGCCTTCCACCAGACCAGACTCGATCCGGGAATCGAACTCAGGACCTTCAACTTTACAATTCAGCGCACGCACTGCGCCACGGAGCACGTTAAAAATATCTTGTCTACAATAATGTTATAAAAACAAAACTCTCAGACTTTCAAATCGAACACAAACCAGCTAATATTCGCTCCCCTGTTTGACCAAACTTCACACATTTCACCAGTTAACACCGAATACCCTTGTTGCCCAATAAAAATCACCAACAAGTCCGGCCCGGATATCAGGAATTTTCTCACCCTCAAAATTCCTTCGCACAAAATCCCAAACGCGACCTGCCAATCTTAATGCGACCTTAACGCGTTAAAATAGCGCACATTCAAGATGAACAAATTAAATTGTCTATAGAGCTTTCCCTTTCAGTAAATTTGGTCCATATGTTAGAACAAGTGACTGGCTTCTTAACTTAACTGGACGCCCTAAATTGAGTGCGCGAGGGAGGAAATGCGGTTTATTGGTATTTCCTACGAGTGAATATTTGCTAGTTTACCCTTATTTCATACTGTTTGTTGCACTTGACGTCATCCGCATTTGTTTGGTCAATAATAATATACAACGTTTAATTTGCCGGGTTGAAAATCAGCTAAAGTAAGCTTCATCATCATCATCATGATAAACCCATTGTCGGCTCACTACAGATATCCTCTCAATAGGACAAGAGTTCCACTATGTTCTAGTAGAATAAGATCTCCTCTCAATATGGCCAGCATGGTGCTGAACCGTGCTGAACTCCGGAATAAAAATAATTCTATATGTTGAACCGGAGTATCAGCTACTCCTATACCAAAATTCATTCAAATCCATCCAGTAGTTTCGGCGTGATGTGCGGCCAAGATACAGACAGACAGACAAAAAAAATCAAAAAATTGTTTTGGGCTCAGTATCGATAGTAAAGCATCCTCCAATTAAAATTTTCAAAATTTATTTAATGTACTGAATTCTTCCTTTTACAGTTATATTATAGAATTTTAATATAAAATTAATATTAATTAACCTATTTGATTTTGAATTTTTACATCGTAATATTTGAAAAACGCAACGTAATAAACAAGTCGTTTTCACACGCGCCGGAAGTGGGATCAATTGGGCGGAAGACTTGACCGGGGTCGAGTGACCCTTCCCTTGTCCCTTCAATCATATTGAGCCGATAAGCCCTTTATGAGGGGTGGCTTTCGAGATTTATTCAAGGTTATGACGCCTTTGGGAAAGGCATTTTACGATGTATTCAAAGAAGTGTCTAACCTGCCACCAGTGGGCATTTTTTTTATCCACTACAAGTTAGCCCTTGACGGCAATTTCACCCAATGTAAGTGACAATGCAGCCTAAGATGGTAACGGGCTAACCTGTTAGGAGTATGGTAAACCCATACACCTATGGGTTTCTACGCAACATCGTGCCGGAACGCTAAACTGCTTTGCGACACATCTTTGTCGGTAGGGTGGTAACTAGCTACGCGCCGAAGGCTCCCGCCAGACCAGACTCGAGCCGGAAATCGAAACCAGGACCTCCAATTTTAAAATGTGACAGCGCACGTACTGCGCCACGGAGGTCGTCAAATAGGCCATTAGATAAAAAGGAATATCCTGCCACCAGTGTTAAGAGAAGATATATAGAAATCGTCTTCTTCATTCATTCATTCTTCCACACTTCATGGTATTGACGAAACCAGTTTCACCTATTTTAATCAAGTTAGAGGACATTTTATTTTGCTTTTCGTGTTTTTGAGACCGGCAATCTGACTTAGGGTATATTTTTGCTGGTGGAAAGGCTGTGCACATTTTGGTTTAAAGGGGCTAAGTCCTAAAGACCCTTGAGTATCCGAGTCTTTCGCAAGTTTCTTTGCGCATCAGACTCATTGTTATTCTTCTGATACAGGTGTAATTTTTAACAGAAAGCTTTTGCGTTATTTTGTGAATGATTTTTTTTTCAATCCGTGATTGTGGTTCAGTAATACTCACAAGCAGTGTAGAGGAACGGACTTCATGATGGCTTTGAAGTTGAAGCTTTAAATTTTCAATAATTTCAATAATTAATATATATAGAGCTTTAAAAGAAAAAGATATAGATAGAACTTTAAATTTATTAAACACGCACACACATTTAATAAAACTCGTAACATAATATTACATAATCTCAAAATAAATACAGAATCTACAATCACAGGTACCACAAATTTTATTTACACTCCTGGTCCCAATATTATTACAATAGGTAAATAATTTTTATTTATTATAAAGTTTACGATTAATTTGATACCCCTATGATATGATTGTCCATGGTGAATTAATCAACACAAGTCCCTCAACTAAATTGACAGCCAGTAATAAAAAAATAGAAGAAACTAAACTAGCTTTCCTCATATTAAACACTATTATCATATTTAAACTATATTCATATTAAACACTGTAAAATTTGTCGTTTAGACAGCTTGTGCATCATAGGTAAATCAACCAAATGTCTTCCACAGAAATATTATCTCATGCTGGCAGGATTGCGGACAAGTACGCGAGTGTTCCCGTGATCCAGCCACCAGGAGACGCGAAGGAGCATCGCTGGGTTTTAGTGGGTATCCTGGTCGCCACTCTGGCCGCCGGGGTATCCCATATACCCCACCGGAAACGGAACAGTTCTGCCAGCGGCGCTCCCGGAGGGGATGCGTAAACGCATTTCCCAGCTTTAAAAAAAAAGTTAAGTTACTGACTGGAAATTGGGATTTTAATATACGTATTCTGAAATGGTCTGGATATGGGAAGTATTAATGTTATTTTAGTAAAGAGTCATGTAAAAGTAATAGAAATGTCTTCCTCGCAATCACAAAGTAAAAAAAACTTGAGAGGTGTCAAGGGACACCCGGATAGAACGAAGTTCCTTTCGATTAATTAGTGAAGGGATTGTAATAAAATTTTATTTTATTTAAGTTATAATATTTTTTTTTTATTATTAACAAATATGTTATATAAACTTTATCAGTAGGCTCAATTTTGTGCTCCATCAGCAATATCCGGAACTTGTGCAGAAACACTGTCAGGATTCATTATTATTATTTTTTATTATTTATTATTTACAAAAAACCTGTATACACTCAACAAAAATAATCGTCGCGGCACCACACTGTTCAATGCGAAATAGAAATGAAAATATCTGGCTTGCTTTCTATAAGAGAGAGAGACAGACAGAGAAACATGCGACGCCGCACAGCTTACAATAACAAAAAGTATCGTGACAACTTTTCGTAAGAATTTTTTCCGTCTAGCCCCACAACGCGCGATAAGGAACTTCGTTCCAATAATGACTTATTGACCTCTTAAAAATGTAGCAGTACCTTATTTAATAATTTGTTCTGCTTTTTTAACATCTTTATACAAATGCCACCTTGACTACCGTCTGCAGGACCAATAGTATTGTCACAAAGAAAAGTACGGAGGGATGGAGGGCTTTTGTGGCTTTGTTTTCTTGAACGAGAGTGTGAGGAGCCACTAGCGTTGGCATCGCGAACGCTTGGTGGTTGCACCGGTTCAACTGAAATAGAAAAGTACTATATTATCTTTTTTCAGGCTACGAAATAACTCATACATATCCGGAATTGAGCACAACCGAAACAAAATCTCAAATCTCAAGCTCAAAGACTATATCTATGGTCTAGACTAACGCAGATGCTGCAATGTTTTTATTATCTATTTAAAGTGACACGTGACAGTGACAAATACAACCATAGACTCTTTCAACGGAAAGACACAAAAACGCCCCAATTCAATTTATCTATTAACTGGAGTTTAATTTAAATTTTTAATTTATTTTAATTTTTATGTATCGTATTTTACGTGTAATAAATGATATTATTATTTTGATTATCCTATAACTTTCACGCCCGTGTGCAAAATAAATACATTTAATAGCAAAAAAGAGATTAATAGATGAAAATAAATCAACCTACATAGGCATTACATAAATACATATTTGCAGCGGGCGGAAGATTACACCGCGGCAGGGGAGACCAAACGGCCGGGGGTCAGGGCGACAGGTCGAGAAACCGGCGGACTATCCTAGCCGAGTCCAGCAACACTGCTTTTTGCATCCTGGCTGCGAGCGAATTACCACGGAACCGAAGTCACCATCCGGTGAGCGGGGCTAACTACGATCAACCCATTCGTAGATATGACGATTGAGATGGTTTCAGTCCGCACATGCCACATGTCGGAAATCTCGTGAACCAGATCGAGATTCTTGCGTTTTTTTCGTCTCAGCTCTCACGAGGATTTTTATATGATAATAAGATCATAAATCATTTGTGTGCACGCATTACCTCGCAGCATGTAATCTCCGGTGTTCCAATGCACGCTGACCGGCACCCGCGCACCACTGCCTCGTACGAATTACCCTTAGTCGTGACGGACGTGAAGCACTTGTCTTCCAAACTATGGCATGTCATTGTGTGCACCCTGAATTATAAAACGAAACTTTTATAGTTCTTTCTATGTACCAACTCTTTCCATCGATCGCTGAATCCTACCGAGGCCAGTGGCCTTACCAAGGCACTGAACATTTTGAGTTAGTCGCTAACAAGTAAAATGTTTACATAGGGTAACATAAAGCACCTTATTACCAGCAATAAATCTGACTTTGTCAAGAGTTTACAACGAGTTTACAACTTAACACGTAAAATAATCAAGCTATTATTTATATCAAAACAATGCAAGAAAATTATCATGAATGATATTTTATTAAATGTACTAAATAAATTTGTAAATTTCTATAATATTACCTATATTATAAAAATTCAAAAATTGAAACAAACCTGAACTTTGTAGGATCGAGGCATGCTCTTAAGGACGTATCAGATTTGTACGCACAGACATAACACTCCAGAGGTCGCTTTTTAGTAGTTCTGTTAACAAAAACAAACATTTCTACAAAACAATACTTTTTCGAAAGTTACCAAAAGTAAAAAAAAATATTTGGTTACATTTTGAAGACGACAGCATGATGAATTCTAAAGTTTGTTTCTTGAAAACTATATGTACCTAAGACCTACGTTACCCAAGTTAGCCCTTGACGGCAATCTCACTTGATGGTAAGTGATGATTCAGTCTAAGATGGTAGCGGACTAACATTAATCTATAACAATTTTATAAAGTGGATAGATTTGCTTGTTTGTATTTGGAATCGATAACTTTACCTCCAGAAACCTTATGTCAAAGTAACAGAGTTTACTTTTAACTTCTTGTTTTAGTAATAGTTATATTTCAGTCTGATATAATGTCATGTGTAAGCAAGAGAAATAAGCGCTACCCATCCCTCTAAATTGCACGATGTATTCATAAATACTGTAATCTACAAAAGGTATATAGCAGATCTAAAAAAAATCCACAGAAACATAAGTTCAATATATAAAAATCAGTATCAATCTTCATTATTACGCATAAGATGGTATCTTCACAAATAAAAGTTAATTTATTGTAAGGACAATCTTATGCAATAAACTTTCTGATTTTCCTGTTTTTCACAGATTATAGCATATTGACCCTTCATGTTAAGTGTATACATTTAATGATTTTCAAAAAAACTAAAGCTTGAATCTTCTTTCGTCTCGGCGTCTTCAGAAAAATATGTACCGATGGTAGAAAAATCGGTACCAAAATTGACTTGAATGTTTCTTATAAGTTCATTCGTTTCCACACTTTACAAACGATAAACGCGCGAAATACAAAAAAAAATGTATATAAATTATTTATTAAAACGTTTACGCATATTAGACGATTCTGAATTTCGAATCTCGCCGGTTCTGAAGTTTTTTTGGTGTTAAAAATATAGGTACTTAAACGTTAATTTGACGACCTCCGTGGCGCAGTGCGCGCGATATCACATTATAAAGTTGGAGGTCCTGGGTTCGATTCCTGGTTTGAGTCTGGTCTGGTGGGAGGCTTCGGCCGTGGCTAGTTACCACCCTACCGACAAAGGCGTGTCGCCAAGCGATTAAGCATTCCGGCACGATGTCGCGTAGAAACCAATTAGGAGTGTGGGATTACCATACCCCTAACAATTTAGCCCGTTTCCATCTTAGAGTGCATCATCACTTACCACCAGGTGAGATAGCCGTCAAGGGCTAACTTGTAGAGAGAAAAAAAGAAGTGAATTAAAAAAATAATGAAAGAATGATATAATTGCCTGGTAACAGGTACGCTACGTGTTGTTTGTAATAACAAATCAGGTGATCTCCTCCCTACTCCCTGCCCCGCCTTATCACCGCCTTGCTCTTCTGCCTCGTAATCTTCTTCAGCGTCTTCATCGTCATTATCGTCATCGTCGTTTCTCCTATAATTATTAAACACTTATCATCACCAGCCCAAAGAGGCTCAGGCGTTAAGGGAGATATAGAAGTAAACGCCTAATCGAAGAAATTGCAAATTTTTTAAAGATGCTAGTATGTAGGTACTTCGATCAAATTCAAATTCAAATTCAAAATAATCTTTATTCAAATAGTCCTTAAAAAGGCACTTTTGACGCGTCAATAATTTACATAGTTGTTATTTCATGGTGATAGCTCTATTCGTGAACTTAAAACTAAAGCTATGAGGGTTCCAAACGCGCCCCGGTCTAAGAAGAAGCCCACAACAAGCTTAGCCGGGGTTTTTCTCTTTTTTCGTTATCACCATCTCACATAATGAATAATAAACTATAGTACCTATGGAGACAGAGCAATTCACACCCAAGCTTTTTTATCGTTTATATAATCCTTAATATCGTAATATGATTTTTCTACAAGCTTTCGTTTTATAAAAACTTTGAAATTATTGATAGAATCTTTAAATACGACATTGACCTCGAAAGGTACTTACATAAAATGATATTAGCACAGTTGGTAGAAGGGAATGAGGATAAATGAGGAATTACTAAAAATGGATACATCCACAGTTCTCCTTTTAGGAGTGATTGGAATGTTGGTAAGCTTCATCGAGGTTTCTAGACATAGTTAGGTGAGCTCAACTCTGCTGAATACAGTCAGAAAAATTTAACTCTTTACTAAAGTTAGGTTTGTTTAATTTGAGTACTTAATTTCTAGTGCAATATCATACGAGATCATGTTATTGGGAAAAACTAGTGATATAAAAACTATTTTTATAAGCAAGAGTGAAGAATTTTTAATGCCTATAAAACAAAGGAGTATTTTGAACAGATTCAATCAGAAATCGAGAAAAACAAACTGTTTTAGCAAGGTTTGTAGCATTGTATGTTTGTAGTAAAAACTCCTAATAAAAAATCATTTCACCCACATCTGAAAGAATCCCCTGTATTTCATATTTTAAAAAATAAAAATGGATCTGACGATGTCATTCGGTCATCAGCTGTAACGGTGTCGTTATTTTTTAGATGGAAAAACCCCCTTTGTGACATTAATAATTTATATTCAGTCATAAAGACTTACTCGTCATCGTCATCTTCCTCGCTCTTGGATAAAGTGCTGGATGGAAGGAGTAGCAACACTGCCAGAAATAAGCAGTACCTCCACTTCACCATTTCACCAGATATCGTCAACAACGACTCCTGAAACTACCTCTTTTTACTCGGTAAATTTGTCATTTTAAAACCGAAATACAAATAATTTACATTCCACGCAACCAATGTTAAAATTCTACGTTTGACGTCAATTTTGACTACAATAATTTTCGTTTTTAGAATTATATTTTCGTTTTATTCTGGCAGTGGGTTGCCTATTCTGATAAGATCTCTTTTTTGTAGAGGTATGTTCCTGTATCGCAAACTTAGAAACTGGCCTTATTGGATACGAGACACGAGTTCAACTAGTCGCTCACGTACCTGTCACGCAAATGTTTCTTGAGCAAATTCATTTTAATTGATCAGTGAAGCACGCTGGACTATGATTTTTATAAGAAACAACACTAAAAGTGTATTAAAAAGCTTGGGTGTGAATTGCTCTATCTCCATAGGTACTATAGTTTATTATTCATTATGTGAGATGGTGATAACGAAAAAAAAGAAAAACCCCGGCTTAGTTTGTTGTGGGCTTCTTCTTAGACCGGGGCGCGTTTGGAACCCTCGTAGCTTTAGTTTTAAGTTTACGAATATAGTTATCACCATGAAATAACTACTATGTAAATTATTGACGCGTCAAAAGTGTATTTTTAAGGACTATTTGAATAAAGATTATTTTGAATTTGAATTTGAAATTTATTGCTGTAGACTGAACTGAAAGTAGAAAAATATTGAGTCTGTAAATAGGTATCATTTATGGACTAAGTAAAAGTAACAGAAAGAAATTTATCTTATCCAAGTTTTTATTAATCACATCCAAGGTCTGTAACACAACTCTGATTGGGACACAATACGCCGTGCATCGTTAAAGGTTTTCATTTTTCATTCATTTTAATTTTAAATATA
This sequence comes from Lasiommata megera, assembly GCA_928268935.1. NCBI lineage: Eukaryota > Metazoa > Arthropoda > Insecta > Lepidoptera > Nymphalidae > Lasiommata > Lasiommata megera. The sequence goes on from OV743321.1 coordinate 5,022,808, forward strand.
ACTATTATAATTATTGCTTATAATATGTAGGTATTATTAAAGTATTAAATGAAACAACGAGAGACATCTGTTGACAAAACAAAGATTTAGCTACTCGCATATAGATGGCGCGCTTTGGAAACTGCGTTAAGATCATCTGGCAAATCTCATTTTTTCTTATTAGATTTTAATTTGTCTCTCCTAAGTCTGTCTCGTCTAAGTTTCTACTAAGACTAGGGAAGACTAATTAAAATCTAAGTAGAAAATTAGTGATTTTTATTAGAACTTTACTTACTATTATTTATCATACCAATAGCTCAGAAAAGTTTACGTACAATACATATAACATAAAATGTTTTAAAGAGATTTCAATGTCTTGAAACTTAAAAGTTTTACCATTAAGATATAACAACAGTATTATATTTAAAATAAGTTTAGTGTTATAATTTTAATAAAGTTTGGTATAGTAGATCTGTGATAATTGTAGATTTTCTTTTCTTTAAACCTGCAACAACAAATCAATCTTAGGTGAGAATTTTAATGATACATATTATACGTAGACAGTTTTGGCTAAAACGTTGATAAAACATATAACTTTAGTCACAGTTCATTTATTTATCTTGATGTAGAAGTTAATTGAAATAGCTTACACAAAATTATATTTCTTACCATCTTCAAGGGACTCACGATATGCGTTAATTATTAGGTGTATACAAATAATATTAAGTTATATATTAAGCAATAAGTATAAAAATACCTATCGGTAAAAGAAGAGGAGGTTTCGGTATCGAATTGCGTTTTTGCTGGGATGGCCGATTCCAACTGTGCATTATTCCGAAATTAAAAGTAGCTAAGTCTCTCTTCGACCCAAACCTATGTTATATTTCGTTGCAAACATAATGCCTATCGTTCTGTTGCAACAAACAAAAACCAACAACCTGACATTGTTGGTTGTTGTTTTTTTTTGTAGCCAAGACACTCTTTGACCCAAACCTATTTTATATTTCCTTGCAAATATCACGCCTATCGTTCAATTGACTTCTGTCCGTAACTAAAAAACAAAAGAAAAACCAACAACCTCCAATAACTCTTTCTCATTATAATATAATATAATACAAGTATGGATCCTAGATCTCTTAAATAATTTTAAGTGGCATGTGAGATGGCGATAACAAAAAGAAAATTTACCTGGCTAAGTTTGTTGTGCGCTTCTTCTTAGACTAGGAACCTTCATAGCTTTAGTTTTAAGTAAACGAATTTAGTTATCACAATCAACTCACTAATATGTAAATTCTTGACGTGTCAAAAGTGCATTTTAAAGGATTATTTTAATTGAGATTATGATTGATTGATCAATTATAAAGTTGTCGGTGCCAGTGAAACTATAAGAAGTGGGCATACTTATTACAAAGTAGGTAATCTTGTGATCTCAAAGTTATCCTCCTAAAAAAACTGGCTCTATTTAAATGGTTCAAACATCTTGTATCCGGAAAACATGTCTCCCAATAAAAACAATATTTACTTGCCTTAATTTACAAAAAAATAAATTGTACCTTACTCCATGCGTAACGTAATTGGCAGCTTGAGGAGGGGTTTAATCAATTTAAATGTAACAACAACAATTTAACAGACAACGTAACAATTTTCAGATCATCTTTCTGGATTAAATTATTTACCTATACTTTCGTTTCAACGGCATAAACTTGATGATTGGTGACATCTGCATAAAATAGATAAGTGACACACACACACACAATGGGATCGAAGGGTGTTTGTAATTGGCAGCCCTATTACAAATTGTATATTACTTTCTACTTTGTTGCAGAACCATATAAGCACGTTGAATGCAACGGCTGCGTAAATATAAAGCATGAGACACAGATAATAAGTTTTCAGCATGATTCAAGAGTTTCGACTATTTCACATATCCCCTGATCATTTTCAGTAACCTAAAAATAAAAGTTGATTAAGTCAGATTGATGGATAAAACAATAAAATGATAGTTCTAATCCATATTAAACAACTAAGTAATAATTAGCATCCTTCTTTTTTTCCTCTCCACTGGGAAATGCGTTTACGCATCCCCTCCGGAAGTGACGCAGGCAAGACTGTGTCGCTTTCGACGGGGTATGTGGGACTCCCCGGCGGCCAGACTGGCGACCAGAATATCCACTAAAACCCAGCGATGCCCCTTCGCGTCGCCTGGTGGCTGGGTCACGGGAACACTTGTGCACTCGACCGCAACCCAGCCAGCGGCGTCCGCTGAGGCAGACCCTTCACGGAGGGCCTATGATGGAAGCCCCCTAACTCCTTCCGAGGCGCGCAGGAACATTGGACGCGCCTCACAATGCTAATTATTACTTAGTTGTTTAATAAAATGGAAGGTAACATACACAAGGACGGCAACAAATTTGTTAAATGGGAAAACGACATTGGGCATTTTGCAGCATCGATGGATGGATGGATGGATGGATTGTGTAAAAGAGGAAATGCGTGTAAATGGTGTGGGTAGTGAGAGTGGAAGAAGAAGACATGTTGTGCCGATCCGACATATTTGGGATAAGGGCAAGAAAAAGAAAGGTAAGGCAGAGTAAAGAAAGAAGTAAGGCGATGGAGGAGGCCTGTGCTAGAGAAGACACAAAGGGACATGAAAGCGGTTACCTACTAGTATAGACATACTATGGAAAAAGTCATTAACTTAATTGTCGTAGCTGAGGATGTTATATTTTTGATTTACTTCACTGTCATAGCTGTTATAATTTGGCGCGTGAAGAACCAGTGAATCTTTATAATCATCTGATCAAGAATTTTCAATAATTATAATATAGGTTAATCAATAATAATGTTAGATATGCCTCAATGCGTCTGTTTTTCTTTGGTTTTTCACCAATATTCAGCTTAATTTGGTACAGACTTTGCTGCTATCCTGAAACGGCTATAAGATACCTTCTGATTAGTTGACTTTTTTTTGTTCAGTAAATGTAATAAGCTAACTTATGTTACGTCACACTTTTACGTGTAATTAGATATTTAGAATCGGATATTGTGATAGTGGCGGTGATGGTGGTAGAATATATGGAATGATGAACACGGAATAATTATTATTCTAGTAAACATAAGATTAGTGCGAGATTTATTTAAAAAAAAACAGCAAACGCAGACGGAATTGCGATCACCGATGCGCGCTTTAATAGTTTATAATAACTAAACTTCAAATATTTTAGTAGGTTTAAACAGGTTTACTGAACATCTTCTCGCCACAGAACGATTCGGACAATTAATGAGGGAAAGTTGGATTCAGAGAGGGGATCTGCGAGTAATAGACACAGGAAATCTGCCAGCCTATGAAATACTGCCTACATGGTGTGTGGTAAGCCTCTTTCAAAATCTGTGTGGTATATAAGAAGCTTTGCTAAGCTAGCTGAATAATACTTGTAATACGCCACCCCGTCCGGTATCACGCGCAGTGTTGAGACTAATAAATGGTAGTATTTTCTCGCAATTAATTACACGCTCATGGTTTGTAGATTCGATTACACAACACGTGTGTCTTTGGATCAGGAAGCGTGGCGTGTTATAAGTGTGCCGGGCTCTTTATACTTTTTGAACGATACTTGGCATTGCATTGACACGAATGATAACGTGCTTAATTTCACTATGATAAAAAATTATCTGAATTGCAAGAAACAAAGCTAAACATAATATGTACCCCTATGCACACTTTTAACTTGATTGAGGTTAGCAAAATTTTGTTGGAACAATTTTATTTATTATCAGTGTACCCAGCTGAAGTCCATTTGACATTTTTAAGGCTATATAAATTTGGTAGATTAAGGTGGTCTCAACCATCCTACACCAAATTAGCGGCAATATGCTGAATATAATGGATAAATACTTTTTTTTAACCACTACAAGTTAACCCTTGACGGCATTCTCACCTGATGGTAAGTGATGATGCAGTCTGAGATGGTAGTGGGCTAACCTGTTAGGGGCATGGTAGACCCATACTCCTAATTGGTTTCCACACGACATCGTGCCGGAACGCTAAATCGCTAGGCGACACGTCTTTGTCGGTAGGGTGGTAACTAGCCACGGACGAAGTCTCCCACCAGACCAGACTCAAGCCGGGAATCGAACCCAGGACCTCTAACATGCGACAGCGCGCATGCTGCGCCACGGAGATCATAAAAATCATCAGATACACAAAATATATATATTTCAATATTCCAACATAGGTTAACCCTTGACTCCAATTTCATCTGAGGGTGAGTGTGGATACATTCTAAGATTGTTATTTAAGACTGTTTGACCTACGTTTAGGTAATTGCAGTTATGTACAACTCATACCCTTAATCGGTTTATACGTGGCATCATACCAGAGCGCTAAATGGCTTCACGGAACGTCTTTGTCGGTAGGATGGTAACTAGCCACGGCCAAAGCCTCTACTTTAACACACTTGTATTGAAAATCACTCGGCCAGGACCACCTCAACGGTACGCCGGTGTAACGTTTTCTAGCGTGGAAGCTTTACAAAAAGCTAAGGTAACTCGCAGGTCATTTCAACTGCGGGCTTTTGAGTGCCAAGATGTAGGTATACTAAAAAGAGGCCTGATAAACTTGCATCAAAGCAGCTATTAATAAACGAATGCGACCTAAACGTACCCTTTCATACACACACACACCCCTTGCGTATCTCACGCCTAACCGGCATGCCGCACAAAGCGAGCCCGCATCCACGGCTCCCGAATGCGCGACCTCATTAAAAAATGAAACCCCCGCATGCACCTAGGCCGCTACAAAACGCAACTTGTCAAAGCGAAAAGCGCTACCTAGCGGTGAGTAGCGGAACTACACCACTCGCGGAACCAACCTCTGTACTTTTTTAATTAGCCCCATACACCGAGTGAATGCGTCAAATACGTTAGATTTTTTCCTCTCTCGTATGCGGTTAGTTTGGTTGCTTTGAGTGGAGTATGTTAATTCACGAGTGCCGGCCTCTCGTGTTTTTTGAACTGTTGGGGGGTTTCGCAGCGGGAGCGCGCAACTTGTGCCACAGAGAACTTAATTAACAGCGCATTACTAATAATGTAGAACGGTAACAATATTGGCGTGCGCTTTCAAGGAAACACTTTGCGTAATTATATAATAAATGCATGTTGTGCTGGCATTGAACGGAATCGTTTTATTCGCTGTGACAATACTAATCGTTGAGTGGATATCTCCATGTTACCTACTTACGTCTAAAGAAATTTATTCTCAATAAACCATACACCAGTCACTTACTTGAGAATATAGTAACACTTACTTAAAATTTAAACATTGATACATCCGTCAATCAACTATTTTAAGCATGAATGGCTGCACAACCACCCACCCAATGCATTTTATCCAGATTTAGGTACTCGGTCCCTAAATAAATACCTTGCTAGGTGGGTGAGTGCGTGCGTCCTATGTGCGGTGAAAGCTTAGTGAAAAGCTGTGCTCCCTCAAAAGTTAATGCTTTCTTACCATAGTTAATAACAATCCACGCCCTGGGTAAAACCAATAAACTAGCAAGTCTGTTATTGCGTGTGCTTACCTACTTCATAGGACCTTTCCGAATTGAGAAGGTATAGAAGCATGCGGCGAGCACGTACCTTAGATGACCGATGGATTTTGGGATCCCAAAGGAAATTGTAAAACCTTAGATAAATACTTTATATCTCCATCTTATCTACTTCATAGGACCTTTCCGAATTCCGAAGACCGATAGATTTTGGGATCACAAAGGAAATTGCAGTTGTAAATACGCCAGTTAGATAGTAACTTTCTTCCAAAAATATCACTCAACTTATAACAATCCTCGTGGCGTCCATTGTTATTGCTATTTTTCGTGGACCAATCACTGGCCACCGTTTTGTTGGGACCTAAAACATAGCGGCACGACATATTGGCGATAACACGTTGTTAAAAAGTAAAGTCGCTATACCTACACCAGCTGTAACAGACCCTGGAATATGGAAATCGTTACAAGGGACCTGTTCCCATAACGGTATCGGAAACGCAGAATTTGAATTTTGAATTTGCAGCGTTAACGTATCCACCCACTACTTCATCCTGTTGAGTGCACAGAGGTTTTGACCATGGCAAGGAGATGATATAATATAGCTAAAATGGGTCCTAATATGGGCCCGATAGATAGTGCTTTTAAGAAGCCTGATTTTAACTGCGCGCTAATGCTTTCAGTACGCTTTGTAACAAAAATGTAATATAGTGCAATAAATACGCGTAATGCAAGCTGAAATTTGTTTCCAACTGACATAACAATTCATAATCACTCTTAGACTTAGCGTTTATTCTAAGACTACCCATATATATACTACAAAGACTAACACAAATATCTCAGCTAATATGCTACCATTGCGTCAGAGGCTGCTTGGATAGCGTATGCACTCCTTCTATGTACGCATTAAGTGAGAGATTCCCTAGGAATCTTTACGAATCTGGAGATCTCTACCAAGTCCTGCAAACAGCTGTGAAATGATAATGAAAATACAAACATCACGGCTATGTTTATAGAGGCCTATTAAGACCACAGCGTCTATGGAATCATCTGAACTTTACGTTAATTCAAAATGATCATTTTATGCTAACCCGAAAGTAAGTGTAGATAGGCTTTTTCTACAGATACCCGGATAATACTATTGTGACGGAACTCAACAATGATGAAAAATGGGTTTCATTAAACACAAAAATCCTTATCATATTTATATAAATTAATACCTACTTGATAGATATTTAACGAAGCTATGATAGCCTAATTGTTCCCCGGCACGCACCTTCAACTTTTCGGAGTTTTATGCTTTCATAAGCTATCAAAATATCGCTCGCTTTCGGTGAGGAAACATCGTGAAGAAACTTGCCTGAGAGTTTTCCATAATGTACTCAAAGGCATGTGAAGTCTGCCAATCCGCACATGGCCGGCCGGTGGACTGTTGCAAACCCCTTCTCATATTCAGAGGAGTACCATGCTCTGTAGTGAGCCAGTAAACGGTTGATCATGATGATGATGAAGCACCTATGTTGTAAATAAATCAACAGAACTAACGTCACGCTCTGAATTTAAGAGAAACGCAACTCATAATACGAGTGCTCAAATGCTTGGGCAAAGATAAAACAGTTTGTAAAAGAAGTCGTTAATATTTCCAACAAGTTGAGTGGAGACTTGAAAGTAAAAGACGCCGCTCGCGAAGTTCTTTTATCTGAGACTAGGTTCGTTCAAAAACTGCAAACTCTGTACAAAGTTCACTTTCGCCTTGTGAACTAATTTTTCGCTCGGTGTCAAGTTCATGGCTCCGGGGAGGGGGGGGCGAGGGTGCGCGGCGCGGGGGGGAGGGAGCTATGATAAAATAAAATATTCATTATGATTGCTCCAAGCGCCAATGTTCGCGGGAACGCGACTGTCGCGCTGCCGTGTATTGGCTGTTGTAAGCGTTTTGTGCGTTTAATATTTCACTTTTCAACGTCAATATGTAATTTATTAATAAATACATGATTTTCGGTTCTGCTGCCTAATAATTAACGTAGATATCGCCTAGAGAACTATATCCATTGAAAGTAACCCGAAGGAAAAAATTTCTATGTGAGTGATTCGGTTGATCTTTTGGAGATTTTCAAGATTGTCGCGTCAGTCATGTGTCGATTGAGCCATTTTATGTTGTTGTATGCAACACCCGTGATTACTGATTTTCAGGTGTGCATACATAGAAGCTCTTAAAATGAGATAAAAAAGATTCAGTAATTTTAGAGAAACTTTATCATTAGGTACATTCCTACGTAATCAAGTATTGTCCGTTACGTTACATTGATGTGGTTAGTTTTAAAATATCTGTATGTAAAATATTGTATAAAGGCCTATTTGAATAACGAATAAAGAATATTATTGTAGTTCATAACTGATCCTGATCTGATCGAAACTGAACTGATCCAAATATGAACTTCCAGTTTCACTTAACCATTTACTATGATTTATGACTGGATAAGTGAAAAATCTAACATAATTTAAGTTTAAGTTAATTGAACACATTATAATATAATATTATACAGTACAAATCACGTTTTGAAACTGTAAGAAATGCAAATAATTATTTGATACACATTCCAAGAAAACGTTCTGTTGTAAAACTAAACATTTAGAAACTGTAAGAAATGCAGTCAATTCCCAGGAGCCAATATAAAACAGCGCGACAAATTAGAAGAAGACTTGAAAACTGACGTAAAAATCGTCCCAGACCTACCTCAATGGAAAGTGAACCGCCCCCACTCCGCCGATTCTTTTCCCCGTTGCTAATTAGCCCATTAATTTGGAGGGAAAACTCGATTCTGTTCGCTGTTTCCTGTCTGACTCAATTACGAAACACTTCGTTTTTGTAATTTCTTATTTCGCTTTATTGTTATTTATCGCTTGTTACTCGGTACGGTAGGTACTATTGACCGACTGTGGAAAGTTTATGGAAGCGTAGCATTATTTTTGTTTGCATCTATATTCATTTTATTTTTAAAGATTCTGTCTTAATCAATCAATCAATCATGAGCTGTATAAAATCTCTTATTAATTTATGGTGATAACTACATTCGTAAACTTAAAACTAAAGCTAGGAGGGTTCCAACTCCCAAACTGCTCATTACATTTGGCGTAGTCACCATGACGTGTCCATATGGGATTACAAGATAGAAGGAAACCAATCCAAGACTATATTTCCCAGAGAATCCGCCACTACATTTGAAAATCATGCCGATTGGCTTCGCCTCAGCGTTTTGCATGAGAGATAGATATTATCCTGGAGACTTAGGTACCGAAAAAGCACTCGGGGCCTATAAACTTCTTACCTATGCACAGAAAATTTAACTGACACCCTAAGCTAATTATCCTTTTTAGCCCAGTAAAGTAATGGGTTCGGTCGTAAAAACCGAAACAAATATAGGTAAATTTAAACCGTATTCAATAAAGTTTGAGTTGGTACATACCTGCTATAAACCTAGCTACATATTTTAGAAGTCAAAAATAGCAGATATGATACTAAATAATAAAGTGAACCACGACCAATTAAATTTGAAATATATGATACAGCATACAAATACTACCGGTTTATTACAAAGCGTTAATTGTAATAATACAATAGAAAATATCCTCCTCCATTTTCGAAAGTCGGTTAAGAATATATTTCGATGAAACAAAAGATGAAATTTTAATTCTTTTGGTCATCGAAAAAGTAAAAAAACTCTCTTAATTAGTCATTATTTTTATTTATTAACTTGACAATCGGAAATGTGAAAATTACAACTTAAAAATACATAAATTTAACCAAGTAACGAAAAAATAATTTTATGAAGAAATTTTCCATTGTTCCACGATGAAAGTATCAGAAGTGGGATTATATTGTTTTTAAATTTAATAACGCATTATTAATAAATGGGGTAAGGGTCTAAAGATCGAAGACAATGTGGTGAAAAAGAATAAACTGAAACTTCAAGATCTCTTCTTCTTTGTCGTTTTCTTCATTACTATATAGAATATTAATAACTAAAATGAAGAATATTGTCGCCAAATTCAACTGAAACTGCTTTTGTGGCGTTGTTGGTGTATGCATTCCACTCGCTTCTATGCTGATAACCGCTTCCATTCTGATAGCCACTGTGATAGGGAGAAAATAATCAACAATTGAAGCTATGATAGCCTAGTGGTTAGGACGTCTACCTCCTAATCACCCCGGGCAATCACCTCTAACTTTTCGAAGTTATGTGCGTTTTTAAGCAATTAAAAATTTCACTCGCTTCAACGGTGAAGGAAAACATCGTGAGTGAACTTGCATGCCTGAGAGTTCTCCGTAATGTTCTCAAACGTGTGTGAAGTCTGCCAATCCGCACATGGCCAGCGTGGTGGACTATGGCGAAACCCTTTATATTGAGGGGAGACCCGTGTTCTGTAGTGAGCCGGCAATGGGTTGATCATGATGAATCAACAATCTCCGCGTGGTATTTTACCCTCCATTTTGCCAACCACTATAAGTTTGTCCAGGTAACAGTAGTTAGGAATATTTTTACTACCACTACAACTTTTTCCAGGTTACAGGGCAGGCGTCGTACATTTTGGTTAAAGAAATCCGGAACCATTTTAATTTTTATCACGATAAGGTTTTTCTAGTTTATAGACAAGCGTCGGGCAATTTGGTCAAAGGTAGCTAGGAAATTTTACATACCACGTTGTGGAGTATTGGGCTGATACGTAGTCGTTCCAGAATTACATGAAGACCTATTTGTGATAAATTGACTAACAGGAATTTCAGACAAAATTGGTTTGCACTTCCAAACATACACACATACTAACACGCTAAAACACACTTACATATAGTTTACGCCTTTGTAACATAATTGCGATAGTGTGATGTTTTACGGATCATATGACCATTTTTATGTTATACACGATTATTAATTTACCACTAGCCGTAGATCGATCATTAACGCTCAAAAACTGGGACGGAAAAGTAGTGCACAAATAGCGTCGCGTGCACTCCTTTCCCCCAGTGTGTGTGACAAGGCTAGACGAAAGTCACCGATTCTAACACCCGAGCCGTATAATTCGAATGAATTACAAGGCACTACGCGCCGCTATAGATAATATAACGGCCAGATGTCTAGTGTATTAGACGGGTTGTAATACATCGATATAGCGATATATGTATAGTTAGTTGGCGACTAATTCTCGCCTTGTTTTTGTATGACGCGTTCTATCTACGGCTAGTGGTAAATCACATTGATTTGGAATGAAACACGATGGAAACATAATTGACCTGCCCGGAATCAAACCGTGCATGTTCTTGTCAAGAAACATAGCCCAGCACAACGCTAAAACGGTTGAACCTTAGACCTCGACGTTTACAGTCCACCATTGAACACCATTAAGTTGTCCAAGTACATGTCTATCTGAGATAAATGTTATGTTGCCAGCGTTATAAATCAACACAAACTCAAATGAAACCTACATAGAGGCGTATGTACTGAAGTCCACGGTAGAATACATAATGTAAGAGAAACAAAGCTTCTACATAATGCCCACCAAATCTAACCTCGAGCTTTGAGTTCAAGTTACGAGAGTTTATCTGATACGGATTTTATTAAGACGAAAATAATAATTACGAGTTAACGTTAATAAAAATATCTTAAACGGTTATGTATATGCCAACTAATATAATTAATTCAAATGTGAGTTTGTTTGTTACGTGTTTACGCTTAACCTACTAAACCGATTTTAAATATGCATATGTACCATGACGACCTCCGTGGTGCTGTGCGTGCGCTTTCGCATTATAAAGTTGGAGGTCCTGGGTTCGATTCCCGTTTTGAGTCTGGTCTGGTGAGAGGCTTCAGCCGCGGCTAGCTGGCTACCGACAAACCGACAACGACGTGTCATCAAGCGATTTAGCGTTCCGGCACGATGTAGCGTAGAAACCAATTAGGAGCGTGGTTTATCATACTCCTAACAAAAAAAAACTTCACCTGTACGCGGGTAATAATGGGGGACGCAGTTTATATTATTTGTGTATATATTCAGTAATATCGTGTGTTTATATGGTAATCGAAGTAACGCCTGGCTGGGTAAACTTATTTTTTTTTGTTATGACCATTCTTCTCACTTATACATTCCTCACTGTTTCATGGCTTCATCTAGTTAATCTGAGAAATTGAATAATCCAGACAAGAATTGCAGCGGGAAGCTTGTACTTTGGTTAGTTACCCGTCCATTCGTATACGAGACCAGCAATCATAACCTAAAATGGAGAATTATCAATGTAGGTATGAGACAGATCAATATAATATATTATATACATATATTTTATATATTTTTTTTATATACATTTTTTTGTACAATAAAGTTTAAAAAACAAAAGAAAAGTGAGCGATATGCGGTTTTGCGGTAAGAAGTTTATCACCCGCTAATAGCGCGCATCTTGAACCACGCACAGGGTGAAGTAGAGCAACAAAGGAGAAATTTCACTAGATCCATCCACCCGCAAACAAACAGCGGCGTCTCACATTCCGTCCACCGAAGACAGAGGATCAAATTGAACCTTGTGATCTTACACATATGCCCCACATAATGTTATATACTGTAACGAGCGCCCGAAGCTTCCCAACGTATACATACACGCGTTCGTGTACATACGTCATATTGAATTTCGCTCTGAAGCTGACTCAAAGCCCTTTGTAAATAGGGCACTAAACAAGGCATTATTAGGTTTGTTTGATATCAGGTTGTGCCTACTAATTAATATTTTTGTGGGAATACCTCGTGGCAGCGTTACCATGTTGGTTACAACGAAGTGTTCCATTTAACGCCATGTTAATGTTCCTTTGAAATTATACAACAATTTTCCGGATTCCGAATTTGCGTGGTGGAAAAAACCAAGACTTGACTATTCGTATGTTCTGTTTCTCCAATCTATATATATAAAAGCGAAAGGTCACTTACTTACATACTTACTTACAGTGGCTAGTTACCAACCTACCGACAAATATGTGTCGCCAAGCGATTTAGTGTACCGGCACGATGTCGCGTGGAAACCAATTAGGAGCGTAGGTTTACTTACTCCTTACAGATTAGCCCGCTACCAACTTAGACAGCATCATCACTTACCACCAGGCGAGATAGCCTTCAAGGGCTAACTTATGGTGTATACAAAAAAAAGGTGTCTCTCTAAAAACAGGCTTTGGAGAGGTTTCAGAATTTTTATGTATCTATTGTCGACAGGTCGAGGTACCTGTAAAAAATATATATATCTGTTTTTCTTTCCCGAACCAATAACTAATAAGATTAAAATACAATTTCAAATAAAAGAAATAAAGAAAATGTATATATTCTCATATGTTGTTACACACAGTACATCTTATTTTAATCAGAAATTTTATGTCTGTCTGTAACACCAACTAGAAAGGGTGCACAGATCAGGCTCTATGCTGTGCCTTATTTTAAAAAAAGTGGAAATAGCTTAATTTACATTAAGATTTAAGCTGTGAAACCAATTAGGAGTATAGGCTTACCGTACCCCTAACAGGTTAGCCCGCTACCATCTCAGACTGCATCATCACTTATAAAATGGTGATTTTGCCGTCAAGGGCTAACTTGTAATGTATAAAAAAAAAGATGCTACAGGCGTTTTTTTTTTTCAGTTATTATAGGCACAAACCGTGTATAAAGTACGCGATGTATACAGAACACGAGTAGTTAGAAGGGTTATTTACCCACCGTATTTACCCGGGAGCTGAGCCCGGGCAAACGTTTGCTTTACCAACTGGATATCAAATAGGCATGTAGCTGACACCTTTATCGATGAAGATATCGATAGGATTTTGTTTATATTTTAAAACATATATTTCAGTGAACGCTGATTACACAACGATAAATTATCTCTATACTGGTTTATAAATTCAATAAGCTTTGAAATAAAGAAATAATAGTTCAAAATCTTACTGTCTTTGGATGATTGTAACTTATAATTTCATACATTAATAAGTTCTTCTTCTTCTAAGTTATATAACATATGTTATGTTTATTTTTTTACATATATTTGACACATAATACAGCGGTAGAGTAGCGTGGGACAGCCGGTGTTTCATTGAAAAAAAAATAATCTGCGATCACCTACTTAAATATAATAGTACTGTTGACATTTGTAAATTAAATCGTGGACTTTAATGTTTTAAATATATTATACTATGTGATTAGTTTCTGATTTATTATACCTACCTACTAGACCTATCTTCTTTATATTATATATTGTATATTGACTGAGGCTAATGACTTGAGATATACGGGTATCTTACTTTGAAACTATTTGTGAACGTTGTGAAAACCTGTAAAAAGCTAAACACTCACATAAGCTCACAACGTTAAAAAATGGCCATGAAAAAATGTATTAGCTGTTTAGTTTTCCGTAATAAATAAATAAGTAAACCTTATTTGACAACGTTTCGTGCTCTTCGTGCTAAATATTAAAAGTATTTAAAGATCAGATCTCTAATATATATTCAAATACAGAGATCTAATATATATTCTATTAATATCCATTTCATAAAGAAATCAATTCATACGAAACACTGATCACGAAATATGTAATATTAAAGACAAAGACAACTCTTAGATATAGATTGAAGGTATACCTGTATCTATAGTTGTTACAGCAGGTGGTTCAAATAAAAAAATAATCTTTTCATAGATAACACTATATAAGACTGATCTAGTTAAATGTAATTAAAGACAAAGGCCACACCTAGATACAGATAGAAACTGTCTCTCACTGTATAGATGTTGATATAGATTGAAGGTATACCTGTATCTGTAGACGTAACCGCGGGTCATTCAAATCAGAAAATATCCATTTCATAGGGAACACTGATCTAGTTAAATGTAATATTAAATACAAAGGCCACACCTAGATACAGATAGAAACTGTCTCTCACTGTATAGATGTTGATATAGATTGAAGGTATACCTGTATCTGTAGACGTAAAAGCGGGTCATTCAAATAAGAAAATAACCATTTCATAGGGAAGACTGATCTAGTTAAATGTAATATTAAACACAAAGGCCACTCCTAGATAAAGATAGAAGCTATCTCTCACTGTATAGATGTTGAAATAGATCGAAGGTATACGTAACAGCGGGTTAAATAGGGTAAAAAAGGAATATTAAAGATAAAAAAGTAACTGCTAGATATATAAAAAAGCTGTCTCTCACTGTATAGATTGAAGGTATACCTGTATCTATAGTTATAACAGCGGGTTGTTCAAATAAGAAAATATCCATTTCATTTCGGGAACACTGGTCTAGTAAAATGTAATATTAAAGACAAAGGTAACTTCTAGGTTTAGATAGAAGGTATCTCTCACTGTATAGACGTTGATATAGATTGAAGGAATACCTGTATCAATAGTCATAACAGCGGGTTGTTCAAATAAGAAAATATCCATTTCATTTCGGGAACACTGGTCTAGTAAAATGTAATATTAAAGACAAAGGTAACTTCTAGGTTTAGATAGAAGGTATCTCTCACTGTATAGACGTTGATATAGATTGAAGGTATGGGTACTGTAGTCGTAACAGCGGGTTGCTCAAATAAGAAAATATCCATTTCATAGGGAACACTGATCCAGTAAAATGTAATATTAAAGACAAAGGTAACTCCTAGATATAGATAGAAGGTATCTCTCAATGTATAGACGTTGATATAGATTGAAGGTATACCTGTATCTATAGTTATAACAGCGGGTTGTTCAAATAAGAAAATATCCATTTCATAGGGAACACTGATCCAGTAAAATGTAATATTAAAGACAAAGGCACCACGCTGCACCCACGTTACACGGTAAAATATCAGCGTTTCGGTCGTTTCACATTTCGCTCGTGTAATAAAACGCTACCATGTGCAACTGTTCAGAGCCGGGAGCGCTTCCCGCCTCGGCCACGCCGCTCTCTTTGATGCCATATTTCATTGCGAACTTTATATTCCTTCAACATATATACGAACGTTTTGGCGACCTCGCCACGGAGGTCGTGTCACATTCTAAGGTTGGAGTTTCTGGGTTCGATTCCCGGCTCGAGTCTGGTCTGGTGGGGGCTTCGGCCGTGGCTAGTTACCCTACCGACAAAGACGTGTCACCAAGCGATTTAGCGTTCCGGCACGATGTCGCCTAGAAACCAATTAGGAACGTGGGTATACCATACTAAGCCCATGTTAGCCCGTTACCACAAGCGATTTTAGCATTCCGACACCAATAAGGAGTGTGGGGGTTTACCATACCCCTAACGTGTTAGCCCGCTACCATCCTAGACTGCATCATCACTTGTCTTCAAGACTGGTCGCCAAGCGATTACCATCAGGTGTGATTGCCGTCAAGGGCTAACTTGTGGTGTATATAAAAGTGTGATAGCATAGTGATCTTATGGTGTATATAACAGTCTAGTGGTTAAGGAGTCCGCCTCCTAATCAGAGGTCGGGGTTGATCCCGGGCACGCACCGCTAATTTTTCGGAGTTAAGTGTGATGGTATATACGTATGAAAAGTATCCTATATGTTACTTCTAATACCTCAAAGAATACATGCGCAATGTTTCATGATGATCGGTTAAGCATTTTACGCGTGAAAGCGTAACAAACAAACAAAATTAAAAGTTATTTTTTATTTAAAATATGTATTGTACGGAAGGAACGCAACAGCGCCCTCTCTCTCTAGTCGTACTCGAACGTTGCTAGGATACTGACTTCATCTATTACGAGTACTTTCCTTGTAAATCAATTCATCAATATAAACTTGGCTAATGTAATATTTTTCATTTGCTGCTATGGAGTCAGTGACGTTTATATTTCCACACTTAATATCTAATATTTTTCTAATAGGAGGGCAGCAACTATCGTTCGAAAACCATTTTCATTTTGAATGTCTTTGAGGATCAAAAAATCTATGCATATCGGGGAGATAAGACCAAAAAGGTCCCCTTTAAGGGAAAACTTTGCACTCAAAGTTAAAAGACAAAACACAAGATTTGAATTGATTTATTATATGATTTATTAGTTTCGTAATATTTTCTAAATGTTTTTATGATCCCATTGTAAGTTGTATAAAACGATTAAACGATCCCTGGGGAAGAAATCCTTTCAGCACCCTTCGGGTAACTGTAAAGTTCATAGGCAATATATCAAATCATTGCTAAAACTTAATTTCTTAGTACACAATTCTATTTAAGTTAGTTCTATTTAAAAAGCTACGTAAAATATTTTTTTTATTTATTCAAATTCACCTACGTTGTATTGTTGTGTAGGTATTTCATTGCAATGTCTGATTTGTTTAAGCGCTCAAATGAGCATAAACCGATTAAATACCAAAAGAAATACCCAAATAACACATGTAAATGGCGTGAGCAATGTTCCCAATATTCCCAATTGCAAACCCATTGCACCAAATTTTGCACCTTTCCATCAGCTGTGCTAGTTCCATTATATAAAATTTATAAATTTAAAATCAACAACAAACATGAAGAAGTCAACAACAAACTTAGCCGGGGTTTTTTCGTTATCACTATCATAATAATATCATAATCAATAATAAATTATAGTACCTATGGAGATAGAGCAATTATAATAATAATAATTCAAAGTTTTTTTATCATTTATATCGCAATATGATTTTTCAATAAGCTTCCGTTTTATAAAAAACTTTGAACTTATTGATAGACATCTGCAAGATATCAATAGGTAATTTATTATAAAATAAAATACAATTTCCTTTGAATGAGTCACTAATTTTGTGCATAGATATAATATAAAAGATATATAGCCATTCAAAAGGGGAACGCTGCCAGTATCTTCGGAACCTTGCCTAAAGGGACTCCTTTTAATAATATATTTTAGTTATGATGTTTAAATATTTTTATTTATTTTTCGAGATTTTTAGTTGTAGGTTATAATCTAAGTGTTATTTTAATTTTTATATAAAATGTTTCATGTATAATAAATTTTAACAAGTTATATAAAGAGATACGTGAGCAATGCATGCATGCATACGTGACCATAAGTGAAATAAATGTTTAAATAGTCCCAATTGCAAACCCATTGCACTAATTTGATCGCGCACGAAAACGCCGAACTACGGGGTACAATTTGCGAAATTGTTTGCAACTTTCAGTATAATCCTCTCCTACCGGCCCCCGTGTCGAGTTCCGAACACACGCGCAACTTTAATGTCTTCCAGCAGAGAGGTTCTTTAACTCTAGAGGTATAAATAATATCTAATAATCATTGTTTATTCCGGACACGGTCCATAGAGTGTTACTAATACATCTTAACCCATGTGAGTACCTACAACTAAAAACACCTCTTATAACTACTTGTTTATAAGTATCTACCGCATTCTTCAAATTTATTACTTAGCAAAAACTATATTCGCTCGCATGCTCTCTGACGCGTATTTTAGAAGCTCACTGTCTTTGCACTACAGTAATGTTTGTGTGGTGATCAGTTATAGACTTTTAAGAATTTTATAACTGATCACCACGTATTTTAGACTCCAATGAGATAGTATTGCATCAAATAGACCTCTCCCACGCACCATTCTCAAGTGTCCAAATACATTTTTTTTTCGTACTGTTTATTAGCTGTACAAACCCTATTGGTTGCCACAGCGCAACCGGGCTGTTTGGCGAGCTTCGGAAAGAAGCACTGACAGAAGAAATTTTGAGCCCTAGGGCTCGAAGAAACTAAGGGAACGACTGCCTAAGGGCGCCTCCTTTGAGGCCGAACGTTGGCTTAGGTTACGTTTGGGATAACGGGGGTGGAAACGAACCCAGTTGAATCACCATAGGTATCACAGCAATGCGGACTCTAGAGGCAATAGCAACTAATTGTCTTTGAGCCACTGAATTTCACTTAGCCTAGATCGCTTTATGAACAAGTTCCATGTGATTAAGAATCGATTTATTTGCTAATTGGTTTTATTTCGCGCAAACTTAATTATCACTTCAAATAGGTAAGCATCCTCTAGGTACTTGTTGTGGCAGCTGTGTATCTATTAACACTGAGATTGTGGATCTCAGTAGGTATACCTATATCTACATACTAGTACATCTTTACTTCAGACTTAATGAGTTGGTATATCTTTTTTTTATACACTACAAGTTAGCCCATGACGGCTATCTATTGGTGATAATGCTGTCTAGGATGGTAGCGGTCTAACTTGTTAGGAGTATGGTAAACCCAAGTTCCTAATTGGTTTCTACGCCACATCGTGCCGGAATGCTAAATCGCTAGGCAACACGTCTTTGTCTGTGGTAACTAGCCACGGCCGAAGTCTCCCACCGGGCCAGACTCGAGCTGGAAATCGAACCCAGGACATCCAGCTTTATAATGAGACATCATCATCATCGTCATCAACTTTTCAGAGTTATGTGCGTTTTTAAGCAATTAAAATATTACGTGCTACAACGGTGAAGGAAAACATCGTGACGAAACCTGCACGCCTGAGTTCTCCGTAATGTTCTCAAAGCGTGTGAAGTCTGCCAATCCGCACATGACCAGCGTGGTGGACTATGGCCGAACAATTCTCATATTGAGAGGAGACTTGACATGATGATGATTATGAACCTAGTTTTAATTTTAGTACTCCTAGATTACAGGTAGGTACTTCTAAACATAGCCAGTTTCAGAGCCAAATGATGCGCACATGTAGGCAATTAACGATTCCGAATACATAAGGGAATACATAAGACGTTAGGTGTAGGGGCGGGGGTGAGGTGTGGGTGAAATAGAAGCGAAGTTGCTTAGATAATGTGCATACATTAAACTAAGACCAAACTAACGCGAGGCGTATCTTGATGAAGGAACTTCGTACGCCGGCGGTCTAATTACGGGGAGGGCGGGGGGGAAACAGTGCCTTTGACGTGGTTATGCGGGGAATTTAATTTGCATATAAAAACTATACGCCACGAGCTACCAAATTCTAGGCGTGAGTACGTGGTAATGTCTAAGTGAAATATTAAACAGTTAATATAAGTAGTGAACCGATTATCTTCGCCGTGCGCTGTTGTATTTTAAAGTCGGAGGTCCTGGGTTCGATTCCCGGCTCGAGTCTGATCTGGTGGGAGGCTTCGGCCGTGGCTGGTTACCACCCTACCGACGAAGACGTGTCGCCAAGCGATTAAGCGTTCCGGCACGATGTCGTGTAGAAACCAATTAGGAGTTTACCATACCCCTAACAGATTAGCCCGCTACCATCTTAGACCGCATCATCACTTACCATCAGGTGAGATGCAGTCAAGGGCTAACTTGTGGTGAATAAAAAAAAATATATATATATGCCATCCAATGGGCACCGACCTCTTGTCTCGTAGGGGAGAGATAGAGAGATACTTGGAGCTTAGACCTACTCACTTACTCCATTATGACAGTGATGACCTTCATTAGAGTTAAAGATAAGAGTACCTAAGTGATAAAAACTTGCTAAGGGGTAGTTGGGCTCGAACCCATAAGATGTCCTACCAAGCTTCAGTATGAAACACTACAAAAAACAACAGGTCGATACTGAAGGAGTCTCTAAGATTAATTAGTTTATCTTCTTTGTACGTCTCCATACTTCTTCTTTATCTTTTTTTTTATTCACCACAAGTTAGCCCTTGACTGCATCTCACCTGATGGCAAGTGATGATGCAGTCTAAGATGGTAGCGGGCTAACCTGTTAGGGGTATGGTAAACTCATACTCCTAATTGGTTTCTACACGACATCGTGCCGGAACGCTAAATCGCTGGGTGTCACGTCTTTGTCGGTAGGGTGGTAACTAGCCACGGCCGAAGCCTCCCACCAGACCAGACTCGAGCCGGGAATGGAACCCAGGACCTCCAACTTTAAAATGCAACAGCGCACGCGCTGCGCCACGGAGGTCATCAAAATTCTCTATATGATAAGTTTGATGTATTTTCTAGATTGCTTGCTTTATTTATCTGTATACTATATTAATATCAGGTATATTAATATAGTATATACGGCGTGTCAGACATTTTCACATTACTTTTTGTGGTCTTTTTCTTAAATGATGTTGGATTAGAATGATTATGGGTCTGTGTGATGAGCCGTTATATACCAATACTTTTATTATTTATAGTTTAAATATTTATATCAATTAATCATATTAATAAAAGCTACCAGTTTTCTCATAATCCAATTTTTTCTCTCATTTCCACAGCAAAGCTTTACTTACTCGAAGCTTGTACTGTTTTTCTAACTCCAAACTAGATATTAAATACCTAATGAGAATTTGAAGAACAATAAAACCAATATATATGTAGGAAGCGGTGATAGCCTAGTGGTTAGGGCGTCAGCCTCCTAATCAGAGGTCGGCGGTTCGAATACGGGCACGCACCTCTAACTTTTCAGAGTTATATGCGTTTAAAAAAAAACTATCACTTGCTTCAACGGGGAAGGAAAACATCGTGAGGAAACCTGCACGCCTGTGAGTTCTCCATAATGTCCTCAAAGGCGTGTGAAGTCTGCCAATCCGCACATGGCCAGCGTGGTGGACTATGGCCAAACCCTCTGTAGTGAGCCGGTAATGGGTTGATCATGATGAGGTTACAGTACTAGAGCAACGAGATAGTTGAGTTTGTGAAACATAGATACATTTTCCGTACATTCAAATATTACTATCAATCCAGTACAGGTACAGGATACTTTCGATCAAAGAGCTATATTTTCTCTTATTGGAAATTTAACGCCATCTGTTATCCAATAGCCAATCAGTTTTAAATCGACATAACTGTTATTAAGCCTATAAGCAATAACAGATGGCGCGATGGACAGATCCCAAGTAACGGCACCGTTGAAGCTTAAAATACATGCTTAAAACATCATTCTCTAGATATTTCTGTATATTTTTGCTTTGCTAGAAATAGATCATGAAAAATTACTATGACTAACTACTTATACTTACAATACAATATCTGTACCTATTGCGCGAGATTTCAAAGAAAAACATAGGTACCTAAGGTCTTACTTTACAAATCTAATAAGATTTTGTATCCACCACAGCCTAGTTTATTAATATAGATACTAGACGTACAAGTTGCTGTAATATCTCAATTCATGAAGAACAAAAACGAATAAATTAAGAAGTGTTTACAAGTGTATTTAAAGTTGTTTCTAAGTTACCTACTATAAGACAAAATATCGCCTTGTTGAAGCAAGACATAATTCGGTTTCATCTTCGATTTATGTGTATAATTATGGTACAAATGTTCTCATTGAAAAAAAGGATCATAGGCATCTATGTCTCGCAACGCAGTCCTCGTGGTTTAGCGATCTGCGATAAGTAATCTAGGTCTATAGCTATCTAAGTCACTATGTTATAACTCACTATTTTGCGCCTGTCGATCAACTGAGCTAGTTCCGTCATTTTTAATTTAAAATGCATACATATTTTCAGAACCGACGATGCTAGCTGGAAAGCAAAATGCTTGCTAGAAACATTGTAGACATTGCATTTAGTCATTCCCTCATGATCAACCCATTATCATTACAGAGCACGGGTCTCCTCTCAATATGAGAAGGGTTTGGCCATAGTCCACCACGCTGGCCATGTGCGGATTGGCAGACTTCCCACGCTTTTTGAGAACATTATGGAGAACTCTCAGGCGTGTAGGTTTCCTCACGATGTTTTCCTTCACCGTTAAAGCAAGTGATATTTTAATTGTTTAAAAACGCACATAACTCCGAAAAGTTATTGTTGCGTGCCCGGATTCGAACCGCCGACCTCTGATTAGGAGGCTGACGCCCTAGGCTATCACCGCTTTATCATTTACGTATGGTATATTGTCACTAGTGTTGATGTGAAAGTAATATCTTCTCACCGACGCCAAAATTAATGTATGCCTTTTACCTGTCTTATAGCGACAGTAGCGTCATCTAGTAGGAAACATTAAATCATTAAACATCTAGAAGTTTCAATATACTATACAAAAGTCCATCTTAAAATGAGCCACATTTGAACCATAGATAACGCATCGCTTTTTTGTTATGTGGGCCGTTGCTTGATTGGCCACGTTTATCGAAGAAATGTGGGTTAAAATTATTTAATATAACATTAGTTTCTGATTATTTTTCGACTTATCTTTTATATAGTAGTTTTTTTTTAAATTATATATTGCACATTGACTAAAGAAAATGACTTTAGATGTTTCTATTATGTACTATTTATGAATGTTGTGAAAAATTAAACATTCACATTAGCTCACTACGTTAAAATGTTTATGAAACAATGTTTTTACTACTTAAATAAATACCGCCGCTACCAAAAAATTCTGTATGTAATATTACATTCACAACAACAACATAGTAAGAATACCCCATATGTAAATGCCTGAAGGCACATAGCTACACGTAATATGTAAAATATTCAAATGTTTCCAGCAAGCCTTTCCGTTTCAAAGCGGCCGATAGGCGGCTGTATCTCGCAGCGCAGTCCCCGCGGTCTAGCGGCTTTCCATCAGCTGTGATTGATAAGCTCGTCCCGGGAGATTGCCGTCAAGTCACCGCAATAACAGGGATAAGCCTATGCTGAAAATGCTATATCACACTGCAGTATGTACGATCAATGAATGGGCGTATCTTTATAAAATTCAATAGGCATGTGAAAAGATACGTGCCTATAGAACTTCTTTTAAAAATTTTAATAGGTTCATGGTGCTTCTAAATCAAACGTATATACTTAGCGACCCTACAATTGGTTATTAAAGCTTTCTTCAGTTTTTACAATGATGAATCTTTTATCTAAAAGTATTGCGTAATCTATTTACAAATAGATTACGTGATAACCTAGAGGTTAGGACGTCCACCTCCTAATCAGATTTCGGGAGTTCAACCTAGGCACGGAAGTCAATATTTTCGGTTTGCGTTTTATGCATTTAAGATATCACACGCTAAAGGAAAACATCGTGAGGAAACCTGCATGCTTGAGAGTTCTCCATAATATTTTCAAAGGCGTTTGATGTACTTTGGCCCAACCCTTCTCATACTGAGAGGAGACTCGTGTTCTGTAGTGAGCCGGCAATGGGTTGATCATGATGATGATGATGGTGAAATAAATGAGATACCAAAATATAGACAAGCCTAAGGAGTTTTGTTTTATATTAAAAACAACAAATAAAAACAACAAGTATAAAGATCGGTCGATTGATTTGATTTTTCAAACACACTTTCACACACATATCTAGCAAATGCCTGGACCGATTTTGAACATGATGATGATGATGATTATATTAAAATAGCTGCCTACTATTAAACTACAATGATATAAAGGAGAACGTAATCGTAACAGCACTATTAAAAAAAATATATCGAGATAATCTTCGAAATAACTAAACTTAAGTTAACGGAACTTTCACAGGCAGATAGAAGATTTCATGCAGCGTAAAATGAGTGAACAGAAATCCAGAACGATTTGGTAACTGTTAATACAAAATAAATCTTTAACTGTATTTCATATATATGTATGCTTCATAGATGCCTGTAATAGGTGTACCTACATGTATTAAGCTAATTTGAGATTGAATTTGTCTCTTTTGTGACCGAGGAAGCCTTTGTGCGGCATTGGAACATTAATAGGCTGAGGTTGATGAAGAAAAGCAGTTGGAGAAAATAGTACCTACTTATAAAATAATGTGAGAACGAATCCTTTATACTTACGCTTCATCATGATCAACCCATTACCGGCTCACTACAGAGCACGGGTCTCCTCTCAATATGAGAAGGGTTTGGCCATAGTCCACCACGCTGGCCATGTGCGGATTGGCAGACTTCACGCGCCTTTGAGAACATTATTGAGAACTCTCAGGCGTGCAAGTTTCCTCACGATGTTTAGGAAAACAGATGAAGGATCATCGGTGAAGCAAGTGATATTTTAATTGTTTAAAAACGCACATAACTCCGAAAAGTTAGAGGTACGTGCCCCGATTCGAACCGCCGACCTCTGATCAGGAGGCTGACGCCCTAACCACCAAGCTATCACAGCTTACGCTTACACACAAAGTTTTAGTACACCCATTTATTCTCACAAAAACCTAACATAACGTCCCATTGCATGTCTCCACTAAGCCTTACCTTCTAACATTATTGATGACTAAAACAACCCCCCCTCGGAGCACGGGCCCGAAATACGAAGTGGGGTCAAACGCTAACATTTAGACATAGCTCCTAAGTCCGAGATCGCCGCCTTATTACACAAAAACCAACTGTATGCTGCAGCTATTTGGTTGAATTTCCATTACATGTAGTTGCAAAGGCCTGAAGCGTACGTAAGCAGGGAGAGGGTTAACCCCCCAGGTGGCTGAGCCGTTTCACCACGTTAGCCCGCGACGGTCGCCTGTAATTTTGGAGCCTAATGCGACTATTCCTATTTGAAGTTACCCCCGGGGACTTGAAATGTGCCTGACGGGAGAGATAAGGCCGTACACAGCTTGGAATGGGGCATATACGGTATACGCACGGACGTTATAGGGTTTCTTCCGCTATCTATTTAGATTGCGTGCGTGAATTGTTATGGCTATGGTAGACAGTCATTTTGTTTTTCTGGTAAATTCCTTTACATACGTGTAAGAAGCTTATAAAATAATACCTCGATATTGTATATGAAGCGGTGATAGCCTAGAGGTCAGCGGTTCGAATCCGGGCACGCACCTCTAACTTTACGGAGTTATGTGCGTTTTTAAGCAATTAAAATATCACTTGCTTCAACGGTGAAGGAAAACATCATGGGAAAACCTGCACGCCTGAGAGTTCTCCATAATGTTCTCAAAGGCTTGTGAAGTCTGCCAATCCGCACATGGCCAGCGTGGTGGACTATGGCCAAACCCTTCTCATATTGAAGGAGACCCGCGTTCTGTAGTGAACCGGTAATGGGTTGATCAAAGAAGAAAAGAAATTGTTTCTACTAACTTACCTGTTCTTTTTATTTTTACGTCTAGGGCCACAGATTAACTAGATGAAGCCATAAGCAGTGAGGAATGTGGAAGAGAGACGCGTATATATGGATCATGTAAGAAAATTGAGACAAAGCATCGTGCATATCGGTTTGGTTGACGAACTGTAAAAGTAGGATTGTGTACTTAATTTCTATCAATACCATAAGTGTTTTTGGTTTTTAGCAGATTCTACTTACTTCCTATTTTATTTCCTAGTCACATTAGGGGAAAATTTGACATAATAGAAAAAAAATAGTTGTATATAGCTCTATGTACAACCCACCTAGTCTTTCTTGTCCAAATCGGAAAATTTATAAAACATGCTTTGTACAAAAATGTTACCGCATGAAACCCCGTCTAATTTATCAAGCCTCTCTAAATTTTATTATTAAATTTTACCTTCGAAAAGAATGCTATAAATGCTAAACATGCAACCCACCTACGTAAGCACTAAAAATAGAAAATTTTAAGCTTCAGGTTCCAGACAATTAAGAATTAAGCCCTCCATTGAAAGAGGATTTAAAATTTTATACGCCCACACAACTTTATATTGCCTAATTTTGCTATATTTGTAACGAGGTCCACACTCTAAGACATGTTAAAATGTAAGAAAATTACAAGTGTACAATATTTGGAAATTCTTAACCTAGGTAGATACTTTTTTTTTTGGTATTTGTTTACCAGAATGTTAGTGTTTTATCCATAATAATAACTAATTGTTAATAAATTTATTAAATAAAAAGCTGTTACAGCCTAGTGGTTAGGACGTCAGCCTTCTAATCAGAGGTCGGGTTCGGAACCGGGCTTATGGTAATATAACCTATAACTTTTCGGAGTTTAAATGCGTTTCTAAGCAATTAAAATATCATTTAACGGTGAAGGAAAACATCATGAGAAAACCTGCATGCCTGAGAGTTCTCCATAATGTTTTTAAAGGCGTGTGAAGTCTGCCAATCCGCAGATGGCCAGTGTGGTAGAAGATGGCCAAACCCGTCTCATATTGGGAGGAGATTTGTAATGCGAGTAGCGAGCTAACCTGTTAGGGGAACTGTTAACCCACACAACTATTTGTTTTCTACGCGACATCGTGCCGGAACGCTAAATCGCTTGCCACATCTTTGTCGGTAGGGTGGTAACTAGCCACCAGACCACACTCGAAAATCATGATATTTCGTCGTGGTCAGTGTCATCACGAAATGTCATTTTGACATTAGTTATTAAGACAGAAAAATACCAACCTACATTTTGACTTTTCGATTCCGATTTTAGAAGATATTGTCTTATTTGATTGCAATTTCTACTTAATTGGTTTCTTTGGTTTCTACGCGACATCGTGCCGGAACGCTAAATCGCTTGGCGACACGTCTTTGTCGGTAGGGTGGTAACTAGCCACGGCCGAAGCCTCCCACCAGACCAGACTCGAGCCGGAAATCGAACCCAGGACCTCCAACTTTATAATGCGACAGCGCATACGCTGAGGTCGTCAAATTTGGCTTAAGTATTTTACAGTTGCAAAGCTAACTGAGCCGTGTTGCTAGTTCCATGTACAGATAAATGCCCGTGAAGATAAGGCGTGAGTCAGAACGAGGCTGGAATATAAATGACTGCAGTAAAAGTTCGCGGCCCAATTAATTGCGTTCGGATTACGCTTGTGCCGCCATTCTGATCGCTGTCACGTGCAGTAAGTACCCTTTTGTTTTTGCAACACATCGAATACTTGTCACGATTTCTAACATATAACATTCTTTTTCTTGCCCTTATCCCACAATATGTGGGGTCGGGACAACACGTCTTGTTTTTCCACTTACCTACTTCAAGTTCAGATTCAAATAATCTTTATTCAAATAGTCCTTTAAAAGGTGCTTTTGACGCGTCAATAACTTACATAGTCGTGATTTGATGGCGATAACTACATTCGTAAACTTAAAACTAAAGCTATGAGGGTTCCAAACGCACCCCGGTCTAAGAAGAAGCCCACAACAAACTTAGCCAGGTAAATTTCCTTCAACCACCCACACGTTTTACACGCATATCCTCTTTTACACAATCCATCCATCTCAGATTCATCAGATTTCTTACATAATTGCGTTAAATCTAATTTGGACGACCTCCGTGGCGCATTTCGTGCGCTTTCTCATTAAGTTGGAAGTCCTGGGTTCGTTTCCCGCTCGAGTCTGGTTTAGTAGCGCCAAAGGCGCGTCGCCAAGTGATTTACCGATGTCGCGTAGAAATCAATAATTTGGAGTATGGACTTACCATACCCTACCAGGTAAGCCCGTCACCATTTTATTATTATTTCATTCATCATGATCATGATCAACCCATTGCCGGCTCACTACAGAGCACGGGTCTCCTCTCAATATGAGAAGGGTTTTGCCATAGTCCACCACGCTGGCCATTTGCGGATTGGCAGACTTCACACGCCTTTGAGAACATTATGGAAAACTCTCAGGCGTGCAGGTTTCCTCACGATGTTTTCCTTCACCGATGAAGCAAGTGATATTTTAATCTTTTTAAAAACGCACATAACTCAGAAAAGTTAGAGGTACGTCCCCGGATTCAAACCGCCGACCTCTGATTAGGAGGCTGACGCCCTAACCACTAGGCTATCACAGCTTATTATTTCATTATTATTCGGTTATTTATTTATTTATATACCTCCTTACACTATCATTACAGAACTTCTAATTTTATAGTGAAGTTATAGTTATTATCTATCTAGTTAAAACTATCTTTCATCCACACATATTTATCCATTTAGGTATGACAAATAGTCCATACTGTATTGGTGAGTTCACTCAAAGGGCAACAAAAAAAAACTATATAAAAGGTTTAGCTAATTAATATCATAAATCAAAAAAGCTCATTTACAGGAGACCAGTCGATGAGAAAACCCGTGGGAACTCTTCAATTTTCGCTGTATAATCTAGTCCATATTCGTCTCCCAAGTAATATGTATTTTATTAAAATCAGTTTAGGTTTGAAAAAGTATCAGTACACTGAGAGGGCAAACAGAGTTACCTTTCTATAAATGAAAGTATCGATAACAACCAATCACATCATGATATTTCGTCGTGGTCAGTTTTATCACGAAATGTCATTTTGACACGAGTTATTAATACGGAAAAATACGAAACTACATATAGTAGATAATTAAATTAAATTAATTATGTAAAAAAAGCTGTGATAGCCTAGTGGTTAGGAAGTCAGCTTCCTAATCGGAGGTCAGGGGTGCCAACCCGGGCACGCACCTCTAACTTTTCGAAGTTATGTGCGTTTTTATGCAATTAAAATATCACTTGCTTCAACGGTAAAAGAAAACATCGTGAGGAAACCTGCACGCCTGTGAGTTCTCCATAATGTTCTCAAAGGCGTGTGAAGTCTGCCAATCCGCACATGGCCAGTGGTGAACTATGGCCAAACCCTTCTCATATCTAGAGGAGACCCGTGCTCCATAGTTAGCCGAGAATAGGTTAATCATAATGATGATGATGATGATATAGGTAAAAAAAATCTAACAAGAGAGATATAAGATAAGTTCCTGCTTAATTCAAAAAGTCCAATAAGATTTATTATATAAGTATAGAAAGTTACTTAACTGGATATTTGGATGGTGCCTTACTTAATGGACTCTCAAGCAAAACATTTTTGATCTGCCCATAATTACTTGGTAGGTACCTATATATTAAAGCCCAGGAAAGTAATATTACCTAGAGGAACTATTTTTTATCGTCCATTTGTTACGGAAGGATAGACTTTCAAATTCAAGACCACTTATCAAAAAATCGCTAACAAACTTGAAAGATCGATAACCACTAAGCATTTTTAGTTTCTTAATTACACGATGGTTTAACTTTGACCCTGTGAATAAATTCTAAAGTTACCCTTTAGAACTTTTAAATCTGGATATTTAAAATATAAATAAAATCCTTATTAGGTAGATATTGTTTTAATATAATTAAAATAGATAACAGGTTGTAATTATTTCAAACTTAAACGTATTTTATACAATTGTATACAATATGTAGGGGAGACAATTTTTGCCCCCTTAAGATGCTAATGTAATTAATGTATAAGCGAATTAGGTTTTCCAGCTTGCAAAAAGCGGTTTAATAAAATGTATGAGAAATACCACTTATTGATACACTGTGTACTAATAAGTGAGTTAGTCAGTCACTGATTGACTCACTGACTGACTAACTCACTTATTAGTACCTATAAAGGTGATAGACATATGGGTAGATACTAGGCTTGCAGACGATAGGCGGAATTTGTGCTATTCGTCCAAAACCAACTACGATATATTTTAGATATCAATTTGACATTAGGTATATTATTGCAAAAGCCTTATTTGCATGTGACGTTTTCATCAAATCAAAATCTTTTTTTTTTTAATTAAGTATACCTACCTATTTTTAAGTAGATTTTGCATTATATTTCGCGTATTCCTTGGTATTCCTTTAAAGCTTTCAGTTTTAGCCTGCTTTCTAAAGCAACTAGCGTTTATTATAATCTAAGTAATGTGGACCGAGATCCTTCTTGATATTAAATGTATAGTTATAGCAAAAAGTCAGTTTTCTTAATTTTCCGTAGAAAGAAAAAAATCAAAATTCAAATAATCTTTATTGAAATAGTCCTTTAAAAGGCACTTTTGACGCGTCAATAATTTACATATTAAGTCAGATTTAATGGTGATAACTACATTCGTAAACTTAAAACTAAAGCTATGAGGGTTCCAAACGCGCCCCGGTCTAAGAAGCCCACAACAAACTTAGCCAGGTAAAGCTTACTGAGGTAGAAGTCCGAGGTTCTTACACACGGACAAATTCACCGGTATGAGCTAGTGCAGAATAAATATTCATTCACCATGAATGCAAATTGAATATACATAAAATGAAGCGATCTTTTTGACGCATATTTTTTATACGTCCCAATACGACCAACATTACAGCTCACCTGAACGCCAACGAAAACCAAAAATTAAACAATGTCCTTTGTTGGCGAAAACGCTAAATTGAGGAAATTTCCATCCATTCTCCAGCCAGGCGTCATCCGCGCCTAAACCCCGCTTCAATTTCAATAGCACCCCACACGCTTCGTACACCCTTTAGGACGCCCCCACCTATCGGTTGTCCCATTCCGACCGACGTTTATCTCCCGAGTGCGGCAGAGACGGGGCTACCTACAGGGCCGGTCCGAAAGTTAGACATATATTATTGTATTATACTGTCGTAGGTGGTGCGGGGGTGAAGATTGATGCCGAGGGGGGCGGGGTGCGGTAGTTTCGGCAACCCTATGTCGACATAACGAAATTTGCGTGACGCACGCATGTGTGTGTGCGACCTCATATTTCACGTAAAGGAAATTAGGTGGAGGAATTAATTTTGAAGTTTTCAATAAAGAGAGGAAAAATTGGCGGATGTGGGCCGAGTGGGTACCAGCTTCGGAAAATTAAATACGTGTATGGCTTCGCGGGAATAATTATTATGATGTACCTGCCTACCTTTTTTGCAGATTAGTTTTCTATGGGTAACTAAGGACTCTATTTTATCATGTGCACTGATTAGATATTTCGTTGGAGCTCCTGGGTTCGATTCCCGGCTCGAGTCTGGTCGTGGGAGGCTTCGGCCGTGCCTAGTTACCGCCCTACCGACAATGACGTGTCGCTAAGCGATTTTAGCGTTCCGGCACGATGTCGCGTAGAAACCAATTAGGAGCGTGGATTTAACATACTCCTAACAGGTTTGCCCGCTATCATCCTAGACTGCATCATCACTTTCCATCAGGTGAGAAAGCTGTCAAGGGCTAACTTGTAGTGTATAAAAAAAAACTATTAAAACTCTTACCATGGTGCAACGGTATGTGTGCCTTAGTGGAAGGTGCTGGATTCTACTTTTCACTGATAACACATTTTTTTATACGCTACGAGGTAACCCTTGACGGCTATCTCACCTAGTGACGATGCTCTAAGATGTTAGCGAGCTAACCTTTTAGGGGTATAGTGTACCCACATTCCTAATTGGTTTCTACGCGACATTATTCCGGAACGATATAATCGCTTGGCGACACGTCTTTGTCATGTTTTTTTTTCTCGTCTGCTTGTTGAGCACAGAAAATAAAGTAAACACAATATGAGATTCTTAGACCTAGGTAAATAAAATATTAATTTTAATTAACTTTCAAATTTGTCTAAATTAAACTATTAATAGATACAGATAATATTAATAATACAAAAATGTTTACCCCAGATTTAAATTTCTACTAATTTACATAAAAAAAAATGTTTTTGTTGTAAATTCATATACATATTGCAAAATAGATAAAGTGCAAAGACTACCTACATCAAGAAAATAACAAACTTAAAACAAAAAAGATTGAACTAGCAAATACGTTTAATCAAAAACGGAATAAGTACACCTACCTACTGCAATTTTTTCCGGGATAAAAGTTAGCCTGTCACTTTCCGTCCATAAACTCTCTGACTGCGTGATTGACGGACAAAACAACAAACTCACTTTGGCATTTATAGAAATTAATTCAGATGAAGGGATAGGGATTTTAAATTTTATCAGTTATAATGATTGTAGGCAAAAGCAGCTGATGAAAAATATCGTGGTTCCCGCGTATTTCTCAATCAATTTTTTTTTCTTTGCTCTATTGCTTTACACAGATTAGCCAATGTCAGGTTCAAAGAAGATTAGATATGTGCAAGGCCTTCCCGCCATTTTTCCCTAACTTCAATTCTCCATTGCTGTAAACTTGACATTGGCTAATCTGTGTAAGCCCATGAAAAAAGAAAAAAAAGGAATGTGCAATAATTTTTCTCAGCCCAAAAGGGGATAGATACGTTATCAACATTCATACAGACTTTGAATTAATGTTGATGAAGACCAAGCATAGAAAGGACAATAAAATACGTATTAAAATTATTCACGAAATTTAAGAACGTCAGTCCAAAATTAATATTGTAACATATTTATCTCAACACAACAATAATTCCTATAGATAAAAAAAAAACAAAGTATCGCAACCAGAAAGTAGTGTTTGTATACTCAGTGCTTGTAGAAACAAAGAGCACTTTACAGCTTTTATAAATGTTGAATGAAGACCGAGCCAAGACAAGAAGAATTTAAAAATAAAAAATACTATTCGAAGTTCAAAGTCAGGAAACTCCATTGTACTAATTACGCGGCAGACGGCGTGCTTTCACTCTCGCCCGCCGCTCGTTTTAATTATTTTTTTAGCGTCTCGGCGTCTGGCGGGAACTCGGAAAAATTGTGTAAGACATAGAGAAGATGCGGCGTATCCTTATTCCTTAAGGAAGTGGCGTCTTTCTTGTTTTCACCATTATGTGCTTCACCTACGTGTTTAATTTCATGTCAAGCGAAAGCTAACTAAGAATACGCATACTCATTTGTCAAAATCATGCTCAATATTTTTTAACACATCTAACATTTTATCTATTACATTTTTCAGTTTTTCTTTCTTCTAATTTCAAATCCCTTTTTTGGCCGCTTTGACATTAATTAAATAATCCAGTGGGTATGAGCTATGCATTGATAAGTCAGTCAGTCAGTCAGTCACTCAGTCACCTTATCCATTTACACAACTAAAAGATTAGCTCTTATCTTATCTAGAGATCATAATACAATAAATAATACGATTATAATACTTATAGTTTACACATTCTTACGAACGACGATTTTTTTTTCTCGTTTTATGGCTTTACACAGATTAGCCAATGTCAAGTTTATAGCAATGTAAGTTAGGGAAAAATGGCGGGAAACTTCGCACTCGGCGGACGCGGCTTCCTCAAACCTTTCCCAAATTAATACATTTATTCAAGAAAAGCGTGAAAAACCCGCGCCTGCCGAATACGACGAAGTCTCCCGCCTTTTTCCGAACTACGATTATTATATTAGTAAGATAAATTAGGTATTATTAATCTGTGGTTGTCTGCCATCAACCAACTTTCTCTTTGAAGATCGTTCTCTGTATTTTGGATATATGAGTAAATAAATATAGGTATTACTTTCATTTTTAAACCATAGACAATAACTTTTTAATTCCTTTTTTTTTTATTTAAATTCCCAAGACGGTGTATCCACATAAGCGAACGCTGGCAGTTAGCGAAGTTCGCGCTCTGCTCAATCTTTGATACTTTCTTCGTGCATTTTTTTAGCCCGCCTTATTAATGAAAAGTAGGTTACTAACTTGGGTTGCTTTAAGAATGAAAGTTACGTTGCCGTAGGTCGACGAACTCGCAGCTGTCTTTTGTTTTTGTTGAGGTAACCTCCGCGTGTTCCTGGACGACGAGGCGAAGCGTTTTTCGAACAAGTGTATGTACTTTTTGATTAGCGTCTTCTTGATTTAATTATAATAACCATAATACTGAAGTACGGTCTCCTGGATGAGAGGTTGCCCTATTATAAGTACACACCGGTGCCGGTACTTGAGCGCGACGGAGTCCGGCTCTATTGGGACCGGTCCATTATCACGGATAGGACTATTCTCGCGAATAAGCCTGACATCGTGTTGGTGGACCGGGCACAGTCGAGGGTGTTTTTGGTGGACATCACCATTCCATATGACGGAAACCTCTTGAGAGCTGAGACGGAGAAAAAACGCAAGTATCTCGATCTGGCTCACGAGGTTTCCGACATGTGGCCAGCGCAGTCTGCTGAAACCATCCCAATCGTTATATCTGCGAATGGGTTGATCCCAGTTAGCCTCGCTCACCATCTGAGGCGACTGGGGTTCCGTGGCAGTTCGCTCGCAGCCAGGATGCAAAAGCGGTCTTGCTGGACTTGGCTAGAATAGTCCGCCGGTTTCTCAACCTGTCGCCCTGACCCCCGGCCGTTTGGTCTCCCCTGCCGGGGTGTAATCCTCCGCCCGGTGCAAATATGTATCTATGTAATGTATATGTAGGTTTATTTATTTTTTATTTATTTAAGTTTATTAGGTATCTATTTTGGTTTTTATATGTATTTATTTTGCACACGGGCGTGAGAGTTAGGATATAATGGAAATAATAATTCTTTATTTCGGACACGGTCCATAGAGTGTTAGTAATACATCTTATGTTAGTACCTACAACTAAAAACACTTCTTCTAGGTAACTACTTATAACTACTTGCCCTAGCTGTAATGTAAAGTTTTCAAACTTTACATTGAAGTATAAAAATAGATACTCGTAGATATACACTTTATTGCACACTAAAAACATGAATTCAAAATAAATAAAACAAAAAATTAAATAAAAAAACAAACATAATGCGCAAAGGCGGTCTTATCGCTAAAAGCGATCTCCTCCAGACAACCTTTTGTGAAGTAGAGAAAATAGTCTTTTTATCACCCACCCGTCTACTACGGGTTTAGAGTATAGACCCACAACGCTGCTTGAATGTGGGTAGGTAAGCGATTTTTTTTTTCTGTTTCATTTCTATTAAATCAAATCAAAATTGCGTTTATTCAGCCTGTTAAAATACATTTCATCTAAAAATAGAAAGTTTCTTTAGTAAAAATTGGCTGAATAGGGCGCTGCCTCAGTTTGATGCTGCGTCAAAATTGACTGCATCGCTGATTTTCAGGCACAAGCAGTGACTGGGAAAGCGCTCCTTTAGTGTGTGAGAGTGTGTGCGCGTGTGCATATGTGTGTGTTTGGTTGTTTTTTTTTTATATCTAATTATTTTAATATCTAATCATTAGATTTAACTAAAGCTAAAGACACGGTTATATTATGTATTTTTGAAATAAATACCTACAGCCGCGTGGTACATAAACATGCGATAGGGCTGCCCGCCTCCAGTATTTTAATTACATTTGCCTACGTTCTGTTCAAATTTCAACTATCTAGTGACAGGCAGACGGTCAAATTTATTTTTCTTGTATTATTCATACAAAATTTATTGTACAATAAACAACTATTATGAATGCTACCAAAAACAGCAAAATATATCCCACTCGTCATATTAAATATATAGTTGATGTTATTTTTAGTGAAAAAATCGCGGTGCGGTTATTGTTAAAAAAAACGAAACACCGTCCGTTCGTCACTGCGGCACAGTCGCGACTGTCTGCATGCCGAGTGCACGCCGAGATGGAGGTATCGTTTCGTCCGTTTGTATGAAGTTAGAATACTGTATCTAAAGATGACTTGTTTAAAAAAACTATATCTATTACTGATAGTGCTTAGATTATATTAAAATATGTACATAAGTAACTAATATAAATACATAATTATAAAGTATATTATAGTATAGTAGTATAGTAGATAAAAGGATAATTTATCTAAATATACTTAGGTATATAATAAGTATTTATTGGTTTTATTCTTATACACAGGTAAAACTTCAAAAAGTTCAAAAATAAAAGCTAAGTTCACTGGAGTTGCCAAGTCGAGCAAATAAAATAACCAAAATACCATTATTCAAGCGACAACCGAAATAAACCGTAGCATCATTAATTATAAATTAGAAAATAATCCTTTTATATGTCAAAACCCATTGAGCGCCGTGAGAGGACACGGGATTACCTGGACTAAACCCATAAAGAATAAACCAAACAAACACCCTGGGCACAATGGATAACCCTAAACGTATAAGGTGGGTGCAGTTTTTTTTATCAATACCATAAAAAAACTATTGATTTTATGGTTAGATTTATAGGTATCATTTTATTTTAATTATATTTAGTGTGATTTTTTGTTATATATTTAAGTTTTTCCTACTGATCATGATAAAGCTGTGATAGCCTAGTGGTTAGGACATCCACCTCTTAATCAGAGGTCGAGGATTCGATCCCGAGCACGCACCTCTAACTTTTCGCAGTTAAGTGCGTTTTAAAGCAATTAAAATATTACTTGCTTCAACGGTGAAAAAAACATCCTGAAGAGACCTGCATGCCTGAAAGTTGTCCATAAAGTTCTCAAAGGCGTGTAAAGTCAATCCGCACATGGCCAGCGTGGTGGACTATGGCCAAACCCTTCTCATACTGAGGAGACCCGTGCTCTGTAATGAGCCGGTAATGGGTTGATCATGATGATGATGATGAATGTGAAATACTCTTATCTAATATAAATAAGAAACAAACAAGCCAACAAATTGTTTGTAGATTGTTAGAAAATAATACGATAGGATGAACTTTTAAAATTTAGCGATTCTAAACTCTTTTGTTTGCCTATGCTATATATAAACAATAAATGTATAAAAATATAATGTTGTATATTCAAAATTATTATATAAAAGTTGAAGAAAAAGTTGGATAGAAAGATAAACTTGTAGTGCCGTTTAGTTGGCTGCTAGGGATTAGTAACTTATTTAAAGGAAATTATATAGATATTATTAATTTATAAAAAAACTACCTACCCACTGAAATCTTGGAGACCTCTCAATAGGTTCAAAGTTTTTGTAAAACCTGAGTTTAGAGAAAAATCATATTATAAAGAATATCACAAACGATAACGAAACTAGTGTGGGTTTAAATACTTTAACATCAAAGCTTATCATATCCAATTAATTATCGACTATGTCAGATGGTAATAAATTTCAACTCAGCAGGGTTCAATGTGGGTTTATTTTAAGACATGGACGCGTTTGGTACCCTCTCAATGAATTTTAAGTTAAAGAACGTAGTTATCACCATCCTCTTAAGAATTGAATTAAATTTGAAAGATAATTTTTTGAATGATTCCACCCTACCTAGATCCGACATAGAACCTACCTAGGCATCTGCCTAGGTCTATGGTACGTTATATAGGATCTATGGTACGTTAACATAAATAAAAAAATGGAAGTTTAATTTTAATTTTAAGTTATCTGTACCAGCGTTTTGAAGTGTACATTGATAGACCAGAGAGTTTGACGACCTCCGTGGCACATTATAAATTGGAGGTCCTGGGTTCGATTCCCGGCTCGAGTCTGGTCCGGTTGGAGGCTTCGGCCGTGGCTAGTTACCATCCTATCGACGAAAACGTGTCGCAAAGCTAAATCACTTTCCAGCACGATGTCGCGTTGAAACCAATTAAGAGTATAGGTTTACCATACCCCTAACAGGTTGGCCACCACCAGGTGAGATTGCCGTCAAGGGCTAACTTGTAGAGGATAACAAAAAAAGACTTAGTCGGACAGTAAATAAGTGAGTCGTTCACCTTTTTCGTTTATACAGATTATAAAAAACTTATTTCACTAACCCAATTTGACATGACCCAAATACGACACAAAGAATTGCCGTTAACACTTAAATTTGAACCCCACAAATTCGACCCGGTACCTCACCGTCACCTTATAAAATTATTCCTCTCCACACATGCCTCGGGCAATGTGTTCAAATCTTCCTGAGAAAGCGTGCATAATAATCATCTTCCGAAACTTGAACCGATCGCCGATTACCCTTGCCCTTAAAAAACCCTTAGGGTCACCCTTACTACCTGAGGGTGACATTTTTTGTTCACACTTCCGTCAAAAACGCATATGCAAAAATATAATTCCTTTGATATGAGTATCGGAAATAATAATTATATGCATAATAGAACGGATTAAAGGGTAGTAGTAGATTTCTGTGTATGACGTTTTTTTCTCTGTTCCTGTCACCTTGTCGTTACAGTTAGACATTCTGTGAAACGTTTAAATAACTATTCATCACAGATTTAATAATATGCATTTATACGCAAGCTGACGATACTTTTTTAATAATAATGGCAAAGGTTTCGTTATATATTTTATATTTTTATATTTAAATCGTATAGATACATAATAAATACATATACCTAATAGGTACCTAAGTTTGGGTTTCCTACCTACCTAGGTTTGGGGTCAGAACTGTTTTAGTCAATTTTTGGTATCTCGTAATCATACCTTCATACACTTTAAAATATTGCGTAATAGTAACATAGAATTCATATCCATATTCTAATATAATGAGGTTAGTATGTTTGTCTGTTTGTTTATTTATAATTGATAAACTCTAAAACTACAGATACAATTTTAAAAATATTTATAAGAAAACTATTTTTTGTAATAATAATGTTTCAGTGTGTATAAAAACAAATCGTGTAGAAAAAGCGCTACCAAACCACATTATCTAACACTATCTCCAAAAATTGCCATACTTGATAGATGTTCATAAGGTTTATGATCATAAATTTGTATACTTTTATATTAGGGTATTCTAGTAAATTAGATTTATAATCCTGCAAGGCTAGAATTAAGAGGAAATAAATAAATAAATATAAGATTTACATTCCTTTTCTTAACGTTGGGAGCTAACGTGAATGTTTAGCATTTTACAGGTTTTCACAACGTTCACAAATAGTTTCATTCTTTAGTTTAGTACTTAAGACATTTGCAATGTACCTATATATATTTAAATAATAAATATAAAACTATATAATTAAATAAAATTGGTCACACTAAAAGTGCATTTATACTCATAAAAGTGAAAAATAAGTGGAAATTTATGTGCATATATCCATCGACGGTTAACCCTCGAACGCTTGAAGGTGTAAATTTGGCACGTAATTCATTTCAAACAATAAAATACTCGAGTGAACAAGCAGAATCCACCAAGGCGGGCATTACAATACAATCTAGTATCTCGGCATGCGACCTCTTGACTTCAATCAAATAATTACTGCCCCACGGTCGAATACCCTCCGCACTCGTAATATTCAAAATGGCCGATCTCGCAATTGAATACCAGATAACATCTACCATACTTCAAATTTACTGGTGTATTACATTTGCATTTTATGTACGTAACTAAAGGATTCAAGATCTAACTCGCTATCTTGTAATGAGAACGTCATATCTTATTTCACTTTCAAACCATTTCTGGGGGACATTTTAATGTAGTTTCTTCAAAATCTCAATTAATTTTAATCTGAAAAGGATGTTAAAACATTGTACCTATATAGTATTTCAAAAAGACACAATTTCCAAAGTTTAAGAATATGAGTGTTTCCAATACTTTAATAATTAGACTAGGTTAAATTTATAAAAAGCTTTGATAGCCTAGTGGTTAGGACGTCAGCCTCCTAATCAGAGGTCGGAGGTTCAGTTCGGGCTAGTTCAGTCGGGTTAGTTAGTTTAACTTATAAGTTTTCGGAGTAATGTGAGTTTTTAAGCAATTAAAATATCATTTGCTTCAACGGTGTAGAAAAAACATCGTGAGTTCTCCATTATGTTCTCAAAGGCGTCGGAAGTCTGCCAATCCGTATATTGCCAGAGTGTACTTTGGCCAAACCGTTCTCATATTGAGAGGAGACCCGTAGTCTGTAGTGAGCCAAGAATGGGTTTATGATGATGATGATGAAATTTCAGAAAAAAAAAATGAAAAAAATGTTGCAGCGAACTTAGCTGACAAAAACATTACACCCTTGACACACCGCATAACCCGAATAACAATAGGATGCAGATTTTGAATCTGTAAAGATAAATAATACATTCTGATTTATAATGGCCGTAAAAAAATACTCTTCATTTATCGAGAATGCATAAATAGACCCTATTATTCGATATCCGGAAGTGCAAAATATGGGTGTAACATTTTTTTTATAACGGATGAATACGTGTCAGTGGACGGGTTAACTTACAAGGGATTAGGGTTGTCACGTTTTAGAAAACTTTTTAAAAACCGTACAGCAAGAATACGCTAACAAAAGTAACAAGATTACCTATATGTGTATTAAGTATTTAACATTACGTTATTTGTGGATAAAACACCATCCGTCACACAGCGATATCCTTACACTGAAATTGGATTTTAAATATGAAACTTAGTAATAATTTATATAATATTCATTTTGTATTTTTTGGTATTATATATGCTATGTTATTTGTATATATTTAACTGTCTTTTATAAATTGAGAAAAGGGTTAATTAATTAAAGAATTTCCACAAATGAAAATATCTCTAATATATTGATAGTTTTCACTTAAAAATACATAATAACATTAAGTAGATTTCGAACTATCTAATAAATTAAAATTATCATCTCCTAATTTATAAGACAAATATTAGAATAAAGTTTTGTGTTTAGCACTTTTATCAGCATTGGCTGAGTTCCCGTGACCCAGCCACCAGGCGACGGAGGCAGGCAGGCGGAGCATTGCTGGGGTTTAGGAGACGCCCTTAGGCAGTTCCCTTAGTTTCTTCGAGCCCTAGGGCTTAAAATTTCTTCTGCTCGCTCGCCAAACAGCCCAGTTACGCTGTGGCAACCAATAGGATTAGCACAGCTAAAAGACAGTCCGAAAAAAAATAGTTCTGCCCGCGTCGCTTCCGAAGGGGATGCGTAAACGCATTTCCTAGTTTTAAAGTTATTTATATATTTCCGTTGCATATTGTGTACACCTACACAGGTTTTTTACTTGCGTCGTTTAAAAAATCGTTTACCGAATAATAACACTTCTCCAATAAAAAATTCTTCAATACTTTGTAAAATTCATTTTCTTTTTCTAAGTTTCGACTGCATTAGTCTGGCAGAACATAATATATTTTTATAGACATAACGACGGTACATTTTTACGATTTACGACTTATTTTATTATTAAAAAAAAATAAAGTTCCTCGGTAATACCTTCAGTGTTCGGTAAGTAAGTAGGTAATGAGTTTCTGCAGGATAACGGTATTGTTCAGGTATTGATTGCGATTTTGGTTATGACATTCCGAATCAGTATACAATTTATTTTAGCCTAAATTAATATTTAAATCTTTATTACTATTTAATTTCATTTTATTAATTGATTTCATAACTCTTATTTTAAATTGACATTATTGTTTTTTTTCGTTGTAAGATTTATGTTGCATGCCTTTTAGGCAGAATGTGTTAGACTAATAAACGAATTTGAATTTGAATTTTGAATTTGAATTTGAATTTTCGGTGGCAGCCCTATCGCGGTGCAGTTTTTTAGACGCCAAGATACATTCAAAATAGTTGTAAAATATTTTACGCACGCATTCAATAGTGATTTGATTTATTCGACTGACATGCAGATGTAAGAGCGCTCGTTAGATTTATTTGACTGCTGGTTTTGCATTGATATCCCGTTACGCGTGATCGGTTATGTCGATTGGCAGTTAGTGTCGTTCAGTTCAGTTTGCGAGGATGAGGTAACAAAAACGAAACAGTGCTGGGTACATAGATTTCTTTTTTATACGCAACTACACTAGGAGAATGGCTTCCATCTTCTGTGTTCCCTAATGGTTATAATATGGGGATCTTCAAAGGGCGGATTAACAAATTGCTCAAGGGCCAGCAACGCATTGGCGGTTCCTCTTGTGCTGCAAATGTTCATGGGCGGCGGTAATCACTTACCATCTGGTTACCCGCCTGCTCGTTTGCTCGTTATGTATATAAAAAAAAAAAAGACGGGTTGCACTCCGGGAGTGCTGGCAGAAGTGAAAACTTGATTATTAACGTTGAGCATGTTTGATATTTTGGAATGGTTAGGGAATAATTTTGCACCAATTGCTTTATCAGTATCAAAGTACTATCATTTATGTGGTAGAATACAATATTCATTTATTGCGCTATCGTACACAAACATGACAATTTATATTACATTAAAAATTTAACACTTTAAAACTATTACAATTATTTTACATTAAAAAGTTTATCTCTCCGAAAAATCAACTTTCATCCATAATTTCAACGACTTTTTCACCATCATCATTACCAGAACTATCCATGGATGCGCGTGGCACGCTGTAACATACACGAACATTCCTGCGCTGCCTAAACGAAACAGTAGGCCGCGCCGTAGAGAGGGGATAGCTGTCTACTCTCCATCCGTCTTACGCTTTTTCGATCAGGTCACGTGTCCTGACGCGAGTTTAAGATTTTATACCCATTACAGAAAAAGTGCTCAACGCCGCTAAAGAAGTTTTCACTTCAAAAAAATT
Organism: Lasiommata megera; assembly: GCA_928268935.1. Taxonomy (NCBI): domain Eukaryota; kingdom Metazoa; phylum Arthropoda; class Insecta; order Lepidoptera; family Nymphalidae; genus Lasiommata; species Lasiommata megera. Next base: position 5,065,221 of record OV743321.1, read on the forward strand.
GTAAACCCACGCTATGGCACCCAGGTATGCGGAAGACCGTGTGTGGTGGCGCGCTCTCGGAAAGGCCTATATCCAGCAGTGGTCGTCTATAGGCTGATTGATTGATTGATTGACGCTCCTAATTGGTTTCTACATTGGCGATATTGGCTCAATTAATTTTAATCTTTTTTTTATGTACACTACAAGTTAGCCCTTGACGGCTATCTCACCTAATTATAAGTAATGATGCAGTCTAAGATGGTAGCGGGCTAACAGCTGTTAGGGGTACGGTAAACCCATATTCCTAATTGGTTTGTACGCGACATGGTACCGGAACGCTAAATCGCTTGGCGACACGTCTTTGTCGGTAGGGTGGTAACAACCCACGACCGAAGCCTCCAAGCCGACAAGACCAGACTCGAGCCGGGAATCGAACCAAGTATGTCCAGCTTTATAATACGACAGCGCAGGCCACGGAGGTCGTCACACAAGGATAAAATTGAGGTATTCCACAACAAAGAAACAACAATTAATGTCGGCATTTAAAATCGAAATCAATATTTAGGTACCATCGTTACTAACTGTTGTATTCGATAAATAAATAACACCAAACTTTTAATTCGTATTTCGTGACATGCGTAGATACCAAATTTCAAAGCTGTCTGTCCGCGGCTTAGCTCGTAAACAATTTTCAATTTTTCCTCGGGAACTACTTAAGGCATCGGGATTAAATGTTCTTTTCCATGACAAAGGCCTACATGCATGCCAAATATCATTCAAAATTTCATTCAAGTTTTCGCGATATTAAGTAAAAAACATCCAAACATCCACACATTCACATTTATAACATTAGTAGGATGTTTTTTTTTCGAACTGACTATTAGCTGTGCTACCCTATTGGTTGCGACAGCGTCACCGGGCTGTTTGAAGAAATTTTGAGCCCTAGGGCTCGAAGAGACTAAGGGAACGTCTGCCTAAGGGCTCCTCCAGTGAGGTCGAACCTCTGCTTAGGCGACGTTTGGGATAACGGGGGAGTCGGACGGTTTAGTAGGATGATAAACATCAAAGCAGGCGTAATTAGGACAAAAGAAAATCATACACATTTAGTGCAATAGTTCAGTTAAAATTATGTTTTATAACCTCATATAAAAAATCATTATCAAATCAAATCAAATCATTTATTTGCATAGATTGAGTCAGTACATTGGTGTTACATTTAATTATAGTTGCTTACAATCTGCCGGGTAGGCGTACAAAAATAATATTTTAATTATTCTTATTCTCATTATACTCGTAAGCAATCTTTTTATTTATTAATTATTGTTCAAAATATTTTAGTAAAAAAAACACATTTTAATTGTAAAGCTAGCCGTCCTCCAGAAACTTTACGTTTATGGGTAGAACGGCGAGTTCACCTTAATAATGTGCTAACTTGTGCACTATAAATAAGGAACTTAAAACTATTAATAATTAAATTTGAGATAAAAAAAGGTTTTTACATTTTTTTATAAATATGTGCTTTCCAACTTCAGGAAACTGTAAGGAGGTCGGAAGATCCTGGAGAATTTTCGGTAACATATATTTAATATTTTTGCGGTCGAGTGCGCGGGTGTTCCCGTGACCCAGCCACCAGGCGACGCGTAGGAGCATCGCTGGGTTTTAGTGGGTATTCTGGTCGTAAAAAAAAAACATATATTTAATATGTCTTTTACCATACATATATTTGGTTTTTGGTATAATATTTTTTTTTTAATTAGGAAATTTTCGCAAATTATTACGCGGTAGTCAAAAATTACTATAGCAGAATAATGGTTAACATTAAAAAAAAAAACGTTACGAGGCTGACGTTATCAAAGCTTCTACACTACGCGGCGCTTACAGCTTAGAACGCAAATGTCTAAATCCCATCCTGATAAACCTTAATCTGCATGATAAAGGGAAGCAGCAGGAAATACAAATGCAGTGATAATGCCACAATGGCCGACACCGCCGGAAGGGTGGCCATTGTCTGAACTTGCGACTCCCAAATTAATGAGCGCTCGCAAAAAATACACAATCGCGATATACGATCTACACTGCGGTGCCCAACCTTTAATTTTTACCTGTGTTGTGTTTTTATGTGTAGCATACCTGTTCCGGTACGGCTATAACCTTCTTTTATTTTTTTCACCCGAATATGCTCGACTAGTTTCGAAATCTTCTAAACACTTATTCATTAAGAATATATATATTTTTTTCATGCTGGGAAATGCGTTTACGCATCCCCTCCGGAAGTGATACAGGCAAAACTGCGCCACTTCCGATGGGGTATGTGGGACTCCCTGCTGGCCTGACTGGCGGCCAGAATACCCACTAAAATGGCTGGCTGGGTCACGGGAACACCCGCGCACTCGACTGCAACCTAACCAGCGGCGTCATTCGAGACAGACCCTGCACCGGGGGCCTATGATATGGGCTGCGTTTATCTGTGTGCTAAATTTTATAACAATCGGTGTAGTGTTTGAGGCGAATATAGTTTTCAAAAAATAAATCAAATAAACGACCAAACCCATTTTCGCATTTCGTTATATTAATATGTACGGAGCTTCAAACTTAAATCAAATACGGCTCGATCCAAGACCATTAGCTTTAGAACTCCCTACAAAAGACCTATATCTAACAGGGCGTCTACCGATTGCAATAACGACGTTGATTTAATAAAAAAAAATTTGAAATGAAAATTTTTTGGTTCACATATCACAGTATCCGATGACGCTGAGACCTTCTGTTAAGTATAAAACCTGTGTCAGAATAACTCCATCTTCCCGTTTTAAAATATTGGTCGTGTTAAAAGTTACCCGCACGAAACTTTGGGTAGCACTGATCTACCTACTGATCTAATTTCCATGCGCATACGCCGACAAATCGAAGGGGTTAGATTCTTTATTCCGTCTCCATAGGTTTGTTGCATTTATTAACTTCGTGCGATTCAGTGTGTTTCATATCTTTGCTACGAACAGATGTTTTCTATCTTAACAAGTCCTTAAAATGATGGGTTTAATTGTGTGTTAGTAATTTTTTTAAGAAAAAGTGAAATCTGTGCAAATGTTAAGTGGACTTCAGTGGCGACCCACAGGTGTAAATGATTATAAAGTGACGTCATTATTACTCAGAGGGATAAAATCACACGAGTACCAGAGTCTTAATAAAGCAGCGTTATATGCCATTGAAGCTGTGATAGCCTAGTGGTTAGGACGTCCGCCTCCTAATCAGAGGTCGGGGGTACGAACCCGGGCACGCACCTATAACTTTTCGGAGTTATGTGCGTTTTTAAGCAATTAAAATATCACTTGCTTCAACGGTGAAGGAAAACATCGTGAGGAAAGCTGCATGCCTCAGAATTCTCCATAATGTTCTCGAAGAGGTGGCAAGTCTGCCAATCCGCACATGGACAGCGTGGTAGACTATAGCCAAACCCTTCTCTTTTGAGTGGAGACCCGTGCTCTGTAGTGAGCCGGTAATGGGTTGATCATGATGATATGCCATTATTCCGAATCCCTCATTTTGTTGCTCTGTGGAAAATGATAAACAATCAAACACACTTTCTATTGAAAAGTACCCACCTTAGAACCTGAGTTCATTACTCTTGATGGGGTAAAAAGTGATTTATCTTTGAGCTTTTTCTTCCAACAATCCAACCCGGAGTGAGAACCATGTTATCAGTGAACGCTGAGAGGTCGTTCCCGGTCACAAATCACAAACGTATGACGTCACAGGCAATCAAACCGCAACGAAGCACCCTGATGAAGCGCTAATACCTTCTTCCAATGAGACAGAAGGCCATTTTTTGACGCTGGGAAATGCGTTTACGCAACCCATCCGGAAGTTGCGCAGGTAGAACAGCGCCGCTTCCGGAGTGGAATGTAGGATTCGCCGGCGGCCGTAATGGCGAACAGAAAACCTAGTAAAACCCAGCGATGTTCTTACGCGATGTGACCCACCATCACCATCATCATCATCGAAAATCGCTGAGAACACTTGAGCACTCGTCCGTAACCCAGCCAGTATTAGACTAGACCAGCACCTAGAAAGCAAGAAAGAAAAGAAATACAGTCTTGCATGGGTGAGTACCTACATAACACAGATGTTGACCAAACAAAGGCAACCCACTCAACTGCAGAAAGACGCAGCGCGGGTTTTCAGTGAGAGCCTGGTATGTCGGTAAGATCACGGACGCAATAACTTAGCACCGAGGACAAACCTCTTTGGTTTTTTCGGTGCCTTTATGGTATAATTAATTATATTCCTTTTATATTAATAATAAATAAATAACTTATAAAAACATAACCTCACTTACCTTAATTACATAAGAGATCACAAAACATTATAAATTATTAAATACTAGCTTCTGCCCGCGACTTCGTCTGCGTGAACTTCAGAATTGGGTCTAAAGCTACGCTCATTAACTAAGTTCCTACTATTTGAGAGATTGGTATATAAAATGCATGACCTTTTCCATAGCATAGGTGATATGCTTACCAAATTTCAAAGCTCTCTGTCCGCGGCTTAGCTCGTAAACAATTTTCATTAGCCCTCAGGAACTACTTAAGGAATCGGGATAAAAAGTAGCCTATGTTCTTCTCCATGCCAAAGGCTACATGTATGTTAAATTTCATCCAAATCCGTTCAGCTGTTTTTCCGTGATTGAGTAACAAACATCCATACTTTCACATTCATAATATACTAGTCGATGCCCGCGACTTCGTCCGCGTAAATTAGGGTTTTTTAAAAACTATTCAATAAGCCACCGATTCGATGAAGTTTGCTAAGGCAAGCTGAAGCTATACTTATATTTCATCGACGCGAAATTCAGTTTTTCGTAAATCCCGTGGGAATTATATCTACCTCCCCACCGATTTTCAGTGTAATCGGTTCAGCCGTTCTTGAGTTATAAATAGTGTAACTAACACGACTTTCTTTCAAGTTATCTTTATTCAAATAGTTCTTAAAAAGACACTTTTGTCGCGTCAATAATTTACATAGTAGTTATTTCATGGTTATAACTATATTCGTAAACTTAAAACTAAAGCTATGAGGGTTCCAAACGCGCCCCGGTCTAAGAAGAAGCCCACAACAAACTTAGCCGGGGTTTTTTTTTCGTTATCACCATCTCACATAATGAATAATAAACTATAGTACCTATGGAGATAGAGCAATTCACACCCAAGCTTTTTTATCGTTTATATAATCCTTAATATCGTAATATGATTTTTCATAAAATTATAAAACGAAAGTTTTATAATTTTATATATATAGATATAGGATATAGGATTTATGCCAATACCAATACACATCTAGTAATGGAACCTTATTAAACTGAGTCTGGTAAATATCAGCATACGCGATAGACATTAAAATGCAATTAATATTTTAACGTCTAGCTACGTCATCCATAGATCCTTATTTCACAGGGCTCTGAAACTTAGAAATTAATGCTTATTCGATTTTCCACGAAACATATTATGAAAAGGCGGCTTCCAAGCTCCGTCTCGCACAGAATAGGGGTGGATTTATGTTAACAGGAAGTGCCCCGGCGAAATGGCGTACTAAGCCTTCAGATACGGGTTGTATACGTATATGTGATGTTTATATATACCGTATGTAGCGAAGCCAAGCTATCGATCGGTTTAAATATTATTTTCCGATCTCCACTCTACTACTGTATATGTTATTCTTTTTTTTTACACACTACAAGTCAGCCCTTGACTATGTCACCTGGTGGTAAATAATGATGCTGTCTAGGATGGTAGCGGGCTAACCTGTTAGGAGTATGGTAAACCCACGCTCATAATTCTACGCGACATCGTGCTGGAACGCTAAATCGCTTTGCGACACGTCTTTGTCGGTAGAGTGGTAACTAGAGACCAGACTCGAGCCGGGAATCGAACCCAGGACCTCCACTTATAATGCAGCAGCGCACGCACTGCGCCACGGAGGTCGTCAAATCGAGGTCAATTGTATTTCTAAGCATTAATGTCAAAAACGGCTGGGCTAATTAGCCTTCTGGTTTCAGAGTCTTCCTCCACCAAGCTTACTAAAAAATTCCTATGTAACAAGCAAGCTTGTAATAGAAGATTATTTTATGTGCCTGATCTCGTTCGCGTTTTCGCTAGATTTCCCAACACATAAATCTAATTTCGAGGAAGTTTGCTATGGTAAACTAAAACTGTTTTTATAGCTCAACTGAAATTAAATTCAGTTTTTGTAATCATATTTACAATAAATAGCTTATGTATGAATCCAGAGACCACCTCCATGAAATAGGCAATTTTTTTTTTAGATACGCCGTTAAAGATTTATAAACATACACAAATAAATACAAACTTTCACCTTTATAATATGTGAGTAAGTTATCTATTTTCCTATGCTACTTTTATTCACGAGGCCGACTCGATATAAATGAGAAATGAATTAAAAAACAATTGTTTTCACCGAATTGTGAATCTAAACCATTCTCGAATCCGCCTGAAGACACAAAAAAATAATGGAAACCAACCGTTTAGGAAGAGTTCAGTGTCAAAACGCACATAAGAAATTTGTATATATGTAAAGATATATAGCCTAGTGGTTAGGGCGTCAGCCTGCTAATCAGAGGTCGGCGGTTCGAATCCGGGCACGCACCTCTAACTTTTCGGAGTTATGTGCGTTTTAAAAGAAATAAAATATCACTTGCTTCAACGGAGAAGGAAAACATCGAGAGGAAACCTGCACGTCTGAGAGTTCTCCATAATGTTCTCAAAGGCGTGTAAAGTCTGCCAATCCGTATATGCCCAGCGTGGTGGACTATGACCAACCCTTCTCATATTGAGAGGAGACCCGTGCTCTGTGTAAGCCAGTAATGGGTTGATCATGATGGTGATGATGAATAAATATATAGTAAGACGCGTCTTTGGTAAATGCGTTAAAGAAGAATGTTATTTACCCACTTCCCTCCAACTAAGCGTGAAGCGAGTCGAACGGGTTGAACCTACGACCTTTCGCAATTCAGTTCGCCCTCTGAACCGTTGAACTTTAACTGACGCGAACAAAGAAACTCGGAGGTAGCGTTTTCCAATTTTGAGACGTTACAAAAAAACAGGATGACGTTTCCCATAAATATCCAATAACCATAGTTTTACGGTGGCCCTCTCAGGAAATCGATCACGCCCTCGCCCTCTGAAGGATTAGGGCGTCCGCGGTGGAATAAAAACGAAACGGTGTATTCCCCAATCGCACCATTTCGCCATACTTTGTATGAGGTGACAGTGATTGATAATGTATATATCATAGGACGATAGGAAGACATCTAAAACAATTGTAATGCAACCAATAAAACGGTAAGTCCTTTAACTTCACTTAAACTTAAAAGTCTAACAGTCATCAAAATATGTCTCTGAAAAATAAGAATGCAAGCACGAAAAATACCATCATCATGAACAACCCAATGCCGGCTCACTACAGAGCACGGGTCTCCTCTCAATATGAGAAGGGCTCGACCATAGTACACCACGCTGGTCATGTGAGGATTGGCAGACTTCACACGCCTTTGTGAACATTATGGAGAACTCTCAGGCGTGCAGGTTTCCTCACGATATTTTCCTTTACCGTTAAAGCAAGTGACATTTCAATTGATTAAAAACGCACATAATCCCGAAAAGTTAGCGGTGCGTGCTTGGCAACCCCCGACCTCTATGACGTCCTAACCACTAGGCTATCACAGCTTTAACAGCCGTTTTCGTCTGTAGCCTACTGTACTCTTATCACTTTTACTCATTACAATTTTTAGATTACAATAAGTATTTTTTTTCTAGCATAAACGATTATTACAGTAAGTATCTAATCATTTATTCTGTATTGGCAACTTCTGTCCTATTATATTCTTGTTTCTTTAGCTGTCAATATCACTGTGAAGTTCGAATAGATTGAAAAGATTTTAAAGATTGCTTAAACGTTAGATTATATGTTGTTTTTTAAATTGAATATTATCTAATTTTATTTAACTTTCCAATTTTAGTGCGCATCTTACATTTATTATTTAACGACTCTTTTGCCACAAATACCTATGATTAAAAATTATTAAAAAAACCAAGGAATCAGTATCAGATATTAGTTATTATCAGTTATAATAAATTAATTGAACTATGCATGAACTTTTTGAAAATGTTCGTATTTTAGCCACGTTTTTTTACAATGTCAAAATAAGTTTAACATAGCCTGGACGCCATGTCAGAGCATAGCAACATTATATGTTTGTCTCCTTATAATTAAAATTGAAATAATTTCATCATAATCATCATATAACCCAATTGACGTCTACTGCTGAACATGAGTCTTATCTAGGGATTTCCAAAAAACCACGGTCTTGGGCTGCTATTTCCAGTAACTCCCTGGGACTTGTTTAGTATTGTCTGTGTATAAATAAATTATTATTGGTATTCAATTATGTCGCGTACATAGGTATAGGATAGGCCTAGTCTGTATACAGAGTATTTCATTTTTTTTTTCTGTTCGATGATACGGACCTCAACCTTTTCGGGGGAAGTTTGAAAAAGGAACAATGCTGGTTGAGCGGGAAAAATAAAAAAAGCATTAGGCTTAAACTAAAGGGAAGGTGTTGCCTAAGGTTGTTTGCGGAGGGCGCGTCGGCCGCGATTTTTGTTCGCGCCCTAATGGATTTTATTTACGGTGAGATGACGTTCAGAAACATGTGAAAAGGAAATTTTAGACATGCTCTTCCGTTATACATTAAAAGAGGTTTTATTAACCATTCTAAGGATTTACTGTATGTGTACCGAGATAACTTACTTACCTGGCCAAGTTTGTTGTGGGCTTCTTCTTAGACCGGGGCGCGTTTGGAACCCTCATAGCTTTAGTTTTAAGTTTACGAATGTAGTTATCACCATCAAATCACTACTATCTGGTCTGGTGGGAGGCTTCGGCCGTGGCTAGTTACCACCCTACACACAAAGACGTGTCGCAAAGCGGTTTAGCTTTCCGGCACGATGTCGCGTAGAAACCCATTAGGTGTATGGGTATAGCATATAGTACAGCGTACTCCTAACAGATTAGCCCGTTACCATCTTAGACTGTATCATGACTTACACCAGGTGCCGCCAAGAGCTAACTTGTAGTAGATAAATAAAAAAAAACTATGTGTTCTATAACATTTAGGAGCAGTGTTTTTTCTGGGTAATTCTTTTGGCATATTGATACCTTACAAATTCATCCTTACCTGACATCTTGATCCTTAATATCGTAGTATGATTTTTCTATAAGCTTTCTATTATATAGATATGTATTTAAATCGATTTCTAATACAACTGAAAACACGATCAAAGACTTGGAAGAAAAGAAAATAAAAGAAATTCCAATACGCAAATTCACTCCAAAGCTCTCTACAGCCAAAGACGATCAAATGTCCGTTCTTTACATAGACAATATACATAAGGGAGGGAGTCGCCCCAAGATACAGGGTGATTTACCCCGGGCCTCCGAGACCCTTATCTGGCGTCGTTATGACCATGTGAGGGGAAAGTTATTGTACCAGAGGGTTAAGGGGGTGGGGTGGGGGGGATCGTTCGAAGAATCCTCCCGTCAAAGGGACATAATGTGTTATTATTTTTAGAGTGGAAGCACGCGTGACTTCTACTTCAAAGCTTCTGAGAAATATTACTTTTATTCGTATTTGCGACTAGGAAATGATGTGATATACTCGGCCAAACTATAGCAATCCTATAATAATTTAGTAGTCCAGAGTAATTAAATAAATAATTAAATTTCATGTATTTTACTTTTTTTTTTAATAAAAATCATATTTTATAAGACTTTCATTTAAAGGAAGACATTTAGAAAATTATGTTAGCAATTAAATATAGTATTTTTTTTTTATGTTTTCGAGAAAAGATATAGTTAATAATATACCGATCATATATTTTTCTCGTGAATTGAAAATATTTCATTATCAGATCTTAATTAAATTGTAAATGTTTGTTATAAGTTCAACTTGCTACTAGACATCGGAATTGCGTTGAAGTTATATGGTTTGACGAATGATTATTTATTTATAATTAGGATCTATCGTTAAAAACTAAGCTAATTTAATAATTAGTATCTATCGGTAAAACATAAGTGGGTAGGTACATAGTAGTACCTATAAAATCATAAATATTTGCGTAATAATAAGAAATAATGCTTTGAAAGCACTAAAAGAAATTTTAGAAATTCCATCAAAAGAATTGCCCGACATGTTTTGCAAACCGTTGGTCCCAGCAATAAAATTATATACGCCTACCAAATAAAAAAGGAGTCCCCCTAGGCGACGGCATTCTGCATGCAAAATTTAATTTTAGAATCCGGCCCGTTCCCAATATAGGTAATATTCAAAATTTATGTTCCATGTTTGAATTTGGAATTGTTGTCCCCCGACGTAAATTTGTGTTGTTTATGCCTCCCGTTTGACAATAGTTTAGAACTTCGCGAAATGTTGTTTATCTACTTTCACAGATTATTTCATGATCTAATAATTATAAATAGATATTTAAAAATAAAATCATTTAAAACTAAGATACATTTACTTATGGTTTTTTAAAATTTTATAAAAAAAAAAACATTTTCATTTCATTTATAAAAAAAATAGTGCATGTCTATGGTCTTAACTAAGTTAAGTCTTTTAATATCGCTGTTATTTATAATAAGTATTTAAATTAAGTTTAAGAATAGATTAGTGCTTACCTAGGTATGGCAATTCAAAATATCTTCATATAGGTACCTACATATTTGATGGTACAATACAAGCTTCAACCATCACCACTACTATAATTGATATTTTCAAAACATAGAATAACCGTACCATAAAGTTGATAAAGGTAAACAGAAGTTTAAAAATCATAAATACATAACCGTGCCTATTCGTCGTTTAAAATTTTTAAACCTAAAAACAAATCTAAAACGCATCAAACAACAATTAATACAATTATGAGGGCGAGGGATGAAAACACTGCGTTAAAGTCGTGTTAAAAGGCAAAGTAATACAATTTTCCCGCCTTTTTCTCCCCCGCCTAATTACCAGTCATTTTATTAATAAAGTAGGATCGTTACAATTAGGGTGGTATCACTTAATGAACGCTAAATAGCGTTCTCGGTATTTTTACTTTGCATTTGCATCTAAATTAGAGAAATGTCAGTTACTGTTTCGACACAATGGAAAATGAGATGAGGATGATTTTTCTTTTGATGCTAACAACTGTAGGAAAAATACGATGCGCTCACTACCAAAGCATTCATAGCTAGCTGTTGGCCGCGGCTTCGTTCGCGTTTGTTTCGTTGTTTTTAGTAAACCTGGGTATCCATTACTTCCCATACTTAAAAGATTCCTATGTTTTTTTATACACCACAAGTTAGCCCTTGACGCCATCTCACCTGATGGTAAGTGATGATACAGTCTAAGATGGTAGCGGGCTAACCTGTTATGGGTAAACTCATACTCCTGATTGGTTTCTACGCGACATTGTGCAGGAAAGGTCTTTGTCGGTAGGGTGGTAACTAGCCACGGCCGAAGCCTCCAACCAGACCAGACTCGAGCCGGGAATCGAACCCGTCCTAGGTTCTCCAAATTTATTATGCAACAGCGCACGCGCTACGCCACGGAGGTCGTCATGTCAGGGATGCAAACAAAATTTTTGTTAACAATATTTTTTCAAGATCAATTTACCTGCTTAACCGTGCATAGATACAAAAACAAATTCCATACAGAAAAATAGTGTCTAATAACAAGTCGAAAATAGGTAACAAATTAAACATGCAGATACAATATCGCATTTTTTATATTAGTGTGCATAAAGTATGGAACATTTTCCTCCAATTTACGCGCCATAAATTATACTCTGTGGTCGGGGTTGCCCACTGAAAATATTTAACCATCAAATGGTCGCGTGGGCTCACGGGTCAGCCATTCACTAAAATATATTTGAATAACGAATGATATACGGTTTGTTTATTGGCGGGCTTGTTCGTTCCTTTTTTGAATTCCATTATTTGGCTGACCGGCGCGCGCTGGGTCGCCGCCGGTCATTCATAGGGGCCGATTGGCCGGATGACCCCTCGTGTTCGCTACATTATGTACAAACTTTTTAATATTTTCGCAGCTTGGCGGACTCGACTTACCGGTTTTTGTATTGGGGTTAGTTATTGGAAATTTTACGTTTAATTTGTAATTTTGTGAACTCGCGTGTCTTTTAAATTAACCCTTATTTAGGGATTCCACCCTATGCTTAAGGTAGATTAAAAGTGTTATGTTAAATCTGAAGAAACAATTTATAGCTTTATAAAGCTTTTAATTGAAAGTGCAGTTTCTGACATATTTTTTTTAATTAAAGATTTAAAAATTAACGGGTATTTCTCGAAATCATGACTACTTATCAATTATGTGCCTATCATTAGTAGCTTAGTATGTATTATTGCAAATTTTGAAAAATTAAGAAACCTTATTAAAATAAATTGAAGCGGTGATAGCCTAGTAGTTAGGGCGTCAGCCTCCTAATCAGAGGTCGGCGGTTCGAATCAGGGCACGCACCTCTAACTTTTCGGAGTTATGTGCGTTTTTAGGCAATTTAAATATCACTTGCTTCAACGGTGAAGGAAAACATCGCGTGGAAACCTGCATGCCTGAGAGTTCTCCATAATGTTCTCAAAGTCGTGTGAAGTCTGCCAATCCGCACATGGCCAGCGTGGTGGACTATGGCCAAATCCTTCTCATATTGAGAGGAGACCCTTGCTCTGTAATGAGCCGGTAATGGGTTGATCATGATGATTAAAATTAATATTCAAGAAAATAACTTCGGTGTTATTAAATAATCCTCTGTCTACATACTTACGGATCAGCATACTTAGCATACCTATGAGAGCTTTGAGGCTGTAGGCTGCCCAGCAAATGCAGGTTTGCGGACTTAAACAGTTATTAACACGTTAGTGATAATATAATCAATCCCATACAGGATGACGTGGTACGTAGGAGAATATTCTAACCACAATACCTATAGGTATAAAATGTTGTAGGCATAGGTACAATACCCATTATTCATGATCAACTCATTACCAGCTCACTATAGAGCACGGGTCTCCTCTCAATATAAGTAGGGTTTGGCCATAGTCCACCACGCTGGCCATGTGCGGATTGGACGCCTTTGAGAAAATTATGGAGAACTCTCAGGCGTGCAGGTTTCCTCACGATGTTTTCCTTCACCGTTGAAGTAAGTGATATTTTAATTGCTTAAAAACGCACATAACTCCGAAAAGTTATAGTTGCGTGACCGGGTTCGAACCCCCGAGCTCTGATTAGGAGGCTGACGCCCTAATCACTAGGCTATCACCGCTTCAATACTCATTAATACCTAGATAATTTATGTACATATTCCAAGTTGTTTGGAGGACACTCTGAAAGACAATCCACGAAACTTTTCGCAAAAACTTACCAACACGTTCGAAATAAAATAAGGAATGGCACTCAAACGCTATTATTTTATCGGAAATTTGAACCGCGGCCCTCCCGATGCGCCCTCCGAATGAAAAATGAGGAAACTTTCCCTCTCCGTGTTTATTCTAACACTAGTTATATAAAAAATGCGGGGCTCGGATGGAATCCCTTTGGCTTGATGTATAGTGCCGGAGGTTTGGGATTTCGCATTATTCTGAGTAGGTAGGTACATTCCACGTCGGAGCGTTAGGCGATACCCCTGGGTGCTGTGGAAATTATTTATCCTGGTAGTAAGCATTTCTGATATTCATTTATTTATTTATTTATTTGTTAGGAAGCCAACGTGTATACAACTATCTTAATCTAAGGACACATTCTACAGATCTCTTGCAATGTTGTACACTCCACTTATAGGCTAACTCAGCATGCGTAATAACAGACAAGACATTATTTGTAAAAAAAAAAAAACTTAACTAAAAATCCATTAAAAAAAAAATAGGTAAAATATTAACACAAAAAATACAAAACAAAACAAAAATTTACTAACTATCTTGCAATACTCTTAAATGTTTTTTAACCTCTTTTTTGATATCTGCAGCAATACTCATATAACAATTGCAGAATGTAATTAAATACATAAGAATGGTTTCAGTATGATTCTCAGTCAGATTATAATAGAAAAAATGGTTTAGGAAATATATTAGGAAACCTTTTTTTTTATACACCACAAGTTAGCCCTTGACGGCTATCTTACCTGGTGGTAAGTGATGATGCTGTGTAGGATGGTAGCGGGCTAACCTGTTAGGAGTACGCTAAACCCACTCTCAAATTGGTTTCTACGCGACATCTACCTACTAAGGGACCTACTAACAACAAAAATCTAAAATTAGTCTCTAAAAATAACATTTTTTTTTTTAAATAGAACACTTATTCAAGCATAAACAATTAAAATCAATAAAGCTCATAACCAATCAAATCAGTAGTAATTCGCATAATGTTGCCAATTAAGAAATCAAAAGATTAAAGAGTGCGATCTAATTTCAAGAAAAAGTAGATACCATAGTTTCTTCTACATTACGAAAAATAATTAAAACTTATTCTGCAATACGAAAATCTATCAATTGTTTCAATATTTTCAATTGAATATACAAACATTAGGTAGGCTTGCAAAACCGAACTCCGGTATGTTTTTCCGAGCTTATCTTCGAAAAGACTAAATTGATTTTGAAAGATTTTAAAGAGGTAGATTTGAGATACAAGGAATATCGAAGCTGATAATAAGTTTTTTTTTAAATGCAGATGCGGTGAATATTCCTTTGTTCCCAAAAGTGAAACGAAAAAAAAAAGACTCCTAAACGATATCGCGGCAAACTGCTGTAACGAAAAACAGCCCAAGAAACTTATTAACAACCGCCGTAACATTGCATTCTACTTAAAAAATATTTTATGAAGCCCGAGTAAAACACTCAAAGGTAAAGGCAACCCTTGTTAATAGAGCTCTCATTTCTCCACGACACAAGAAAAAAAAAGCAAACAGACAAAGGGTGCGCTGTAAAACGAAAGGCTACAAAAAAGTCAAGCGCCGGCCTCACATCAACATCACCTGTGTCTGTAGATGGAAAACCGTGGCGAAAATACTGCGTGGGGCACATAATATTCGGACTCCAACGCACACAGTGCCGTGACACATAGCCGCGCCACCCGCACACGGGCACTCATATACGGGCGTATGTGGCCACGTGTGCGCCTGGGACACGTGTGCGAGCGGAACGGGTGCAAGCCGAGTGCCTCGGGCGCGAAAGGGACAGTGTTTGCAGGACGAACGATACAACAAATCAATACGAGCGGTGGTGACCGGTAGCCTGTGTCACTACCCCCCCCTCCCGACCCCCCCTCGGCCCACAGACCGCACGCCTCCACCTACATTGTCAAATGCCACAGAGTAAGTTGGCTCCTGAAATTGTCCAATTTGTATTCGGTTTTCCTTTGTTCGGAGTGGTTTTGTTTGTCTATCAAGTTTACGTTATATTATGTCACTGAACAATATAATTATATACCTTTTGCAAAGAATTAGTTACCTAATATAACTTACCTAGCATTTGTGTCAAATTAAAATACATATGATACTAAATAATTTTATTTACTTAAGTACCCAAATCTTCTAATTATGACCTAACAGCAGAATTGAATGTGCCTATATTATTAATTAGCTATTAGGCATTACGTTACAGTTTTAAAAATAGCTAATAAGTATTCATCATCATCATGATCAACCCATTAACAGCTCATTACAGAACACGGGTCTCCTCTCGATATGAGAAAGGTTTGGCCATAGTCCACCACGCTGGCCATGTGCGGATTGGTAGACTTCACACGCCTTTGAGGACATGGAGAACTCTCAGGCGTGCAGGTTTCCTCACGATGTTTTTCTTCACCGTTGAAGCAAGTGATATTGTAATTTTTTTAAAACGCACATAACTCCGAAAAGTTAGAGGTGTGTGCCCTGATTCAAACCGCCGACCTCTGATTAGGAGGCTGACGCCCTAACCACTAGGCTATCACCGCTTCTATATAATTAGTATTAGTTAGGTAAATTATTACTTATTAATGTTTGTTTATTGAGAATTAGAAATGTGTTGATGACCCGTGGCGTACTGCGTGCACAGTCGCATTATAAAGTTGGAGTCCCTGGGTTCGATTCCCAGCTCGAAACTGGTCTGGTGGGAGGCTTCGGCCGTGGTTAGTTACCACCCTCCCGACAAAGACGTGTCTCCAAGCGATTTAGCGTTCCGGCACGATGTCGTGTACAAATCAATTAGCAGTATTAGTTTAGAGGTTACAGGTTTACAGGTTAGCCCGCTACCATCTTAGACCGCATCATCACTTACCATCAGGTGAGATGCAGTCAAGGGCTAACTTGTGGTGTATAAAAAAATATCTTTATCATTTACATGTGACATGTCTAGGTAATTTTTAGATTATCTGGAATTGTAAGAAGAGTTCTACCATTCAAAATTTTGTTTTTTTTTATCACACCTGCTGGTACATTACTCTGTGCTGAAAATCCGCTTGACCGCGCGTATGGAAGGCGCAGCAAAACTTCGAGCGTACGAACTTGATACTTTAGTTACTTTTTGAAAATGGAACGTTAGACGCGATTTTTTTTTAAATATCTTCATCATCATCTTTTTTTCTCTATACGTTCTTGTGAAAGAATATCTCATAATACAGATACAGATAATAACTAATTTCAAGGGTGACTTTCTAAAAAAGGTATTCCTTTGGTATGGAGACCGGCTAATTCTTTACGAAATGAATTTTGCGTAACAGTTTTTTGTTTGTTTTGTATGGTAAATTGATTAACAGTTAGTGAGTCTTTATTTAATGATGATGATGAGTCTTTATTTACTGGTTACTTAATTATTGAGAATATTAATACTTACGTAGCCCTCTTTACGCCTCTACCTTGAGAGAGGAGGCCTCTGCCCAGCAGTGGAGTATATATGGGTATATAATTATGGTGATGATCCTCAACCATTATTTACCAGTAAAATAAGTTAAGTAATAAATTATAAGGCTTTAAAAACCTTCTTAGAAGTTGATTGACATAACGAATCGTAGCATAAGATTGTCGCTTAGTTGAAGGAAAGGAATAATTACTTCGACAAAAAAAAAACACTTAATTGTGAACCAACAAATAGGTATTAAAACTGGATATAGCCCAAGTAAACAGAGGACAGACCAACGAATCTGTGTTTCCTTCCACATAGGTAGCTATCCAATACATTAGACTTCACAGTCGACCCTTGTCAAATGCAAGCCTATATCTGGTATTAAAAAAAAACAGACAAAATATACCCTAATTTTGTAATAAACCACCAGCCATATTTAGTAATTCGATATACACACTCGTAGAATACTTATTACTTAATACTCGCGAATAAAGATCATGAATTACCTACCAAAATCTTTCGTCGCTATTCACATTAACTGTTTCCTATGTTCGGAACCGTTATGCCAATGTTAAAGCTTCCAGATAATATATATGATAAAATCTAATTTATTAATAAAATCGTCGATGACAGTTTTATTACAAAATATACTATAATTATATATACAGATAAATATATAGACACCAATAATACTAAATGAAACAGACGAATTTGAAAAATCTACCCTCAGTGTCGGGATAAGCTGTCCGCCATTCGGTAACCTAGCAACGACCGCTGTCCACGCGGGACCCCTACTTACCGTAACTCACTACCCTCCGAAGGGCTCATAGAGGGCCGAGGGATAAACTGTAAAACCGCCACCCCCAACCCTCGCAAGCGGCGTCGTAATTTACGGCATGAACCCTTCCTGAATCCGACTGGACTTGGAAATTGTTAAGATTTTCTGTGCGCACGGTTCTATGAGGGTACAATAAATCTAGAATGCTAACATTTCTATGTTAAAGTTTTACTTCATTCTTATTATATCTATTTAAAACAGTAAAACCTATTCCTTACTAATATTATAAACACGATAGTTTTTGTTATAAATATACGGATGTTTGGTACTCTTCACGTAAAAACTACTGAACCAATTAGACTGAACTTTGGAATTAAAATAGATTATACCCTGGATTACATAATACAAAAGCTACTTTTGATCCCGGAAAAAAGTAATGGTTCCTGTGGGAATTGCAAAAACACAACAGCTAGTCTCAATATACGCTCCGAAGACTTGAAAGTGGTTTATAAGGGCTCTGTATTTAGAATCAGCGAAATCAGTTAGTACATTAAAATAAATTGTATATACTTACTCGTATGCAGTAGTATCTTTCTAATAAATTTAAATATATACAACTATTAGGTATATTGAAACGTTTAAATAACGTACAAATTAAAACTACAATAGATATCTCTTTTACTAATTGGTATTTATCTATATATAACAAACTTATTACTTGTTGAAATTTACACATCTACTCTTATCGGCACGACAGTTTTCAATGATTTTTCTACAGGAGAGATGAATGGTCTAGAAAAGATATATTAGTATTATCAGTCGGGAGTGTGCCTTTTGTTTGTTTGTTACTTTTTGAGGGTAGAGCATTAAAAAAATGTCTTAGACCACCAACGCACATTCGAGAAGAGTTTTTAGCCTCATATTTCTCGCTTTTATAGGAGAAGAGATCTGGACATTAAAGAGTTGAAGATGATTATGATCGATGATGAGATAAGCCATATTAAAACATTTTCTTACAACTAATGCTTATAATATAAAACTCTATCGCTTATACATATATATGACATTGAAATATACTTTCAAGTCCGTAAGTCTGGACCCTTAAAAGTATTTTATTAGAGCAACGAAAACTTCTTAACTTCTTGAGTAAATAAATCTTCAAGTTTCGCTGTTTCGGGACTTTGGTCACTCGACGGTATTCAAGTATATTGCTTATAACTTAATAAAGCTGAAGCTGTGATAGCCTAGCGGTTAGGACGTCAGCCTCCTAATCAGAGATCGGGGGTTCGAACCCGGGCACGCACCTATAACTTTTCGAAGTTATGTGCGTCTCTAAGCAATGAAAATATCACTTGCTTCAAAGGTGAAGGAAAACATCGTGAGGTAACCTGCATGCCTGAGAGTTCTCCATAGTTCTCAAAGGCGTGTGAAGTCTGCCAATCCGCACATGGCCAGCGTGGTGACTATGGCCAAACCTTTCTCATATTGAGAGGAGACCCGTGCTCTTTAGTGAGCCGAGAATGGGTTGATCATGCTTGTAACTTAATAATAATGGTTTTTTACATTATTTTGTTTAATGTTTCTTTCTCTAAATATATATATGTAACATCTCCATCCTAAAGCTGAATATTAGCAATAGATTATCGATCACATGTCTACGACGAACTTTGGAATATTTCGGACACTTTGCTCGCAGAAACCCAGACTTGGAGAAGCTGTTGATTACCGGCAGAGTGGAAGGGATAAGACCAAAAGGACGTAGGCCTATGCGTTTGACAAAAACAGCACCACTCTCGGCGTACCGGTCCACACGGCTCAGCACCATGCCGTGGACAGATTGAAATGGCGCAACATCGTAAAAAAACAAAATATTACGTGGCAAAGATACGACCCTAAGCAGTGAGGTGTACGACGCATGGTTATGGATTTTTTTTGTAGATACCGAATTATTTAAGGCAGCGTGGAGAATCGTTTTCAAAACCTCTCTCTGAAGATAGAAGCTTAGGCCAGCTGTGGGATGTAGAATAAGCTGAGAACTAGTCCAAATTTTATTTAGGTAATTGGTTTTGTTTTTAACTACAGTTGTTTCGACAAGTATCACTATAGGTATATGTTATCATTATATTAAAATTTATTCTACTGACCCGTGTCAAGGGCTTAAATATCACTATATAGGTCATTTGTGTAAAAGAAGAATCTTATAATTTTTTTCCACTGACCCGTGTCAAGGGCTTATAAGAAAGGTCGGTCACATAGCAGAAGATATAGACAGCAATTTCCGCTTCGTCAAACTATTAGCTACTAATAAAGTCATAAATGAGAAGATTCGTAGAACAACACGTTAATAGATTAATCAAGTATCAAGTAAGTAGTGGGAATGGACTGAACAAATATAGAGTTTCAAGATGATTATATGAAAGCTATTAAGACAGGTAGTTAATAGATGTTCTTTCGGAAAAAGTCCCATAAAAAATCGAACATTCTCGGCGCTGCTAAAAAATAATACAGATCAATACCAAAGCTAGCCGTCTGACCAACGTACGTACTCCATATACTCGTAAATATACAAACCGTTTTACCCTTATGGCCGGCACGGTCCGCAGCCATCTTGAATCCGCCCGCCTCCCCCGCCCACCGTGGTTCTTACCCCCACACCCGATCTAAGGGGCCTTTGAAAGACCGAAACGTACTAATACTAATGTCCTATACGGGTATACGTGTGTGAAGGTTTGCCGGCGACGTCGGCGAAATCTTCTGATATACAAGTTTACGGTAATTACTGACTCGCGATATATAATTCTAATTGGATATATTATGCTATGTTACAAGCATAGGCATGAAATATTGCTCTAATAAGATAGCTCTTAACTTAATTTTAAGTGGCATGTGAGATGGTGATAACAAAAAAAATTAACCTGGCTAAGTTTGTTGTGGGCTTTTTAGACCGGGGCGCGTTTGGAACCCTCATAGCTTTAGTTTTAAGTTTACGAATAGTTATCACTATCAAATCACTACTATGTAAATTATTGAGGCGTCAAAAGTGCCTTTTAAAGGACTATTTGAATAAAGATTATATGAACTGAATTTGAATTTAAAATTTTTGAAGTTTTCACAAAAATGAAGATTTGAAATGCACGCCTTTCCATTAGAGTACGTTCAGTATCGGCCACTTGACGTCTGGCTTCGAAAATTAGTCGGTAAACATGGACACGATAAAATGTCTATGCGAATAGTATTTGTATAGTTTATTATTCATTATGTGAGATGGTGGTAACAAAAAAAAACCATACTAAGTTTGTTGTGGGTTTTTTTCTTAGATCTGGGCGCGTTTTGAACCCTCTTAGCTTTAGTTTTAAGTTGGCGAGTGTAGTTATCACCATCACTAATTAAAAACTGGATATATATGAACGATTCAAAGATGCCTGTAATTATATATAAGGTTTATATGAATAAAGCTATTTTTGTATTTTGATTTGATTTGATATATGAGGAGTGAGAAAAAATATCAAGGCACTAAAGCTCGACGTGATACTGGAGTATTGATTGATTCAAGATTCTTAGCCCCACGTCTCTAACCTTGCGCTGCAGATAATATATTAGACTCAGACTTTGTCACAGATACACAAGTAAATTACCATGGAATAGGTCTTTTTACTGTAATATTAAATTACTTAGTAATTATTGACGAACTCCGTGGCGGATATTGTGCGCTGTCGCATTATTAAGTTGGTGGTCCTGGGTTCGATTCCCGACTTGAGTCTAGTCTGGCTTCAGTCGTAGCTAGTTAGTTTAACACCCTATAACAAAAGTCATGTTGCGAAGCGATTTAACGATCTGACACAGTGTCGCGTAGAAAACAATAAGGAGTGTGGGATTACCATCCCCTAACAGGCTAGCCCGCTACTATCCTAGACTGCATCATCACTTACCACTTACCTTAACTTCAGTAATATCAGTTAAAAACTAACTCAAAATCATTTCTTTCCTACAATTAATATGTGCTATATTTATACTTGCCTTATCATATCAACACGGTTTTAATATAAAACTGATATTATCGCTCGATAAGATCTCATAATAACATAATATTTATCTCTCAAGTACCTAACTTTTAAGTTAAACTCTCAATTTAGGAGGCTTTGTCGTCTTAAGCATAGAGTTTCGAATTGACGTGCTTATTTTTAACATTCACTTTACCTTTATAGAGACATACCTTGGAGAACTGGGGCATTTCGGATTATCTATTCCTCGGTTAGAAATCGGTTGTAAATAGGAGAAATTAGAAATAAAAGGTTTTTACTGCGTCTACAAAGTATACCAGCCACAGCAAGCAACGTTTACGAAAAAGCCACAGCAAGCAACGTTTCGTGCTGTTAGAATAGTTTTTTCTAGCCATGGGAATCTTACGATCTTTATCTTAATATTAAACATTTTCATAAAAAATTAAAACAAATTGCTCGACAGATGTAGCCAAGTACACCTTTGGATACTTAGTTTCTTTTTTAGGTATACGTAGAATGAAACCCTTCCACCTTTTTATACATTTATTACCCATATCCGAGTAACGTAAGTATCACGTATGTGTAAATAATAAACCATCACGGTCGCTATCAAAGTGAATATTCATAATAATTTAGTTACGTTATTTTACGATACGTTTTATGGCATCCCTTTATGACTTGTTACGTACTAAAGTGCAGATTTCGCGTTAGCGGCTGGCCTCCTGAATAACTTGGCAGCTCGTAAGACGTAGGACCGGCGGTGTTACCTGAATCTATTTTTGTGGGGAACATATAAAAATGTATGATACTTTTTTTGATGTGATAAGAAAGCAAAGTATGTACGTTACCAACTACGAACTAGCGTGTTAATATTCAAGTCACTTCTATTTATAGATACGAGTAGTATATTAAAATATACTACTGTGTCTATAAACGTTGTAAGAAGTGTTTGTTCTATTTATAGATACGGGTAGTATATTTTAATATACTACTTGTATCTATAAATAGAAGTGTTAGCATTTTGCGAAATCGCATTGTAAAAACGTGGGTCCTCCAACTAAACCTAAAAATCACTCTCCCCGTTCAAAGAATACCTGATGATATTTGAATGAGAATTTTCTAAACTAAATCCTCGTCTAATATTTGACGTTTTTTTTTATCCACTACAAGTTAACCCATGACGGCTGTCTCACCTGGTGATGATGCAGTCTAAGATGGTAGGGGGCTAATTGGTTCCTATGCGACATATATATCTTTAGTTTCGTAGTAACTAGCCTGAGCTTCCCATCTGACTAGACTCGAAACGGGAATTGAACCTAGGACCTCCGAAAATGAAGGTATTGTATCTGACGAGTTAAGGGCGTCAGAGTTGTTTTTAGTAAGAGTGACGTCAGCATTGCTGACGTCACGCTTTTGTTAACTTTCGCCCGTAGTAATTAAAATAACAATTTGTGGGATTACACTTTTATTGCGACAATTACTAAGTGGTCCGAACGGTCCGACGTCCGGTTCTAAATACACTGATTAGCAAAGAAATGATTAATTAGTGATTTAAAGATTTCAAATATTGGATTCTTCATTTTCTTGGCACCGCTGAATGAAGTTAATAACTCCTTCGCGCCGAAGTATCATACTGTAAATGAAAATTAGGCCTAGTTGCCATAATAAAGTAATTATATTATATCTATTATTATTACGTAGAATTAATTTTCTGTTACTGTTTTATTGTTAGATACCTTAGTATAACTAGGATAAGTTAATTTACATTACCTTTAATTGCATGCGGTGTTTGCCTGTAAGTGGCTAAGCATTTTGAACTGTGCCTCAGTGCAAGGTACTGAATCTTGTAAAAAATGTTTTGGCTGTTGGCAAACCAAATAAATTAAAAAAAAAATAGAATTTATGTATAAATTACAGACTATGGCATAAAAACACACACTACGGGTTACATTAACGAGCAGTACCTATTGAGATTTGAATTGCAAATATTGTCATGAATAACTTGCGCACGTTCAATGCCATCGCACTGGGCACCTACTTATGCATCATTTAACCTACCCCACGCGACGCCATGCGTGTTGAGTAAATAATATTTAAGTACTTTATTCATCATCATCATCATGATCAACCCATTGCCAGCTCACTACAAAGCACGGGTCTCCTCTCAATATGAGACGGGTTAGGCCATAGTCCACCACGCTTTGAGAACATTGTGGAGAACTTTCAGGCCTTCCTGAAGGCTTTTCCTTCACCGTTGAAGCAAATGATATTTTAATTGTTTAAAAAAGCACATAACTCCGAATAGTTAGAGTTGCGTGCCCGGGATCGAACCCCCGACGTCTGATTAGGAGGCGGTCGTCCTATCCACTAGCCTAATCACAGCCTATTCCCTATATATAGGTACTTTATTACCTATACGTATATTTTATAAGTTCAGAGAACAAGACACGGTAGTTGGTTTAATGCTTAGCATTAAGGATTTGACTGACTAGAAACGCGTGGCGTTGCGTGAAGTAAATATTTTTCCGCCTTTTAACAAACGTTGTAAAAATCGGAACTATATTATCTCTCATATAATTAAATCGACTAAACGTAAGTAAATAGCGTTTGTTTTTCTTTGCAGGTTACTATAGCGTTAGGAGACGTCAAAGAAATGCAGTCAAGTGATTTAGCGTTCCAACGAAACTAGTAAATGGATCTGCCATAACCCGAATAAGAAGTAAGCATCTTGTAATGCATTATAACTAACAGATTGCAGACAAGGGTGAAAATGTAACAGAACTTTGATCCTTTGCATTGGTCATAAGTGTTTGCCAACTTCGACAATTACATATAAGTTGACAGTGACAGTTACCTAACTTTAGTCTGGTGGGAGGCTTCAGCCGTGGCTAGTTACCACCCTACCGACAAAGACCTTTCCTGCACAATGTCGCGTAGAAACCAATTAGGTGTGTGGGCTTACCATACCCATAACAGGTTAGCCCGCTACCATCTTAGACTGAATCATCACTTACCATCAGGTGAGATTGCCGCAAAAAGCTAACTTGTAGTGTTACAATAAAAATCATTTACTAAATACTTATCTATCTAACTTGCAGTGTATGAAAAAAAAACTCCGGGCTGTTATTAGGATTTTTTTAATCAAAATGAACCCAATGCCGTAGGTTTTCTAGTCAAAATCCAAAGTCAAAGACGCAAACCACAGGGTATTAAGTACAACGCGTACTGACAATCAAATTCCACCGAGAGCGCATTTGAAAGGTAATAGACGTGACTAAGAGCGATACGTAACCGCCTCAGAGATACATTACCAAAAGTAAAATATTCATGGCGCCCCCCCCCCCCCCAAATCCCCATCAATACGGTGACTAAACACAAAACCCCGGGGTGCACACACGTAAAATATTCACTCGCCAAGCCAATACATCATTCATTCGTCCACGGAGCACGGTTCGACACCAATCTTCCATTTGGCAAGAAAATCGATACACGCCGTGGCCATATAAGCATTCCGGGGGAGGCAGACGGGGTGTCTTAAGGGGAGTTTAGGTTTAGTCCCGAATATTGAATTTCCCTTGGGACAAACCCGTTTCGCTTTGTCCCTTCGGCCGGGGTCGTGTAGGCCGTGGTGCCCGGGTGCTCAACCTACATCTGTACCCACCCACACATAGACGTGTATAATACCTATAGGTATACTGCGTGCGTACGATATGCGTAAGTGTTGGATAATAACATCGGGGCAACCCAGCATACGTGACTTTGAGAGCGTTTGGCGGGACGGCGATATGCCCTCTACAACCTTATACCTTTACATATATATCCAACGTTATATAGATACTCGTGGCGTTCGAGGTACTCGCCCCGTATATGTACGGGCTTCTTGCTTCAAAGCCCCTAAATTAGGTCTCTTTTAAATAAAACGTTTCCACGCAACCGTTTTAATAAAATTCCATTTTGAAAACGCTTTGATGCCCTGGCTATTATTTTATATGAGTTTTCAACTCGAAATAGGAATACGTAAAAAACTTATTTTGACGTAATTAGGCCGACTTTTTTTTATTAAAATAGGCGAGGGTATTTCGAAACACGCATAAGGTAGCATTCATAGGTATTTTAAATAAACTAAGTTGTTTTTTGCTTTTTGTCTCTATGAAATTTGTTTCAAGTACCTTCTTAATATAATCATTAGTATCTACTACTGTATTTATAGTTCGCGAATATTCTTAACTAGAGATACTAAATATTACTAGGAATGCAGCAAACCATATATATATACTATATAATCCGGCTGTTTGTTGTGGGCTTTTTCTTAGACCGGGGCGCGTTTGGAACCCTCATAGCTTAAGTTTTAAGTTTACGAATGTAGTTATCACCATCAAATCACTACTATGTAAATTATTGACGCATCAAAAGTGCCTTTTATAGGACTATTTGAATAAAGATTATATATATTTATTTATCCTTAAATTCACACATTCTTTGAAGACCTCCGTGGCGCAGCGCGCGCTTTCGCATTATAAAGTTGGAGGTTCTGGGTTCGATTCCCGGCTCGAGTCTGGTCTAGTGGGAGGCTCCGGCCGTGGCTAGTTACCACCCTACCGACAAAGACGTGTTGCCAAGCGATTTAGCGTTCCGGCACGACGTCGCGTAGAAACTAATTAGGAGTACCTATGGGTTTACTATACCCCTAACAGGTTAGCCCACTACCATCTTAGACTGTATCATCACTTACCATCAGGTGATATTGCCGTCAAGGGCTAAGTTGTAGTGGGTAAAAAAAAAAATTGTATTGCTTTGTATTACACACATACATAATATATTGATAACAGATTAAGAATAAATTCTAGTTATGGTAATTGCAACGTTATTAAATAAACTGCATCTTTAGGTATACTTATCATAATTTAATAGTTAAAATGTTAACATGATAATAACAACTCCTGAGATTCCCTTCGAAACAACCTGCTTACGTCACGGGTAGTAGTCACTTAAGACGTACAAATCGGAAGTTTCGAAAGTGTTCCTAAAATGGAATTACCTACTTGAAGTTGATTGATTTTCTATTTTAAAATATCTCACCTTGACTAAAGTATTTTCGACCTAACCAGTCGACCCGGTGAACTTTCTTACGTTCAAGTTCACCGGGTCGGGTTAAAACCTCCAAAAGAACGATTAAAAAATTCAAATCAGTCAAGCCATTTTCGACGTTCGCTCCAACACACACGTCGCATTTACTTTTATATGTATATAATACTAGTTTTTACCCCCAGCTTCGAATTGAAGCCATTAAATAACTATCAGTGATCATTACAATATGATAACTATATTTAAACAAACATTTTTTTATCTTAAGCAAAGAAAAAAGAGAAATAACTTAAACTTAACAAGGCCGATCTTCCAGAACCTAAGGGAAATCTATAACATTTAGGAACAGTGTATTTTTTTCTAGGTAATTCTTTTGACACATTGATTGATACCTCACATACGCAATACCTAAAAGAAATTAAAACAATAAAAGCTGTTTATCTCGATTTGTTGTATTTATAAAATCAAATCAAATCAAAAATAGCTTTATTCATATAAACCTATTACAGGCATCTATGAATCGTTCATATATATCACATTTTTAATTATTTCTATTCGTGAAGTGATGATAATAACTACACTCGCCAATTTAAAACTAAAGCTAAGAGAGTACAAATCGCGCCCAGGTCTAAGAAGAAGCCCACAACAAACTAAGCCGGGTTTTTTTATTACCATCTCACATAATCAATATAAGAAGTACCTACCTATGGAGTTAGAACAATTCACACCCCAAGCTTTTTTATCGTTTATATAATCCTTGATATCGTAATATGATTTTTCTATAAACTTTCGTTATATTAAAACTTATTGTTAGACATCTCCGAGATATCAATAGGTGATTTATTATAAAATAAAATTCAATTTCCTTTGAATGAGTTACTAATTTTGTGCAGCCTACACAACGGTACTACAAGTTTACTTTTACTAATGTTAAGTCCATCCTATTCTAATAGGTACCTCCAAGTGTACAAAATGTCATGACGAACGATTGAGCAGTTTTTGCGTGAAAGCGTAACAGACATCCCTACATTCACATTTATGATATAAGTAAGGATAGACTACGATATTGATACGTTACATACATCATCAACATAATCTCTAATACTAGTTATAATATAGGAGGTAAGCTGCGCTCTACATTTACTCCACATAACGTAACGATACAATTTGGGTTCGACTCTATATTACCGCTATAGCAGTTTATTTCCCTTCGCCCATATATTCAGCGCTTTCAGTCCCCATGCCAGCTATTTGTCGCTTCATTTACTGGTGACTGGAGTAATATATGAAACGCGGTATTTCTGTGCTCGGAACGGAACACATTGTTCGCCGTTAGGAGAGTGGTGAAGTCGGTGTTCACAAACAGACATACAGTAGGTATCTATCTGTTTTTCCTTTTCTAAATGGAAATATTGACAAGCCGCTGGTTTTTTATCGTAAGACCGTGTACACTACTTACTTTTACGAGTTTTTGTTTATGCACTACAAGTTAGCCCTTGATGGCTATCGCACTTTTTTTTTTATCCAGTACAAGCTAGTAATCTCAATGTCACCTAATGGTAAGTGATGATGCAGTCTAAGATGGTAGCGGGCTAACCGGTTTGGGGTATGGTAAACCCACATTCGTAATTATAGCTTCACTTAATTTCTAGCAAGATTTATTTACTATTTATTTATATAAATCTTTATTATACACATGTTTTGTGTGTATAATAAACATTTATAATATAATAAAGATACAGAAAAAAACCCATAAATATAAATTTGAGCATGCAAAGGCGATCTCTTCTAGTTTATCTTTGGTGTAGGGATTTTAGAAAAAGTAAGGAAGGGTGTAAAGTTGCGTAAAACAATGGATGTCAACGCAAAACAATCTCGCCAATGCTATAATCTACGTAATTGTATATGGTATTAAAAATATATATTCTATAGAAAATCTATTCAGTTATAAGATGTCAACGCAAAATTAGAAAATACCAGTAAACTGTGTAGCATTTCTGAAAATAGTAGAGATATCAATAGTTCAAATTCTCGTCATCGCTTTAAGCTAATAAAACTTTTATACGAAGGTAGGTTATATGGAAAATTGTGATCTCTACGTAGGTTAATTTAGGTGGGAGTCCACCACCGGGAGGGTTGTCGAGCATCCGATATATCTCTGCCACAATAAGATAGAAACTAATCTCCGGGCGAAAACTTTACTAATGCCAATGTATTTTGCACTTTTACTCCTACGCAATAAAGTTCTAAGTTACACAGTTCCACGGCACAAGGCTCCGACGCTGCGCGGAAATACGAAACCACATTTCTAGTTTATATGATACAAACAACTTAGTACTTTGTATTATGCGTCTAGATTTTACCCATGGCTTCACTTGTAAAAACGTCGATATAATTTTGTACCTACTCATATTTTTATGCAGTAGATAAACATTAGACACAAGTAAGCACAGATTGTTCCAATTTTCAGAGTATCTTCTTCTTCTTCTTCTTTAGGTGCCTCTCCAACTAGTGAAGGTTGGCAGTCAGAATGGCATATTTTGCCTTGTCACTCGCGAGGCTGAACAGCTAGGCGGCACTCGCGATCCCAGTCCACTCCCTGATGTTACGCAACCAAGACTTCCTCTTGCGACTGATACGCTTCTGTCCCGCTACTTTGCCCATCATTATGAGTTGCAGGAGCCTGTATCTGTCATGCCTAAGCACATGCCACAGATAAACAACTTTTTTCTTTTTGACAGTCTTCCAAAGTTCGCGATGACAAGTAACACGTCACAAGACCTCCGCATTGGTCACCTTTTGGTTCCAGCTGAGAGTATACTAATCGATATATGGAAGGCAGTTTTTAAGCCTTTACGGAAGCTGATGAATGTAATATTACAGTGTCAGTAATAGCTATTCGATATGAGTTTTTTTTTCGGACTGTCTATTAGCTGTACAAACCCTATTGGTTGCCACAGCGTAACCGGGCTGTTTGGCGAGCTTCAGAAAGAAGCTCTGCCAGAAGAAATTGTCTTAGTATGAATGCATAACAGCTCTTGTACAGCTTCTTGCATATAGCCATTATAAAGCAATAATAGTTTAATTTTTAAAACGTGTTCTTCGTAACGTGACCGTTATATTATGCTGATGTCCAAAGGCGCAGATTTACAGATTCTAAGAGCAATTAAAAACGCCTTTGTTAAAAATAACCTTAACAGCGACCTTAGCACGAACAAAACGGCGAAACAATGCGAAATCACAACAACTGCCGACCACCACATGTTTCCTTTCAGGACTTGTCAGATTTTAATGTCAATTTACATATCCTCGTCTGTCAGGACCCCTTTATTGCAAAGCGATCGCAGGAGCAGAATGAGACGAATTTCGCCCTTCGAAAACAATGAAACGTACAGTAGGTATACCCTGTTCGTTAAAGGGTTAATACAATAGAAGTTTAGACTAAAACTCTGCATGTGACTCCGGCTATTGTTTTAAGTAATTGTGACCTTAAAACAATGCTGGAGTTAATTCAATGCAGCGCCATTATTTTGTAATTGAAATCCCTATTATACTGGTACTGATTTTTCTGTTGATTTATGTTTGGATTTATTAAGGCATGGGTAGTTGGATTTTTTTTTACTACTGTTGGGTTTGCGAATTAATCTTTTTGTGAAATCCTTATCGCTTATCCTTATCACTTTTCTGTTTACTAGTCCGTATACCTAGGAATCTGTCACAACTCGCACACATGTTGGGTGTTTGGCGTTGATACCCCAACCCAAATTAACATAGGAACAAGAGGTAAAGGTGATTAAGTATTACCTATTGTATTAACTAGCCTGCGACTTAATACTCGTAGATTAAGGGTTTCTATAAGATTTAAATTCCTATGTAACAAGCAAGTGTGTAATTGAAGATTATCTCATTCCTCATTCATAATCCCGTTCGCGACATCTAGGTCCATTTTTTTAGCTATAGTTATAGTGCTTGGGAACCACTAGATGTTAACAAAGCTTATAATCTATCTCCATATGCATATATGTGTGATTTTTACTAATTGTCCAAATTTCAGCAAAATTTGGACAATCAGTAAAAATCACACATATATTTAACTTACATAGATATGTACGTACGTGTATACATACAGATGTTCTAATTGATAGGTATAAAAAGGGAATAAAAGATTAATATAGTTATTTTGATATGTACCTGAAGCGGTGATAGCCTAGTGTTTAGGGCGTCAGTCTCCTAATCGGTTCGAATCCGGGCAGGCACCTCTAACTTTTCGGAGTTATGTGCGTTTTTAAACAATTATAATATCACTTGCTTCAACGGTGAAGGATAACATCGTGAGGAAACCTGCACGCCTGAGAGTTCTCCATAATGATCTCAAGGGCGTGTGAAGTCTGCAAATCCGCACAAGGCCATCGCAGTGGACTATGGCCAAACCCTTCTCATATTGAGAGGAGACCCGTGCTCTGTAGTGAGCCGGCCATCCCACCCAGCCGACTTCTGACTAGGATGATGCCCTAACCACTAGGCTTTCACCGCTTCACTAGGCTATCACCACAATCGAGAACACGTACATATTATACGACAATCAAACTTATAGTGTCTATAAAATTATATGAAACGTCGCTTAATAACGTTTGAACATATTGCAAAAAAATATATTACCTTTTTCCCCCAACAGAACAAAATTAACCCACGCTGGCGATGGCGCCGAGTACGTGAAAGCAACAAAAAAAAAAAAAGTAAGGGGAAAAAGTATAATTTCAAATTGTGGCAATATTTATTTCCCGGCAGCTGAATCGTGGCAGCATCAAAAAGTCCACCGAAGCGGAATATCCAGTTCGTCAAATGTTAATCAGCGGGAGGTATTATACATTATGGTTCAAATATCAAAAGTATCGCCGGTGAGGTTTGTACTCGCCAAATGAGAAAAAGTTGCCATTTTATTACATACACAGTTGATGACTTTGTTCAGGGGAAAAGTGTTTTTTTTTAATCATTGAACAAAGTGATATGGAGAGTAGGTAGTCATAATATATTCGGACGGCCTCCGTGGCGCAGTGCGTGCGCTGTCGCATTATGAAGTTGGAGGTCCTGGGTTCGATTCCCGGCACAAATCTTGGGCGACTTCGGCCGTAGCTATTTACCAAGTCAAGCGATTTAGCGTTCCGGCACGATGTCGCGTAGAAACCAATTAAAAGCCTAGGTTTACCATACTCCTCAAGTTAGCCCGTTAGGATCGCAGACAGCATCATCACTTACCACCAGGTGAGAAAGCCGTCAAGGGCTAACTGTAATGTATAAAAAATATATATCATTTACTTATCTTCTTAATCAACCTATAAACGCCCACTGCTGGACAGAAGCCCTTTCGATAGCGCGCCACCACACACGGTTCCTCACACCTTCCTCATCCATCGGCTATCAGCGATCCTTTTCAGGTCATCGGTCCAGCAGGAGGTCATCCTACACTGCTCTTACCTTTCGGTCTTCACTCCAGAACACGTCTGTCCTAACGTGCCGTCTGTTCCGCGACAGATATCCGTTGGGCTATGTCGGTTACTTTGGTTCGCCAACGGATGTCCTCGTTACGGATTCTATCCTTCAGAGAAACACCCAGCATAGCCTTCTCCATAGCACGCTGAACGACGAACTGACTTGTGGACAAAGCCTACTGTGATAGACAGTGAAAGCGGTGATAGCCTAGTGGTTAGGGCGTCAGCCTCCTAATTAAAGGTCGGTGGTTCGAATCCGGGCACTCACCCCTAACTTTTCGGAGTTATGTGCGTTTTTAAATATTAAAATATCACTTGCTTCAACGGTGAAGGAAAACATCGTGAGGAAACCTGCACGCCTGAGAGTTCTACATAATGTTCTCAAAGACGTGTGAAGTCTGCCAATCCGCACATGGCCAGCGTGGTGGACTATGGCCAAACCCTTCTCATATTGAGAGGAGACTCGTGCTCTGTAGTGAGTCGGTAATGGGTTGATCATGATGATAGACAGTCTTCTGATATCTGATAGGTAAGTAGGTAGTAGGTACATGTGCAAACAATTATAACTTCGTACTCTACTTGAGAATTTAAACATGCCATCAGGGACTTCGCGTAATTTACGTTCAGTCGTAACTTAAATCACTCATACAACTAATAGGCACCTACGCTATAACAATTACAGAGGGTGTAATCTCCTAACTATCCTTAACAGACGTTAGATGTTTACCCACAAACCGAAGACACGAAACTCTCATTTGCCTCGAGACTAATTTATAACGTCTAATCCAACCCTTAACAAGGCGCTGTCCGTACATTAAAACCTATTTACACGATATATATGTATTCAGTTAAGCCTTCCGAAAGTAGACTACACACATCGGAGGTCCCCGCACACATCCAAGCGAAAGCCGCAAGGCACGGAACATAAGGAGCTTTGAAATTAATTTAGCTCGGAACTAGCTGGCAAATGGATAGACGTGAGCCCGGCGATGGGGGTGCCACCCCCCTCGGGAGGCTGGGTGGCGTGTGTCGGGTAAATTCGGCGTTTAGGCGAGCCTTTGTGGTGGGACCGGTTGAGCTTAGAAGTAATTGTGTTGCGAGTTGTGCAAGTTTGGCAGGTTTTATTAAGGCAGTTTGCCGGATTATAATTTTGTTGAGCGTTCTAGTTATGCTTATTTCTTTTAATGGAATCACCTTTAATTTCCACCTTCATTATTATTACAATTCGTAATAAAATTATGAGATTTAAACGAAGATAACTTCGATACTACCTAGCTTTTACAATTTGGTAGAAGTAAGTTTATCATATGTATACCGGTAAATAAATAAAGTTGCCTATTTATATCCGGATTCAAGACTATGGGTCTATATGGGACTATATACATACGGATTACTATCAATTCACTATCAGACTTTAGCACCCAACGACGATTGGGGCAAGCGATTTAGCGTACTCTTCAAGGCACGGAGAAACTAAAATCTTACTTAGTCCACCTAGCTGTCACATCTGTGTGAGTGTGTGTCTACTAAATCAGAATAATGTAAAATAAAACAACTAAAATTAATAGTATTCTTATATGGTACAATAGAAATAGAAGGCGGCAAAGTAACTACTTTCGAAGTCCAAGATTTTGTTTGTCTTAAAGCAAAAAATATACACCATACGGTTTATTGTAATCATTATTCTGGCATATTAGGCTGTTCTTTAAGCTTTATTATCTGTGATAGTTGATAGTAGAAATTGATGCTTAAACGTGTATTGTTTCCAAAATGATATATATAAATTTGGTACGTTTTTATCCTTGTATCTTCCTTTACAATATCCGTGAAATTCATAAGAGTGTGTGCGACGTAAGTATTATTTATATAAAGAGAAAGGTCCGGATATTACCATCCCGGATTACCCGGCGATCGGTGTATATGACAATGTGATGTATATTTAGTACACGCTAACCGACGGATATTATAAGGCCTTCGGCGTAGGAAGGATGTTAAAGGGATTTGTCTTAGAGGGTAATAGGAAATTTATCATCCACGCGGCAGGTACTCGGAAGAAATATCGAACGTCACGTGAAGGAAAATTAGTTTCGTTATTTTGCAACAAGTTAGGGAGGAAACATACTTACAACCCATACTGCGAAGTGCACTGGGATGTTAGGAAATCTGACTACATTAAATTAAATATCAATTAGGTACATATATGATTTGCTTTGCGACGAAGCGGTGATAGCCTAGTGGTTAGGGCGTTAGCCTCCAAATCAGAGGTCGGCGGTTCGAATCCGGGCACGCACCTATAACTTTTCGGAGTTTATTATAGGATTAAAATATCACTTGCTTCAACGGTGAAGGAAAACATCCTGAAGAAACCTGCACGCCTGAGAGTTCTCCATAATGTTCTCAAAGGCGTGTGAAGTCTGGCAATCCGCACACGGCCAGCGTGGTGGACTATGGCCAAACCCTTCTCATATTGAGAGGAGACCCGTGCTCTGTAGTGAGCGATTTAGCGTTCTGGCACGATGTCGCGTAGAAACCTTTTAAGAGTGTGGTTTTACCATACCCCTAACAGATTAGTCCGCTATCATCCTAGACTGCATCATCACTTACCACCAGGTGAGATAGCCGTCAAGGGCTAACTTGAAGTATATAAAAAAAAAACGCGCCAAGGTTTAAGTTCGGTAGGTGTTCTGAAAAAAAATATACCTAACCATCAATACGGTCTCTCGTCTTACTCGTCAATACGGTTTCTCGTCTTTTCACGGTTATCCCATAGGAAGTCAGTAAAACGGTTTACGATGGATGTCACTTTGCGTTGAACCCTTGGTGAGTCATTTGTGCTGGTACGTAACATCGTACTCACCTTGATTCCGCTATAAAAACTAGGATATGACCAAGTTTTATGCACTCCTAGTAAGTATTTCAGTTTTACTACTCATGCATGAATATAAAGCTGAATTTTGGCCGGTATTCACGACCTCCGTGGATTCACGCTGTCGCATTATAAAGTTGGAGGTCCTGGGTTCGATTCCTGGCTCGAGTCTGGTCTGATGGGAGGCTTCGAACGTGGCTAGTTACCACCCTACCGACAAAGACGTGTCGCCAAGCGATTAGGCGTTCCGGCACGATGTCGTGTAGAAACCATTTAGGAGTATGGGTTTACCATACCCCTAACAAGTTAGCCCGCTACCATCTTACATTGCACCATCACTTACCATCGGTGAGATTGCCGTCAAAGGCTAAGTTGTAGTAGATAAAAAAAAATCAAATAGATAAAACCCCAATGAGAAGATTTTCGAAATGCTATAAAAAAAAAAACAATTTAATACCCATGCGGCGTATTAATAAAGAAATCAACACAAATCTTTAGTTTTCTTGCGGACATATATATATTTAATATTATATTTTAAGTATGTTTATTTATTTATTATTTATATATATCATATATATAAATATGTATTATTTTAATTATCTAAGTATATTTTTGTATGTAGTTTAAACATACCTTGTTTGACCTATTCCACTTTATAAATTCATCTTACTCACATCTAAGGGTAGCTGGAAGAGATCTCTTATAGGGATAAGCTTTCCTTTGTATACTTCTTTTGTAAGTTATTGATAAAACAAATTTGGTGCAAAAATAATAAAAATAAAATAAAAATAAGACAAATATTACCAAGTTTGCTCTCTCTTTAGTGCGCTAAAACCCAGCATTGCTCACTCATTTTGACAGAGACGTAGAGATATCTTGTGCGGAATAGCTTCTACTTACCTTATGTAATTCAATGTTGTATGTTATTAATAATAATGTAAGCCAGGATGAATGAATGAATGAATAAACTTTTATTGCATACTACAAGATGGGAAAAAAAACAGAAAACAAGACAAAAATATTACAAAATTTTTTGCTTTAGCAGTACATAGCGATCTCTTCCAGGATATGAAATGAAAGGCGAAAGTTTGTTAACTGACCCTGTACCCGGATTTCATATTTTTTATTTATTAATTATCAAAGAAGAAGAAGAATAAAGGAGAAGTTTGTTTACCATGCCATGTAGATACAAATACGAAAAATTATAACTATTTTATTTTATTCATTGCTTGACTTCAATGTGGTGATTATTACAACTTAAATAGAAACTCCGCTAATAGAACCTGCCCACCTAGTCAGTAACCTTTCTTGAAATTCCTAACTGGAGGTTTTTTATATACACTACAAGTTAGCCCTTGACGGCTATCTCACCTGGTGGAAAGTGCTGATGCTGTCTAGGATGGTGGCGGGCTAACCTGTTAGGAGTATGGTAAACCCACGCTCCTGATTGGTTCCTACGCGACATCGTGCCGGAACGCTAAATCGCTTGGCGACACGTCTATGTCAGTAGGGTGGTAACTAGCCACGGCCAAAGCCTCCCACTAGACCAGAGTCGAGCCGGGTATCGGGTAACCCAGGACCTCCAACTTTATAATGCGACAGCTCACGCACTGCGCCACGGAGATCGTCAATTCGGGTGATCTCTCATCTACGTACAATATTTCCAACGGGCATTTGTCAAATGTTGCAGCCTCCCTCTACACATACGAGTAAAAGACATCACTTGAATTAAATGGAAAAATGCAGAAAGAAAGAGTAAGAGACCAATACAATGGAGCAATTCTGTTTTACTCTTATCTCTAAACTTTACTAAGTTTAAAAGTAGTGTGTGTAGGTATACCTTATGTTTAACTTAGTGATTTTAGTTACTTTATTATGATTTTATTATTATATTTATTATGATTAATTGGTAAAGTATTATACATCAAACATTTTACATAAAACTTAAAATAAAACTTAGATTAACGAAATTAATTAATGGAAAAATATATGGACAAGTATTTCAATGTTTATACATTTGACGAACATCAAAGGTAGCTCACCTATGTGAAACCTTTCTCTGAAACCTTAGCGAGGTAAGTTGCCTACATACGTGGCATGTATAGGTACTTGGGTCACGTGAGCTCGACTAAGCTCCGGAGGTGTTTAAATTGAAGAGCATTAGATAGAGCTCCCGCTACACTTATCTAAGGAACTCTTATTAAATCCTCCTTAACTAATCCTTTACCAAGAACGTACTGTTGGCAAGTAAATTGTGAAGAAAAATATAGTTTTAAAACTTAGAACATGTTTTTTAATGTTTTAGAATGGTTTTAATATTAATTTAATGAGTAATAGTTTGAAGCTGTGATGGCCTAGTGGTAAGGGCGTCAACCTCCTAATAAGAGGTCGGCGGTTCGAATCCGAGCACGCACCTCTAACTTTTCGGAGTTATGTGCGTTTTAAAAAAAAAAATTTAATAAATTAAATAATAATAAATATTTTAAATAAATTAAAATATCACTTGCTTCAACGGTGAAGGAAAACATCGTGAAGAAACCTGCACGCCTGAGAGTTATCCATAATGTTCTCAAAGGCGTGTGAAGTCTGCCAATCCGCACATGGCCAGCGTGGTGGACCATGGCCAAACCCTTCTCATATTGAGAGGAGACCCGTGCTCTGTAGTGAGCCGGTATTGGGTTGATCATGATGAGTAATAGTTTTGAAGACCTCCATGGCGCAGTGCGTGCGTTGTCGTATTACAAAGATCATCCTGGCTTCGATACTCTGCTCTTATCTCGTGCAGGTTGGTAAACCCAGCCACCAGGCGACGGTTAGGAGCATCGCTGGGTTTTAGTGGGTATTCTGGTCGCCAGTCTGGCCGCCGGGGAGTCCCACATACGAATCGACACAGCCAACACTGCGTCGCTTCCGGAGGGGATGCGTAAACGCATTTCCCACCGGAAAGAAAAGCTCTTATCTCGTCTAGTGGGAGGCTTCGGCCGATGCTAAGTACTACCCTACTGGCAAAGATATACCATCATAGCTTGGGTATCAACTAAAAAACTTTAAAGCTTTAAATTCCGTACTCCAATAAAAAAGAAGCCTTTGCCCATATTTGGGAAACTAATTAGCTCAGGATGATACACGCTTGCATATCCATATTTAAATTTTAAATAGTTGCGCATATTTTCGCAGTAAAAGATTTTTTTGAGGTCCTGAGGGGATTAAACCGTGTAGAGTTTAGATTTGCATGCGGACGGTACCGGTAATTAGTGCGAACGCCGTACATAGCTCGCCGTACATAATGTAATTATGCATCCTACATACACCGCTCTAAAATATCCGAACAATTTGGAAGTTGCGCGGAGTTGGGACCGCAGACGTCGGCCATCTTGCCGTTGCCGTGGCAACTCACCACGAATTGTCTGTTCCGACTGTACCTGAATGTAAATAGCTCCACGTTTCTTGTTTATCGCTAAACTTGTGCTCCACACAAGTAGAAATGGGTTTCGTACCAAAAATATTGGTGTACCGTCCCGCTATAGTTTCCGAATTGTGCATAATTACCACAACCGCGAATATTCCCCTCTCGTTTAACTGAGGTTTTCATTTAGAACTTGTGATAAACAAGTGTTCGTCCCCTGTTGCAATCCCTCGCTGTTGGTGCACGATGCTTTGCGGCGACGCACCGTAGAAATTCTGACGCATTGGCGCCCTCACTGGCAGTGCGGCGCCGCAATGTTTTCTCGGCAATCGCACACGCACTGCGCCTCGGAGATCGTCAAAATGTCCGTTACATTTAATATCTAATTGAAAGGCAAATAAAGGTTGTAATCTAATTGGTTTCTACACGACATTGTGCCGGAACGCTAAATCGCTTGGCGACACGTCTTTGTCGGTAGGGTGGTAACTAGCCACGGCCGATGCCACCCACCAAACCAGACTCGAGCCGGGAATCGAAACCAGGTCCTCCAACTTTATAATCCGACAGCGCGTGCGCTGCGCCACGGAGGTCGTCGGCTTCTATAATAATAATTTAAGCTTAATAGTAGCTTAGTACACATAGTAAAACTAATTAATTTCCAGAACTAAAGTTTTTTAAGTTGTTCATGATAACCTCGAGTATCCAATATCTGGCACCTGCTTGGAGAAAATTCGGCTCCACCTAGATAGGTAACTGAGGTGGCGACATGGGGCGCTCTTGTGCCGATGTAAACTAGAAATGGGTGTTTCGGTAAGTATTTGCACGGGATCGCGAGGCGGGAGGTCTCGCCGGCCTGTCACGAGTGTGGGGTGCCAGAAGACACGGCGTGACACAGATGCACTCACTGCGCCATGACGCTATCGCTCACTGTCAAGCGTCATCAATCTCGAGAGAGCTGGTCCATCATTGCCTCCTTCAGTGAACCCGTAATAGGTTTGAAGGGCCACGGATAGGAAGAGAGAGCAGGCAGCTGTTCTCTCCCTCTCCGTAGAAGGAGAACGGGTGGTTGCGCCGATATGCGTACCTCTTAACACCCCCGCAGTCACCGGTGAGTGCACCCACGACCGCGTCGGGGTGTCAGAGTGCATGCTTACGCGATCCTTTGGCACCCCATCTGGGACGTAGGCGGCTCCGCTGTGGTTTAGTGGGTATTCTGGTTGTCCCGGAAAGAATCAAAAATCCACCGGAAGTGACCTTGCTTCAACTTACAACGCTAGTAACTTTTCTCAGCGTCACAAATATTTTGGTTTTAAGATTTTGGTTTTATTGTTGAATATATATTCAATACTGTTTTATTTTCATTTTATTAATGTTGGTTAGTGGTGCTAAGAATTTTTTTTTCGGACTGACTATTAGCTGTGCTAACCCTATTGGATGCCACAGCTTAACCGGGCTGTTTGGCGAGCTTCGGAAAGAAGCTCTGACAGAAGAAATTTTGAGCCCTAGGGCTCGAAGAAACTAAGGGAACGTCTGCCTAAGGGCGCCTCCTGTGAGGCCAAACCTCGGCTTAGGCGACGTTTGGGATAACGGGGGGGTCGGACGATGAGTGGTCCGTACGTCTCCGAGGCCGTGGAGGGAACCCACGCCCGGATAACGTAAGATAGCTAACTAAGATAGTAGCGGGCTACGTAATTAGGGGTATTGTAAGACCTTATTCGATATTAGTTTCTACGCGACATCGTGCCGGAACGCTTAATCGCTTGGCGACAGGTCTTTGTCGGTACAAAAGTCACTTAGGATACAGCAATTAACAGTAATATCGATCGATAGATCGTAATGTGTAATTACGAGACGTTGTTTACTCATTCCATGAATTTGTATTTAAGGTGGGTAGTTCTGGATAATATGTTCCGATAGCTTAGTTTTAAATACATGAATTGAGTTTATATGTTTTAAAGGTAACTAGCCACGGCCGAAGACCAGACTCGAGCTCCAATCTCCTCCAACGTTGCGCCACGGAGGTCGTGGTCCTATTCTTCAATACATTTGCGCTTAAATTGTATGTTATCCAATCCACATAATATGACCTATATGTTTAGTATTTTACTCAAATTTAATATTTAATTGACACATTTATGTATTAAATTTCAAGAATACATATATAACTTAAAATAAAACTTAGATAAACCTAAAACTAAAAATCTTAAAAAATAAATAAATATTTAACATCATAACTAAAATATATTATTAAAAGGAGTCCCTTTAGGCAAGGTTCCGAAGATACTGGCAGCGTTCCCTCTTTGAATGGTTAGACTAATTCTTTGTCCGAGGTAGCTGGCAGCTCTTTGGTACCCTGTGATGTGGACTAACCTTTTTGCTATTTCCTTAAAAAAGCCTTAGAGCGCTAGGACCCCACGGACCAAGGGTCTCGACACCGAATGGGACAAAATCATATTCGGAGCCTAGACCCCTGTATTTGCATGTTTAGTATATATGTCTATATCCCAGTTATACTCTTAGCTACCCAATGCTTTGTCAACCACAACGTATCTCTAGAGTACGGAGTTTCCATTACTTGTGGTGCATTTCCCTAACACAGGTGGTAATGGCGTCGGCCCTTCAGTTCACTGAGAGGAACCACAATAGAGGGGTACGCATCACACGTCCTTTCATCACGTGCTAAGGAGCGAAGGGCATGCGCCCACAAGCACGAACCAAATACTTTTGGATGTGCCTTGCCGAACCTAAAATATTTTCTATATATATATATATATATATATATATATCTATCTTGTGTTTTTTATGTACAATTATATGATATATGCGCGGATTGTTTAAGAA
The DNA here is from genome assembly GCA_928268935.1 of Lasiommata megera. Classification (NCBI taxonomy): domain Eukaryota; kingdom Metazoa; phylum Arthropoda; class Insecta; order Lepidoptera; family Nymphalidae; genus Lasiommata; species Lasiommata megera. Next base: position 5,106,607 of record OV743321.1, read on the forward strand.
AATGGAGACAAAACATGGTATCGTTTTGGTTTAGTAGGAGGCTTCAGCTGTGGCTAGTCACCACCTTACCGACAAAGACAAATCGCCAAGCGATTTAGCGTTCCGGCACAATGTGACGTAGAAACCAATTAGGAGTATGGGTTAACCCTAACAAATTAACCCGCTACATTCTTAGACTGTGTCCCACTTATCTAGAGTTAAAACTACGTTACATCTGCACTTTGGTATAACAAATATTGCTGTCCTTGATCAAGAGTCTTGTGATTGGTCAAACGCATGTCTCAGACTTGAATGCAGATCAGTTTGGTCTTCGTTTAAGGCGCTCAATAGCTGTACGAATTCGTTTAGACGTCATGTGATTTTTTTTTTTTTTTTTATCCACTGCAAGTTAGCCCTTGACGGCAATCTCACCTGATCGTAAGTGATAATGCAGTCTAAGATGGTAGCGGGCTAACCTGTTAGGGGTATGGTAAACCCACACTCCTAATTGGTTTCTACGCGACATCGTGCCGGAACGCTTAATCGCTTGGCGACACGTCAAATATATAATATATAAAAGATTGATACTACCTTGCCACATCCAAAGCGTTCTCGTTCAACGTGACAGTACTGGGTGTATACGAGAGAGGGAGGCAACGCGTGGACAGGCATTCGAAATGAAGAGTGCTTACAACTAGTCTGTCCTCCGCTATCCCAATGTATGGAGATAGACTTTTTGACTTTTTTCTCTACTTTTACCGGTTTTCGATGAAATCATCATGATCAACGCATTACCGGCGGTTAAGCAGCTAAACTAAGTATCGCATACCTATAGCAAACCGAGCACAAAAAGACTCCGATACATGTCGGGGGATTTAGATTTAAAAAAAAACCGGCTCACTACAGAGCACGGGTCTCTTCACAATATGAGAAGGGCTTGGTCAAATTCCACCACGCTGGCCATGTCATTGGCAGACTTCACACGCCTTTGAGAACATTACGGGGAACTCTCAGGCATGCAGGTTTCCTCACGATGTTTTCCGTCATCGTTGAAGCAAGAGATATTTTTATTGCTTAAAAACGCACATAGCTTCGAAGAGTTAGAGGTGCGTGCCCGGGATCGAAACCCCTACCTCTAATTAGGAGGCTAACGCCCTAAGCATTAGGCTATTACAGCTTCTCAATAAAATGCTTGATTATATAACAGGTTATCTATTTAAAACTTACAATATTAATAATCATGCTGTAAATCTTAAATTCAAATTCAAAATAATCTTTATTCAAATAGTCGACGTCGTCAAATGCACTTTTGACGCGTCAATAATTTACATAGTAGTTATTTCATGGTGATAACCATATTAGTAAACTTAAAACTAAAGCTACGAGGGTTCCAAACGCGCCCCGGTCTAAGAAGAAGCCCACAACAAACTTAGCCGGGTTTTTTTTAATGTTTATATATATAAATAGTATGTCATACTGTAAAAATAATTTATGACTGGAGTCATAGAATCATTTATTCTATAAAATAAAACGTCACAAATAGAGTTTAATCAAATCATTTAATATTCGCTTAAGTTCTACATATTTTGTAACAACATATATGGCACTGGTTTTGAAATAGAACACACGAATACAAAGTAATATTAAAATTCCAAAACAATCGGAGTTTATTTCTCTAGATGTTCTACACCCAAGCACCGGACTTTGGTTAGTCTATGTGCTTTGAAGCTGTGATAGCCTAGTGGTTAGGACGTCCGCCTCTTAATCAGGGGTCGGGGGTTCGAACCCGGGCACGCACCTCTAAATTTTGAGAGTTATGTACGTTTTTAAGCGATTAAAATATCACTTGCTTCAACGTTGAACGAAAACATCATGAGGAAACCTGCACGCCTGAGAGTTCTCCGTAATGTTCTCAAAGGCGTGTGAAGTCTGCAAATCCGCATATGGCCAGCGTGGTGGACTATGGCCAGACCCTACTCGTATTGAAAGGAGACCCACGCTCTGTAGTAAGCCGGCAATGGGTTGATAATGTAGTCTATCTCCACACTGACAGAGCGGGTAGTGCAGTCCTCATATCTCGGGGAAGCAGGCGTCCCGCGAGTGATGGCGGCCAGTGTAATATTGAAATACCACGCCGAATGCTACAATATAGCTTTAAATATGTTACGTTTAGATATAGAATATTCAAGATTTTCTGTTACCTGAAAATCTAGCTTGCATTTTAAAATTCAAAATTCAAAATAATCTTTATTCAAATAGTCCTTTAAAAGGCGCTTTTGACGCGTCAATAATTTACATAGTAGTGATTTGATGGTGATAACTACATTCGTAAACTTAAAACTAAAGCTATGAGGGTTCCAAACGCGCCCCGGTCTAAGAAGAAGCCCACAACAAACTTAGCCAGTTTAGGTTTTTGACAACCTCAGTGGCGCAGTTATAAAGTTGGAGGTCCTGGGGTCGGTTTCCGAATCGATTCTGGTCTGGAGGCCGTGGCTAGGTTCCACCCTACCGGCAAAGACGTGTCGCCAAGCGATCTAGCGTTCCGGCACGATGTCGCGTAGGAAAAATTAAGAGTGTCGGTTTACCATACCCCTAACAAGTCAGCCCGATTCCATCTTAGACTGCATCATTACCAGCTGAGATAGCCGTCAAGGGCACATTTGTAATGTATAAAAAACTAGCTGACGCCCGCGACTTCGTCTGCGTTGAGTAAGCGTGTGTGAAAGTGTTTTTGTTTGTCTCCCAATCACGAACCAATTACACCTTGTGTCCGATAAAACCCAAATATCTTACGGAACCCTATTTTTTTCCAAAATAAAATTTAGCCTATGTAACTTGTGGATAATGTAGCTTTCGAATGGTGAAAGAATTTTTAAAAACGGTCCAGTAGTTTTTGAGCCTGTTCATTACAACCAAACAAACAAAGTTTTCCTCTTTATAATATTATATATTATAGTGTAGATAACGTTCTCTATATCTATAGTTTTGAAATCTGTTGTTGAGACATTCGAGATATATACGTGAATAATTTGTCTATCTATCTAATCCAATATAGTTACTCTTATATAGATTGTTTTTAATAATTAAGGTATGTTAAAGAATATATAACTTCGGAGATGTGTGGGCTGGCATAACGGAAAATGGTTCCAAAAAATAAACATACTGATAATAAATATGAGATTGTGATGATGTTGTTTTTTGTTTTCATGTGAGTCTTTTAATTGACGATAATCGAAACACAACCTTACATGTATAAGACGGGACAACGTATCCTCGTTCCGGAATTGTTTTGAGAAATTTCCGAAATAAAAACCCATTATATATTTTTCCTTAAAGCAATATCATATATTATATTAGAAGTAAGGCAATACTATATTTATTCTTATAAAAGGAGCGGAATTCAACAAATATATGAGAGCGAAATGTTGAGTTTTCTGCCCTGCTTCTCCATGTAAAATTTAACTACGCCTAATCTCCGACTCTTCCTTCAGCGTAGTTTTCTGAAAAAGATATATAGGTACTTACAAAGTTTTCTTTTGACATATTATAGATAACTTATTGCTACTATGAAACTATTTTTATAAAACATAAGCTTATAGAAAAATCGTATAACGATATTAAGGATTTTATAAACGATTTTTTTTTTTTAAACGCACATAACTCCGAAAATTTAGAGGTACGTGCCCGGATTCGAACCGCCGACCTCTGATTAGGAGGCTGACACCCTAACTACTAGGTTATCACGTCTTCGCTTTTAAAAAAAATTAAATATCACTTGCTTCAACGGTGAAGGAAAACATCGTGAGGAAACCTGCACGCCTGACAGTTCTCGTGGTGGACTATGGCCAAACCCCTCTCATATTGAGAGGAGACCCGTGCTCTGTAGCGAGCGGTAATGGGTTAACCATGAAACGATAAAAAAGCTTGCCTGTGAATTGCTATATCTTCATAGCTAATTGTAATTTATTATAGATCATCGGAGATGACGATAACAAAAAAAAACCAACTAACTTTGATTTGGACTTCTTCTTAAACCTTCTTAGCTTTAGTTTAAAGTTGGCGAGTGTAGTTATCACCATCACCTCACGAATTAAAATAATTAATAATATATTATATATGAACGCTTCATAAATGCCTGTAATAAGTTTACATGAATTAACCCACTTTTAAATTGAATTTTGAAATACACAATACATTTAAACAACAAATGAAAAAGTGACTGTCTTATTGATGCTGAATAACTTATAACTAACTACAACCGTTGCTGAAAGGTACCCAGAACCCTTAAACCACTAGTAGCTCTAGCTTTTGACGAACTCCGTGACGCAGCGCGCGCGCTGTCGCATTTTAAAGTTGGAGGTCCTGGGTTCGATTCCCGGCTCGAGTCTGGTCTGGTGGGAGACTACGGTCGTGGCTAGTTACCACCCTACCAACAAAGACGTGTCGCCAAGTGATTTAGCGTTCCGGCACGATGTCGCTTAGAAACCAGTTAGGGGCGTGGGTTTACCATAGTCCTAACAAGTCAGCCCGCTACCATCCTCGACAGCATCATCACTTACCACCAGGTGAGATAGCAGTCAAGGGCTAACTTGTAGTGTGTACATTAGTGAGTACATTTTAACCGCTTACCTCATTCCCCGTTGCCATAGAAACCCCATAAAGCTTAATAACGTCCCGAAACCAATCAAATGACGCTACATCAACTATCCGAGATTGAATTGCGAATCTCCGTAATATATCAAAGGTAATCCGTTTAAGTTTAAGGGGCACTATATATCATGATAGTACATACTACATAGCCTCCCTGTTTGGTCGCCTAAGCAGGGAGGCGAGCGCATGTTTAGGAGTATGGCCGAAGCGATAAGCGAAACATAATACGTATAGAAGACATCCAATAAATATCTCTTTACTATTGTTTCTATTTATTTATTCGAAGCGCCAACATTATACGTAAAAATATGGACATTTTAATATCCTTGGGTGCTATACACACATATTTTTTATGCACTACAAGTTAGTCCTTGACGGCTATCTCACCTGGTGGTCAGTGATGATGCAGTCTAGGATGGTAGCGGGCTGAGCTGTTAGGAGTATGGTAAACCCACGCTCCTAATTGATTTCTGCGCGACATCGTGCTGGAACAGTAAATCGCTTGGCAATACCTCATAGCCGGTAGGGTGGTAACTAGCCACGGCTGAAGCCTCCCACCAGACCATACTCGAGCCGGGAATCGAATCCAGGATTTCGCAACTTTATAATGCGACAGCGCACATACTGCGCCACGGAGGTCGTCAAATATGCTATGTATACCGAATTGAACCCAGGACCATCATTATTAGTGGACTTCGGCCGTGACTAGTTACAACTGTACCGACAAACGCGTAAATTGTGTAAGTTGTGACTCGTGCCAGGAATCGAACTTAGGACCTCCCACTGTATTATGCGACAGCGCGAGGTCGTCAACATAGATATTGTGCGTACAGTACGGTTAAAAGCGTGTATTATTTTTAATGGAGTCGCTCTCGCTCGTCGCTCGAGCAGCAATCTTTGTTCGTCAACTAAGCAGGGTGTGGGTGGCAGAGGGGGTAACATTTCCCTGTTTGAAGGCACACGTAGCAAAGGGAAATCCTGTACAGGACAGAGCTCTAAAATTGCCCGCTTGTGCTGCTCAGGTATCTAATGTACGGATCGCAAAGTAAATTGACAACCTATACGTATGTTTCGCCTAGATGGGTGTATGTTAGTGTATCGAGGTTTGAATGTGTGTGTGTGTGTGTGTGTATTTGTGTGTGTGTGTTTTTTTGTGTGTGTTTTATTTATAAAACGTAAGCTTGTAGAAAAGTCCTATTATAGTGTAAAGGATTACGTAAATGATAAACAGGCATGGGTGTGAAATGTTGCTCTAATAAGATAGCTCTTAATGTGATTTTAAGTGGCATGTGAGATGGTGATAACAAAAAGAAAATCTACCTGGCTATGTTTGTTGAGGGCTTCTTCTTAGACCGGGGCGCGTTTGGAACCCTCATAGCTTTAGTTTTAAGTTTACGAATGTAGTTATCACCATCAAATCACTACTTTGTAAATTATTGACGCGTCAAAAGCGCCTTTTAAAGGACTATTTGAATAAAGATTATTTGAATTTGAATTTATTTGAACAGATTTATCGCATGTATATGCATCTATGTTTATATTAAACACCGCCTTTTCTATATCCCAGCTTAAAGGTAGACTGGAAGAGCTTGCTCATTAGCGATAAGACACACCCTTTTGTACCTTCATTTAGTTAATTTTAAATTTGTTATCTATTCTCATATAATAATATAATATACGGAAATGTAAATTGGATGATACGGTTACATTGAAATTTTAATAACTACAACATAATAAGTAATAGAATAAATGGCTTTTAATTTTTATTTTTATTTATCTATTCACAACGTTTTTCTGAAATAGACAATAAAGTATTAACATACAATTGATAGCATAGCATTGTTCTGTAATAATACTATGTTATCAACTAGTCCCGATGAAGTCATAAGTATGCGTTTAAAATCAAAACTACTTAGCTTGTAAGATTTTGTAACACTGTAACTAAAACAAAATTAATACTGACTATTGCTCGGTACTCCGAATATTAATTCATACTGAACTGAAATTAAACCTTACCTAACTATATGTATGTATGTATCTTAAATAAAAATAACGTCGCCACTAAAAATTCTATAATTTTTTGCTGAAAACACACTTGATGGCCAGTGATAATGCAAACCATGGAGCGTTTGCCTATAAGATACATTTTCTTGATTTTAAGTTGATATTATAATTTGGCGATTGAATTTTTTTTTATACACCACAAGTTAGCCCTTGACGGCATCTCATCTGATAGTAAGTGATGATGCGGTCTAAGATGGTAGCGGACTAACCCGTAAGCGCGTACTCCTAATTGGTTTCTACACGACATCGTGCCGGAACGCTAAATCGCTTGGCGACACGCCGTTGTCGGTAGGGTGGTAACTAGCCATGGCCGAAGCCTCCCACCAGACCAGACTCGAGCCGGGAATCGAACCCAGGACCTCCAACTTTAAAATTCAACAGCGCAACGCGCTGCGCCACGGAGGTCGTCAAAAATGATTCGATATTCATTGTATACGGTGAAGGTTTTGACGACCTCCGTGGCGCAGCGCGTGCGCTGTTGCATTTTAAAGTTGGAGGTCCTGGGTTCGATTCCCGGCTCGAGTCTGGTCTGGTGGGAGGCTTCGGCCGTGGCTAGTTCCCACCCTACCGACAAAGACGTGTCGCCAAGCGATTTAGCGTTCCGGCACGATGTCGCGTAGAAACCAATTAGGAGTGTGGGTTTACCATGCCCCTAACAGGTTAGCCCGCTACCATCCTAGACTGCATCATCACTTACCATCAGGTGAGATTGCCGTCAAGGGCTAACTTGTAGTGGATAAAAAAAAAAAAAAAGGTATACAATAAAAAAATTGTTACGTACGCTAACATTGTTCTGTGCTAACCGTACGTACATGTTGAGTATAGGTACACACGACCGCGATCTGTGATTAAACAGACTGATTGCGAACACCGGCGTGTTTATCTTAAACCTGCACCCACAACCGATACGGCTTTACGACACGTTGTCAAAGACACACGTGGAATTGCAATCGCACTACTATTTTTAATGTCGTTTCGACAACCTCCATGGCGCAGCGCGTGCGCTGTCATTTGTCTATGTGTATGTCTGTGTGTATACTATCAATCCGACACCCCAGCCCTCTCGTAGTTGCAACTTCTTTTTACTCCCCTGACCTCAGCGCTCATCTCCGAAACAGGGAAACCTAAACTTATCCTTCACGACCCTGACAATCAGATAACTACTGTACCACCTACAACACAAACATACGCTATACACCGTCTTCGCCGGCGAAGACGAGGTCCCCGCTATCTTACGTCATCCGGACGTGGGCTCCATCCACGGCCTCGGAGACGTACGGACCACTCACTGTCCGAGCCCTCGTTATCCCAAACGTTGCCTAAGCCGAGGTTCGACCTCACAGGAGGCGCCCTTAGGCAGACGTTCCCTTAGTTTCTTCGAGCCCTAGGGCTAAAAATTTCTTGTGGCAGAGCTTCTTTCCGAAGCTTGCCAAACACTCCGGTTACGCTGTCGCAACCAATAGAGTTAGAACAGCTAATAGTCAGTCCAAAAAAAAAAATGTATGTTTAGTATTAGGGGGTATCATCATCATCATCATGAACAACCCATTACCGGCTCACTACAGAGCACGGGTCTCCTCTCAATATGAGAAGGGTTTGGCCATAGTCCACCACGCTGGCCAAGTGCGGATTGACAGACTTCACACGCCTTTGAGAACATTATGGAGAACTCTCAGGCGTGCAGGTTTCCTTAAGATGTTTTCCTTCACCGTTGAAGCAAGTGATATTTTAATTGTTTAAAAACGCACATAGCTCCGAAAAGTTAGAGGTGCGTGTCCGGATTCGAACCGCCGACCTCTGATTAGGAGGCTGACGCCCTAACCGCTATCACCGCTTCGCAGGTTAGGGGGTATATCCAAACTAAAAACCACCTCACGCTAATTTATCCAGACGCCCGGGGAAGCGTGGGCCTTTTTTTTTTCTCGCCGGGAAAGCGTGGGCCGAACCCAACCTAACCTAACTTGGCGTAGAAATCTACGCTTCCTTGTCATAACAAAAGGAACTAAAATCTTCGTGTATTATTTATTTACACCAATACGTGCCTAAGAATGATAATCAATGGGCAATCGATAAGGCATTTCCGACACGTCAATGTCAAACAGCGCCAACATCTTTTGTCGGGTCGATGGGAAAAAATAACCACCGTCTACCATCGACGCAACCCCATCGACTTTTTCTCTATACAACTCATTTAAATCTCTCACAGCGGAATCATCCCCTGCTTTGCCTGCGATGCACCTTGTTGCAAATTAAGGATTCAACCCCATAAAAAATATGACCCCAAAGAATCATGGGTGCACAAAAAAAGTTTTTATCTTTTTTTTTTTCTCTATTGCACTTTATTGAAATGAGACACCGGGGTCGAATATAAAATTGGTCTTTTTATGCACCGTGAAAGGGTTAGACACGTCTGTATTGAAAGGGTTTTTTTTATTTAATTTAGTAAGGGCACAAAGGGCCGTCGCTACTGCGGTTCGGGATGCTTCGTTATGACAGTGTTAAAGTTGGATTTGTGTTTGGAATTATGTCAAAAAAGATAACAATTTTGAAGAGCTTAGATACTTAATCACTTTAGAATGGCGATGTATCATCATATCACATTAAAAAACAAAAAATATTGCTCTAATAAGATAGCTCTTAATATAATTTTGAGTGGCATGGTGATAACAAAAGAAAATTTACCTGGCCAAGTTTGTTGTGGACTTCTAGACCGCGTTTGGAAGCCTCATAGCTTTAGTTTTAAGTGCACCAATGTAGTTATCACCATCAAATTACTACTATGTAAATTATTGATTCGTCAAAAGTGCCTTTTAAAGGACTATTTGAATAAAGATAGGGTTCCAAACGCGTCCTGGTCTAAGAAGAAGCGCCAACAAACTTAGCCGGTTTTTTTTTCTTATCATCATCTCACATAATCCCTAATAAATTATAGTACCTATGGAGATAGAACAATTCACACCCAAGCTTTTTTATCGTTTATATAATCCTTAATATCGTAATATGGTTTTTCTATAAGCTTTCGTTTTATAAAAACTTGGAACTTATTGATAGACATCTCCAAGATATCAATAGGTTATTTATTATGAAATAAAATACAATTACCTTTGAATAAGTTACTCATTTTGTGCAGCCTACTAAACGGTACAAGTTTACTTTTGAATTGAATTTGAATTTATACCACATAACTTCCTTCCTGCCCAAGGGACGGAGTTAGTCATAAAGCTTTTCCAAAGTACATAGGAAGGTTGAATTGAATAAAGATTATTTGAATTAGAATTAGAATTAGAAAATAAGCGGTCATCGTCCAAGCACTTTGTATTAAGAATTAATAATAATATTTATATTTCTAATCATGGGTAATTTTGTTTTCTTCGCTTTTTTCTGAATTTCTGATCTTCTTTTAATGTGTTATCTTTTTTGTTGATTATTTTAATTAAGGTAGATTAGCTTATGTTTTATTGTTTTTTTTTTGTTTTTACCACTACAAGTTAGCCCTTGACGGCAATCTCACCTGATGGTAAGTGGTGGTGCAGTCTAAGATGGTAGCGGGCTAACCTGTTAGGGGCATGGTAAACCCACACTCCTAATCGGTTTCTACGCGACATCGTGCCGGAACGCTTAACAGCTTAACGACACGTATTTGTCGGTAGCGTGGTAACTAGCCACAGCCGAAGCCTTCCACCAGACTCGAGTTAGGAATCGAACTCAGGACCTCCAACTTTAAAATGCAACAGCGCACGCGCTGCGCCACTGAGGTCGAGATTTATATATTGCGCCGTTACCCTTATCTATTATTTACTTCTAAAATAATAGATAAGGGTAATGGCAACCCCAAGGGTTGTCTGGATCAGATTGCTTAAGCAATAAGACCGCCTTTGCATATTCATGTGTCAAGTTTTCCATGTTGTTGTTTCTTTAAGATTTGTTTGCAATAAAAAGTATCTATCTATCTATCTATATTTACTAGTATTCATAATTCCTCTTATATAATCCAAAATCATCATCATCATCATCATGATCAACCCATTACCGCCTCACTACAGAGCACGGGTCTCCTCTCAATATGAGAAGGGTTTGGCCATAGTCCACCATGCTGGCCATGTGCGGATTGGCAAACTTCACATGCCTTTGAGAACATAATGGAGAACTCTCAGGCGTGCAGGTTTCCTCACGATGTTTTTCTTCACCGTTGAAGCAAGTGATATTTTAATTTTTTTTTTAAACGCACATAACTCCGAAAAGTTAGAGGTGCGTGCCCGGATTCGAACCGCCGACCTCTGATTAGGAGGCTGACGCCCTAACCACTGGGCTATCACAGCTTAATCCAAAATACTGTCTATTAATTTAGCGTTTAGCTTTTGCGTAGTTATTTTGCTTGAATTGCTTATTATGTGAATTTTTTATGACCCTTAGCCGAGTAACTCTGCGCCTTCGTCAGAGTTTAACAAATCTAAATCACCGTCACCCGAAGTCAATGGCATAAGGACACTCGAGTATTGGGAGCGATAGTTATCTGTACAAATAAAGCCCTCGACTCCGGCTGTAGGTGCCTATAAAGCGGGAGGCATGGAGTGTGAAATTTATAGATGCTATCTGCCACCCATTGTGTTTTCGGTGACATCTGTATTTCTGTTTTTAACCGACTACGGACAGAAGCTATAGTCATGCGAGTATGTTGGTTTATTAACACATAAACTAACAAATAAACTTAATCATCATGATCAACCCATTACCGACTCACTACAGAGCACGGGTCTCCTCTCAATATGAGCAGGGTTTGGCCATAGTCCACCACGCTGGCCATGTGCGGATTGGCAGACTTCACACGCCTTTGAGAACATTATGGAAAACTCTCAGGCGTGCAGGTTTCCTCACGTTGTGTTCCTTCACCGTTGAAGCAAGTGATATTTTAACTGTTTAAAAACGCACATAACTCCGAAAAGTTAGAGGTGCTTGCCCGGATTCGAACCGCCGACCTCTGATTACGAGGCTGACGCCCTAACCACTAGGCTATCACCGCTTTTTAACTATCTATTGATTTAATATATTAACTAAAAACCCACGTGTACCTATGTTTGAGACATTTGATAATCAGAGGATTACGAGGCTGACGCCCTAACCACTAGGCTATCACAGCTTCGAGTGTATATCACCATCACGAATATGAAAAACGTGTTATATATGAACGATTTATTAATGCCTGTAATAGGTTTACACCAATAAAGGTGTTTTTTTTGATTTATTTAACTGGCCTCTAACACTACAAACAAAACTCACTCATGCTGAACATCAATTCGGAACAAACAAATCCCTAAAAGCACATAAATTTCGCGTAACCCGTCGACGTCCGCATGTTTTCTAAACTGCGCCGCCGCGTCACTCCCCATACATTGGCGGGGCATACGCTATTTACCAATAACCCGACTGACCCCTAACCTCTCTACCTAAATATGACCTGCCGGACTTACCCCTGGTCATTGTGCGTCGAATTAATCGGCTGGTATGCCCATTGTATGGCCAGCGCCCGCCCGGGATCGTCGTGGGGCTATTGTGTTCGTATTAAAACTTTTTAAGTGTCCCCTTCCCGGGGTTTTAGATAGGAACTGGTTTGCGAATTTTTTCGTCCGGCAGCAGTGGAAACGGGTTTTGTTATTATGTACGATTTATTACGAATTTCCGCATATCCGTGCGGCTGTTACGAAGTATTCCAAAGGTATTTTAGGGTTTCACATATCACGTGAGATTGCCGTCAAGGGCTAACTTGTAGTGGATAAAAAATACGTTCTTAGTATTATTTTGACGACCTCTGTAGCGCATTATAAAGTTGGAGGTCCTGGGTTCGATTCTCGGATCTGCTCTGGTGGGAAGCCTCGGCCGTGGCTAGTTACCACCCTACCGAGAAAGACGTGTTCCGACACATGTCGCGTAGAAACCAATGAAGAGTTTGGTTCTACCATACCCTTAATGTGATACCCTTAGAGTGAGCTATAAGAGTTTTTAAAAACCCCTAATCGAAGTTGCGAGCATCGACTAGTATAAATCTAAAATGTATGTATGTAATGTAAAAATTTTGTTCCTAATTAGCTCAAAGAATGTTGTCTTATGGAGAGTAATATAATCCTTAATATCGTAATACATTTTCTATAAGCTTTCAATTCTGGATATTTAAAATAAAGTTAACATTTCACTATAGGTAGATAGATATGGGTGGATAAAAAAGGGATTGATCTATGATGAAAAGAATTTAAATATTGAATTATGCAAATTCGCAGCCGGATGCATTTCCCGATCTCTATCTATTGATCTACAAAATATTATTACCAGCGGTTTGCTATTGCAACATTATTTGTTGCCATATTCAAATTTCGCGCAAGCCAAGGGCCAACCGGCAGATGTTCTACTTTCGACTTGCAATGTTGTTTATTAAAAAAATCTTTTGTGGCCATTTAAAAAAAGTAAAACTTTCTAACAATGCGCCATGCAAATTAGAAAGGCGCTCCTACGAAGAAGGGCATATAGCAATATTATTGCTGTGCAATTTTGATTGTTATTATCTAGCCGGGTTCGACTATTTTCATCTGATAATACTGTGACGTGCAAATATTATTTTTATTTGAAACAGCTTTAAGGGATTTTCATCTTTATAATCGAAGCAGTAACGAATAAAATGGGTTGGTTTGGATGGAAAATTTGCATAAGCATCGCGCACCTTTCGTTGATCCATTCTATGGCAGTTTGACTGACAGGGTTTAGCGTGAATGAAATTTGAATCACGGATAAAGAATCATTTACTTATGTTATATATTAATTTAAGGATAAGTACAAATGTACTTATCCTATGTCACAATGACTTATCGACAATAACTAAAATATCCAAAATAATATCTAAATAAAACAGGTCATAAATAAGTCTTTACTATTAGTATTAGTATTATAAGCTGTGATAGCCTAGTGGTTAGGGCGTCAGCCTCCTAATCAGAGGTCGGCGGTTCGAATTCGGGCACGCACCTCTAACTTTCGGAGTTATGTGCGTTTTTAAAAATAATATTCTCGACTATTTAGAATAGAATAAGTAGAATAGAAAACATTTATTTATTAAAACACAATTACAAATATACAACACATAAGACTTCGAAACAGAGTTACTTATATTCCTAATACTAATCATCATGATCAACCCATTACCGGCTCACTACAGAGCACGGGTCTCCTCTTAATATGAGAAGGGTTTGGCCATAGTCCACCGTGCAATGTGCGGATTGGCAGACTTCACACGCCTTTGAGAACATTACGGAGAACTCTCAGGCGTGCAGGTTTCCTCACGATGCTTTCCTTCACCGTTGAAGCAAGTGATATTTTAATCGCTTGAAAACGCACATAGCTTCGAAAAGTTAGAGGTGCGTGCCTGGTTTCTAACCCCGACCTTTTATTAGGAGGCGGACGTCCTAACCACTAGGCTATCACAGCTTGCACTAGGCTATCACAGCTTGTAACTAGGCTATTACAGCCTGTAACTAGGCTATCATAGCTTGTAACTAGGCTGTCACAGCTTGCACTAGGCTATCACAGCTTGTAACTAGGCTATCACAGCTTGTTTTTTTCATAGATTCCATTATTTAGACAACTGTTTACTGAACCATCAGAGTTTTTATAGTCTATAGTCTATCATATGTTAATCTATCAATTGAAACAAGCGCGTTGATTTCGTTATTGTAAAGTACACAATTGAGTCAGATTATTTATTTGCAATCAAACACCCGTGAACTTTTGTAAACTGGATTGCGATAATAGAATTCATACAAATAGCTACGCCGCTACGCGCAAATCCTTGCGAAATAAAGCACGCACTGGAAAAACGAGAATTTCTTGTTGGTGTCGCCCCAAAACTTGTTTTATGTACCACGCGCCGTATTGTGCAATCTTTTCTAATGAATCTAAATCAAGGGGAAAATTTTTGCGCCGGCGACACTGGTTTCATCGGCATTGTCGAATGGACTTGAACGGTTAGCGAATTATTGAATTAGCTGATAATTGCCGCAGCAGTCGTAAATTATGTTATGAATGATAGCCTAGTGGTTAGGGCGTCAGCCTCCTAATCAGAGGTCGGTTTGAATCCGGGCACGCACCTCTAACTTTTCGGAGTTATGTGCGTTTTTAAACAATTGAAATATCACTTGCTTCAACGGTGAAGGAAAACATCGTGAGGAAACCTGCACGCCTGAGAGTTCTCCATAATGTTCTCAAAGGCGTGTGAAGTCTGCCAATCCGCACGTTTCCAGCGTGGTGGACTATGGCCAAACCCTTCTCATATTGAGAGGAGACCCGTGCTCTGTAGAGAGCCGGTAATGGCTTGATCATGATGATGGGACATCAATAACTTCAAAGCTTTTATAAAATGTAAGCTTACAAATTTTTTTTTAAGATATGGCCTGGGCGTGATTTCTCCTGACTCCATAGCTTATTATAATTAATCGTTGACTATTTGAGACGGTGATAACTAAAAAACTCTTCTAAGTTTGTTTTGGGCTTCTTATTAGTCCTAGACACGTTTTGAACCCTAGTTTAGCTTTCGTTTTAAGTTAACGAATGTAGTTATCACCATAGAATTTGAATAATGGAAAATATGTAATATGTTATATAAACGCTTCATGGTATTAAGCATTAGGTTTACATGAGTCAAAAAAAATTATATGATTAAATGAAAGCCTATTTGATTAAAAAAACGTGGGTAAGAATAGTTTCTCCTAAATACTTTGAAGTGACAATGTGAGATGTGATAATAAAATTAATACCCGACATAAATAAATAGCAAAAAAGTTAGTCGACATCACAGGGGACCGAAGAGCTGCCAGCTACCTCGGACAGAGAATTAGTCTAGCAATTCAAAGGGGGAACGCTGCCAGTATCTTCGGAACCTTGCCTAAAGGGACTCCTTTTAATAATATATTTTAGTTATGATGTTATATATTTATTTATTTTTTAAGATTTTTAGTTTTAGGTAAATCTAAGTTATATTTTAAGTTTTATACCCGGCTAATATGATTTTTGGCTTACCAACAGACCAGGATCCGTTTGCAACCCTTATAGCTTTAGCTGTAAGTTAAACAATGTAGGTATCTACATATTTATTATCATCTTCAGCGACTACTTTGAATTAGAATTACAATAAAACGAAAGGACGAAACGAAAAATCATATTACGATATTAGATAAGCATTATATAAACGATAAAAAAAGCTAGGGTGTGAATTGCTCTATCTCCATAGGTACTATAATTTATTATTGATTATGTAAGATGGTGATAAAAAAAAATCCGGCTATGTTTGTTATGGGCTTCTTCTTAGGCCTGGGCGCGTTTGGAACCCTCATAGCTTTAGTTTTAAGTTTACGAATATAGTTATCACCATGAAATAACTACTATGTAAATTATTGACGCGTCAAAAGTGCCTTTTAAAGGAGTATTTTGACACACCTATTGGAGCTTACTCTAGCAAATAATAATAGAATTTCTCTGAACACATTACGTTAAGAGTAAAGAGGTTACGATTGATGTGACTCTATGGTCTGTGACTCTTGAAAATGGAACGCGCAATTTGGCGCCAAAATTCGGCATGTCGTTCAGACCGCGCCTCACATACTCGCCCCGCCCCACACACGGCGGCCAATCGCACGAGTCTAAACACCCTCGCGCCACACGCATATTGATCTGCGGACACAGCTCGAACCGTTTACATTTCGACATATCACACTAAACACTGACAAACAATAAAATGTGCCGGCTACACACACTAATTTCAACTCTCTGTATTGGTGATAAAGTTGTAAATAGCTTGATAATTTGAATGACACTTACGACTCCACTATTTCTAATAGGGTGTAATTTATAATCCTATCTCGCTAAGCGAAACTTGATCTTAGTTCTGCTTCGATAAGGTTCTTTTTGAATAATTTCGAAAATATTCAAAAATTGACAATTATCATGCTTAATTCAAGTAACTTATTTAAACCTGCACATGGTATTCATTGACCTTGAAAAAGCATATGACAGAGTTCCCCGTGAGGTTTTGTGGTGGTCTATGAAAAGGAAAGGAGTGCCGGGGAAGTATGTGAGTCTTGTGAAAGAGATGTATAGAAAAGCGACCACGTACGTCCGGTCAGAAGCTGGCGTTACTGGCATGTTCAGTGTGGAAGTGGGCTTGCACCAGGGATCGGCTTTGAGCCCTTACTTGTTCCTCCTGGTAATGGATGCTCTTACATCAAACATACAGGAGGAAGCACCCTGGTGCATGTTATTCGCTGACGACATTGTTCTTGTCGGAGAGGATGCGTCTGAGGTCCAGAGCAGATTGGCAAAATGGCAACATAAATTAGAGAGCGTGGGCCTAAAGATAAGCCAAACGAAAACTGAACATATGTTTTGTGATTTTGGCGGCCCCTCTCGTTTCTCCGAAATTGCCTTAAATAGTGTATCCCTACCAGTCTGCTCGGATTTCCGGTACCTCGGCTCGCTCTTCCAAAACGACGGTAATATTGACCGAGATGTGTACAATAGAATGAATGCGGGATGGATGAAATGGCGACAGGTCTCAGGAGTGATATGCGACCCACAAATGCCCCTTAAACTAAAGGGGAAAATTTATAAAACAGTCGTAAGACCTGTCGTGTTGTATGGATCAGAATGTTGGGCGGCAAAAAGAACGGATGAAAGAAGAGTTCATGCGACAGAAATGCGAATGTTGAGATGGATGTGTGGTGTGACAAGAATGGATAAGATAAGAAATGAATATATAAGGGGAAGTCTAAAAGTAGCGCCAGTGACAGAAAAGATGAGGAGTAACAGGCTGGCATGGTATGGTCATATAATGCGGAGGAAAGAAAGTGATGTCACCAAAAGAATGTTATATATGAACGTGGAAGGGCAAAAGAGTAAAGGAAGACCAAAGAAGAGATGGATGGATTGTGTAAAAGAGGATATGCGGGTAAAAGGTGTGGGTAGTGAGGTGACGGCTGATAGAAGTGAGTGGAAGAAGAAGACGTGTTGTGCCGACCCCACATAATGTGGGATAAGGGCAAGAAGAAGAATTCAAGTAACTTATTTTGATATTTTTACTTTAGATTAAACGAAGTTTAAAAAACCCATAAATTAATCAAATATCATGATGTTATTATTCCAAAACATGTAGTAGTATTCGATTAATTAATTTTATTTTGCAATTTAATTGAAATAAGTAAACTATCTACTACAATGATCCAAACTATAAATAAAAAAATACCATATTTTCGTGTCACTATCGCCATCTAGTGGCAAAATAAAAAAACAGCTCTATAAGCTTACAAAGTATTTACCTCTAAGAGACTATCGCTCCGTTAACTTACGTGCCTAGTTTTACTACCTGATACTAGATGTCGTTCAAATATTTTTTTCATTTAAATAATGGCGCTACAATTGCGTTCATCATTTAAACGGACCTGACTAAATATTCCAAGCATGCTACCATTTATTGTTTAACCTTCTACTTAATAGGTACATATGACTAAACATGCGATTTCGACGTGATGTAATTTGAATTGAATGATTTTTATTATTCCTCGTTTTTAATGATAAATACCTATTAGTATTAGGATAAGAGTAATAACGGTGAATGACGGATGCTGAATTCACCTACCTGCCTCAAATCATTAAGTAAACATTGTTTATTCACACAGGATTTGTTTCAAAACCATTTACACCGACGGACTTGCGGATATTAGCTAGTATAGTAATATTTTCATTTTATACATAGTATTAATTAACAAGATTTACAAGTGCATGTAGGAAGGAAAGTGGGTGGATTGGATTACAATTACGGATTTCTTGGCTGGTACTGGCTTCGTAACATAAAACTCCAATTCCTGCCTAACATTATTGTTGCCCAAACCCAACGTGATCTGTAATAGAATATAAAACAAATATCATCACAACTGTTGGTTTTAGCTGTTGATATAAAGGTAGAAAGAACTACAGACGTGTCGCGCAGGATTTGAATTATTAAAAAAATTATACTGCTGGCTCCGTTAATAAAATTTTTAATAACTTAGTCTTGGCCCGTTACCACCTCACACCAGGACTATATCGAACCGCGTACTGGACGGAAATACACTAGAAATACTCACTTTTTTTTAAATAAAATCCTATACCAACAAGTTGCAACAAAACCAAAAACGCTGTCATAGAAAGCTATTTAAAGTAGTATGGCAGACAGAAAAATGATGATTTCAAATTAAACCATATTATGTTTAACAGAAAAAAAATATTTATTATAAATTAAAACTGTACACAAATATTTTAGATTATATACAAACACTTGTAAAAACAAATTCATATTAATAAATTAATGTTGTGTTTAAGGAATAATAGTGTAGAAAAACATAAATAGAAGGAATTGATTAATTATTATTATTAAAATTAGATTGAGCTTTTAATGCTTTTGTTACACTTGATAATTATATTAATGGATATTATTAATTAAAATACAGTTTTAATATTGATTATAAAATTTAAACAAATTCAAATACAAGTATGTAACATAATAGTTAATAGTATTTAAGTAATACTGTTTATGATTATGACTACAATATTATAATCCTCATAGATCATATTTATAGATCTGTTTTACTAAAATTAACTAAAATGAATAAATAAATTTTTGTGTGATGCTTTTTTTCATCCTTGGACTCGCAATAATCCCAACATTATCATTGTGCTAAACCCAATTCAATTAATTGTTTGAATCCATGGAACTCTCCCATTGGGGTTGCGCAGATGACATAATATATTTGCCCAATTTTTTTCATAAATTATAATAGATTATCTGATATTTATATATTGAATAGTTCAATTAAATTCTTGACTGTCTCCACTCCATTAATTACTCTGTGATTGGAGCTCTACCTTTTAACCAGATTATTATAGTATACTAATTATTATAGTCCATTTAGAAAAGGACATTTTATTAAATGTTAGTTTATTATACACATAAAAGTTCTTCAATCTGATCCAATCCATCCAGTACAACCATCTCACCATGATATATAGGCCTTTAATCAAACCTGTTCATGTTCATGAACAACTTTTGACGGTTCACTCATGACTAAGGGTATATCTCCTCCGACATTCTTTGGCACCCACCCTGCAGATTCTTCTTCTATTTGTCGCTTTTCTTCCTGTAACCGTTCATATTCATCTATCTCAATCTGGTACTTTGGTGTTGTAATGCCAAAGAAGCCTGCCAGTGACTCTCCTGCATAATCAACAGCATGGAGAGCTGTTGAACCAGATTTCCAAGCATAGTATGAAAACCATGGACCCCAAGAAAGGGTTTTCTGAAAATATAATATGATAGTTATAATAAATAAATACAATTCACACACAAAGTAAAATAATAATTTTAATATATAAAATTAATGTTAGCATTGTTAAATTAACACAGTACCTACGGAGGATAGGCTTTATCGTCGACGTCGACGAAAGTAAGTAAGTAATGCGAGTCTGTACGACGTAAGTACTATGTAATTAAATAGGAGCAACTAATAGTTAGTGTAACACAAAACAAAGAACGTTAGATGCGCGAGTATACACCAAACCTTGAGCGTTACTCACTGGATCTACATTTTGTTCCGGTGCACTTTGCAATTCATTCACCTTTTCCTCTTCTATTTCTTCCTCAACCCCGTCGCTGAAGTGAATCACCCGTTTTGGCTTGTTTATAGTGACTTGTACTTCAGATTCAGGATTTACGCCTTCCATGTTTTTTATTGTATTTTATTTACGTAGGTACAAATTTTAGTTCAAAATTTTGAATTTAATTAGTATAGCCCTCAATTAAACAAAACCACAGACTAATTAATAAACATAAAATGCACAATCAATAACAAAACAAAATCTCAACCATACAGTAGGGTAGGGATAGAATTGCTATAGATATTAATGAGTCAATGACAACAAAATCCAGACTTTCAAAGTGATGAAATGGCCGTCAATTTATCGAAGAATCATTTCTTTTGCATCCTTATCGATATTTTACCCCAATATAATCGTCATTATAGTTTTTGTAGGCTGAACCGTTGATTTATTTCGATGTACCTAAACTAGTACATTTCTTACTGTTAATAGTTTGATTTAAATCAATATAGAAAAATTTAATCGACATTTTAGGGTGTAATATCGATTAAGTACTATATGTCGATTTACAATATTGATTTTACTGAAATACTTATTTGATCGATACTTTTGATCGATATTACATCTTTGATCATTGTCCCTATTTACCTTCTATTTTCTAATGTAGAGTAGAGTAATATCTTTGTCTCTAAAAACCAATGTTTTATTTCCGAACAGATTATAGCTGTCCTGTGCTTTACTGCTTTGTGTCTGTGGTTTTACCAGTTAATAGTGTATTATCTATGGGTTTTACTGTCATCTTTATTACGGGGGAACATTTACAAAATTTAATTTTTGTAAAGTAAACAGAAAATTGAAAATCCGAATTAATATTTGATGTTTACCTTTTCTTTCCTTTCTTGATAGATTCTATTTATTTTCGTCTGGAAGTTAAAGTTAATAAAAGTATGCACAGAAAAGTTCTTGCGTAAATAAAAATTCTTGCGTAAAACTTTCGCAGTAAAGTATGATTTAGTATTTATTTCTAGAATAATGGCCACTAAACCAAAACTTAACGTACTCCTTTGAATACTTTATTGATAAGGTTTTAACGTATGAAGAGGACCTAAGTTTTTACACCATAATAATAGAATAGAAATGGAAGGCTTTTGCAGGAGTTGTCTAGTGAAATTTGATGAACCAACAGACCTAATGCCATATACAGAAAAAAATAGAAGGCTCTTTGTTTATGCAACAGGATTACAGGTAAAGTAATGTGAAATTTATTTCTTTGAATAAGTAAACTGTTTATTTGTTCTTAAAAAAGGTTTCCCACTCAATATGAGAAGGGTTTGGCCATAGTCCATCATGCTGGCTAAGTGCGGATTGGCGACTTCACACATCTTTGAGAATATTAACTTCTCAGGCACACAGGTTTCCTCGCAATGTTTTCCTCACCATTGACAAAAAGGGATATTTTAATTGCTTAAAAATGCACATAACTCAAAAAGTTTGAAGTGTGTGCCAGGGATCAAACCACCAACCTCCAATTAGGAGGCAGATGTCTTAACCACTAGGCTAGCACAGCTTTATAGCAGTGTTAATTGAATATAATGAATTTCTAGGTGAAGCGAAATGACACATTTACTTTCCAACTTTGTAAGGAATGTTATCTCAACATGAAGGTGGCATGTAACTTCAAAAAAACATCCAGAAACTCTGACAAGAAGTTCAAAAACTATTTAACACATAAAGAGACTGGAGATAGTGTTGACTTTTGCACATTCCTCAAAAATAATGATGAATCTCTTAAGTTCAGGTAGGTGATTCAGGTTTTAGTCTTGTTACCAGCTAGACATTTTTAAGGCCTTTAAATTAATATATCATGATCAACCCACTACTGGCTCACTACAGAGCACGGGTCTCCTCTCAATATGAGAAGGGTGTGGCCATAGTCCACCACGCTGGCCGTGTGCGGATTGGCAGACTTCACACGCCTTTGAGAACATTACAAAGAACTCTCAAGCGTGCAGGTTTCCTCACTATGTTTTCCTTCACTGTTGGAGCAAGTGATACGTTAATTTTTTTTAAACGCACATAACTCCGAAAAGTTAGAGGTGCATGCCCGGATTCAAACCGCCAACCTCTGATTAGGAGGCTGACGCCCTAACCACTAGGCTATCACCGCTTCACTAGGCTATCACCGCTTCAAATTAATTAATACATAATTACACTATAGTATACATAACCAATTTAATATGTTCATTATGTTTCAGGCTTCCAATGTATGCAGGTAACAGCACCCCTGCTAACTTATACAAGGATGATGATAATGGTAAGTATTTTGCATTTTATATACCTCATAATGTTTTAAAAAAATGGTGCCTGATATCTGTTGTATGATTTAAGTTGATTTTTTAGATTCCTGTTATTTGCTATGAATGCGAACTGCTTTAAGAGAAACCTTTTTGATTTTTTTTTAATTTTTTTTATACACTACAAGTTAGCCCTTGACAGCTTTCTCACCTGGTGTTAAATGATGATGCTGTCTAGGATGGTAGCGGGCTAACCTTTTATGAGTATCGTAAACCATTAATTGGTTTCTACGCGTCATCGTGCCGAAACGCTGAATTACTTGGCGTCTTTGTCGGTAGGTAACTAGCCACGGCCGAAGCCTCCCAACAGACCAGACTCGTGCTGAGAATCGAACCCAAAACCTCCATCTTTATAATGCGACAGTGCACGCACTGCACCATGGAGGTCGTCATCACTCGGTACTTTAAACTTTATTGTTTGTGTTGCATAATCTGTATATCTGATACAGACAAAGAAAATCACACTCCAAGTGCATTATCACACTACCTCCCAAACCCATCATCTTGAAATGGATGTCCATTTCAACTTTTGAGTAACAGTAATCAAATTCTATTTCAGAGTCAACATGCACAAGCATACAGAACTTTATGACAGACATACTAAAGGTTGAGGAGATACCAGACAGTGAAGCGCGTATCATTAAAGAGGTAATCGAGGAGGAAACAGATGTGTTGGAGGATTCATTGGACTCGCACTGGCTACAGGATGACGTATCAGTTGATACAGATTTTAGACTTGACTTTAGGTAAAACATTAGCTGTTCATATTATACTATTGTATTCATTTATTGGGCATTGGTTGAACCTATGCCTTTGCTAGGAAAATAATAGCAAAGAGCACCTCAACATAGCACTATTTCATCAGTTGAAACTATGCTTGTGATGGCATCAGTGCTACCACCTTTTTTTTTATACACTACACAAGTTGACGGCTATCTCAACTGGTGGTAAGTGATGATACTGTCTAGGATGGTAGCGGGCTAAACTGTTAGGAGTATGGTAAATCCACGCCTCTAATTGGTTTCTACGCGACATCGTGCCGGAACGCTATATATCTTGCCTACCCAGACCAAACCTGAACCGGGAATTGTACCCAGGACCTACAACTTTATAATATGACAGTGCATGCTCTGTGCCACGGAGGTTGTCAAAACACAATACAAATAAATACACTGAAATTACTGTATTATGCAATTCTTAGATAATACAGCAAGAAGGTACTACTCAATGTAATAGGCCTCTAGCATTTTTTACCTGCATTACACATTATTAGCATCACTCATAATGGTTTATTTTTTATAGTTTTAGTCCATTTTCAACTCCCCGATCAACTGCAAATGATGATCACTGTTATACTCCGAAGCGACTAAATAATCCAACAGCAATTCAAGAACAAAATACAGCTATAAAACAAGAGACTGATAAACAAAACTATACAATCGAAGATTTTAACTCTTATATGCCTGGAGATTATGAAAGCAACAAAACAAAAGATGAAAATGCTAAAGGTAGCGACAAATGCATTATTGATGTGAATTTGGAAAATGCATTGAAAAAAGACTCTGCAAAAAAAGTTATGTTAGATGAGCTACTTGCTACTCCCCCAGGTAAGTAAGCATTAGTTATAACTAATATTTAGACAAAAAGGCGACAAAAAGAGATGGGATATTTTGTCTTTTGCTTGGATATATCTTGACATAGCAGGTATAAGATGGTGGTATTTAAAAGTCCAACAATAGATATCTACAGAAATATTTGAGTTATTACATTTTTGGGAAGTGAAATTTGTACTATTTATACCCTTTGAATACTCTCACGCCAACTTCTTTATTTCCTTGCCCTTATCCCACATTATGTGGGTTCGTCACAACACGTCTTCTTCCACTCACTTCTATCAGCTGTCACCTCACTACCCACCCCTTTTACACGCATATCTTCTTTTACACAATCCATCCAACATATTTTACGCTTAAGCCAACAATAACTAATTTAAAAAATATAATATTTTTCAGTAATGTCAAATTTATCTGCTCCACCCACTCCATTAATAAAAAACATTCTATTTGGTGATAATATGGACATTGATACTGAAGCTCGGCCTAAAAACGTATATATGCCAACGCTTACTAAAGATGAAATTGATGACATGAATACTAATAGAGCCCTAGATTTTGAAAGTATTAAAACAGATGATAAAAACATTTTGGCTGGTAAGAAATGTGTTATTGATGTTAATTTGGAAAACGCATTGAAAAATGATTGTGCAAATAAAGTTATGTTGGATAAACTGCTTGCAACTCCCCCAGGTCAGTATTTAGTTTTAAGTGTTGTGAATATATAGAATAATTAACAGTAAATTAAATTAAATATAAATAGCGCAAAATTAGATCCGAAATTAGCTTCACCACAATAATTATGATTTTTACCTGAAATTTTAAAATTCCTAAAACCAATCTTTCTTACTGAAATTGCGACTAAGACATTTGGAATATGACCATAAATCTAGATTCTAAGATTTGACCTCATTCCAGATCCAAAATCGGATCGTCAGAGGCAAATTAAATTCTAAACCTGGTTTCGAAGTGAATTATAGCTAAGAGACCCATTTTCATATGTTAAACGAGAAATGTAATATTTTTCCAGTAATTCCAAATATATCTGCACCATCTACACCATTAATTAAAAACATTATATTTGGCGATAAAATTGACATTGATACAGAGAATGAACCAAAAAACGTGTATGTGTCGTTGGATGCCGATGTTGAAAATGACGTCTTGAATGAATTCCTTGATAATGCAAATAAGATTAAGGAAGAATATATTGAGGATTACGATGAATTTTATATAAAAGAAGACTTTAATGGAAAGAATGATAAACAAAGTTGCAAAAGAACTGATTCTAAAATGTCAGAAATCATTAAAGAGCCGTCGTCACCAGTTGAAAATAAATATTGTTTAAAAAAATTGCTATGCAAAATTTGCAACAGGAAATTCAATCTTGCAAAGTCACTGAAGGTTCATTGTAATAGAATCCATAAAATCAAAATTGAGGCTGCCAAAACTAAGAACGTTAGTCGAAAAATGGTGTGCGATTATTGTGGAAAAGTGTTTACGTCATCCAGATGTATTGTTCGGCATATACAAAACCACATGGTATGTACTTTCTTTATTATTAACAATTGCGATCTAGGGTGGATCATTCCACTATTAATGTATACTAATTATTTTATATCCTAATCTACTAATCTAAGTTAGATTATACATGCCTAATGGAAGGCAATGAGACTAATTCAAATTCAAAATAATCTTTATTCAAATAGTCCTTTAAAAGGCGCTTTTGACGCGTCAATACGCGTTCTTACCGTTGCAAAAAATCTAGTAAATTCCTGCGTGAATCTAACCCACCTTGATTTTTAAGTGGGTAGTGCTATATTACAAGAAAATAGTTATTTGGATGAGCCATTGGTTTAAGTTTCAAGTTTATAAATCTTATACCAGAGTTACGTTAATCTGTCAAATTGGTAATGCTGTGAATGCAGGACATCTTCAGGGGATCTTATATTAAAATAATAAATGAAAGATAATTATTAGTATAGTATATATTTGGGCAAAGGATCGGATGATTCACCCGAAGTAACGTGGTTACCGCCGCCCATGACAATTTCCCCTCATCCATGAGTGTTGTAACTCATCAAATCGTCCACCGATCTCCCAATCGGTTTTTACGTGGCATCATACCGAACGCTAAAACGCTTAGCGGTTTGATAGTATTATATTCTTTGATAGTAACGGTACGGTTACGCTTTTATACGGTCCGGTAACTAGCCGAGACCGAAACCAATAAACTAAACTAAGTAGGCTGGTAATTTATTGATGATGATGATGTTAAATAAGGAAATATATTTATATTAATTTAGTAACTTAAACGACACTGAAAGATACATTGTCTACTCGATTTAGAACACATTCTTTGTACAGCCGAACTTACGTGCAAAACTTAACTGGAGTCTCTGGAGTTATTCGCCTATTATTTATTACAGAACCCTGATCAGTATTTCTGCGACCGTTGTCCTTTGGCTTTTAGAACTAAAACCGGTATGAAAACACACCAATCTACCCACGGAATTATTCACAAGGGAAACGAAAAAACAAGGGTATGTAATAAATTTGACTTTTTAGATCTTTTCATGGTCCGGTGTTTCTTTTACAAGCACTGTTTAGATTGAGCTTGACTTCTTTAACTAGGGCATTTTTTGAAAACTCATAAATTGAGGTAGCGAGCTAGCCTGATAGGTGTTTGGTAACAACATATTTTGTTATTTTAGTTGATAATTTGAATTACGATTTTTTTTATTTTAAGTATTTTATTATTTCCTAAAATACTGAATTTCGTAAATACTTTCCTGTACTTAAATAAAAACTAATCAGCAAAATTTAAGAGAAAAATTAAGAAAACCTACATAAAATAGAGCACGTTTTTTTTTTTGCAAATTGTGTCGATTCTACATTAGCCGAAGGAACATCGTTCCTACCTGGTGTCCCACGACACCACATCTTTTATCTTTTGTATGAGACTGAATGAATAAAAATAGAATAAAATTTTACAGAAGTACGTGTGCAACATTTGCGGCTCCGTGCAGTCCAATTCGTCGAACCACAACGTGCACATGAGACGGCACGCAAAAAAATACATTATGTCTTGTGCCATCTGCGGCAAAGGTTTTCACAGGACATACGATTTGGATACCCATATGAGGTTAGAATCATAAACCTAAGTGACTACAGTTTCATAATTCAATGGAATATTATCTTCATAGTCCCTGTTCAATACACTAGTTACTCCAACTGTTCCTAGATGGCGCTAGGAGTATTTTGTATTACGCTATAGTTTGCTTCATTGTACACTATAATAACAATAGACTAGTTACTCGAACTGTCCCTAGATGGCGTTAGAAGTATTTTGTATTACGCTATAGTGTGTGAAAACGCATTTCATATAGTCGTTTTCGCCAGCCCTGTAGTTTATTGTGACGACCGACTGACTTTGGCCAACGTTTCCCATTACTATTTTATGCCTTACTAAGTTTAACTACGCGGTTTTTTTCTTGCAGGTGTCACACTGGGGAACGGCCGTTTGAATGTATATATTGTCCGAGTAAGTTCGCCCGGCAGGACTCGCTCAATAGGCACATTAAGGGTCACACAGGTAATATATGCTTACTTTGTATCAATTTTATTTTTATATTATTACTTTGGCCAAGATTTTTAAGCTGTAGACGGACTGCGTGATTTCCGTTTTCTAGAATTCAGCCGAGTTGGAATTTTATACACCTTTCATTAGTTAAATTCGAAGGCATTTTCCGTCCAAAATAGGATTTAACTACAAATTTAGAGCTAATAAATATTCCATAAAGTATGATGGTACTTCACTGAAGTTAACTCCGCCTTGGAAACGACCGATTCACCTTGCATTCAGAGGCAATTCTACGTTTCTTTACACAAGTTACTAAAATAAAAAGATAGCACGGAAATAGCGACTCTTAAATTTTAGTCATAAGATCCATTTTACTTCGACCCTAAAGTGTTTCGATACTCGAAAGCGACCCCATGTTATACTTACTAAGGCTTTTCTAACTGTACGTATTTTGAACGTACATAAACTACGCGTTTACTGGAGTTCGCAGTCCGTACATATCGTATGATTTTATGATAATTGTATGTGCTCGATGCATTAGAACTGTGTACCTACAATAAGGAGTCATTAGATGCTCAACTTTGATGCAGCATCTAGACATATAAGTTATACTTAGATGTTTATATATATATATAAATTATTGTTTGTGGAAAGCCTGGATGCGACTTGTATGTTGTTCAGCCCATTTCTAGACACATAAGTTTTAGATGTTTAGGTCGGTGCCTTCGCTTCGGGAGATGTAAGGAAATAGATATATAGACATTATCTTTTTTTTTGTATCTTAGGCTGAATAAACGCATTTTTATAAATTTTATTAGAGTTTTGATACGTCAGGTGCAGCTCTTGGCAATATGTACTCTCTTAGTCCCTTCTTAATCTATAAAACGTGCTTAGACTTACCTCTGATTAACTAAACAGACTTATTTCGGAAATACAACTTAAGCCTTAAACTTGACATACATCACATAAAGGTTCACTATTTCTCCATTAGTACTTTACCATTCTGTTTCAGGTGAAAGGCCATTTTTGTGCACATTTTGTGACGATACATTTATAAGTGCACCTCACTTGAAGCAACACCAAACGAAGTGCAAGACGTGCCTCGACAAGCAGATGTCAATTTTGTTGGAAACTTCAGAAATCAATAACGTAAATAGTGTTACTGTATTCTATACAAATGTTACTAATGATGATGATGTCGCCAGCAATGGGTAGGCGCATTACTGGAATTGGAAAAAGAGATTAATAAAGCATCGGACTTTGGTTAGTCTACGTGACGTCCGCCTCTTAATCAGAGGTCGGGGGTTCGAACCCGGGCACGCACCCTAACTTTTGAAAGTTATGTGCGTTTTTAAGCAATTAAAATATCACTCGCTTCAACGGTGAAGGAAAACATCGCGAGGAAACCTGCACGTCTGACTATTCTCCGTAATGTTCTCAAAGGCGTGTGAAGATTGCCAATCCGCAAATGGCCAGCGTGGTGGACTTGGCCGAACCCTTCTCGTATTGAGAGAAGACCCGTGCTCTGTAGTGCGCCGGCAATGGGTTGATCATGATGATGTGCTTTTAAAGGCAAGCGAATGTACTTACCTACTTTTGGGCTACACAGAATTCGAGCTCTAGAAATGAAATAACAGAGTGATCTTACGAGGCTGGTTACAAACGTTCCTTGCTTTTTCGTTCTTGACATGTCAGTCAAGAGTTCACCCCACTGAACTACATTTTACCGTAGCGAAGTGAAAGTAATAAATTAAGCCTTTATTCAGGCGTTGTATTGACTTTTTTTTTTACATTTACCCCTTTCACGACTCAGTACGAGTCCTTGAGATTCTGGAATGGCAATAAAGTCTGTTATCACCGACTAAGTAAATAATGTAATTTATTTAAGTCTCGCAAAAAATATAATGTATAGTCGGTACCTAAGATGTTTTTTTCAAATGTAAACGACAGATTTGCGATTGGCTGCTATTAAATCTAATGGTTAATTAAATTTAACTCTTAATTTAATGGTTTGCGTTGATAGCCTAGTGGTTAGGTCGTCCGCCTCTTAATCAGAGGTCGGGGATTAGATCCGAGGCACGCACCTTTAACTTTTATAAATTATGTGCGTTTTTAAGCTATCAAAATATCAAGTGAAGGAAAACATCGTGAGGAAACCTGCATGCCTGAGAGTTCTCTATAATGTTCTCAAAGGCGTGTGAAGTCTGCCAATGCGCACATGGCCAGCGTGGTGGACTATGGTCAAACCCTTCTCATACTGAGAGGAGATCCGTGCTCTGTACTGTATAATGTTATATAGGAAAATTTTCGCTGAACTTGAGGGTAGAATACTACCGGTGCTAACTCCGAGCATAGTACTATAAATTTCCCAAACACATTAAGCAAAAACCCGACATTGATGAAAATACTAATAAAGTAGTAGGAGATCTAAAGGTAATACACGTTTTAAATTTTCATTTATATCAGTTTATTTCTCTGTACAAAATTAATATTACTTAAATAATTTAGGGTTTCATAAAATGATTGTTAACCAACTCATAAGTAGGGCTGATAATTTGTCACGTAAAACAACGTATTAGAAGAAAGATTTAGCCCAAGGTCAAGCTTTATGTACACCTATATATATTAGACAATTATGTCGAGCATTTTCTCGATCTATTCCATTGCATAACAAAACTGAGTAGACATAAGTTTTCATGGCGCTCATATTCAAACAGGATTTGATTGAATCTTATAGATGCCAGCGGAAGTCTGTGATTTTATTAAGAAAGCTTAATTTGGTATAATCGGACAAAACAGTTTTGTCCTATTTTGGAAGATTTGGTTAAAACCAAAACAGATCTGCCTAAATATCCAAATTCACAGAAAATAATAGAAAAGCTGATATTTTTATTCCATATTTTATTTAAAGATGGGGATTGACAGTGCGTTTGTAGCAAACATATAGCGCCCTCTATACGGAACATATGACAGTAGCAAAGAATTCCTTGTATTCAACATCTGAGGACGCTTTAGGATCGGGCGAAACGTCTAATCCTGACTGATAAATGTTGTAGTCAACAACTGAGGACGCTCTAGGATCGGCCGAAACGTGTAATTATGAATGATAAATTAAAAATGTATAATTTATATTCTGATTTGGCATCACAATAAACATTTTTTTCAAACAATCACCCCAGAGAGAACGCAAAGAAGTGAGGGAAACACGAGTGGTATCGCATACAAGTCATTAACTTTTCTTCCCTGCTAACAGATCCTTATGAAGCAGAACAATTGCCGTTGTAACGTAAGTAAACATGAGCAATACAACTAGAAATTTATTAGTTTAAATTCTTCAAATTAAATTAAGGTCTTTAAAATTATTAAAAGTACATTTTACGTAACAAACTAACAGCCCACACACAACAACTATACTCTACCATTTTTCTAATATGACTGTAATATTTATCAAATCGTAGTAAGTAAACGTGACGTTTTGTTTCACACACAAGAACATAAAAATCACAGACTAATGGTATGTCCAGACGTATCATGGTCAAGGTCGTCCGGCTGAGGGCCACCTGAACCCGTTAGGGACGTGTCATACAATGGCATCATGAGAGAGCACCCGTTAGTTAATGCTCCATCGAAGTTTTTTGTATATACACAGTTAGATCTTGACGGCATCTCAACTGATGGTAAGTGATGATGCGGTCAGCTATGTTAGCTAACCTGTTAGGGGTATGGTAAAACCATACTCCAGAATTGGTTCTACGTGACATCGTGCCCGGATGCTTAATCGTTTGGTGACACGTCTTTGTCGGTAAGATGGTAACTAGCCACAGCAGAAGCCTTCCAACAGATCAGACTTGAACCCAGCGCCTCCAACTTTGTAATGTAACAGAGCATACACTTCGCCACGGAGGTCGTACATGTGAAAGAATCCATGACAAATACTGGAAATTCTCTTATCTCGGGTGGGATCACCACGGGTCTGACCCTGAATATGTTTGGACACAGCCCAATAAAGATCAATCAGGGAAAAGATAGACATAGATGTTGCAACTAAAAGCATTCGAACAAAGGCTATCCACAATAGCGGTTTGTTTTAATATCCGACTCAACACGAACTTGCGTTTAGATAACAAACTTCAAAAATCTTCATAGGTAAAAAATAGCGGTAGAATACAGAAGTATTTAGCTTTCGTGATATCATTGTGAAGCTGATATCAGCTATTTTATTTAGTGTTTGGTAGTTAAGTAATGGTGGATCACTTTTTATTCGAATGACAGCTAGCTAAAAGTTATTTGTCTACACTTTTCCTTCAGTCTGTGCAAACAATAAGATTGAATTATTAAAATCGAGGCGGAAGGGTTACTATTATTTTAAATATTCCAGACACAAAATCTACAAGTTTAAGTTATTTAAGCTTTATCTAGCATGGTATTTGACTTATAACTACAAAACTTAACTTTCAGTTAAAACAATTCTGAGAACAAATAAATACCACGGTTTATACACTTTTGCATGTTGTATAATGCTTGGTTTTGCCGAGTGGCATATATTTTGATACTGTACCTTCAGTACAAAAGTTACTAGAACAAATTAAAAATACCAATACAAATAAATAACATTATTTCTAACATGGAAATTGGAACAGCTCATTTAATAAAACAATATAACTTATTACATAACTGTACCAAAACATTGCGGTTTCCTGGAAGAATGAACTGAAAACTTTTCCTAGTGCTACAATAAACCGTAATCTAATATCAAGTGATGACCAACACACAAACTTTTAAATGCTTTTATCATTTTAATTATATCATTAATTTATTTTGTTTTGTCATATATATTTTTTTAATATTTAATATCCAATATCTTATGTTATGATTATAATCATCATTCTCAGAAAGAAAATAGTAAGTCATCGACTACCATGACACAGCCTTGCAATACAAAATTCATTATCAATGTCTTTGTTTAAATTTGAGACAGTTGTTTTTCCAACGTCTTCCTTTTTTAAATACAATATTTTCTTTAGTTATGTAATGTTGATTTACTATTTTCTTAACGTGAACATACAATTTGTTATAATTGTCATTTAGTTTACAAGAAATCTAATACGGAGAATTCATAACTATATGAAGTTTGGGCCCCTTAAAATATTTTTATTACGCAAATAGTTTGTTGAAAATATTTCCGATTACCATTTTTAATTTACTCATTCGACTTTTTTAAATTAATTTAAAAAAAAAGTTAGGTTAGGTTGCTAGTATAATATCTCACGTATACTACCTATTAGATCTTTATGCTTTAACTTTAACTATCTTAATATGGTTTTCAAGTTTGATTTGCTTAGAATAATAAGTACATAATATCAATTATTATTTAGAGAGGTACCGCGTGCACAATGAATCTATCTACACGTAGTAACTTATTGAAATATGGCTTATATCGTCTCAATGCTGCGTTTTGAATATGCGAAATCACAGACAGCGCTACCCAAGAACAGAATTAATTAATTAATTTAATAATTTAATGCTCTAGGGATAACCCAGATAAACGACCTATGAGTAATTTACCACACATTTAATATGACAATGTCATGAAAAGTATAGTTTTTATTGTAATCGATTAATTTAGGCCAATTATATATATAAGTCTTGATATGAAATAGTTTTGAATAATAAATATGAATTTGGCTTAAATATTAATTATGGATACAATTTAGGTAGGTACTTTGAAAACAATAAAAAAAAACTTTAATTATGTGCTATAACTTTGTTATGACAACCTGATTTGTACTGGGCCAATGCATGATCAATCTCCTTTAACTTCCCGCGAATTCGTGACATATTTGTCCAGTAAGTATGATATATTTTCATTAGCGATACAACCTTTTAACTATGGATGGACTGTCAAGAACATCTTTAAATTAGCGCGCTTGGGTGCAAGCGTAAGTAGCAAGTGGGTCTTTCTGTTTAATTACATCCTATATAATCTTGATATCAGCTTATCAAGTTTCACAGATTATTACAATACATCTATTTATATATTCACTGACAGTTTTAAATCCAGGCAATTCATTATGATAATTATGATTCTCTGTGCAACTATGCATGTAACAAAAATGATTGTAACAGATTTTGACACCTCTTGATTTTTGATTGAAGCTACGTTTGATGTTAAAATGTAATACAGGAATGCTCTATGCAACAAACTTATGACATGGGTTTATTTATACGACAAAACAAAATTTTTCTATTTATACAATAGAATCCATTTTGATGGAAATGCTAATATTCACCTTATTGTTAGCTTATGAGTATCCCACGGCTCCAATAGCACAAAATGCCCATGCGGCTGAAATGTATATATATGTTATAATAATCTTTACATTATCTATCAAACCGTTTTACATACAAATATTATTTAAGTATTGTGCTTCCAAATCTCAGAACCAGCTAGATTCCCTCTATCCAACATATAATTAATTAAGTATAAAACATTTCAGAATGCAAGCCCTCTCAAACAATTAATGGGTATAAATTGGCTAGAGCATAAGGTCTACTTTTTTGAAAATCATTATGCATAATTATAGCGAAAATGTTACAGTCCATGGGATATATGTCTTTATTTATTTTATGAGTTTATATATGTGGGTCCAAACCCATAAACAAAGAATGAACTGGCATTACCATCAAAGTTACACTGCGTAATATAATTTTAACAATATATAATATGATACAATAACATTATTAATAACCAATTTATACAAACTTTTTACCGTCATAATTTATATTCCGTTCCACATTCTTACATCCTACACTTTAACTCAGCACCGTATCATGAACATCATGTCACACTGTTTTAAGTCTAAGACGGTCATAAATGGCACTGCTCAATCATAGCATACAATACACATCAAAATATAAAGTTTAAGTTGGATTACTTAGCTACATCAATTTTTTTTTAGTTACACAAAGATATTTTTAATGTGGGTAGTATACTGGAGGAAAAAGGATGCTACTTATTCTAGTTCTTAGATTGTACAATCGCTTTAACTATGTGTGAGCAGTGATGTTGCTATTTTTGACCTTTATTGTCTATTTCTCTCTCTCCAACTAAGATCTCTGTCCTTTGGCTCGATGACTCGTGACTATGCAGTTATCCGCTAACTGTAGCCGCATTGATGTATTTTCATTTCGTACTTCGGCTAATTCTTTGTTGAGCCTCAGTATTTCTAGCACTAGTTTCTCCTTGTCGACCTCCAATCTTTCTAGCCTGTTGAATGATTTTTTATTTATTAATGTGTACTGAACAATTTTTATTTTTATTTAATCTAAGTACCAAATATTACTGTGTTCAATTATCGAAATTAACAATTGCCAAACTAATAATCATATAATAACTCTGAATACCTTAGAGAATGAATTGGAGTCATAAATTGATATTAAAAAACTCTACTTTGGATATTCATTGAGATCAGAAGCTCATGGTTCATGGGTCTTTTTAAATCTTTAGGGTATAAGATAGGTTTTAGATATTAATGAACAAAACAATTGCGGAGCTGGCTATTGCTATGCTTTTTCAACTGGAATCGCGATGGAAACATTCACCTGGTACTGATCATTATTATTATTTATAAGAGAAATGATAAAGATCTCACTTTTTCTGTTTCTCCGTGAGCTCAGTGATGTGATCGCACGCTTTCGCCAATATGCATCCTTTGCTAGTGGTGTCGGGAAGGCCTGTGTTTGGTATAAGAGCGGCCAGCTTCCCAATCCAACTGTTTATCTTGTCCCGGCGACGCCTCTCCACTTCATTGTGAGTAGCTCTTCGTTTGTCATCTCTCTTTAAAGTTGTTACAAGAAAATAAATTCACATTTCAGGTCACCAAACAAGGCAAACTATGTTTGCAATGTTAAACAAAAACAAGGATTAAGTAAATTTTGTATTGAATCCGGGCACGCACCTCTAACATTTCGGAGTTATGTGCATTTTTAAAACAATTAAAATATCACTTGCTTCAATGGTGAAGGTAAACATCGTGAGGAAACCTGCACGCCTGAGATTTCGCCATGTTTTCAAAGGCGTGTGAAGTCTGCCAATCCGCACATGGCCAGTGTGGTGGACTATGGCCAAACCCTTCTCATATTGAGAGGAGACCCGTGCTCTGTAGTGAGCCGGTAATGGGTTGATCATGATGATGATATTGAAGATTATTGATAGAAACCATTGGATAGTGAGATGTCAATGTAAAAAAAATTATGAAATTTGGTTTATACCCTTTTAGTGATAGTTTTTTCTATGGGTGCTGGCCTCCTTATCACTTTCTTTTGGGTTGCCGTTGTTCCAAACACTTCCACTGGGTTACTTATAACATAGAACTCTCCACTAGGTAAACCTACAAAGATAAATTAAATATTATATTAGGAATCTAAAGAGAGAAAAAATATAAATACAAAATAGCTAGAAAGAACATTTATATTTTAATAATTGATTTTTTAAATGTATCCTTTTTAATATCATCAATATAGACACATTTAATTAATACAGTGGACCCCCGATAATCCGGCCCCTGTCTAATCCGGCGCCCCCTGTAATCCGACATGACTTAGAATTACATGTATGTTTGACAATCTTTGTTAATACATATAGATCACGCAGGTTTGAACAGGTCACAACTCGTACGCGCCACCGCTATTGGGACTACTAGTATAGATTCTTGTCATTAGATATTTAATTTGTCGGATTACAAGGTACTCTTTCGTAAAAAAATCCGGACTATAGGGGTCTTAGGCAGTGCTCTATAATCCGACAAATTCGATAGTCCGACACTGCCCTGCATAATGTTTGCCGGATTACCGGGAGTCCACTGTACAACCAAAGGGATTTTCAATACAAAGACTTTTATTCCAACACTTATTTATATAAATATCTAAAAATCAGAATGCTTTATACATACAAATGGTATAAACTTTAGGCTTTGCTATAACTTACCATGAGTAGGGGACCGGGAGGACATATTTTCTGAGATATCTTTCTCCGGGATTTGTACTAGCTTGTATGTACCACCAGCTGAAACAAGCCAATTTTAAACAGTTTATCTCAATTCATGTTTCTGCTAAATGTTATCAATACATGTTTTCTACTTAGATCTACTATGTGACAGGGACTGAAGTATGTAAAAAGGTTGTCCTCATTCATAATATACACTTTTGAAATATCAAGTCTCATATAAGACTCAAATACTCTGTTTGTAGTGACTCTACCACCATTCTTTGGCAGTTTCTTATGACAGGTTAGATGTTGTAGACCAGGACACACTATTTCACTTAACTACAATATGCAATTTGAATGACTAGTACCCTTGATTAAGACAGTAACAAAAAATTGCCTAAATTGTGTGTGATTTCACTCAGAAGTTTTGCTTGAAGAATTTGACTTGGTTTAACAGGTCTTCTAGTTAATTATCATACAATTCTACAGGTAAGGTAGCATAGTATCTAAGTAAATCCATTCTTATATTATAAAAGGGAATGTTTCATTTTAGCAACTGAAATCTTTTGATCCTGCAGAAATTAGGCTCAGCAAGTTATATTGAATAAAAAAATGTTTCCAACCCTCTGTACTAGGTAAAATTTTACAATGATTTTGTTTAATAAACAACTAAAGGGACCTTGAAGTCTCAATGTGAAATGTAACCACAATGGTGATTTCCAGTATTGTTTCTAACCAATATTGGTTATCACAATAACCAGCAGCCTCTTAGATAAATATAATATATTAGGTAAATATTACTATATTTATTAAGTACCTAGATATATTATACGATATTTATGCTATTTATTATTCTAGTTTTACTGTTTTCTGTATTTTTCTGTGGTATATAAATAAAGTGTATATTTTTATTTATTAATAAAGTATGTATCATTGCAGGGCAGTAACAGATGAAATACATTTTATCTACTAGTACTGGGGTGTATTAATATTGGATAATTTTCTGCTATATAAGTGTCTAAAAAATGTTTGTTACACTTACATATATCTTTGAAGCTATAGGTTGAGCTATCCTCTTCAGTTCCATCTAAAATCGGCTGGGCAATTATTTGTGATCTCTCACAATCAGCGGATTCTGCAATAATTAATTCTTAATTCAATTTACTCATACCACTTGGGACTAATTCAATAAAAACGCCATTCACTATATATATTGATCTCTAGCGATTATACTACTGATACGATAGCCTACTTATTTATATCGACAAATATAGGCAACAGAAAAGAATGCCATGCATTCAAATGTATGGCACAGCTTAGCGGTTCTAAATAATAATAAAATAAACTATGTACACTGACTTACCGTATGCCTCTTCGCCAATCAAACCCAGAATACGTTCGTTATCACCACTGTAAATACGGACAATGTTAGGCAAATAAAACAAATTGTTTCAAACACAAATAACATCAAGAAAAACATTTGCCAAATTGCAAAACTATGTGCTTATTGTCGTCTTCGTTGGCACTTGGCAGTCTAGATTCATATTATTATGTAACACTAATTTAATTTAAAGGATAAATTAGGTATTTCTGCTGTTCACCTGCTATCGAGAGAGTTTTCGAGGATGTCAATTATTTCCACTTTGGCCATTGCGCGTAATTATTTTTGAATTTCCTAAAGTTGATCACGGGAACAAAATAGAGTGGTCATGTGATGAATTCATAGACAATTTTGCACAGATCTTTCAAATCAAAAGAAATGGCCATAGTGCCATAGAGTACATATTATCTAACTTTCCTATAGTTATCCCGTTGGCTCGCAAAGATGTTTGAAGTGCATTAAATGGTGTTTTTCTAATATTTCAAGTGAATTTTAAAATTTATGAGTTATTAATTATCCAAATCTAATTAATGAACAGCGCCATCTATCTGCGATGAGCTTTAACATTCATGGCCATCTACCGAGAGTTTGTTAACACTAAATGGCAGACTTCACAGAACACACGTAACTAAATCCTGTTTGTTTCATAGTTTAAGCAAGAGACCATTAGAGTACGCTACTAATTAAAAAAAAATTGTTTGACGAAATATTTCAAACAAAATGGAAGATTCCAATTTTTCTCTTATTAGGTATATATAAAACTTCTACGGAGTTCAATGTACCTATATTTGAAAAATTTGCGAACAACACATTATTTTATATTTATTA
The DNA here is from genome assembly GCA_928268935.1 of Lasiommata megera. Classification (NCBI taxonomy): domain Eukaryota; kingdom Metazoa; phylum Arthropoda; class Insecta; order Lepidoptera; family Nymphalidae; genus Lasiommata; species Lasiommata megera. The sequence continues at coordinate 5,145,704 of OV743321.1, forward strand.
AGATTTGACTAGTTTCCATGATATGTATCTATGTATATCTAGTTACTAATCAGTAACTAGATATACAAATACGCTAAGTATCATTATCATTGAGCCATGTGATGAAACCTGCAAAATATAACCTAAGCAGAGTGCCACTCAAAGACGCAAACTCCCCCTCCTGTTATTATTTTAATTTTACATTATATAATATATGTTTTTATTACATATATATATGTAATAAAAATATATATATAAGTAATGTAATAATTAATGTGCTAGGCTTATTAGGTACCTCGCGGTTTTTTTTTTGTTCTATTCAGGATGGCTGTCTTTGCAAATATGATAATCATACGCCGAAATCAAATTATTGTTTCCTTGTTCTATACGTCCGGATAAAATACCTTTCTAACTGCGTGGGAATTATTTCAAACTTTTAGAGTTCATCTATAATAAATACAAAAAAACTGCAAATCTTTCCGATATAGTTACTTATTACAGAAACGCAGGCATCATCTAGCACTAAGTAATCAACTATTGGCAACTATTCCAAAGAAAGATTCGTCCAGCTGTGGGTTATTAATCATTACTCGTTAATAGTCTTAAGCCTTGATGAATCACTTTATTTATATCAGCGCGTATAAGGTACCTACCATCTACGAGTATATAAACACCCATCTATTGAAATTCTTAGCGAAGGTAGGTTGATTTGATTTATGACCTATTACTTTCTGGTACGCGAAACCCAATTTGTTTTGTCTGCGTATACGATATGTTAAATTTAGGCACCGATGTCAATCATCATTTTACCTTTTCATTTCAACGAACACCGTCCAATATTGTAAATGGAATTTTCGATTAGGTATGTTCCATAAAACCGCCATTTTGTTATTTCTATTTACACTCTTTATTTGCATACCATTACAGGCTCAGATTAAACACAAATAGATAAAAACACCGTGTGGCCGTATATGAAACATCATATAAAACATATTTTTTGTTATATTTAGAGATTATATTATAATCCATTTAATTTAATATTTATATTACGCTCTCAATAACTACACCAGTGCTCACTTCAAAGAAGAGACAAATTCGGTTTTCGAACGTATGTGAAAAATAAAAAAGAACGGGGATGGCGGAAAGATAAAGAAAGAGCGGGAACTAGCCTGGCGTTTTTTTAAAATACGTGGTACAAGCGCGGTTGATTTAGATAAATTTATAATAATTAATTATGTTAACTCGAAAACTAATTGTTTATTGTCAAAAACAATAAAGCATGTCGTAAATAAAGATGAAGTGTTTATTAATTTCACCCTGTTTCTAACATTAGTTACCTGTACAATGTTTTTCTAAATTTGAACACAAAACAAAAAAAATACGGAATACTGCAAAAATAAAAATAAAAAACTGATGGAAATGAGATTCTTAGCAAAACTGGGAGCAGTAGGTACAACTCCTGTTTTTAGTTTGGCTTACTTGTAAAAAATAGTTTTATGCGGCGCATAACATAAATAGTGCTTCAACCATAAAAAACTTTAACGGCTTTAACGAAAATAATATGTGGTAGAATATTACCTCCGTGCGAAAAAACATACGTGCTGACGTAATGCAAAAAATCATATGCAGATATAGTCTATAAGGTTAGATCTGTCAAAGACATCAACTTTTTATTTTTTACTAGCTGACGCCCGCGAATTCGTCTGCGTTGAGTTAGCGTGTTTGTTTGTCCTTCAATCACGAAGCAATAGATTACTAACCCGAATTATTTGAAATAATTACAGGATAAACATTAAAGTATCTCCTTTCTAAAGAAAAAAAAAGTGAAATCGGATATTGTATATATTATATTATATTTATTTACCTGGCTAAGTTTGTTGTGGGCTTCTTCTTAGACCGGGGCGCTATTGGAACCCTCATAGCTTTAGTTTTAAGTTTACGAATGTAGTTATCACCATCAAATCATTACTTTGTAAATTATTGACGCGTCAAAAGCGCCTTTTAAAGGACTATTTGAATAAAGATTATTTGAATTTGAATTTGAATTATTGATTCGTTGGTGGGAGAAGTTGTGGGAGGCGCTCGAGACGTGATGGCACAGACGGTGGCATGCGCGTGAGCTGCGCGCGGTACTGGACAGTACTTGGACATTGCAACATTATTTTATTTTTCTAAAATAAAAGTAGCCTAAGTTACTCCTTATTACATCAGCTACCTGGCAATTAAAAGTCCCTTAAAAATCGGTCCAGCCATTTCAGAGATTAGCCGGAACAAACAGACAAAAAATTTAAAAAATGTTATTTTGGTCTATGTACCGTATACATATTCATATGCATGTAGTAAAAAACGGTTATTTCAATATTACAAACAGACACTCCAATTTTATTTATTTGTATAGACGTAAGTCAGGCTTGCGTTTTACGACTATTATGCCTGAATGAAAACGAGAAGGTACCCCTAAGGGACTTTACTTAGTCAATTCCGTCGTCCCTCCGATGCATATGTAAATTATTGTGATGTAGTTTCGCTTGCGGAGAACAAAAGCAGGGCGCGTGGGACAATGCAAAGCGTCATAGAACGCTACGCAAATGTGGCTTGCTGGGTAAAGCCCCTAAGGCTTGAAAACCAGTTGATTTTTGGTTTAAATCAATATCTAATATTTCCTACAAATTGTGCACGCTCTTGCTTTAATATTAAAAAATAAAAAATAAAATGATTTTCGGCGACCTCCATGGCGCAGTGCGTGCGTTTTCGCATTATAAAGTTGGAGGTCCCGGGTTCGAGTCCCGGCTCGAGTCTGTTCTGGTAGGAGGCTTCGGCCGTGGTTAGTTTTAACACTACCGTACAAAGACATGTCGCCAAGCGATTTAGCTTTCCGGTACGATGTCGCGTAGAAATCAATTAGGAGCGTGGGTATACCATACTCCTAACAGGTCAGCCCGCTACAATCCTAGAGACCATCATCACTTAGCACCAGGTGAGATAGCCGTCAAGGCCTAACTTGTAGTGTATAAAAAAATATATATAAAAGAGTGTTTGATAATAATAGGTAGGTTTATCACTTATCAATTTACTTATCCCCGCCCCGTTTTTTTTTCATATTAGCCCCGAGTTTGAAGTTGATTGTTTTATTTTTTAATTTATAAATTAACTTTAAATTTATTCTGCAATATTGCATGCCACAACGTTCAATTTGACTGGATGTAATTTTACCTATCAAATAAGACCTACCTATTGTAGAATCCAAATTCGCAATAAAAAATAATTGATTGAATTTATTGATTGATTTATAAGTATGTTATTTTTGTTGAGAGGTAAAAAATAATAGACAGGTACTTTTTAATATTTTCTTACTTACAGTTTTTTTAAATTTTTTTTTTTCACGCTGGGAAATACTTTTACGCATCCCCTCCGGAGGCGACGCAGGCAAGACTGCGCCGCTTCCAACGGGGTTTTTTTTTATTTTTACGTTGTGAACCCATATACCGGAACGCTAAATTTGTTGGCGATATATTTTTGCTAGGGCGGTAGCTAGTTGCGGAAAAGCCTTCCACCTCGACCCGGGAATCAAACCTAAGCCTTCCCACTTTATAATATGCCAGCGTACGCGCTGCGCCACTGGAATCGTCACTCTTTAACTATGACCACAAATCTAATATATTTTTCGTTGAAGATTATAATAACGTTTAACCTTTTCAAAGACATCCCGCCATACTGGCGCCTCAGAGAGTGACGAAGGACAGAAAGACGCCTTCAAGTCTAGCCAGAGATTCGTCACCAACTACCTACGAGCTGCGACTTATCATGGTTCTTATAAAGAAAGCCTTAAGGGATATATTAGTATGTCTGCATGACATTAATACCTTGTTTATCTCTGCGTATACATACCAAAGTATTACCACGTATTATACCAGTTCAAGGTTAAGTGGTAATGGTACAAATAGATGATAAAACGGGAATACTTGGAAACGAATAACAATGCTCTCTAAATTTTATCGAAATCTATGAACACAAAAGACAAATGAATCAAGAAGGAACAAGAGTTACGGGTGTACTTTCGAAATCTGACATTTGGTATAACAGCGTATTTTAACGAAACTACATTTTGAATATGAAAAACGACGGAGAATCTCTTTCGTCCGCTTATCGCGTTTTCCTAACCGATTGAACTATTTTGTAGTTTTCCCCAGAAAGGGTATGTGTGTGTGTGTGGAGCGGAGATTATTTATTTTACAACTTTATTGGACATTGAAACAAAAGAAAAGTGGAAAGACAAAATACATAATATAAAGGCAAAAGGCGACCTTATCACTAAAAGCGATGTCTTCTAGGCCACCTTTTTGAAAGAAGCCGACAGATATATAAAGTCGGGCAATCGCAACACTTATACGCAACGTAGACCTGCATCGTGATTTAGATTTACCGACGATGCAGCAGCTCTTTAAAAAGTTCTCCAAAGCCTACTTTGAGAGTGCTCTCTCGGCTGCTGCCCAACACACCAACCCTCTAGTGGTTGAGGCGTCCAACTACATCCCCGACCCTAACGCACCTCTCATAAAGAGGAGACCGAAAAACGTCCTTGACAAACCCGACGACAAACTGACTATAGGCAACGCTTCCCAGGTAGATCATACACACATTTCACACAACAGAACACAGCGAACACACCGGCGAAGACGAGGTCCCCGATATCGACGTCATCCGGACGTGGGTCCCATCTACGGACACGGGGGCGCTCGGAATGATACATCAGTCCAACAAACCCTACAAGTCCCGACGTCACCCTAAGTCGAGGTCCGAGTCTCACTTTGCAGGGGGACTTTCCCCAGATGTCGTCGAGCCCAAGTGCTCTTCTCTCGGGCTCGGCTAGTTTGGCGAGCATGAAGCTCATCATGCTTGCCAAACCCCCCGGTGACGCTGTAATAACCACTATGGTTATCTGTAACTGACAATTCGACTAAATAACACTTATACATATTAGATTATACATAGGAGATAAGTGTGTTAAGTGTTTAAATAACAGTTTGAATGTGATAATCAAAAATGTGATTTTACGTTATTTTACGCAATTTGTCCAATTTATATTTGAAAAAAAAAAAAAAGGCGAATCGGCATTTTTAGTTTCATAAGCAAATAAAGTCATAATATAAACTTGTTAAAGATTAAATAAAAAAAATGCGTAAAGTACATTTAAATTTTATTTCAGATACTCTTTACGTAAATTGCGTTTAAATTTAAGTTACGATACTCTTTCAATTTTAATTATTTTACACCACATTTTCTTTATTGGTTTTCATTAATTATAATTGTTTCACTTCGGCCGCCAGCCTGTGTCGTCCAACAGAAATCAATCAATCAATTTTATTTATAGTAAAATATGGTACAAGCTACGATCGCATACAACTAAAAGCATTTATAGAGCTCGAAAAAATTATGCATCGTCAAAACTACGGCGTCTAGCCTTTTTTTATTTCTTTGTCAATATCAAGGTTTCATTTTTAATTTATCATCTTTGATACTTAAACTTCTGGGTTTTCTGTATACACAGAGCACGCTGTAGTAGTTGGTATCCTCATTGATTTAGTTGACGCAACAATATAATTTCTCAATCTCCTCACTCTTCTAGTCTGTGACTTCGAAAGAATTGCTCTATAATAAACTCAGATGCTTTCTTGTTTTTATGCCGGCCTGTTAAGTTGATATTGAATTTATTTCGACGAATTCCAGCGTCCCGAACTAATTTGTTTACAAAAACTATTACCATAAACTACATTTATATGATATGTTGCAGATAATACAGTAGACCGATATAATCAGTTTTGCTAATGTTTATGGTCTATTAGAAAGTCTTTACGTCTATACGTCGGAAACTTGGGGTATGCTGAGCGATGGTCATGGTAGTTGCGATAGTGCGAGGTCACTGTAGCGATGCCGCATCGACTGACGACCTCCGTGGCGCAGCACGTGCGCTGTAAAGTCTGGTCTGGTTGGACACTTCGGCCGTGGCTAGTTACCGCCCTACCGACAAAGACGTGTCGCCAAGTGATTTAGCGTTCCGGCACGATGTCGCGTTGAAAGCAATTAGGAGTATGGGTTTACCATATACCCCTAATAGGTTAGCCCGCTACCTACCATCTTAGATTGCATCATCACTTACCATCAGGTGAGATTGCAAGGCCTAACTTGTAGTGGAAAAAAAAGATTCCACGGGATCGAAGTCGCTGGCAACAACTGGGTTATTTATAAGATAAGAACACAGAATAGCTAGTAATAAGAAATCCAAGTAGGTACAAGGTTACCTATCTACTTATTAATTTCTAAGAATACACTATAATTATTTTCCATTAGCATTAGTAAAATGCTCAGGGGCAAGAAAGCTTTTTGTACTATTAGAGTACCTAAGTAGTAAGCCAGTTTAATCACTGCGCTTGTTAACAAGAACTTGATACTACTTCTTTGTACCTACCTACTTTGTAAATGAGTGCTTAGAATATGAACTAAGCGTACAAATAGCGATCTTTATATTCCGGCATGTTGTTTCAGGCTGTGATAGCCAAGTTGTTAGGTTCGATTCCGGGCACCTCCAAATTTCGGAGGTATGTGCGTTTTAAAGCAATGGAAATATCACATGGTTCAACTTTGTGTGTGTGTGTGAGTGAGTGAGTGTGTGTGTGTGTGTGTGTGAGTGAGTGAGTGTGTGTGTGTGTGTGTGTGTATGTGTGTGTGTGTATGTGTTATTGTGTTTAAGGATAATGTTAGGTTCTTGAGCCAGTTACTAATAATCGTCTTCGGATTTGATCCGATTTCTTGAGAAGCTAGTATAAAAAGATTATGCGTGAAACGATTCGTCAGGGAGGGACCCAAATCACCTATAGGGAAGTATGTAATAGTTTATTTCGGCGAATCACCTAATGACAGCACCCATTACAGTTTATGGCGGCAATATACGGACGTTGGTATGTTAACCTCATTAATGCAAATGAATTAGCCGCAATGACTGGCAGTTGCTTCCCTTAATGTTTTTCAAACAGTGCCACAATGTTAGGGTGACAGGTAATTTATTTATTACGGAAAACCATAATTGATTTTTTGCATAACGAGTTGCAGGTCCTGGGTTCGATTCCTGGCTCGAGTCTGGTCTGGTGGGAGGCTTCGGCTTTGGCTAGTTACCACCCTACCGACAAAGATGTGTCGCAAAGCGATTTAGCGTTCCGGCACGATGTCGCGTAGAAACCAATTAGGAGTGTGTTTACCATACCCCTAACAGGTTAGCCTGCTACCATCTTAGACTGCATCATCACTTACCATAAGGTTAGGTTGTCGTTGCTAATCTGTAGTTAATAAAAAAAATAACCATTTTTTAACGTGGTGAACTAATGTGAATGTTTAGTTTTTTATAGGTTTTCACAACGTTCACAAATACAGTTCGAAGTAAGATACGTCTTAAGTCATTTGTATGAGTAATTGCAATATATAATAATAATAAAACTGCAATATAAAAATTAATCACAAACTAATCATATAATATAGTAAATTTGATACATTCAAGTCCAAAATTGGTTATCTAAAATTATTTCTTATTAAAATTATTTTTGAATCAGAAATCAAGTATTAATTATTCATTTAATTGTAATGAGGCAAATATTATTTTGAGTTATACCAATTATTTCGATGGTGTAACTCGTGTTCTATGGGATATTTATGGGACCTGCTGCGTTTGATAATTGTGCCATAATCACATGATGTAGCTGTTCCATAGATATTGAGATCTTCGCAGAAGTATTTCACAGACTGTCTTACGTCGGATTGTGTGTAGCATAAAAAAAGCGTTTGGAAGCTGCATCTAACTTCTAAAATAGTGGCTTAGTTATATTAAAATGGAGATACACTAAAGCAAATATGTTTCCCAGCGCCAGTTTAAATTTCCGCATGTTAAGACGAAAAAATGTTTTTTTTTTCGGACTGTCTATTAGCTGTACAAACCCTATTGGTTGCCACAGCGTAACCGGGCTGTTTGGCGAGCTTTGGAAAGAAGCTCTGCTAGAAGAAATTCTGAGCCCTAGGGCTAGGAGAAACTAAGGGAACGACTGCCTAAGGGCGCCTCCTTTGAGGCCGAACCTCGGCTTAGGCGACGTTTGGGATAACGGGGGGGTCGGACGGTCGAAAAAATGTCCTTTTATTAGTAAGCATTGTATCTTGTATGTCACCATATTAAGCTAAGCAAAGAGGCCGAATCGGGAACTTTAATTAAATGCTAACAAATATATCAAAGGGGGCCCGAATCAATTGAAGGGTAGCGGTAAAGACGCAAACACTATTAAGACTTCCACTCGTGTAGGTACACAAACTCCTAACTGCCTATGGTTATACAAAATCCTTTGTGACTTTGGAAGTATTTGCATATACCTGTTATACCTATTGGGTTTGGTTATCTTGGAATTCTCAGTATTGATCCGGAGTAATGGAGTAAGGCAATTGTCCATTTCCTCTGAGAATTAAGTCGAATTCCTCTCTGAAGTAAATTTTTTTTTATACCGTACAATTTAGCCTCACAATCTCACCTGATGGTAAGTGATGATGCGGTCTAAGGTGGTAGCGGGCTAACTTGTTAAGGGTATGGTAAACCCATACTCCTAATTGGTTTCTACGCGACATCGTGCCGGAACGCTAAATCGCTTGGCGATACGTCTTTGTCGGTAGAGTGGTGATTGGCTACGGCCGAAGCCTCCCACCAGACCAGACTCGAACCAGGAATCGAACCCAAAAAATCGTTCTTGAAGAAATTTGGGATTTATAATTAACAAGTGAGAATTATTTAAAACTAAAGGACAAAGAAATAAAAAAAGACCCAAAAAGAGATAGATCGATAGTGTTCCAGAGGATTTATGTGTATAAAAAGGGTTAAAGTACACCATAGGAGGCAGGGCTCGGTGTTTTAGCCAACGGAAACTAATACGTAACTAGTGGTAATATGATACAGAATTCAATAATCCGAACTCGACCCCAAAGTAACAAAGGTGATTTTCCGGTTAGAAGGACAGTATTCTGTGAAAGAAGAAGAACGTTGTAAAGGACAATTGCAAGAAAAAGAAATGTATAGGACCGATATGCCAAGTAAGCTTAATCAGTTATATTGGTATTTTTATATTATTTAAACCTAATTTAAAATTAAAATTTTAAAATTTGACGACCTTCGTGGCGCTGTCCGGGCGCTGTAGCATTATTAAGTTGGAGGTCCTGGGTTCGATTTCCAGCTCGAGTCTAGTCTGGTGCGAGGCTTCGGCCATGGATAGTTACCACCCTAACGAAAAAGACGTGTTGCCAAGCGATTTAGCTTTCCGGCACGATGTCGTGTAGAAACCAATTAGGAGGATGGGTTTACCATACCCCTAACAGGTTGGCCCGCTACCATCTTAGACCGCATCATCACTTACCATCAGGTGATATACCGTCAACGGCTAGCTTGTGCTGTATAAAAAAAAGCCATCATTATTTATAAAAATACAACATCATAAACACCTAAGTGTACGGATATGCAATTATTTACTAATAATTCATCATAAAAATTTAAAAGATGTCATGTCTAAGATAGTATATCTAAATGGTTGTATAGGTAGCCAGAAAACTCTGACAAAATTTACTTATCACTATAGGATAATAAGTAAATAACGTTTAAAATTTTAAGTAACTTACTGAACTATTCATTGAATACCGGATAACAAGTCGATCGGGAACGGTTTCGAACTAAGTTAGAGTAAGTACGCTTTCAAATTGGAACCGGTTTACAATTTACAGAATCGACTACGGTGTTAATTTTACTATTTAATAATTTATTTATTAGGTGCCCTCGACTTGAACTCTCGAAAATGTATGCCATTCTATTTGCTGTACTGCCTATAATAGTCATTTCTATCCGCAGGGACGGTAACATTCGCATAACTGAGCCCTTATAATCTAAACTTATAATAAATACACTTGCGAGATTAAAAGGTGCCACAATGTAGGTCATAAATATATTTCTTCTAATTAATTTAATAACTTTTTTACATATCATCATCATCATCATCATCAACATGATCAACCCATTTTCGGCTGAACAGAGACACTGGTCTCCTCTCAATATGAGAAGGGTTTGGCCATAGTGCACCACGCTGGCCATGTGCGGTTTGGCAGGCTTCACACGCTTTTAAGAACTTTATTGAGAACTCTCAGGCATGCAGATTTCCTCACGATGTTTTCCTTCAACGTTGAAGCAAGTGATATTTTAATTGCTTAAAAACGCACATAACTCCGAAAAGTTATTGGTGCGTGCCCGTGTTCGAACGTTCGGCCTCTGATTAGGAAGCTGACGTCCTAACCACTAGGCTATTATAGCTTCTTTTACATATAAAATACGTTAATAAATCTCATAGCATAATTGTGTTCCAGCTAGCTTGTAGTCCGGATGGCTTTTATAACACAGCATGACAGTAACGTTTTTTTTCAATATTAAAACATGGCTTCAAAATTGCTTGCGTGTTTCAAATGATACGCGAGTTGTTGTATATGGCTCGTAGCCCTTCCTAGTTTGTTGTACCTTGAAATAACCTCGTTTGGCAGCAATGTAAACGTGTAGTTATGTTACTAAACTTCTAACTAGATCTATGGGCCATTACATCCTAAGGGCTAAGAGGAGATTTAAAACGGAATTCAGACAAGTTAGCCTATGTCGTTAACGGAGGGTTTGATGGTAAGATTAATTCATTATTTCCACCTATTATCTGAAATTATGTACTAGTTTCCGTCCAAGAAAGTAAGGTGGGATTTCCTGTTTTCCCTTGGTTCTATAATATGTTCTTGTCCAATAATATACTATCTTTAGACTCTTTATGATCCCTATAGTCCTTAACTCTTTATAATACTATATAGTAATCTATACTACGTATATAATAAAGAATAAATATATTTTCGTTTGTTTTTTTATTTGTATGTCTCCGACACTACCGGACCGATTTTAACCATTTTCTCACCAATGAAAAGCTAAATAAGTATATCATCATCATCATGGTCAAACCATTGCCGGCTCACTACAGAGCACGGGTCTCCTCTCAATATGAGGAGGGTTTGGCCATAGTCCACCACGCTGGCCATGTGCGGATTGGCAGACTTCACACACCTTTGAGAACATTATGGAGAACTCTCAGGCGTGCAGGTTTCCTCACAATGTTTTCCTTCGCCGTCGAAGCAAGTAATATTACGCCTGACGCCCTAACCACTGGGCTATCACAGCTTCCTAATAAGTATATATTTAGGATAATATTCGGATTTTACTTAGTAGGTACATAAATATATATAAGTTTTGAGTATATGAATGACTGGACTGATTGACATCGCCGTCACATCCGCCGTCATTCGCACTCATTGTAGGGTTTTTCTAAACACACCAATTTTACTAGTTTTTTAGATAAACTCAGTTAAAAAATGGCGTTGGGCACCTGACATGAAGACTTTATATGTAAACTCCAAGGCGCGAGGCTTTGGAGGTTACCTATAAAGTCTTCATTTTAGGTACTGTAATGGACCCTGTTAAACCGTAATATAAAATATAAATAGCACTAATTCGCAAGTGTGTGTGTAAGCTACATATCCCTCATTAGAGATTAATGTTACATTATCCATATAAGAAGCGGCGATAGCCTAGTGGTTAGGACGTCAGCCTCCTAATCAGAGGTCGGCGGTTCGAATCCGGGTACGCACCTCTAAGTTTTCGGAGTTATGTGCGTTTTTAAACAATTAAAATATCACTTGCTTCAACAGTGAAGGAAAACATCGTGAGGAATGTATCCATAATGTTCTCAAAGGCGTGTGAAGTCTGCCAATCCGCACATGGACAGCGTGGTGCACTATAGCCAAACCCTTCTCATATTAAGAGGAGACCCGTGCTCTGTAGTGAGCCGGTAATGGGTTGATCATGATGATGATGATGATGATGATCCATATAAGCTGTTGTGTCGTTATAAATTTTGTATTTTATTGCCTGCGGTGGGTTTATCATATACCATGTGTTCGGGTTGTAGTGTAAGGTTGGTAAAATGTTAAGTTGGAACATTAGGAAAACATCGCGCGGGCGTGTGTTTAATCATCTAGTTAGGCGGGAACACGCTCAAGGAGTTTGAACTTCATGAATATCATAGCAGCGTGTAACGATTTACGTACGTTCTCACTTTTAAATATTATATCCAGACTCAGGAAGTGAGTAGTTATATCATAATAATAAATCTTTATTTATCAAAAGCATAATTTACATTTCATTAGTAGATATGAATATTATTAGCAAACTATTAGCGTGGACTTGAGTTATTTTGCATGCTGTAGTTACCACTAAGTTGATTTACATGTGTATCGTAGTACTATTATTTAAAATGTTTATTTCTTGTCATAAAATTGTATTGGTGGCGCTTTGAATAAATAAATAAATAAAATAAACGAAGCCTATATCCTGTGATAGTTTAAACTGTGTTACAGGAGACAGTGTCTTCCCTTTATGGCACAACAATATGCGGTTAACAAATAACAATTTACACAACCAGAATTAAATGAAGAAAAAGAAAATAAAATAAAACAATATCATATTTACTGTATGTTGTGTGTGTATATATGATTTTTAGAGTACGTGTTTATGCGTGGAAGTGTTTCTATTTATTGTTTTTTAGTCAAATATTCCGTTTAATAATATTTATAATATAATATAAGAATATATTCTCTGTTCCTTCGTAATCAAAGTTTTTGAGCCAAAGTTTGATGTAGGTCTTGATTTTTCTATTCATCATGAATTCTCTCTCATTCGCCTTATGAACCTATATACCTTTTATATATACGCTCTTTCGTGACATCTTTTCGTCCAAAATCCAACCCATAACATTAAAGTCTTTGAAAAGTAAGTGTTAGTGGTGGATGCGAAAAATGGTCGCTACTTATGGGTTATTAAGGAGGTTTTGAAGCAATCATCAAGGAAGTATAAAACGGATATCTTTCGGGCGTTCAGCAAAACCACCGAGAGGGTAATCCCATCGTAGTTTTTAGTACGGGTATACCCCCTCCGGAGGGGATGGATGGACTAGAGGTAGCCATAAAGCTTTTTTACTACGACAGAAAAAAGGCTCTGATACAGTCAGCAGAAAATAGTACGAGTTATGCTCCGAGTTTCACTACTTGATAAAATCTGATATGAGGTCACCTATGGACGTTGGGATCCCTATATGTTGAGTGGCGAACGCGCACTGGAAAGTACAATGTTTTTGCACTCCCCATGGTAACATCCAGTCAGTGGGGGAAGCCTCTAGACATGCGGTACGAAATCGTATCGTGTTCTGACAGAAGAGTCTGGATGTTTCCGTCATCCGTAGAAAAGATGATGGTGATGACAGCTAGATATGCATATAGACTTTTTTGACGACCATGGCGCAGTGCACGCGCTGTCGCATTATAAAGTTGGAGGTCCTGGGTTCGATTACCGGCTCGAGTCTGGTGGGGGGCTTTGGCTGTGGCTAGTTACCACCCTACCGACAAAGACGCATCGCCAAGCGATTTAGCGTTCCGGCACGATGTTGCGTACAAACCAATTAAGAGTGTGGGTTTACACCACACCACACCACAGGTTAGCCCGCTACCATCCTTGACTGCATCATCGCATGGTGATCACCAGGTGAGATAGCCGTCAAGAGCTAACTTGTATTATATACAAAAAAAGACTTAAACCCACAGCCTATAAAAACTGCATTAGCGAGGTTATTTAAGGTAAATAAGTAAACACAAAGTGAGATTTCATTACGTAGTAGATACGCCTTTACAAAAGCGAAATAACTTTATCTGTAGAAAGCTTAAACAGTCACCACTATGCCACCTTGGAGTCTGCAAACAGTTCTATATTATAAACCTAGTTTAGGCAATATTGGACTTAAAGTTTTAGGTGCAAAGAATTATTTTTGTTCGAGACTTAAGGAATTCAGTGGACCCGCATAGACCGCAGTTCTACTTTGAATTACTATCGAAATAGTTGAGACGTTATTTTGGTCCGATATTTATTGCGATACAAAGGAAAGTCCTGTGTTTTGTAAAATACAACCTTTTTCATCACAAAAGATTAAAACAAATGCAAGATCGGGTAACGTGTTGCGTTATGGTATTGTAGGCAACATTATAATATTTTAAAAATACATACATATTTAATACACAATATTCATACACATACATATAATTTATAATTAACAAATTACACAACTACTAGATTCTGTAGTCCACCATCACTAACCGTTGGACGGAATAGTGGTAATACCCACAGTATATTCATGTAAGCCTAGTATCTTCGGGCGTCAATGAATCGTTAATGTAATATTTTTTCTTTTTTTTTAATTCTTGAGGTGATGGTGATAACTACATTCGTTATATGAGCGAGCTTATATTAATATTACAAGTGTAGAGTAAACACTATTTCAAATATTTGCATATATAGGCTTAAAAGTTTATAATACTCGGGTGACCGAGTTTTTTTTTATTATCACCGTCTCAAATAGTCTTTAATTAACTATGAAGTCACGAGACATGAGTGTCACCAAAGCATTTTTATTGCCTTAACATCATAAAATATTTATCTATAACTATAATAAAATTGAACTTATTGAGAGAAATCTCAAGACAATATTTTGGTTGGTTATTTGTTAAAAAGTAATACACAAATATATTTTATGCAATATATTACCTGCAAGTTTACCGGCACCCGTTAACGAGCACAGATGTTAAACTATATGCTGTTGATTTTGCAGTTTCGCCTATGTAAACGATTCGCTAACGAATATCCTGGCCGGTGAATTACCGAGTTAAATGCATCAAGCTAATATTTGTCAAAGACATCCGTGTTTAATCGAGCAATCAGAGAATGGGAACAGTTTTTTTTTAATCGGCGTAATGCATTCCCTTTAATTGAGATTGGAGCTAACGTAATTTTTTTTTTTTTAATCCACTACAAGTTAGCCCTTGACGGCAATCCCACCTGATGGTAAGTGATGATGCAGTCTAAGATGGTAGCGGGCTAACCTGTTAGGGGGTTATGGTAAACCCACACTCCTAATTGGTTTCTACGCGACATCGTGCTGGAACGCTAAATCGCTTGGCGACACGTCTTTGTCGGTAGGGTGGTAACTAGCCACGGCCGAAGCCTCCCACCAGACAAAATATATACCTGTAGTAATGGAAAAATCCGTGTCGTATTATACGCGTAATTATGAATCTTAATGATATAACTACATATTATATTTAATCTTTGTAATTTTGTTGAACTTTTAAACGTAAAAATAGTTTTACAAAGTCAACTTCTTTAGTTACTGACATGGTCCTGTTTTAAGACGTACAAATAATATACATGTTTAATGAACAAAAAAATATACAACTTTTCAAAATGTTAATTTATTTATAAGATAGGTTTGGGATGGATATTATCTTGCCTGATTTTGGGCAATGATGAATTCAAGGTTACTTGCCTAAATATAGGTGTTGACTATCACCTTGGAGATAATTACGTGGAAGGAAACAGATGTAAAAAAAATTGATTAGTTTTTTTTAAGTTCAGCAAACTTGTTAAATTAAAAAATATATATCTAATCTGCATTTATCGGAGAGTCTATGACAACTCTGCTTCCAGGGCTGCGTTCTAGAAAATTCAACCCAATAATGTCAAGATTAAAATCAGAACAAGACCCCGCCAACGTAAACTTGATCTAGTTTTGTTTGACACGATTTAACTGTTTAACTTGACTCTGCTTTTATCGCTGTTAGTGATTTTAACTACCAGCCTTGACCTGACTGGTTTTACATAAAACGTGGATATGTTTTGACGGTCAAAGAATTTGTAGTTCTAAATGTATATTTCTTTTTCATGTTAATCGCAGTGATACGGTTGACAAAATTTAGTTTCAGTTGGTTTTGAACTAATGTTTATATCGAGCGATGTTTGTGGCTTTCAGAATATCTTTATACACTTACCACTTTGTTGCAACACAATATATTATAAACAAAACAATTGTTACATCATTATGATTAACCCATTGCCGGCTCACTACAGAGCACGGGTCTCCTCTCAATATGAGAAGGGTTTGGCCTTAGTCCACCACGCTGGCCATGTGCGGATTGGTAGACTTCACACGCCTTTGAGAACATTATGGAGAACTCTTAGGCGTGCAGGTTTCCTCACGATGTTTTCCTTCACCGTTGAAGCAAGTGATATTTTAATTTTTAAAAAACTCACATAACTTTCAAAAGTTAGAGGTGCGTGCCCGGATTCGAACCGCCGACCTCTGATTAGGAGGCTGACGCTCTTACCACTAGGCTATAACCGCTTATAATTGTTACATAATAAAACTAATTCTTTAAAATATTGTTCTAATAGCTAATTACCTAGATTACAACGCAAACATATTTATGTATTATTTTTATTTTAACAAGGTTTTATTGTATTTATTTCGGCGGAAAAATATTAGTACAAAATATGTGACTCGTTCAGTCAATGCATAACATATAATGCCTACCAGATAGTATACAATAACGTACATTTAGGGTTTTTTTATATTAGTTACAAGTATAAATTTTACAAATTAATTTTGTTTCGTAAGAAAGAACCTAGTGGTAGTCTACTGGTTAAACTTCGGTTTGCGTTCGGGGGGACCAAAAGGGACCAAGGGGAAATCCCCTGCGGAATCTTTACGGCCTCGACGACCTCCGTGGCGCAGTGCGTGCGCTGTTGCATTTTAAAAAGTTGGAGGTCCTGGGTTCGATTCCCGGCTCGAGTTTGGTCTGGTGGGAGGCTTCGGCCGTGGCTAGTTACCACCCTACCGGCAAAGACGTGTCGCCAAGCGATTTAGCGTTCCGGCACGATGTCGTGTAGAAACCAATTAGGAGTATGAGTTTACCATACCCCTAACAGGTTAGCCCGCTACCATCTTAGACTGCATCATCACTTACCATCAGGTGAGATGCAGTCAAGGGCTAACTTGTGGTGATTAAAAAAAAAAAAACGTTTTTTTTTAATTCTTTTTTAAGCAATTTTAAATTATGTATCACTTGTTACGACGTGAGGAAACCAGCATGTCTGAGAGTTCTCTATACTGTTCTCAAAGGCGTGTCAAGTCTTTCAATCCACGCCCTTGGTGGACTACTGCCACAACTCTATTGCTGAGAATCCGGGTTCATAGTGGTAATGATTATGAATGCCAAGATAATAAAATAGCCTGAAATTTTTGACAACTTTATTCTGTATGAATGTTAAAACAATATCTACGAACTCTAAGTGTTGTGAAAAAGGCGTACCTTATTTGATTCGGTACAAGAATACCCAAATTACGTTACGTGAAATGGAAACAAAAAAGGTTTTCCTTATTCCTCGGATTCGCTACACAATTTTAGGTAATACGCGATAGGCAACAACAGTAATTCTTTTTAGTAGGTCTTATTTTACCTAATGGTATTTATTTATTGTCACAAAATTTTAACTCTTAAGTCACACATTCGTGATGACGTCATACTCAATAATTTTCCAATACCTACGAGAATAAAGCTCTGAGTGCGTGGTAAATTTATCTTAATTTATAAAAAGTTGTTGGTTTGTAGTATTACATTCGTAGTATATTTCGTTACTAATTAATTTGAATGGCAAAGTTTTTACAAATAAACGAACACAAATCTATCCTCGTTATAATTTAATTAGTATAGATTAACTTTTGTCAAAACCTTTTCTACGTATAAACGGTCGAGAGAAAAGGCTTGTCGGATTAAATTGGTATTGATTTCTGATAAAGCTGACTTCTCGGATTAGGGAGGACTATCCCGAGTTGCTAAGTGATTGGCGTTGTAGCTACGTACTTCTTAAACGAAAGGTCTTCATTAGGGATCTCAGATCATCCCGTTACAATACTTTTAATTGACCATTAAACACCTAATTTCTTAAAGGTAACAAATGAAGTTAAAACTAATAAATGCCTTTATAATTTCTTCACTTTATATACCTTTTTTTTTCTCCTTGGGGAGGAAAAAATCCCTACGGGCTTTTGCCTCGCAGCAGGGTGTGTCCGACTTGCACGGACTAAAACAATTCTTCCGAGTCAACACGGAACCGCTTTGCATTACTTCATGCTGACCCTCCTTGGTATGTGTCTGTCTCACTTTTCTTCTTTTCTGCTTTTTCTTTTTCCTCTCTCCTGATTTTTATTGCCTTGAGCATTTGAGGATATCGATTTCACTCATCTTGACTGGATAACATTTACATAGACTTTATATGCCTAACCATGGTGATCATCTAAGACATATCAATGACTCTCTGCTATGAGAGAAGAGGCCTGACCTCCGTGTGGCCACTGCTGGCACAGTCCTCTTGCCTTGTTGTAGAGAGATTTAGAGCTTAGATTCGAAGCTGCTATGCAATTTCAGTGCCAAAACGCTAAATCACTTGGCGACACGTCTTTATCGGTAGGTAACTAGCCACGGCCGAAGCATCCCACCAGACTATACTAATATGATATATGACGAGTTAAGGGAGTCCGAGTTGTTTTTTTAGTAAGAGTGACGTCAGCATTGCTGACGTCACGCTTTTGTTTACTTTCGTTCATAGTAATCAAAACCACAACTTGAGGGATTACCGTTTAATTGCGACAATAACTAAGAGGTCCGAACCGTCCGACATCTCGAGCTAGAATGCCACGAAAAAAAATTGATTGCTACCTTCTAAATACACTGATTAGCAAAGAAATGTTTAATTAGTGATTTAAAGAGTTCAAATGTGGGTAATTATTGGAGTCTTGATTTTTTTGGCGCCGCTGAATGAAGTTAATAACTCCTTCGCGCCGACATATTATATAATATGAAATAACGTAAATAATGCTTCAGTGGACATTTATTTTCGCGAACGCCATTGGAATAGTAGCCATGAATATTTACCTCTATAGATTTTGGTGTGTGTGAAGGGGTTTATGTGTATGAAACAGAGACGTGAGAAATATTTTTGCATTACCGAAATCCTATTAAAGCTACATCAAAGGGTAAAACTATGAGTTCACATATAGGTACAGCTTTGTAGATGATTCTCGAATAATTGAATTATCGGAAACGCCCGACACGGGTTCCCGTATTATTAGTTACGAATATAAGTTTACCCACCCACATACGAAACTTCGGGACGAGGAAATTGTGACATTTCGGTTAAACGAGTTACAAAGTAGGTATTATTTCGAGGTCAAATAAAATGTGTTTGTCCAAATAATGTAACGTTCTAGAAATAATGTTGAACGTTTTAATGAAGCGGCTATAGCCTAGTGGTTAGGGCGTCAGCCTCCTAATCAAAGGTCGGCGGTTCGGATTCGGGCACGCACCTCAACTTTTCGGAGTTATGTGCGTTTTTAAATAATTAAAATATCACTTGTTTCAACGGTGAAGGAAAACATCGTGAGGAAACCTGCACGCCTGAGAGTTCTCGATAATGTTCTCAAAGGCGTTTGAAGTCTGCCAATCCGCACATGGCCAGCGTGGTGGACTATAGCCAAACCCTTCTCATATTGAGAGGAGACCCGTGCACTGTAGTGAGCCGGTGATGGGTTGATCATGATGATGATGATGATGTTTTAATGACAAATCAATTAGGTAGGGGTGTTGAGATCCTGACTCCAACGGTACCCCTAATTCAAAAATCAAAATTCAAATAAGCTTTATTCATGTAAACCACAGGCATCTGTGAAGCGTTCATATATAATATATTTTTCATTATTTTAATTCGTGAGGTGATGGTGATATCTACACTCGCCAACTTAAAACTAAAGCTATGAGGGTACCATACACGCCTAGATCTAAGAAGCCCACAACAAACTTAGCCGGGGTTCTGTTAGTATCGACATCACACATAGTCTATTATAGACTATTTCTTAACTCATTATATAAATTATAAAATATTATAATTAATATAACTCATCTACTCATGATATAAATTATAAAATATTACAATTAATTTAATGAGTTATTAAGTTAGAACAACTGAAGTGAAAGAAATTCAGTATTGGCTGAACCCACTAGGTAGACATAGCATCAACCATGTCGTTGAAAACCGCACATAAAACCGATAAAATAGCACATGATTTTGGAGTGCTTACAGTAATCTCTTGAAGGCAGGTATTTGCCTCGTTATCTCGTTCAATTATGGATTAGTAGGTCCTAGGTTCTATTCCCAAGTTTACATTTAGTATGTATTTGTTTATTCAGTGAAGTTACGATATGAAGACATCTCAACCTTGAACGGCGCCTAGATTTTAGATCCAACTATAAATGTTACAATTAACTAAGGTTAGAGGTTAATTAGTATAACATTACCTCTGACCTTCGTATAGATATACCAGTTGCTGCTTATCTATACAAATAAATAAAATTCGAGTGTCTGTTTGTAATATTGAAATAACCGTTTTTTACTACATGCATATGAATATGTATACGGTACATACACCAAAATAACATATTTTTTATTTTTTGTCTGTCTGTCTGTCTGTCTGTTTGTTCCGGCTAATCTCTGAAGTGGCTGGACCGATTTTTACGGGACTCTTATTAGCAGGTAGCTGATGTAATAAGGAGTAACTTAGGCTACTTTTATTTAAGCAAAAGTCTTTTATTTTAGAAAAATAAAGTAATGTTGCACTGTCCAGTACCGCGCGTAGCTCACGCGCATGCCACCGCCTGTGCCATCACGTCTCGGGCGCCTCCCACAACTTCTCCCACCAACGAATCAATATCCAATTTCACTCATTCTTTTGTTTCTAACTAATTCGGGTTAGTAATCTATTGCTTCGTGATTGAAAGACAAACAAACACACTAACTCAACGCAGACGAAGTCGCGGGCGTCAGCTAGTTTTTAATAAAACTAGCTCAGTTCGGTCAGGCTAAGCTTTTCTTCCTACATAAAAGAATACACGTACTCGTATCAAAAAACAAATTTTCCCATTGATAATATTAGTAGGGATGAAGGGTCGTTTATTTTAACAATGGGATTTTCATATATAACAGGCACTTAGATTTCGCATTCCTTGTTCTCTTGTTAACGTATATATTTATTCAGCCTCAGAAAATCGTAAAATCCGAGGCTCACTTTATGACGACCCATACCTCTGTATAAAACCACTTACCCATTCTGTGTTCTCCACGTGAAATTGACGTATAAAACTCATGCAATCTTTTTATAGTCTGTGAATTTATGATCAAGAGAAATGAGTCTATAATACGCGTTTATATATTCATCATGATCAACCCATTGCCGGCTCACTACAGAGCACGGGTCTCCTCTCAATATGAGAAGGATTTGGCCATAGTCCACCACGCTGGTCATGTGCGGATTGGTAGACTTCACACGCCTTTGAGAACATTATGGAGAACTCTCAGACGTGCAGGTTTCCTCACGATGTTTTCTTCACCGTTGAAGCAAGTGATATTTAAATTATTTTTAAAAAGCACATAACTCCGAAAAGTTAGAGGTGCGTGCCCGGATTCGAACCGCTGACCTCTGTTTAGGAGGCTGACGCCCTAACCACTAGGCTATCACCGCGTTTATATATTATCGTGAGGTGATTATGATATCTAGATTTTATCAACTTAATTGAAGATCTCCGTTTCGCAACGCCGTGATAAAAAAACATCTAAAATTTGTGATTTGGCGGTGATAAGTATACCTAGAATAATTTAAATGACCTACTTCGATTTTGAAAGCCGTTAACATAAAGTTGTGGTGTTACGCAGTCTAGACTATTGTAAATTGATTGTGTTTTCAATGTTCAAATGGAAAATTAAAAATAACAGACCCAGTTTTCATAGCGTTTCTATTGCCGTCGACTAATTACAGAATCAGCAAACGGTCCTTTCGGAGTTTTTGCGGTATAAAAAATTCTGCAATTGACGGTTGAAAGGGGACCGGTAACAAATTGCAACTGCTAACGACCTCTCCCAAAGCCCTCCATTTAGTTCCGAACGCAATGCCCGATACCGTGATGGGATTTCGATCGAGCTTTCTATAAAAAACTTAACCGTCAATAGCTGGTAAAATAAGTAGATTAGAAAGAAGGGGAAACTATAAATCATCATCATCATCATCATTTCAACCTATAGACGTCCACTGCTGGACATAGGTCTTTTGTGGGGAGTTCCAATGGCCACGGTCCTGGGCCGCTTGTATCCAGCGGCTCCCTGCGACTCGTTTGATGTCGTCTGTCCACCTTGTTGGGGGTCGACCAACGCTACGTTTACCGGTGCGGGGTCGCCATTCTAACACCTTGGGACCCCAACGTCCATCGGTTCTCCGAGCTATGTGCCCCGCCCATTGCCATTTCAACTTCAACAAGGAGACCCGTGCTCTGTAGTGAGCCAGTAATGGGTTGATCATGATTATGATGACTATATTTTAACGACCTCCGGTTTGCAAAGCGCGCTATCACGTTAAAAAGCGGGAGGTCAACTCAAAAAAAAAAACATTCATTCGCAAATAAAAAAAAATCAAAATAAATGCGTTAATTTATCTAGCTTCTATATAACGATGGTTAACTTTGCCTTCAGACTGAAAGTACGAATTGAGGAACACGTCTCCGAGCTGAAGCTGTTAGCATGTAGGAACAACAGTTTTTTTTTTTTTCGGACTGTCTATTAGCTGTACAAACCCTATTGGTTGCCACAGCGTAACCGGGCTGTTTGGCGAGCTTTGGAAAGAAGCTCTGCCAGAAGAAATTTTGAGCCCTAGGGCTCGAAGAAACTATGGGAACGACTGCCTAAGGGCGCCTCCTTTGAGGCCGAACCTCGGCTTAGGCGACGTTTGGGATAAGGGGGGGTCGGACGGTATTGAACAACAGAAAGTGATCCTCCGTGTGTTCACCTTCTCCAGGGTCAGCTGGCCTTCGATCATGCGAGCGTCTGCTGTAACTTTATAAACAATATGTTTTTTTATACACTAGTTAGCCCTTGACGGCTATCTCACCTGGTGGTAAGTGATGATGCAGTCTAGGATGGTAGCGGGCTAACCTATTAAGTTTAGTATAAAAAAAGGTTTTTTTTATCACAAATCAGTAAGAAGAAAATGTTCGAAAATTGTAAATCCACACTCTTAACACGCACACGTCTTTTTTGGTAGGGTGTAGGGAGGTAACTAGCCACGGCCGAAGCCTCCCACCAGACAAAAAAATCATTTTAATTTTTAATAATTTAAAAAAAAAATTATATTTCTCATTATAAATCATTTTATTCAGTTATCGACTTAGATCATTACCTTGCAGAAAGCATTCAAACTATTTCCGTTGTTTCATCTATGCACTCTAATCCTAAGGTTTAACGAAAACTCTGTAAGCAGTAAAAAATACATTTTCATAATGTCATGCTGAATTTTATGTACCTTTAGCGTAAGAAGGTTAAAACAGGCTATAAAACATGATTACATTCTCTAAATTCATATGACAAGAGTAATATAACTTGATGCTTGCAAAGTAGACCATTATTAAAGTAGTACGAAATTTTGTCAAGTTTAACAACCCTTTATTAATCAAAGCCTAGTAAACCTTTTCACGATCAAATTCCCAACTGATAATGTTTGCACGCTCGCTTTCATCGAGTTTGTTACTCTCCTAGCTTAGATGTTGGCAATTAATTAAACGTCAACTTATATTGTTTGAGTTAGTTAATTGGTAAACTGTGTTTTAATCGTGAGTCGCTATAAAATCTGGTCAGTAAACTAATCAATGTCATGATTAGACGGTTAGACATTGACTAATAGAAGTTCATGTTTGACGCGTGTGGAGTTTTTAAGATGACCATCTAATGATAGGTTGCCTTAAACTTACACGCACTTTGTTACGAGTATACTAAAATATGTGAAGGGGGAAGTATTAAAAATCATCATCATCATCATGATCAACCGATGGCCTCACTACAGAGCATGGGTCTCAATTCAATATGAGAAGGGTCTGGCCATAGTCCACCACGGTGCAGGTTTCCTCACGATGTTTTCCATCACCGTTGAAGCAAGTGATATTTTAACTACTTAAGAAGCGCACATAACTCCGAAAACTCAGAGGCACATGCTCGGGTACGAAACCCCATCTTCTGATTAGGAGGCAGACGTCCCAGCCTAAGCTATCACAGCTATTTTAAATATTAAAAATAATACTCTAAATATTATAAATACCCACTTGAATGAAACGGCTTTTACCTTCCTATATATCAGAAGATTCAACTGAATACAGAACCTATGATGGTGTTTTAACGATAATTTCTGGCTTAATCCACGTCACATTGCGTTTTACATACTAGAGGCAAAACAGTATAGTGTAATATATAAAAATATAGCTGTATTTATTCTCATAATAGCGTGAGAAAGCAATGAAAAAAAAATTTCGATGAGTAAAACAAATGAGTAAAAAATTGTGTACAATAAATGTAACAGAATAATATAGAGAAATATAATAGTATGAAAAGTAGGCCAGTACAATCATCAAATTTTAGCATCTTTTGGTATGGAAAGCTCCAGTAACCCTGTGCGGAAATATTTTTGCAAGAATTTGCACCGAAAACCGTTTATGGGAACCCTTTATCTCGGCCAATAAATACCAGGCGCCCAACAGTAGGAGGACGTGATTAGTATCTCGTTCATGCCCATTTCTTACCTTTTCTCGGGCAGTTAAGATTGACGGGTGTAAATGGAGAGATTGGTTTGATTACAAATTCCGACCTTATTTGTTGAACTACAAGTTAACGTTTGATCGTACACTTCACGGTAAAAGTGAACGACGGTCGACGAAGTCAACAACGCGCTTATCTGAAAGGGGTTTGGTTTTTATCCCGCATCTTTTTACTAAAATATCTATAGTAATATTTTTTTGGCGCCTTTTATACGAGACTGAATATGTTCGGGTAAAAATATGTATTTTTTTTCGCAGATGTACCACAGAAGGAATTTAGTCTCCAATAAAAATATGTATGGTAAAAGACATTATAAATTATGCTACCTAAAATTCTTCAGGATCTTCCGACCTCCTTACAATTTCCTGAGGTTGGGAAGCATATATTTATAAAAAAAATGTAAAAACCATTTTTTATGTCATATTTAGTTATTAATTATTATTAGTTTTAAGTTCTTTTAGTTAATTATTTATAGTGCATAAGTTTAGCATATTCTTAAGGTAAACTCGCCGTCCTCCCCATAAACGTAAAGTTTCTGGAGGACGGTTAGCTTTACAATTAAAATGTGTTTTAAATATTTTTGATAAATAAATAAAAAGAAAAAATGTTACTTAAAGTCTTATTTGTTTAAAAAAAAAATTGTTTCATTTATAGTTAAAATTTATTTCAAAGCATAAAAAAATAATTCGTGAATATTGCCAAAGAAATATAACTGCTTCTGTGCTGGGCTATAAAAATAGTTAGCGATTTAGTGAAAGACGATACGACCAACTTATAATATGAAGAGGTCATAAAGCTTTTCAGGGACGGAACGTGTTATTTTATTGTTCTACAGGCGTTTAGGAAGTCGGAAAGGGTACAATAATCGGTTTCTACGCGACATCGTGACGGAACGCTAAATCACTTGACACATCTTTGTCGGTAGGGTAGTAACTAGCCACGGCCGAAATCTCCCACCAGACTAGAGTCGAGCCAGGAATCGAACCCAGGACCTCCTACTTAAAATGCGACAGCGCGCGCTCTGCGCCACAGAGGTCGTCAAAAATGATAATAGAATGTATGTATGTATGTAATGTTAGTAGAAGTGAGCGTCATAACTCTAAAGTGGGTTTAATCATACAATCAATCACAGGATGAAGTACCTACCGGGTCATATTAAGTGAGTACATAAGTGTTAGCAACCTTGTTACTTGTTCGGGTTTGATTGATTGAGCATCACAAATTGCTATATCGGGCACAAAAGCTCCCATAGGAAAACTTTCGAGTCCCGTTACATAATTACTTCACATATAATATGTTTCATGAAGCGTGCTGATGCGTGTATACACGTAGGAATAGGTGTAAACTATGTGAATGCCTCGCTGGTAAGCATGTTCGACAGTGCTCGAGGTCCTAGCTCTTTTTTCTATATTACAGTACCTACCTGGTTTATAATATACGGACGAATTTTCTATCAGGCAACTTTTGGACGTGTGAGAAAATGAAAAAAAGTATGGCCTCATTCAAGTATGTATTCTTATTGGAAGATATTTAGTTCGCTATGCTTAGTCAACGAGGATAAGTCAATCAATGTTTTTAAAGAAAAACTGCACAATTTCAAGAGAAAAATATTGAAAAAAACATTTGTCTACTTAGGTTTTGCATCGAGCATATCTCCCTTATTCGTTATTTTAGTAATAAACAAATGTTTCTAATTATTTTGTTTTGTAATAAGTTTTCATTTGTTAACATAGCTCGCTACCATCCTAGACTGCATCATCACTTACCACTAGGCGAGATAGCTGTCAAGGGCTAACGTGTAGTGTATAAAAAAAGCGTGGGATTTTTTTTTTCTTTTGTGAAAGATATAGCACTGTTGTAGTTGTTTATATGAGTACAAATACCGGCTTAAGCGAGCGAAGCCAAGCCACTACTAAGTGAAACAAATGAGCAATTGGCCCCGTCGAGAATCATCAGCTGTTCTAATTCCATACCTTCTATATAACCGCTCTTTCGTATTAGCACTTAACGTTATTATCTATGGTAAACAATAAATATATATGTTAGGTACCACATCATATTGGTAAAGTGACTGCAGAAGGTAGGCGCTATATCTAGCCAAAAATATTGTATATGTAGGTACGTAATATACCTCAGAATATATTAAATTATATTATATCATCTTATATATAATATTCTCGTGACAGAATGTTCGTTCCCATAGTCTTCCGAAACGGCTCGACCGATTCTTATGAAATTTTTTATGCATATTTAGTAAGTCTGAGAATCGGCTACTATCTATCTTTCAAACCCTTAAGTGATAAGGGTGTCCACCCCAAACATTTTATTTTGATTTTTTGGATAATTTTTTTGTATTATGTGGCATTGAAAAATACTTACAACCCTAAATTTTCACCCTTCTATCCCTGATCCCGCTATTTTTCAATATTCATTTACTTAAATGAAATGAAATTACTAAATTTAATCATTTGTCATCCCGCTCGATAACTGAACAATTATCGTCTTTATTCTGAATGTTTTTCACTCCAGTTCGACTAAAATTTCCCTGAGCTTACTGTAAAGCTAAAATTTTTGAACATAATAAGTTAATAACACATAAAACTAATAACTCTCGTTACAAAATGATTTAATAAAAAAAAAAAACAATCAAAATGTTTCAGATTGAGTAAAAGGGTCTTTTGTTAATTGGACCGAACTACCTAGTAGAAACGTTATAAAACGAAATGAATTTCTCGTTCATTTCCTTTCTTCAAGCGTAACATTCATCGGAAACGTGGAAAATGTTTAACAAGCACTTTGGTATTTTTTGCGTTGTCGAAATACACATATTGTTGCCTTTGTAAACTTTTTAACAATTTTATTCACTTTACTGCAATTACTACTTTTGATAATACAGTCACCTGATGGTCTAAAGTTGACCAAGTTCATTTCCTTTCTTCAAGCGTAACATTCATCGGAAACGTGGAAAATAATTAACAAGCACTTTGGTATTTTTTGCCTTCTCGAAATACACATATTGTATACGCCTTTGTGAACTTTTTAACAATTTTTTTCACTTTACTGCAATTACACCTTTTGATAACACAGTCACCTGATGGTCTAAAGTTGACCAAGCTGTCCTATTCGCTCCTGATTTGAGCGCACTGATAATATGATTTTAAAAATTGATATAATTAATACACCCGATTTATATAAACATTATAAAATGTCTGTTAGTTTGCGTCTCATCTATGTTCCGCTCAGCCTAATTTGAAACAATTTGGCAAAAAATGCTTTAAACCAGAATAATTGCGGACGAAGACGCGGGTAGCAAAAGTAAGGTAGGAATGATTCACCATAATATAGATCTGGCTAACTCCAGCGTCTAGACGTAGGTACATATTCGGTAGTTTCTGCCACGCCCTCAAAACTATGGGCGGTCTGTCTGATATTAATTTTCTTGAAAAGAATGAAATATTCATATCTAGACGTGCTCAGTGCTCGTGTTCTGTATTAAAATCTCAGAAGTACCTATGAATACATAATAGCACCAAGTACAGTAATTATAGCATTAATTGCTGAGAAAACTACAATTATTAATTACTAGGGACTAGATATTCCAAAACTGTGCAGTAGAAATATATATGCTGGCGTTATTAACTTCATTTAGTGGCGCCAAGAACTTCAAGAATTTAATAATTACTCATATTTAAACTCTTTAAATCACTAATAACACAATTTTGACGGTAGCAATCAATTTTGTACAAGCATGCTTTGCTATAAATACCTCGCGGTCGATGCCTCTCGTGGCCCAACGTCACCTAAGTCGAGGTCCGAGTCTCACAAGAGACGCCCTTAGGGGGACGTTCCCCAGAAGCCGTCGAGCCCAGGTGCTCTTCTCTCAGGCTTCATGCTCGCCAAAAACCCCCGGTGACGCAGTAATAATCACTATGGTTGTCTGCAACTGTCAATTCGAAACAACAACCTCTCGTAGCGTTCTCGCTTGCGACGTCAGACCGTTCGGACCTCTTTGTTATTGTCGCAATTAAAGTGTAATCCCTCAATTTTTGGTTTAACTCTTACTAAAAAAAACAACTCGGACGGCCTTAACTCGTCATATATATATTAGAAGAGCACGATAAAAATCACTATGTATATTCTGTTATTTCTAATTATGTACCCTAAACCTGCTTATCTATATATCCTGGTCTGGGTTGCCTGGCAAAGATCGCTCTTTAGCGATAAGGCCGCCTATTGTACCTGTTTTCTTTTCTGTGTGTTTCTTTACTGTCTTTATTTCTTCGTTTGTGTGGTGTACAATAAAGTGTATTTTCATTTTCATTTCATTTATGTATTTCAGTTATGTATAAAACTGGCTTCATAAGATGTGATACGCGAATACGAAGATGTGATTTGCCGACCTGGTTAAGGACAACAAAAATAAACGTAAATATCTATAGGAAAACTATTTATTGAAGTGGATTTTCAACAATACTATCAGGTATACAGAATGCCTGTCAGTGTTTCGTAGCGAGATTAAAGCTCCCCTGATATGCCCTCGAGTGCTACGAGCTGTCACGTCCAGTAAACGTTCCCTATGAAATGAAATTTCATTTGTATGGGTCATGCTGTTGTGTTTTTAAAAGAAACGTATGTAAGCTTACTCATAAATACAACATATTTTATAAGATGACCTACGTTCTTTGACGACCTCCGTGGCGCAGTGCGTGCGCTTTCGCATTATAAAATTGGAGGTCCTGGGTTCGATTATCGGCTCGAGGCTAGTGGGTGGCCTCGGCTGTGCCTAGTTACCACCCTACCGACAAAGACGTATCACCGAGCGATTTAGCGTTCCGACACAATGTCGCGTAGAAACCAATTAGGAGTGTGGGTTTACCATACCCCTAACAGGTTAGCCCGCTACATTCTAAGACTGAATCATCACTTATCACCATGTAAGATAGGCGTCGCTAACGCCGTCGCTTTTTGTTTGTAGTGTATAAAAAAAACATGGGTACTACCGGGGAACAAAGCTAGTGTTTAGTATAAGCCCTATACAGTATAATAAGAGTGTGATGCGTGAGTGCGTGCGCTTTCGCATTATAAAGTTGGAGGTCCTGGGTTCGATTCCCGGCTCGAGCCTGGTGGCTAGTTATCACCCTACCAACAAAGACGTATCGCCAAGCAATTTAGCGTTCCGACACGATGTCGCGTAGAAACCAATTAGGAGTATGGGCTTACCATACCCCTAACAGGTTAGCCCGCTACATTCTAAGACTGAATCATCACTTATCACCATGTAAGGTAGCCGTCGCTAACCACGTTGCTTTTTGTTTGTAGTGTATAAAAAAAACATGGGTACTACCGGGGAACAAAGCTAGTGTTTAGTATAAGCCCTATACAGTATAATAAGAGTGTGATGCGTGAGTGCGTGCGCTTTCGCATTATAAAGTTGGAGGTCCTGGGTTCTATTCCCGGCTCGAGCCAGGTGGTGGTTACCACCCTACCGACCAAGACGTATCACCGAGCGATTTAGCGTTCCGACACGATGTCGCGTAGAAACCAATTAGTAGTGTGGGTTTACCATACCCCTAACAGGTTAGCCCAGTTATTCTAAGACTGAATCATCACTTATCACCATATAAGGTAGCCGTCTCTAACGCCGCCACTTTTTGTAGTGTATAAAAAAAACATGGGTACTACCGGGGAACAAAGCTAGTGTTTAGTATAAGCCCTATACAGTATAATAAGAGTGTGATGCGTGAGTGCGTGCGCTTTCGCATTATAAAGTTGGAGGTCCTGGGTTCGATTCCCGGCTCGAGCCTGGTGGCTAGTTATCACCCTACCGACAAAGACGTATCACCGAGCGATTTAGCATTCCGACACGATGTCGCGTAGAAACCAATTAGGAGTGTGGGTTTACCATACCCCTAACAGGTTAGCCCGCTACCATCCTAGACTGCATCATCACTTACCACCATGTGAGATAGCCGATAACTTGTAAAAAAAAAGTGTGGATAAAAAAAGCATGGGTACTACCGGGGAACAAAGCTAGTGTTTAGTATAAGCCCTATACAGTATAATAAGAGTGTGATGCGAACAGGATAGAAAGCTTTTGTTTTATTCAGCCGGTGTCAGCGCGGTGAGCCGACGCAAGATCAAAGCGCTTTTGATCTGCCCCGCTGAACTCACGCCGCTTGGTAAATATAATAAGTAAATTTATTACAATCTGCTTACAAGGGCTTACTTATATAAAAAGTATCAAATTTAAAACAGATGCTTCAGAAGCAAAGGCAAGTAAAGACTACTTAAAACAGTATACTAACTATATAATTTCATTGATTCAATAACTTCTCTTATGCTGGGTGCATTGAGCCAAAAGTAGTTTTTTTTTAAACCACCATTAGTTAGCCCTTGAAGGTAATCTCACCTGATGGTAAGTGATGATGCAATCTAGGATAGTAGCGGGCTAACTTTTTAGGAGTATGGTAAGCCCACACTCCTAATTAGTTTCTACGCGACATCATGCCGGAAGGCTAAATCGCTCGGCGACACTAGCCACGGTCGAAGCCTCCCACCAGACCAGACTCGAGCCGGGAATCGAACCCGTCCTGGGTTCCTCCAACTTTATGAAGCGACAGCGCGCGCGTTGCGTCACGGAGGTCGTCAAATGCTGGCAACCAGCGCCGATCTACCAATTCTTATCGATATGGGTCAACGCAGGTCCATTTCGGGGCTCAGCATTCATCTTACACAGATCATTTTAGGAATAGGTTGCTTCGGAAGCTAACGACTAAGACACGGAACAGAATATGTTGACTGACTGGTCATAATAGGCTGAGACGAGCGAGGCGGTTATTTTAAAGATGGTGATAATAGGGGTGACGGAATTAAGAAAGCGGTGGTTCTTTTTTCTCAATAATGTGATGGGACAAAGACCAGGCAAGATGGAGCGGTTGAGAGAGGATGATGTCGACTTTTACTTACAAGATCACCCATACAAGATTAGGGTGTAGACGGCTGGTACACCAAGTTATTTTCAATACGATACTAAAATTAATTAAGCTTAAATAAAGTACTAAAAATCAAAACAAATACACGCACACACACTCACACACGCACACACACATTCACATACTGCATGTTAGTAAGTAAGCTTTAGCAGTAGATAAAAACACAAACTTGTTAAATATTATAAACTTGTTATGTGTATTAAATATTTTATAATGGGAGGAACGAGTCCTTCTGGCACAGATTTTATACTTAACAGAAGGTCTCAGCCTTATTGGATACTATAATATATGAACAAATAAAGTTTCATTTCAGAAAAAAAAAACAGTCGTCGTCGATCAGCGTCTGCCTCCTTTAGAAGGACTTCCGGGCAATGGTTTAGGGGCAAACTTGGTCCTATTGATCACGGTCTATCTGGTTGGTTCGGTTGTGAGTTTAAGCAATTAAGTAGTACATCTCCCAGTCTAGGAGTTGTAAAAGCGTGTAGCATAAAGACTGCGCCTTCCCGTAATAGCCATGAAGATTTCGCCATGAAAAGAAACGAACAAGCGCCAATTAAAGCCAAACGTGTCAAGTCAGCGTTAGGAGGCTTATGGCACAAAGTATAGAAAGTATATCACGATCAACCCATTGCCTGCTCACTACAGAGCTCGGGTCTCCTCTCAATATGCGAAAGCTTTAGCCATAGTCCACCACGCTGGCCATGTGCGGATTGGCAGACTTCACACGCCTTTGAGAACTTTATGGAGAACTCTCAAGCGTGCAGGTTTCCTCGCGATGTTTTTGTTCACCGCTGAAGCAAGTGATATTTTTGTTGTTTTAAAACGCTCATAACTCCGAAAAGTTAGAGGTGTGTACCCGGGTTCGAACCCCCGACCTTTGATTGAGAAAGTATATAGGTAATAAGGATTGTCAATTTTATTAGATTACCATGAAATTATTTTAAATCGTATTCCTTACTGTAACTCGAGCATTAGTGGCACTTTTTAAAGGTGGTATTCTTGTACCCGCTTTCCAAATTACCTTGTATAGAAAAGAATATAGTTTCAACAGGTTTCATGTATAAAATTTTCAGGTCAGGGTTGGTAAAAGTATCAAAGATTGGTATTTGGCAGGGATATTGCGTTCAAGGTCAAACGGGATCGACACCGAGTGTGTCGAGGCGTAGCAATATGAAAGCTTTTGTGCCACTTTTCGATCCACAAACGTCCTATTTTGTAGAGAGAAATATTAATCTACTAGAGATATCCATGGCTTCGCCTTTATCCCTAAATTCTCACTATTATAAGAATACAAAAACGTTACGTTTACGTAAACGAAAATGGGTTATAATAGCTCTATTTTTTTATTTTGACGAGATTAAAAATTATATCTATTATCATGCATAAAAGCGGTAAATGCGTTGATTTGTTTCTAACTGATTAAAGGAATACGACGTTTATGGTTTATTTTACGTTAATAACATATTTATCATGTAAAACGCTTTGTCATTGATTTTGACAAATGGCAATATTATACTCGTATAAATTTTTTTCAAGACCTTACTTGTTTGAATCATAGCGCTATGTAATTTTTTATCAAATTGTACCTAATTATCTAGGGCTATCTAAGGCTCTCAGCCTTAGCAGTAGAATCGACCTAAATTCCGTCACGGAAAACGGCATAGCACTCTCTTATCCCACCATGACTCCGTTCTCGACCTCCTGTGTGCTCAATATTAACTGAACTGAAATGTTTCAACTCCATTCCTTTTTTTTATTTGGCCGTTTCTTCTTTCAGGCTTAAAAGTATCTTATACCCGTAAGTACTGAGGATACAATATATCTTACCAAATTACAAACAGTGGTTTGGGTGTGAAAAGGTACGATTGGTGTGAATCTGGATTTTTAAACCCACTTGTTGATTTTTTTGCGTCTTACTTGAATATACTAGGATTTTTATTCAAACTTCAAATCCCGTTTCCACGTCCTAATTCCGTGCTTAACTGAACTCCCAAAAGTCTTTTTTTATTTGAAATCTCCCAGTAAGGTAGAAATTATTGTACAATATTTAAACAACAAATACCCCATTATATTTTCACCTGAACAATTCGCATTGTCCCACAGAAGCAATTTAACCTGATTGATGTCTACTGACACTGGACAGGTTGAATCGCCGGTATGGGATGATGAGGGTCATTATTTTGTCAAAATGGCGTAACTGGTGCGGTAATGTAACGTGAGTAAAAGACATAGTTATGACGCGTCTTATGGTCTATTACGTTAAGTCTTCTTAGTATGTTGTAGTTAAGTGGGGCTTTCGTTTATGATGACAACAGTTTGCCGTAATTACATGAAATATTTATAATATTATTAATACACATATTAATGTGCATGTATGGAATTTGATTTTTCGTACTTTATTGTTTCTATCCGACTTTCTGGTTAACTATTTTCTTTCAACAAGGGTCGTCTGTAAAAAGATTTCTTTAGCAATAAGACCGCCTTTGCACACTCGTATATACATTTTTTTCATTATAGTTTTGTGTATTGTATTGTTTGTGCTCTAAATAAATAAATAAAAAACGAAATTTTAATTTCATTGAATCAACGAACTCGAAAAACTAACTACGCCTAGTTTTATATATCATACTAATATGATAATATGATTTTATATATATACTAATATTATATGTGAATGTAAGTTTGTTTGTTTGTCGCGTTTTCACGCGAAAACTACTTGACCGATCTTCATGAAATTTATATATATATTCTTAGTATAAGAAGTAACTAAAAATTATAAAGAAAAAAATAAACTTAGTTTTCATAAATAAATTTAGTTATCATATTGATTCATTTCTATTGTAATGACTTCTGATACTTATTTAACGGCTTCAATGCGAGCGAAGCCGCGGGTGAAAACTATAAGGTCGTTTATTAATTAAATAAAAACATCGGAAAGGGCGAACACGTGTAACCTTCGCTCGAAATGCCTTCTGTTTGAAATAGCTTTGTTATACTGATTGTGCCGAAATCAGGTTAACTTTACAACAAAGTTGGTCGTCGTTGAGGGAGTTAATTCTCATTGTATCCGACAGACCAGATTAAGGTTTAAACATTGTTTTTAAGGACATTGATGAACAGAAATATTTGGCAAGAGTATTTCTTTTTCTAGCACAAGTTAGCCATCTCACCTGATGGTCAGTGAAGGTGCTGTCTAGGATGGTAGTGGGCTAATCTGTTAAGGGTATGGTTGACCCATACTTGGTTTTTACGCGACATCTCGCTGGAACGCTAAATCGCTAGGCAACACGTCTTTGTCTGTGGGGTGGTAACTGGCCACGACCGAAGCCTTCCCACCAAACAAAACCCACAGCCTTTCGGAGAAACCGAGTTCCATCCCAGGCATGCGCATCGTTAACTTTATGTGCGTTTTAAATATAATTTAAACAATTTTAAATTTAATTTAATTATCCCTTGCATTGACGTCATTTTAAATTGAAAACAACTTATATATAAATTACTCTTATATAAGTAGTATTGAGTATTCCGAGTATGATATATATTTTTTATGTAATAGCGATAAGGCCGCCTTTCCTACTTGTATCTACGTTATTCTGTTTTTCTTGTTTTGCCCGTAACTTGGTGTTATGTACAAATACTCGTAGTGTGTAAAATCGCTTTTGAACTCTAACACTGATGATTTCTCTTATCGTCCGGGATGTATAAAATGGATCCCCCGGGCTTCCAGCAACATCAGCGAGATGGACATTCCGTGGATTTTAGTTCGGGTATAACCCCCTACGGGGGCGAGAGTCCCACATAACCTCGTCCTGCCCAACGGATGGAGCCATAAAGCTTTTGAAACTTTTGATCTTTTTTGTTTAGTGGTTTGCATGGATCGTAGGCGATAAAGTACTACGAGAATCTAGATGACGTATTTATTCGTGAAAGAATGTAAAAATTATGCTCCACTATTTTTAGGAGAAAAATGTGATATTCAACTATTTACCTTTTTTACTTTTGTGAGAAAATGAGATATTCAATCATTTACCATCCGTATATGATACTTTGGGATAGTAAAAAAAACCTCTCGTTTATCATGATACTTTGGCACAGTTACTTTCAACAGTACTAAGACGTGAGCTTGTAAATATTCAGGTCTGCTGTTCGTTCCGACAAAGTTTACCCAAGTATCAAGAAAATGTTGCTCGAACGAGTTTTGAATTCATTATTTTTTACGACTTCCCTGATGCACCATGCTTGCTCGTTGACCTTTATAGTCCCGAACTCGATTTTTGGGTCAGGCCGTTTCGGGAATTTATAATTTCTGCATATATAATGCCTCATCGGTCTACTAATTAGCATACAGAAAGAAACTAGAAGACAAGACAAGTAAACTTGTAGTACAGTTTAGTAGGCTGCACAAAATTTCTAACTCATTCAAAAGAAAATTGTATTTTATTTTACAATTAATTACCTATTGAGATGTCTCTGGAGTAGTCTATCAATAAGTTCAAAGTTTTTATAAAACGAAAGCTTATAGAAAAATCCTATTACGATATTAAGGATTATATAAACGATAAAAAGCTTGGGTGTGAATTGCTCTATCTCCATAGTACCTACTATAATTTATGATTGATTATGTGAGATAGTGATAACAAAAAAAATATAAAACCTGGCTAAGTTTGTTGTGGGCTTTTTCTTAGACCAGGGTGAGTTTGGAACCCCTTTAGTCTTAAGTTGACGAATGTAGTTATCACCATCAAATCACTGCAATGTAAATTATTGACGCGTCAAAAGTGCCTTTTAAAGGACTATTTGAATAAAAATTATTTGTGTTTGAATTTGGACACCATTTTCGATTCAGACAAAAAAAAACTGGTATTGGATTTGCTTGCGACGAATATTTACCACCGTGCTTTGGAAGGTAAGGCAAGAACTCTGATTCTGTTATCATAACTAGCCTGTAATAATAGTTTAAAAAACCCCGTATAGGGGTGCAGTTCACCTGGATAATCAAATCTTATAATCCCTCTCCCTAATAGGAAGGTTTTTGCCCAGCACTTGTGATTGAAGTAAGGTTATATCATGATCGTCAGTTAGATAAGTTTCTCACCAGATTCTGGGGGAAAGACTTTCAAATAACGTACCGCCCAGCGATTCAGCGTTTCGGTAATTACAGTTAATATCTAATTAAGACTCAATTCTCTAAGCTTTACCATAAATTATCTGTATAATACCGCGCATAATAATAATTAAAATCCCCAGAACAAAAGATAAACACCAAAGTTTTCTTAAGCTCGTTTTCCCTCGAATACTTACATTACGTCGGTAATTTTCACTTTGTGCGAAAGAGCCCGGGGCAGAAGGCTCGGGGAATTATGTCTTCATAGACAAATTACACTTTTATAGAAGGCGGTAACTGGCAATGAGCCAAACGAAACGGAAGTTACATCGCGATCCTTCTTTAAAACGGATTTTGTAAAATTCATGATATTAAAGGTTCGTTGAAATCGTTTTATTTACAAAATTGGTTGAATTAACAAATTGCTCAAATAATGTTACCGAAAAATTAGGCCTGCCTAGATAGTTATCTATATATATAAAAATCAATTGCTGTTCGTTGGTCTCGCTAAAACTCGAGAAAGGCAGCACGAATTTGTCTTATCTTGGTCTTGAAATGTTCGTGGAGGTCTAGGGAAGGCTTAAAAGGTGAGAAAAATTCGAATAATTGCCGGGAAAACCCCTTAAAACAGCCCTTTTCTTTTTCCCATATAAACGTTCTCTAAATAAAATGTGAAGTCAATTTGAACTTTATTGCTATTTAATAAAGTTCATATTAAATTATAATGACTCACTGTTGTCTAAAAAATGTAGGTGTGTTCCTAACTTCAAAGAGTCAATTTGCAATTTATATTTAGGCAATATTTTATTCCGGTATTTCCACGGAAACGAAAACTACGCGGGTGAAACCGCGGGTCTCAGCTAGTCGTTTATATTAATCGCTATCAGAAATTAGGTACTCGATTTTTTTAATTCTTAGAATTAAGCTGTCACAGTGGTACGACAGTCGTAAGGAGATTCAGGCGCATATCGATTTTCAATTTTCCATTCCAATACATTTTCAGCAGTGTAACCTAACTCCATTGTAGCATCTACGTCCTTATAATAGCTAAGAGGTTTCTATGCTATGGATGTGTTATTTCTTTCTGCAGGCAAGCTTTGTTTTTTCAAGCAAGTAATGTTTTTATTCTGTTTTAGCTGTGAATTGTTTGCTTTAGATTCTGTCATATTCATTTCCTTTAGGAAACCAATATTCCTTGTACATTTTATTACGCATGTCGAGTTAGCCTGTAAGTGAGTATACATTGATAGTCCTAAGCGTATACTAATACATAATTTGTGTTAAAAAATACATATATATTTCGTTATATACCGTTGGCTTCCTATTAAATAAATAAATATTCAATACAAAACTTCTTTGTATGACATCTGCTAAGCGCCTACGAGTATTAAAATTTTGTTAGGACTAACTTTAACCATCATTATCATTCACAACTTAGAAAGAGGATTTAGAGGTTAGTTCCTCACTGCTTTTTGCTAGACCGCTTATATATCTTTGTTACTTATTAGCACATTAAAACATTAAATATGTGTGTTTATTGTGAGTCTAACACCATTTCGGAATGCAGTGTAGAAGCCGGCAAGAAACTCAATAGCTCTTTTCCAACGTAAATATTTCACAATTTAACTTTCGTTAATCTTGTGGAAGGTTAGCTTTCAAGAAACCTTGTCTAACTTTAGTAAAATTATTTGAAATTAAAAAGACTGCGGTGCATTAAAATACAATCCGCACTATAAACTTTGCGCTTACGATTCGTGCTAGCTACATACTAATGTATATCGTACAGTTGACTGTAGGTATTACTTGACTGGAATAATTTTATTTCATTGTAGTCTTGTACAAAAGTGTGAACTGTTATATTTACTTCAGACAGACAGACAAATAGCATTGAGGTACTCCTTGGTAATCTCAGCCACCAGGCGACTCGTAGGAGCATCGTTGGGTTTTATTGGGTATTCTGGTCACCAGTTCGGCCGCCGGCGAGTCCCACATACCCCGTCGGAAGCGGATGGGGACGCGTAAACGCATTTCCCAGCGGAAAAAAAAAACTTGGTCGAGGAGTCCCACATACGAGTCGCTCCCGGAGGAGATGTGTAAACGCATTTCCCAGCGGGAAAAAAAAACAAAAACTCCTTGGTAATAATGACGGATGTCACTGAATCTTCAAGTAGGTCGTGTGCATAAAATATATTGTATACAAAAATAATATCTAGTTTTTTTTTTATACAATACAATTTAGCCCTTGACGACTATCTCACCTGGTGGTAAGTGATGATGCTGTCTAGGATGGTAGCGGGCTAACCTGTTAGGAGTATGGTGTATACCCACGCTCTTAATTGATTTCTACGCGACATCGTGCCGGAACGCTAAATCGCTTAGCGACACGTCTTTGTGGGTAGGGTGGTAACTAGACACGGCCGAAGCCTCCCACCAGACCAGAGTTGAGCCGGGAATCGAACCCAGGACCTCCAACTTTATAATGTGACAGCGCACGCACTGTGCCCCGGAGGTATTTGTAAGGAAAGAATATTACCCAAATTCCTTTTAATCATTAACAAATACATTTATGATAAATTC
This sequence comes from Lasiommata megera, assembly GCA_928268935.1. Lineage (NCBI taxonomy): Eukaryota > Metazoa > Arthropoda > Insecta > Lepidoptera > Nymphalidae > Lasiommata > Lasiommata megera. Next base: position 5,185,065 of record OV743321.1, read on the forward strand.
AAATTCAAAATAATCTTTATTCAAATAATAATAAATATATAAACATGCTTTAAATTTTTTTTTTATTTATTTTCCCTTTTAGAAAAATGTACATAAATCAACAATTTCGTTTGCCTTGTAGATTTATTCTATTAGAAAGAAATTGTTTGATACCAGCCGATTAAAAAAAATTACTTGAGTTTAGTTAAAGGCGAAGTCAAACTCGTAAAAGATATAATACTCGCCGTGACTGTATCATATTAAAGGACAGATTTCTTCTATGAAAGCCACTGCTATTTTTCATTTCAGAAGCGCTTCGCTGCCTTATCGCAGCATTCACGCTCGTTGGATGTCACGTGTCAATCTTTATTACAATCTGTCTTCTCAAAACTTGACAGTGATAGGTATCCCTGCTAATAGTATAATTACAAAGGCATGTTTGTTGGGTTATCTTTTAATCGCGTAGAAACAAAGCAAAGGAATGAATTTATTTCATGCATATCAATAGTTTGTGAGGAGAATGGTTTCACGTAAGTCAACTCTGTGTGTTTCATTTTCTGTTTTTTTTTTCAGTTTCTGATTGTGACATTTTTCAATTCATCATGATCAGCCTGTTGCCGACGCATTACAGAGCTCGGGTCTCCTCTCAATATGTCGAGACCCGTGCTTTGTAAAACCCTTCTCATAAGAAGGGATTGGCAAAGCATAGTCAATTTAGCCATAGTCCACTACGCTGGCCATGTACTGATTAGCAGACTTCACATGCCTTTGAGAACATTATAGAGAACTCTCGTGCATGTACTCGTAGGTTTAAATAAATAATTATTAATTTAAGTAAATAATTGCACAAAACTCCGAAAAGTTAGACATGCATGCTAGGGATTGAACCCCCGACCTCTAATAAGCAGGCGGACGTCCTAGCCACTGGGCTATCACAGCTGTCAAAATTTTCATTTACTTTGTTTGTTTACTGGTGTAGTTAATCTTAATCGCCTTATCTGAAGGAAAAGGGGCTGATTGGAAACCAAAGTCCAGCTATACTGAACCAGCTCCTATGCACATGTTTCAAATCTGTAATGTACAAATGTCTTTAGTTTATACTTATATGTTAAAATAAAAAATATTTTACCATACTTTTTTTCACGCGGGGAAATGTTTACGAATCCCATCCGGAAGCGACACAGGCAAGCCTGCGCGAGGTATGTGTGACTCTCCGGCGACCAGACTGGCGACCAGATTACCCACTAAAACCCAGCGATGGTCCTTCGCGTCGCCTCGTGGCTGGGTTACGGGAACACTCGTGCACGACCGCGGCCCAGTTAGCGGGGTCCGCTGAGGTAGACCCTCCACGGGGGGCCTTCGATAGAGACCCCCGAACTCCGTCCGAGACGCGCCAGAACCATACTGTGTTATATCTTAGACTGCATCATCACTTCGTCAAGGGCTAACTTGTAGTGTAAATTTTTTTGGAACGAAGTTCCTTGTCGCGCGTTGTGAAAGAGGGCTAGACGGAAAAAATTCTTACAAAAAGTTGTCACGACACTTTTTGTTATTGTAAGCTGTGCGGCGTCGCATGTTTCTCTGTCTGTCTCTCTCTCTCTTATAGAAAGCAAGCTAGATATTTTCATTTCTATTTCGCATTGAACAGTGTGGTGTCGCGACGATTATTTTTGTTGAGTGTATACAGGTTTTTTGTAAATAATAAATATTAAAAAATAATAATAATAATGAATCCTGACAGTGTTTCTGCACAAGTTCCGGATATCGCTGATGGAGTACAAAATTGAGCCTACTGATTAAGTTTATATAACATTATATTTGTTAATAATAAAATAAATATTATTATAACTTAAATAAAATAAAATTTTATTACAATTCCTTCACCAATTAATCGAAAGGAACTTCGTTCCATCCGGGTGTCCCTTGACACCTCTCAAGTTTTTTTTCTGAAGACTGAGATATTTTGGACGACAACGCGGTCCGTCCAAGCTGGATTCGTCGGTTCACCTCTTACTCGAAATTGGACATAAAGGGATCGTGTGTCATATAAAACGCATGGACGAGTATTAAGGCATATAAACTCACTGAAAGTTTAGAGTGGTCACCTTCCACGATTAGCGTTAGACATAATCTAGTCAGTTATACGCCTTTTACGGTATAAATCTAACGACGTACGTATATTTCTATTCAGGATTTTCTTAAAATAGTCGACTTCGCGGCACATTGAAGAGGTATTGTTTGAGAGATTTAATTGTTCGAAGCGAAATTAATACTCATGAAATATATTAAACAGCTATTAAAGCACGTACTCCAAGGAAAATACACATGAGTGAGCTGTTTTATATATTAAAATAATATGAGAGGTATCATTATAATGTTTTAATGTAGGTAAGTATGTCGATTTTAAAATACTTTTAAACGACTGCCTTGTACCAATCTTATATAATTATTCAAAAGATAGCGTAGCCAAAGAAACATTTTGTAATGTCTGTCTATGTGACGTCATCTATTTGTCGAGGAATCATTCGAACTGCTTTATTTATGATTTTATGAGGCAGGCTTACAATAATTCAAGGATAATGTAATTTATTTTATATCCTAAAAACATCCCTGAACGGGGTGAGAAGTGTTAAAAAGTTCCATAAAAGTATTTCCGGCTAGGAAAAAGCTTTCTTATCTTATAAGATATTTCTAGCGGTAGCTTTTTCCTATACATTTACGCCGGCTAGCTTTCTTATAAAACATGATAAGATAATTACCTTTATACAAACAAAATTAGTTAAAATTATGTTAATGTCTATTCGGGGGTTCGAACCCAGGCATACACCTATAACTTTTCGGAGTTATGTGCGTTTTTAAGCAATTAAAATATAACTTGCTTCAACGGTGAAGGAAAACATCGCGAGGAAACCTGCACGCCTGAGAGTTCTCCATAATGTTCTCAAAGGCGTGTGAAGTCTGCCAATCCGCATTTGGCCAGCGTGGTGGACGATGGCCAAACCCTTCTTATAAGACCCTTCTTACGAGAAGGGTTTGGCAAAGCACGGGTCTTCTCTCAATATGTCGAGGCCAAACTCTTCTCATAGTAAAAGGAGACCCGTGCTCTGTAGTCAGCCGAGAATGTTGATGGTTGATCATGGTGATGATGATGATATACCGACAAAAAACACTCATGACAAGTAATATAGATTTTAATGGGGGTGTTCTAGAAAGGCCTGAAATCCAATACGAGTACTTACTAGCACTAAGGCGATCTACGATCTCAACGTTAGTAAAAATTATTATTTTCTAGTATGCTAAGCCAGCATTGGAGTTTAGGTTTGGGATTGGAGGTCCATCATTTTAAATGACGTTTAGAAACACTTCCAACTTTTGACCTTTAAAACAACTTCCAGCAATTCAATTTAATGAAACCACTGTACATTATAATATGAACTGCAGTAATAGTTACGTACCTACTGCAGTTGTAGGGTGCTTTATTTAGCATTTTAATTCGCGGTATGCTTCTCATTATCTGCGGGAACTCAACCTTGTTATATACCCTTCACCTTTAACCCTGATAGCACTGCAATGAAACTTTTACTTGGCAGTATTTAATTAGTGCTGTATTGAAAAATACTTATCCGTAGACATTTTTTTTTCCGGACTCCTATTAGCTGTGCTAACACTAAATTAAGGTTAATATGTCAAGGAGATAGATATTATATTCGAGAGAATGACTGAATTAAAATAATTATTGTGTATGTACATTCAAAAAACATTTTTTCTAGTTTTTTGGGATTGACTATTAGCTGTGCTAACCCGGTTGGTTGCGACAACGTAACCGGGCTGTTTGACGAACTTCGGAAAGAAGCTCTGCCAGAAGAAATTTTGAGCCCTATGGCTCGAAGAAACTAAGGGAACGTCTGCCTAAGGGCGCCTCTTGTGAGGCCGAACCTCGGCTTATTCGACGTTTGGGATAACGGGGGGTCGGACGGTGACATCCGTAGACAGCGGCTTAACTAATGTAAGAATTTTAGTTCCACAAATTTTCAAATTTCTAAATCTAAATCTAAAAATCTTCCTATAATATAATTTTGACGACCTCCGTGGCGCAGCGTGTGCGCTGTTGCATTTTAAGGTTGGAGGTCCTGGGTTCGATTCCCGGCTCGAGTCTGGTCTGGTGGGAGGCTTCGGCCGTGGCTAATTACCACCCTTCCGACAAAGACGTGTCGCCAAGCGATTCAGCGTTCCGGCACGATGTCACGTAGAAACCAATTTGGAGTGTGGGTTTACCATGCCCCTAACAGGTTAGCCCGCTACCATCTAAGATTGCATCATCACTTACCATTAGGTGACATTGCCGTCAAGGGCTTACTTGTAGTGGATAAAAAAAAATCATCATCATTAAGTTATTGACCTTCCACTTCCGGGCGCAAAACTCCTCTCGCATGGTCGAGAGGGCTTAAGAGAAAGATCCATCCGCTGCATAAATGGGAGTTGGCTAATTTTAATTTTGTTTTGTTGCTTAATTATTAACATATGTTACACTCAACCAGGATTAACGGCTGTACGTGCTGTCATTGCAGAGATATTATCCTAATACCGATTCGATACTAAAGCGCGAAAGATGATATCTTTGTTTTTAAATCTATTTTTTTTTGTGAGTTTTTCCGAAACATTTATGCTAACACATCTCTAATTGTTACATTATTTGACAAAACATAAATATAAATATAAACATATGACTATTTAGAAGATAACACACAAAACTTACTTGATGATAATTTCACTTTGTTAGCTTTTAATTTTGAAACATAAAACGCCGAGCGTTTGATTTACAATTATTTGTTGGCGCACATTAATAACACGATATTAATTGAATGTTAATTAAAAGCGGAACCATGGAACGCGAGAAATCCATTAGTGAAATTAATTTAAATCCAACAACAATTAGGGATTAATAATTTGTAGCGTAAATAGATAAAGAATTGTTACATTTCTTAATTGGCATTATACAATAAATCACAGAGAAAAATGGATGGATACTAATCTTACTAATTTAAACAAGCTTCCTTTACCTGCGACTTCGTCCGCTTTTTAATCGATATTGGTTTTATTTTAATATGTTCTTTTACTCGAATAATTAGTATCATATGTGCAAAATTTCAAAATTTCAAAGAAGCGGTGATAGCCTAGTGGTTAGGGCGACAGCCTCCTAATCAGAGGTCGGCGGTTCGAATCCGGGCACGCACCTCTAACTTTTCGGAGTTATGTGCGTTTTTAAAAAAATTAAAATATCACTTGCTTCAACAGTGAAGGAAAACATAGTGAGGAAACCTGCACGTCTGAGAGTTTTCCATAATGTTCTCAAAGGCGTGTGAAGTCTGCCAATCCGCACATGGCCAGCGTGGTTGACTATGGCCAAACCCTTCTCATATTGAGAGGAGACCCGTGCTCTGTAGTGAGCCGGTAATGGGTTGATCATGATGAATCTGTGGCATAAACATTATATACAAAGTAGATTCAATCCACTGAAATTGGATTGATTCTAAAAATAGAAATCTGCAGTGTTCCAGATAGGTATTGGCTATATTTTAGAGTACATGGATATAGCTCAATGCAGCCTAAAGGTAGGTTACAAACTGAAAATCCGACTACAGAATTCAAACAGAGCGGAAAGTTTGTGTTTTTTTCCAATTTTTCAAAGGTAAATTTATATTTTCGGAATCCACAATGCGTAAGTTTAAACAATGTGACAGAATGAATCCATTTTTACTGTACACTCAGAGAGAAATGAAAGAAATTTTCGTACATTATAATATAAGAGAGTAAATAGATAGATAAAAGAATGTAAAATTTTGTGTTGATTATACGTATCAAAAGTCATAGCTACAGATATAATATATGCGATGTAGCTAGAGCAAGATAAATATAAATAAATACATATTATGTGTTCCATGAAATACAAGATGAACCCAAATGTATACCTGTTTTTGTGTTTAATTCCGGGCAGTTATTTAAAGAAGCTGTGATAGCTTAGTGGCTAGGACGTCTGCTTCAGAGGTTCGAACACATGTTTAACTTTCGGAGTTATGTGGGTTTTTAAGCAATTGAAATGTCACTTGCTTCAACGGTGAGGGAAAACATCGTGAGGAAACCTGTACGCCTGACTGCTCCATAACATGGCCAGCGTGGTGGACTATGGCCAAACTCTTCTCATATTGGGAGGAGACTCGTGCTCTGTAGTGAGCCGGAAATGGGGTGATTATGATGATGATGATGATCATGATTGATAGATACTATCAAATTCCGAAATCTATCTTCTTGAAATTATGGAATGGTACTGTGTAATTGTGTTAGTATATGATGACGATTCCGGATTATATACGAGTATATTAGGATATATGTTCTGAAACCCTCCCTCCTAGAAGTGTGGAGGTTTGAGCCCAACATGGATTAAATAATGATTACTTAGAATCAATCTTCTCTGTTTTCAAATAAAAACATGGTGAAAAAGTTGCTCTTGATTTGTAAAATGTTGATTATGGGGAGGAACTGCAGATTTTCTTGGCTTTACCCCTTTAGTATTTGCCTTTCGATGCTACTACACTTTAAGCAATTAAACAGATATTGAAATTGAAATTAACTTACTTTGATTCAACGGACTACTTATATTCGACTAATTTGAATTAATTTAAGTAATTTCGAAATTATAATATTGCTAAATGCTATTTACTATTTTAAACAGTCCTTTGCAAGACAATGGACGTAATTTATTATAGGGTTACGTTGGACGTTTATGATATTCTGCTGTCTCATAAATATCCCAACATGGAGTCATGAGGAAAGTCGTTCAATTTAGTGTCTCCTTTGGGTACACCCAGTATAACAATACTGTTGGACAGACCATGTTCCAACTTAAATAGAAATGATATAATAGCTGAAAGGGTGTTTAAGCGTAATTAACTTCATCATTGTTAGTTTACAATGATTGATAATGTGGGATCGACTTGCTCTTCGCAGCATGAGGGACAAAACCAGGCTGGTACTGAGAAACTCTTAAAAATCCAACAGTCATAAAACAACTTTAATCGATTTTGGACCATATGATTCTAAGTAGAATTAATACTAGCACAACAGTACTTTTATATGGGCAATAGAAGTTACCCGAAAATTATACTACATTAAATTAAATACTTAATAAATGTACTAACCTCCTTTTCTCCTCTTTTGACGACCTCCGTGGCGCAGTGCGTGCGCTGTCGCATTATAAGATGGAGGTCCTGGGTTCGATTCCCAGCTCGAGTCTGGTCTGGTGGGAGGCTTCGGCCGTGGCTAGTTACCACCCTACCGACAAAGACGTGTCGTTAAGCGATTTAGCGTTCCAGCACGATGTCGCGTAGAAACAAATTAGGAGCGTGGGTTTGCTATACTCCTAACAGGCTAGCCCGCTACTATCCTAGACAGCATCATCACTTACCATAAGGTGAGATAGCCGTCATTGGCTAACTTGTAGTGTATAAAAAAATACTAAATTGCAAAAACGTTCGAAATAAACAAGTAAGGATGAATTCTTTATTAAAATTATATTAATAACACAAAATCGATCTGAAGCGCTATATATATATATATATATATCGGATGCTAGACGCTTTGTTCAAAACTTTTTTTTTACAAATGACTGCTATGTTATATCCTTTAAAATGGATAATTAAGCAATTCGTGGAAGGTGCTTCTCTCATTTTGATAATTTAATCTCGCAGCAGCGACGTAACGAAGTGGGTAAATAATCCTTTTCCAATATCGGAAGTCTCCTTCTTCCGATCGTTATAGGATGCTATTTGTTAGCGGTATCCAATCAATCGTCCAACACTAAGTCCGTATGAGAAGGTTTTTTTTTTAATTTCTAAGTGTTTTCTCCGCCAATTTGTTTTTCTTTGTTTTTTTAACTCGTGTTCTCCATACGGTTCTCCATGATGCAGATAATCGGTATGTAAATAACATTTAATTAGGTTTAACAGGTACCTAAGCGTAATCGATTACTGATCTACAAGTTAGGTTTTGGGGTTTAGTGATCAAACTTTTAGCACTAGCTTTAATATTTTACTGCATCTATTCCTTATACTTTAAATTGTATATGTTTATCAATCTGAATTGGATCGGGATGCAGGTTTTTTTGTTTTTTGTTTTCAGCTCTTGGTTGCGGACGTATGCGCGAGCGTTACCCGTGACCCGGCCCCCAGGCGGCGGGAAAGGAATGCACCGTGGGAGATTAGTCGGTAAGAGTCCGACATAGCCACTGCGTTTCCTCGGACGCTGTGGTATCCAAGAGGATTACTCACGTTAAAAAAAAAAATGTGTGCGTGTACTAGTGTACACACGTAAGAAGTGAAACTTCTTTATGGCCTTATTTTTCGAAAAATGATCTACATGTAACTTTCTAGAAATTGGTTAAATAAAGTTAAATTAGATAAAGTTTAAACAAAAGGATTTTATTATCATAGACATAAATACAAATAATACAATTATTTCACTTTACCTTTTTGCTACTAAGATTATTACAGCATTTCATTAATTGTAATAGAATTATTACTATCATTGTCATCGTCATTATATATTTTTGTAATTAATGGCTTATGGTAACTGAAATATGAAATATATAGTTTACATACCACGAAATTTAGTGACCGAGTAAAAACTCCATCAATTGTAGTGCCAGATCTTGTTGTTGACGTTTGAGGACTGTTTTTCATGGATAAATTCAATTTATCTTTCAGAAATTCAACTAGCTTCAAAGATTTTTCCGATGCAAAATTGACATTAAAATCTCCACTTAAAATCATCGGTATTTTATAATTATTGTTACCGAGTAAAGAGGCACCTTCACTTGTGTACGGCAACAATGAATGGTGAAGAAAATTAATAATATCGTCCAACTTCTGATTAGGAGATATATACAGTGCAACAATCAAAAGGTGGGAGTGAGTCCGCTTGAGCGACATGCTATCCCTACTCCGTTGGAGAAAGTGAAAGTACTCTTCGTCTGAACCAACCGTGGTAGGGGCAAGAAAAAGATGGCGCGTAACGGAAAAATGTGACGCGTAACCGAAAAATGTGACGGTAAATTTTTTTCCAACGCCGATAAAGAAGTTTCACTTCAAAAAGTTTTTAGCTCTACTCCGTCTTTCCCTATAGACAAAATCAGGTAGATTGGAAAATAAGACGACCTGCGTGGCGCAGGGCGTGCATCGCATTGTAAACTGAGGTAATGGGTTCGATTCGTTACCACCCTACCGACAAAGACGTGTCACGAAGCGATTTAGCCTTCCGGCATAATGTCGCGTTGAAACTTATTAGAGTGTGGGTTCACCATACCCCTTACAGGTTAGCCCGATGCCGATAACACGTTAGACTGCATCATCACAAGGTGAGATCGCCGTCAAGGGATAGCTAAAAAAAACGCCTGTACAAGGGTTTTTAAGAATATATTACCTTTATTATCTTATTATACAAAGATAACAATCTATCTGGAGGCTTTAGGGCATAGGATATTTTCGCCTCCTAAGTCGTTAACTCTTGATGAATTAACTTAGCCTGATACAGCCCCCGTGGTGCCCATTAATTTGTTGCGGTCTTCAGGGTTTCGAGGACATTCTAGAATGTATTGTATTATTTTATAAGGTCTGTACAACTCGTGGGTAATCAAAAACTCATTTCTTTAATTGAAATGACTCGTTCGAAATCTCTTTCGGTTTCGGTTTCTGTCGAACGGTTTCTCGGATTAATCGAGAACCACGCGGTCAATATTGGGTGTTACAGCTAGTGTATCATCATCATCATCATGATCAACCCATCACCGGCTCACTACAGAGCACGGGTCTACTCTCAATATGAGAAGGGTTTGGCCATAGTCCACCACGCTGGCCATGTGCGGATTGGCAGACTTCACACGCCTTTGAGAACATTATGGAGAACTCTCATGCGTGCGGGTTTCCTCACGATGTTTTCCTTCACCGTTGAAGCAAGTGATATTTAAATTTTGTAAAAGTGGTCTAGTGTATTATAACGCCGGTTTGATCGTAAATGTGGGAAAAAAGGTAAAGTAGCCGGCGTGTAAACTCAAATCCGTAACGTGAGTGATAATAAATCTGTTGAACGTGAGAGAGATAAATCACAGACAAGTAGCACCTTTGATTGATGATGGCCGATTCTTTTCGTACTCCCTTAGACGCATTTTTTACTGGTCTGGTGTAGTATATCTTCTTTTGAACGGCAATTTAGTGGGTGTCTATATTATATTTTTGTCATAAACACTTATATACTATACTTTAGGATAACACATGTCTAGCAAGTGAGTTAATTTATGAAAACTATGGGGTGATGAAAGAACCGGGACGTATTTTTTGACAACCTCTGTTGCATTATAAAGTTGGAGGTCCTGGGTTCGATTCCCGGCTCGAGTCTGGGCTGGTGGGAGGCTTCGACCGTGGCTAGTGTCGCCGAGCGATTTAGCCTTCCGGCATGATGTCGCAACCAATAAAGAGCGTGGGTTTACCATACTCCTAAAAAGTTAGCCCGCTACTATCCTAGACTGCATCATCACTTACCATCAGATGAGATTACCGTCAAGGGCTAACTTGTAGTGTATAAAAAAAAATGGTTTACCTTTAAATAACATTTGCCACTTTTTCCGATATTAATGCGAATAATCTGGAAGTAACGGCAGGTAATGCGAATTTCTAAACAAAACCGTATAGATTGGTTACCGTTATGTTTCTTAAAGCTTTAACAAAATAATAAACGAACAATGATCAAATACTACAAATAAAAACTTTAAATCATACTCAAACATACTTACTTTGATTTTGTACTTTGGTTTCATTCGGAAAAAATCACTATCACATCTGTTTTTTTAACTCTTCAAAAGAACTATAAATACGATGGGAAGTCAAACGTTTCATTTTTTATTTTTTGTTTTTAGTTAAAAAACAAAACTTTCGCTTCATGTCTGACGAAAGGCAATGATGAGAGCTAGGATGTAGTGCGCTTGCTTACAAGATGATTCTTCACTCTTGCTTTGAATTCGATATAGCCTCGAGTTTATTAGTGCTGTGTTAATCATCTATTATCTAAGATATAATTATTTATATATTTAATAATTATATAAATAATTATATTTTAGAATATATTTTAAGCTGTTAATAGCCAAGTGGGTAGGACGTCCGCCTCCTAATCAGAGGGCGAACACGGGCACGCACCTCTGGCTTTTCGGAGTTATGTGCGTTTTAAAGCCATTTATACATATCATTTGCTTTAACGGTGAAGGAAAACATCGTAAGGAAACCTGCACGCCAGAGAGTATAATGTTCTCGAAGGCGTGTGAAGACTGCCAGCTGCACATGGCCAAACCCATCTCATATTGACCCGTGCTATGTAGTGAGCCGGCATTGGATTGATCATGATGAATTATTAATATGTGCCTATAGGTTTTCGTTTTTCCAATCGAGATCACCAGTTTTTTTTTCTATAAGAATGTCTACAAGATGTAAACTAAGACTATTTTTACATACGATAAATATAAGTTTGTGTTTCTTAACCTTTCCGTAATGTGCAATAAAGTATTAACCATTCGTTCATTGTAAGAAGCTGGGCTAAGTTACGTACCTGCAACCTTCAAAGTATTCCCCAAGCAGGGATTCGGGGCGAGATAATTTGAATTATTCATATAGTAATTATGAAGCGGTTGCATATATTACTTCGACGTTGGCGTAATTCCCGGTTTTAACCATGTCTTTTTAGTATGGTATTTTATTAGATCTTATTAAACTTTGAAGCTGACTTCTCAAGTGCCTCATATATGGTAGCTTTAAATTAACTCAGATGCACAATTAAAATGCGTTCAAATTGGCCACGTTATAACAGTTAGCGGCGATGGAAATTGTGACGTGGTGGGTCAAAGCTCCATTTTTGTTTTCTTCGTTGAAATCGTTGATCAAGATTTAAATGTCAATCACGGCTATTAATATTTTAAATTAAGTCATAAATAGAAAACGCTGTAATGTTAAGTTTATAAGATTCTAAGTTTAATTCTTACTAAATTCAATAATAATGAATCCTGACAGTGTTTCTGCACAAGTTCCGGATATTGCTGATGGAGTACAAAATTGAGCCTACTGATTAAGTTTATATAACACTATATTTGTTAATAATAAAAAAAAAATATTATAACTTAAATAAAATAAAATTTTATTACAATTCCTTCACTAATTAATCGAAAGGAACTTCGTTCCATCCGGGTGTCCCTTGACACCTCTCAAGTTTTTTTACGTCTCTTTCGATTTTAACAAAATTTGATACAGAAGTAGCTTGTATCCTTGGACAAGGGATACTTTTTGTAACGTCAGACAAAGACCGGGAACTATTAAAAGAATACATTAGTATGTATGGGCTAATCGCAAAACCGATCAAGGCGAAATTTAACATAGACCAAGCTCGCATGGTGAGCGCAAACATTGATTACTGATTAGTCCGGAAAAAATGGTCACTGTACGATTTAATTTTAAATCGACGAAACTAGCTGACTCATATCAATAAGTAGTAGCTAGTAATAATTATACTATTGATAAATTTTCATTAGAATGGTTATTTTTTTTTGTAATAAATAAACCGAAATGATGAAATAATATTTATATGGGCTTGTACGTTTAAATTGCAAATGTTTGAATAGATGAAATACAGGTAAAAGCTTGTATGTTATCGACGTTACATATGCTGCCAAGACTTATTCAATGGCGAACCGTTTGAAAACCGTTCTTCCTTGAAGGAAAATAGTTTGGTAACGAGTTTACGAAAAGATCTTGCCCAAGTTTTCGTATAGTTAGTGTCCCGTGCGAGATTTTATACTCGATCGCGTCTAAGTTGCCTTTTTTTTTATCCGCTAGGAAATGCGTTTACCCATCCCCTCCGGAAGCGGCGCAGACAAGACTGCGTCGCTTCCGACGGGGTATGTGGGACTCGCCGGCGGCCAGACTGACGACCAGAATACCCACTAAAACCCAGCGATGTTCCTACGCGTCGCCTGGTAGCTGGGTTACGGGTACACCCGCGCACACGACCGCAACCCAACCAGAGACTTCACATGCCTTAGAGAACATTATGAGAACTCTCATATATGCAGGTTTCCTCACAATGTTATCCTTCACCGTTGAAGCAAGTTACATTTTAATTGCTTGAAAACGCATATAACTCCGAAAAGTTAGAGGTGCGTTTGATTTGACCTCTGATTAAAAGGCGGACTTCCCATCCACTAGGCTAACACAGCTTCAATGGTAAATCACTTGGGGTAATTGCTGTGTAAAAAATAAAATACGATCGTTATTCGTAACGTTTATTGAAAATAACAAACATCTGTGATCCACTCATAATTTACAATCGAAAATATTTTATTTATACATAGCGTAATTAGCTTATATTACGAGTTGTACAATAATTGTTGCTTTGGGTAAATAATTAAAAGCGTGTTAGTTAGTAAGTTATACGTAATACAGAAAAGTATATGAAGACCTAAATAAGATATTGTTGCTGCGAGAAATCGTCAAAGATTCGTCGCTAAGCGATATTGGTCAAAATAATTATTTTAAATGCGTCTTTAGCGTAGCGGCCATTGATTTTCCACTTGCCGTAGATCGATCATTGACGCTCAAAAAATGGGAAGGAAAAGTAGTGCACAAATAGCGACGCGTGCATTCCTTTCCCCCAGTGTGTGACAAAGCTAGACGAAAGTCACCGATTCTAACACTCGAGCCGTATAATCCGACTCTACGGCTAGTGGTAAATCAATGGTAGCGGCGTAGGGGCTGACAAGCGACTAGCGTGAAAAAAATCCAGTAAAACCCACGGCGAAACCTTACATCACCAGTCAACTAAAATAGACGATAAAATAGTGATATACCCTACTGTACCAAAACGGTATACTTATCTATTTTTTATACTAGTTAACTATAAATTAGACCTTGACTGCAATTCACCCAGTAGTAAGTGATGAAGTCTAAGATGGTAGGTTAAAACTGTTAAGGGTGCGGCAGTTTTAACAAACCTTTACTTCTAATCAGTTTCGTTAACGTTTCGTTAACGCGTTAACGTACACAACTACGAACGGCGAACGTAGCCTTTCCCCAGACCGACAAAGACGTGTCGCTAAGCGATTTAGCGTTCCAGCACGATGTCGCGTAGAAACCAATTAGGAATATGGGTTTACCATAACATAACAGGGTAACCCGCTAGCATCTTAGACTGCATCATCACTTACCATCAGGTGAGATTGCTGTCAAGGGCTAACTTATAGTGGATAAAAAAAAGTAATAAATTGCCAAATAGCTCATGGAGACGTCTCTCTTGCCTTTTATCTGCAAAACTCAAAGGGGTTATTTGTTGATTGCAATAATAAAACAAAATTAATTCTATGAAGTACTTCTAAAGCACAAACTTGTTGATAAAAAAAATAAATTAGGACAGTAACATGTCCAAGACGTGCTTGTCGTTTGTCAGTACGCCGCCCAATTCATAATTGACATTTAGAATTTAGGCATTCTAAACATTTTTGTGTAAACTTATTTTTGTATACCTACAATCACTATATGTAGTATATTGGCACTTATCAACATATATTTTAATACATAGTAACTATTTACAATTTACCTACGACGATATTGACTTGTATAAAAAGAAATCGTGCTCAGTTCGCCAAATAAACGTTACAGTGTCAGATGTATTCTCAATTTTACCACGCGTTCAAATATTTTTAATGATGAGGAGAGTATGTTCTCGAGTCTTAGGCCGATGCCTATAAAACTTACTTGGTCTTACTTTTGACTTAATAAGCAGTGTAGACGAGACAACGTTTTATGTCCGACATAACTCTGTGTCGTTTTAACACTTATTTTGACTGAGCAAATGTAAACTACGCTCAATAGATCTCAGTAATAGAACGAGATCTGTAAAGCGCGCTTAGCCTTATCTCTGAATTAGGAAACAATTTAATAGGACAACGTTTTAAGCCCGACATAACTTTGTCTCGTTTTAACATTGACTTTGGCTGAGCAATGTCAAAGTACGTGTTTGACATCTACCTATTTTTTTAGGACTGTCTATTAGCTGTGCTAAACCTATTGGTTGCAACAGCGTAACTGGGTTTGTTTGGCGCGCTTCGGAAAGAAGCTCTGCCAGAAGAAATTTTGAGCCCCAAGGCTCGAAGAAACTAAGGGAACGTCTGCCTAAGGGCGCCTCCTGTGAGGCCGAACCTCGGCTTAGGCGACGTTTGGAATAACGGGGGGGTCGGACGGTGAGAGGTCCGTACATCTCCGAGGCTGAGGATGGAGCCCACGTCCAGATGACGTAAGATAGCGTGGACCTCGTCTTTGCCGGCGAAGACGGTGACTATTTACCTAGCGCGCTTGGTCTTACCTCTGAGTTTGGAAATAGCAAACAGGACTACGTTAAAATCCACTGTCTCGTTTTAACACTTACTTTGACTGAGCAAATTCAAAGTATTCTATAGAGCTCGGCTTTCAGACTGTTTCATGTTGCTATTTTCGTTATTTTACACAAGTCAATAAATGTGACTTAACTAAATTATTATCGACATTTACAACATTAAAAAGCCCGTTTTTATCAAATAGTCACTAAAGTAATTGAACTAGATGTTAATATCACTTTTGGCAATGTATAATTAGTTAGGTATAACATAGCTTTTAACAACTTAACCTAATCGTTAGTTTGAGGGAAATTGTGCACCATAGACCTTTAAGATTTAAGTACCATAGAGATTCTAACCTAGTGTTATATCTAGGTAAAATCTAATGCATGTAAATTACAAGGAAGCAAAATAACATATCTACAAACCAATTCTGCGCTTAAATTAAATCTATCTATTCACCTTAATAAACACTAATAAATAATAATAGGTAGGAAATTTGAAAATTCACATGAAAATTTCCAAATTCACAGTAGTAAAAATACCAGTAATTTCACAATGAATACATATCAAATCATATCTCCTTTAATTAAATGCTTAATATCAAATCAAAACGCCTATTAAATCACCGTTATGTACATTCAAAATGAAACCTCTATTTATCAATCATAATTATTCAACAAAAGTATTTATCAAAAACATACCGGACACAAATAAATAAAAGAAATACCATACTAAAAACAACAAATTTCACCCAAATATAAGAGCCTCAAATTTTTTACTCTAACTTGTTTTAGTGAAGAGAAAAATAAGAAAAGTGTTTATACACTTTTTAATATTAACCGAGAAAACCGAGAACCATTGCAAAGGAGCGGCAAAAGGAATTGTAAAATTTCGTATAAAAGATAATGCAGAAAAAAATGAATGAAGCAATAAAAATTAAGAACACTATTTGACTGTTCACATCAATATTCATGTTCTAAGGCTTTTTTTATAACTTAGGCTAATTATTAATAGCAATTATATAAAATAAATGTAGTATCCTTCGTATGCTGAGACCTACAAAGCGCACTTAGTCTTACCTCTGATTTAAGAAACAGACAAAGTTTTGTATCCGACATAACTCTGTCTCATTTTAACACATACTTTGATATTACTGAGCAAAATCAATGTACGCTATATAGATCTCAGTCTTAGACCGAGATCTGTAAAGCGCGCTTACCTTACCTCTGAGTAAGGAAACAATTTAATAGGACAACTTGAAACTTGCAATTGCCCTAAGTTTGTCGATTTCTTTAATTATCCCACGTCATGTATAGACAGTTAAAAAAAAACATGTTATGAGATTGGGTATTATATAATTACATTTTAGGCCCTAGACCAATGTAAAAAATAAATAACCACTTTTTTATTATTTTATTTCGGTTTTGCATTTCGTAACTCCATTCGTTTATATACTCGTAGTTATCCAAGTCTTCTAATTTGTGTTACGCTTAGTAGTTTTAATGATGAAAATGCTACGTGTGTCTTACTTATTGTAGGTAATATTTCCCTATGTAAATTACACTGAGCACAGTTGTTTCATAAAGAACATGTGTGTTAGTTTGAGTGAGCAAACACCAAACAAAATATCAGAAACATGTCGAAGTATAAGATGTAATGTTGAGTTTTGAATTGATTGAAGTTAAGGCCTATCTAACACTAGGTTTAATACAAGGCACTGGCCTAAAATTACATGTGTATGATACAATGTTTCTAGCGTTTACTAAAAATCAACGTGGAATACTAAATTCTGATAAGTAAGTCAAAATATGATCAGTCTACTTGTTAAGGTAAAAATAATATAAACTACAAGATTAATCTTTTATAACAGTTTGAAGCAGTAAGCAAGGTTTATAGATTTACAAGAATCACTGCTATTGTTACTCTAGAAAATATTCTAAGTACTATACTATATTATACTATAACTATACGTAAGTGTTGTTGAATGGAAAAAATGCAATGTTTTTGTTTGTTTTTCATTAAGCTAGTTTGTTTAAAAAGTTATGGAATATACGGACGATTACAGTTTCAATTGCAGGTCATAGAAAATTAAAAAAAAACATACTTAATCAATTCCAAGTCTTTTAAAACACATTTATTACTTAAGTTTTATAAAACTAGAACCGGGCAAGCTCTTTAGCGCATTACAATTCCAAAGCTTACAATTAAAACCTTAATACAATATATTCTCACTTTATGTGGCCTCTATTTAATTATTATATCGCCTATAAATAATATTTTATTGCACCATAAAAGTCTTCGAAAATAGCAGCGCTATAGAGGAGTTTCTTCACCTGACTCACTATACGGTATCCTAACAACTTTAGTCCCTGCTAAAACACCAACACCCTCCAAACAAGATCTTCTATTAGATAATACATCTTTTAAAAAAGCTCTTCTAGGTCCCGCTAAATCTGTTCCAGTAATGGATCTTGTCAACTTTTTTAACGCTGGCAACTTTAGAGCCTCTTCATAAGATGGTGGCTCGTCTGTGGGTGTCGTTTGAGAACGACCGCCAAATGGATCTCTTGAACACGTTGGTGACAGATCTCTAGAGAAATATATTGTATTTTCACCATTCCTTGAAACTTGAGTTTCAGGTATAGGTTGATAGTTAACAGAATTATTTGTAAAATCTTCCAGAATTTGTCGTGCACTACGAGCTGTTGTTAAGACACCTGCCCACGATCTTCTGTTCTGTAGTTTCGCTTCATGAGATCGAGCGATACCAGCGATGTTTTGGCTTGAATGAGTACTGGCAATTTTTATTCTGGGCCTTCTGGGTGGTTCATCGAATGAAGCTGCTTTCACTGTCGGCCGATTTGGTCTTTCTTCGGGCTCCATGTCTATTAGCACTCCAGCGTTGGAAACGTTCTCAGCCGGATCTTCTCTAAGAGCAGCATCAATACGCATAGCTTCAGAGTATGATGGTACAATAGCACAATTACCCCGAATAGCTGCGAATAATTCGAGACTATCTACAGTAGAGGCATGTGATAGTGGAAGTGTTCGCGGAGGTCTTGCAGCGGAACACAGAACAGCACTTTGTTCATCAGCTAATGCCCAAGCGTAATTCGTGGCAGGCACTGGAGGCAAGGTATCCGACAAATGTGTTTCTAGATCTAATTGTCGACTAGGATCTAATTCGTAGTTTGTACCGAAGATTTTTGTAATCTGCAACAACTCAAAGTATATATTACTATTCATTAAAAATTATTTAGGCGTGTAAATTGTTTTAAAATTGTGCTAATTTAACACGTACCGTATAATGTACATATGCTGTATTACATTCTATAATAATCCTAAGAGGCCAGGAAAGAAGTAGGCAGGATAACGTCCAAAAGAGTAACTGGGAAGAGTACCAGGCACACCGATCCGTATCCCTGCAATAACAGTGTTTTAGTTTATTCTTAAACTAGCTTATGCGAACTCGTAGATTAACGGTTTTTGAAACCTTTGTGGTATAAGCGACGTATATAACGTGCGTCATTCCTGTTCCCGTTCTCATTAAGCTTAATATCCCAAGATATGAATCCAATTTCAAGCAAGTCTGATATGACAAATTTAAGCTGTAATCGCTATAGTATATTTAGTTTATCGACATGAAATTCAATTTTTCACCAATCTCGCAAAAAATAAAAATTTGCCTTAGTATTTATTCATCTAGGGTTTAATCTATTTTCATTGTAATTTTCAGCCAAATTCGTGAGCCAAATTTCAGACGTGAAGGAGTAACAAAGATAGGCATATATACATGAAAGGAAAAGAAGTGGGTGTACAAACTGTTTTTTTGCGTACCTGTAAGCCACCATGTATTCCTTAAAGGAACTGACCCCTATTAAATCTAAACCTTCACGCATTTCCATAAAATCATCAAATCGCTCGTGTTCCGCAAAAAATCTTGATCTTTGGTCTTCGAATTCTAAAACAGAAGAATTAGTTATGTTTACACAAAATGAATAATAATATACTGAATATGACGAGATTACAACCGCAATTAGAAAAGCCGAGGAACGTACAGAGTGGAAGGCATTAGTTACCAACGCGACGAAGGCATTTTCATGGGGACACGACCTTTAGCAATGAAGTGTGCGACCAAGAAGAGATGACGAGATTGTAGACATTGTATTTATCCTAATTATGGTACTTTTTCTTTGTCGTTACACTCTTAACAGAGTGGTCGTGTTCATCGTGAAGCAGTGTCTTTGAGGGCAGATGTTATACGCCTCACGAGCATCCGCCATTTTTCTCGGCTGGCCGAAAGCCTGGTGCACTCGTGCAAAGGACCGCCCACAGCAAACTTTATCTGATCGGTCCATCGCATGGGTGATTTTCCTCGACCTCTAGTGCCCTCCACCTTGCCCTGCATGACAAGACGCTCTATGGAGTCACTCTCACGACTCTGTACTAACGCCGAAAGACGGTTTACGAAGGTTATGGTGCACCAATATTTATAAGCCGTTGATCACTGCATTAAGAGCCAGAAATATGAATTAGATAATTATACAAATATTCTGATGATATTTGCAGGCAACTATGAAGACACTAAAGTACCAATGCGGTTGTTAATTGTGAAGTAAATCACACTTCAATAACTTCCCGTTTATATTTTCAATCTATTGCGATTGGAGCAATCAGGCTCCAAGTCTGATGAAGGATTAATCCTTGATGGTCCTCACCCTTTCTTCCACGCCTCGAGCGTCATGTTAATACATCAGCTGCAGTAATTATTCATAATACTGGTAATATTATTTTTGGTGTAAATGGACTTTATTTGAATTACAGCACCCAAAATTACAATGGCAGTTTAGAAAGTTTACATCATCATCATCATCAAGATCAACCCAGTCTCGGCTCACTATAGAGCACGGGTAAACTAAAGATAAAGCTCTAAGCGGTGATACCCTAGTAGTTAGGGCGTCAGCCCCCTAATCAGAGGTCGACGGTTCGAATCAGGGCACGCACCTCTAACTTTTCGGAGTTATGTGCGTTTAAAAAAAATATATATATCACTTCAACGGTGAAGGAAAACATCGTGAGGAAACCTACACGCCGGAGAGTTCTCCATAATGTTCTCAAAGGCGTGTGAAGTCTGCCAAACCGCACATTACCAGCGTGGTGGACTATGGCCAAACCCTTTTCATATTGAGAGGAGACCCGTGCTCTGTAGTGAGCTAGTAATGGGTTGATCATGATGACTGGTAACAAACGTTAAACCTTCTAGTAGATGATATAATTTCAAACCTGAGCTAACTTTACGTTGATAAATAAATATTCATGAAACCAGATTAGAATTATACCGGGTACATGCAAGACTAAGAACTATGTTTAAGAATAGAGTTTGTATTTGTTGTTTGTATGCAAATCTTACCACTGGCTGCTTCTATATTAGCGAAAGCGAATCCTTTGCTGAAGCGTACTTTAGTGATGGGCGTATTTGAGTCCAAAACTAGGTTTCTAGAGGCGTCCCGTTGTCCACAGCACGCGTGCGCAAATGATGTACTTGCACTGTGAGTGTTCACCCTCTCGTAGTATACCTTGTAAGAGTTATTATAGTAATTTAATTTAAAAGTCAATTCGCACAGCAAACTTTTAAGTTTAATGATGATGTTAATAATTAATAATTTTCACGTCGACAACTAATCCGTGCTTGCAAGAGATCTTTTAATTTTCAGTGTACCAATTGAGCGGGCTTTGTGGAATTTTGCGGCATAGCAACTTGTAAAAAGCTTCCAACAATATTACTCGTATGTTATTCTGATGGTAATTTTGCGTAAATAGGATATTACATACTATTTCTTTCTATTAGCCAGAAAAATCATTGAAACTAAAATCAATCAAAATTCATCTGTGTAGGGCTTTATAGTTTAGTTAAAGATAGTATCGGATACCCTGGTATTTGCTGCGGTACATGCTAGTCTTCGTCTTTCATATAGATTTCTGTTTCCTCAAATAATCCTTTATTTACTTTAGGATTTCAATCAGAGTGCCTTTCATGTAATACCCTATATTAGAGGAAACATTAGATGTTGTGAATACGAGCTCAGTAGCTAAAGCCTTACCTGCTCACGTTGCACCCTGCCTCTTGATTGATACAGGCAGGCCGGTGCCTGTTGATTTATTGTATCGCTGTATTTAAGATCATCTAAACGTATATATTTATTATTCTCTAAATCATCATTCCACTTATTGTTTATCGTTGCGAAATTTAACTTCAGACCAACTAATCAAAATTTGAGGATGAATTTCATTGCCTTCAAATATTGGTTAGGTCATACCGCCTATAAATAACTTAGTTCGGTTAGTAAAATAACAATAAACATCAATATTATCATGCATAATTTGTTAAATCTATTGTCTAATAATAATACATATTATAAATATAGACAACATTACGACAGTTAAAAGAGGTCATGCCAAAAGAGCACTAAAACAAGGTAAAATTATATGCGACGAGAAACTATGCATTTCTTAGTAGCTGTTATAATCCAAGAGTGAACTGTAAAGTCACGCATATTCCCCTTTATTAAAAAATACTATTGCATAATAATATTCTAAAAGCATAACCATTACGTTGTTCTACCCTACTAATAAATTATAATTAATTAAAAAACTATAATACGTAAATCTGTTAGTTTCATCATTGATGATATACAATACTGAAAAAGTTCTTGTTAAAGATTTTGATTATTATCATTGCGTTTTGTGTATTACAGATAGCATAATTGAATTATATTACATTACGTTAATTCCTGACTGCTTCTTATACCACTTTTGTTGTAAATAACATTCGTGAATTTACCCTACGTTCGCAAACTCTATGGGTACTTACAGTTCATTGTCTTAGCATTTACTCGTAATTGCGATCGATTTTACAACATGGTGTTTACATATCCTACAAGTACGAAGTATAATTTTCATTTTAACTATTTATTTTACTCTATCTCTGTCTGTTTTATGGTACTTATAAACACAGACATTATTTATTTGTTTAACATTCGTAAAATAAGTAAGCATTTCCAATGTCATATTTTGTAGTCATAAATAAATATTTTACTACAATCTCTCTAGTAAATTATAGGAGATATGTTTATTATAGATGAGTTATCTATTTGTTTATTTATTATTGCGGTATGTTCTTTATTTATTCGTGAATAATTTTATTTTCCTCAACTTGTATACACCCACACAATCCAAAGGGTACTCCCACGTTCTAAAGGTTTACCATTTAGATTGACTTACCTACTGTGAGATATTTAGTGTTATGTCCAATAACCACTACTAAACACTTAAATGGTTGTGCAATAAAGTGGATTAACATATAAAAACAAAAAGTTAAGTAAACCGTAAATTTTACCGAGTAGGGCTGATTTTAAAATGACCAAATAATCCATAACGAAAGCTTGTGAATTTTATAGGTTTGGATTTCATATAATCTATTAATCCCTCAGTTATACTCTGCCGGGTAACTTACTAAACGTAAGCATCTTCCTACATCTTTAATCTTAATAACTTTTTATATTAATAATATTATGCATTTAAATATACATCAACAATATACATTTTTTTAAGAACTATCAATCAATCAATTAACCAATCTATATACAAATTATACTTTAAAAGCCACTTTTGACGATTAAATTTACTTAGTAGGGTGTTGATGGTTATAACTACATTCGTAAACTTTAAACTAAAGCTATGAGGATTCCAAACGCGCCCTAGTCTAAGAAGAAGTCCACAGCAAACTTAGCCAGGTAAACTTTTGTTTTGGGTACCTATCACCATCTCACATGCCACTTAAAATTATTTAATAGTTATCTTATTGGAGCAATATTATACCCAAGCTTGTTTATCACTTACATAATCCTTTAAACAAGCTTACGTTTGATATAAACATATAACTTGGGAAATATCCAAGTAATTTCATTTGGTAATATGTTATAAAATTTTATAAAATAACCAGCAAATTTAATAGCTTTAAGTAACAAAAAATATATCACAAATTGTTTTTCCCAATTGAAAATACCTAAATGGATGCAATAGAGTTATCTAGCCACAGAAAAATCAGTCCTACTACGAAGATAAGAATACGTGTTAGCATTGGTTTGTACAAAGCAATACCTTTACATAATTAACCTCACCTGCGTGGTGGTGTACGCATCCCCGTTGCGGTATCTCGTGACTTGCCGTTTTC
This sequence comes from Lasiommata megera, assembly GCA_928268935.1. Taxonomy (NCBI): domain Eukaryota; kingdom Metazoa; phylum Arthropoda; class Insecta; order Lepidoptera; family Nymphalidae; genus Lasiommata; species Lasiommata megera. The sequence goes on from OV743321.1 coordinate 5,208,734, forward strand.
TCCTCACATAATGGTAGCAAATTGCTTTCCACCTGAGGGAAAACTTACATGTTATGTAGCCATCAATAACACTGAGGTACGACGGCGATTAATCTTCGCATTTTATTTACGCAGATAACAAAAACCTCAAATTTTAAAACCTCATGACAAATAATAATTGTATGCAATAAACAGCAAGTATAATTTGCTATATTCCACCGACAACCGGGAGATTTTTATAATATAACACCACACAAAATCTTCCACTAGAACCTCTATGCACGTGTCGACCCGACACCGGATCATCCTCAGAGGACGGACTTGCGCAAAGTAACGCCTGCTTCTTTTCATTATTTAATAATTGTATTATTATAATGGCAGATGTCCAACACCCAGTGAGCACCATCTAATAGCTTAATTCAACGAGTTTTTTTTTATACACTACAAGTTAGCCCTTGAAGGCATCTCACCTGATGGTAAGGGATTATGCAGTCTAGGATGGTAGCGGGCTAACCTGTTAGGGCTACGGTAACGACATTGTGTCGGAACGTTAAATCACTTAGCGACACGTCTTGTTCGTTAGGGTGGTAACTAGCTACGGCCAAAGCCTCTCACCGGACATGACAGGCATCAAGCAGGGAATCGAACCCAGGACCTCCAACTTTATAATGCAACAGCGCGTATTAGCTTAGCGTTCTACTATAGTTGCATTTTGTCAACCGTTACAGAGCTGTTTTCAGACCTCTGTCAACATCCTGGAATGACCTGGTTAACTAACAGGTTGTCTTCTACCCTATGGCAGCAGGCAGGTGGGCTCGATTTTTATCACCAGGGCGTGTACAGATTTGACATAATATAGACAAAATCTCTTATATAGGTCCTTAAGGTGGCCAATACTTTTGAGTATGTAAGAATTAACGAAAGAGAACAAGAACACCAAGCCTAAAAACATATCGCAAGAATATGTTCCCAATTATCAAGTGCCTATTGGGATATGCACTGCTTTTATGCATGTATAAAGTCCGCGCCACAGAAATGATATATAGAAATTTATTGATGTACCTTCTCTTCTTGTCACCATCAAATAAGCGACATTAGATAGGTTATATTATCCAGGAAGGAATAATGAAGATGAATGATTAGTGATCCGGGAAGTAAATGGGCGAAGTTTTTGAAATGTAAATTAAGATGAATGTTGAAATTTCTTCGCTCTACTGCATTTAGATTTTCAGAATCTCACAGGAAAACTTACCTATTTCTATAATATATTAAAAGTGTAACTAGACGAATTAAACATTAAATCATCATCATCATCATGATCACCCCATTACCGGCTCACTACAGAGCACGGGTCTCCTCTCATTATGAGAAGGGTTTGGCCATAGTCCACCACGCTGGCCATGAGCGGATTGGCAGACTTCACTCGCCTCTGAGAACATTATGGAGAACTCTCAGGCGTGCAGGTTTCCTCACGATGTTTTCTTCACCGTTGAAGCAAGTGATATTTATTATTTTTAAAACGCACATAACTCCGAAAAGTTAGAGGTGCGTGCCCGGATACGAACCGCCGACCTCTGAATAGGAGGCTGACGCCCTAACCACTAGGCTATCACCGCTTTTTTAAACATTAAATATATTTTTAAAATTTTAATTGGAGGATGCTTTACTATCGATACTGAGCCTGTTTTGGGCTTTGTTTTTTTTATAATTGTCTGTCTGTCTGTCTGTATCTTGTCCGCGCATCCCGCCGAAACTACTGGATGGATTTGAATAAAATTTGGTATAGGATTAGCTGATACTTCGTTTCAACATATAGGATGGTTTCTATACTTTTCAAACCTGAATTACTAACGCTTATTTATTTATTTATTTATTCATAAGGCATGCCAGCGACATGTTGTGTGTTACATTTTAAATAAGTCTAAATAAGTTAGTGCTGGTGCTGTTACAACTTGTCCATTACAGGCACACTCAGCATTGACACGCTTCATTTAAAAGTGACAAATGTAACTTCATAGTCAACGCCCGAGGTTAAAAATCAATCGTCCAAAAGCTTTACATTGCAAATGAATTACGTATCGCCATCCTTGTCGGCAGCTCTTCGCAGTTGACAAGAACGGCAATAGCGAAGGAAAAGGATAGCACTTCTAAATTCAATCTGATATCTAAATTTGATTGATTATTAACCTCAGGCATAAGGGGTATGCATGACCATTAGTTAGCGAATGTCATTTATAAGTTAATTGTTAATAATTTTTTTTTTTTCGGACTGTCTATTAGCTATACAAACCCTATTGGTTGCCACAGCGTAACCGGGCTGTTTGGCGAGCTTTGGAAAGAAGCTCTGCCAGAAGAAATTTTGAGCCCTAGGGCTCGAAGAAACTATGGGAACGACTGCCTAAGGGCGCCTCCTTTGAGGCCGAACCTCGGCTTAGGCGACGTTTGGGATAACGGGGGGGTCGGACGGTGAGTGGTCCGTACGTCTCCGAGGCCGTGGATGGAGCCCACATCCGGATGACGTAAGATAGCGGGGACCTCGTCTTCGCCGGCGAAGACGGTGTGTAGCGTATGATTGTGTGGTAGGTGGTACGAGTGTGTTGTCAGTAGTCATCTGATCGTCAGGGTCATGAAGGATATGTTTAGGTCTCCTCTTTCGGAGAGGAGCGCTTAGGTCGGGGGAGTAAAAAGAAGCCGCAACTACGAGAGGGTTGGGGTGTCGGATTGATTTCTCGAAATAGATTTTCGAGAGTTTCTTAAAGTGCTGAGCGATAGTGTCAAGTTCTAGGTTTCTGTGCAGATCTACGTTACGCACATACCAGGGACAGCCGGTTGCCGTGCGCATGAAACGATTCTGAATCGTTTGAAAGGTTTTATACGTGGGACGAAGCGCTATAGCGGCGCTCGCGTAAGACATGATTGGGCGGATACAAGTTTTATATAATGTCACTTTGTGACGGAGAGGTAGCCTACTGCGTTTATTAATCATGAAGTAGAGTCTGTTAAGAACAAAACGGGCTTTCTGACCGACTCTACGTATGTGCGGCGAAAAGGACAGGCGACTATCAAAGGTTACACCTAGATATTTGACAGTGCGTTCCCATGGAATCACACGATTAAATAATATAAGGTCCTTTTTGTATCTGGGGTCAGGGCGGTTTAACCCGGTAAAAAGAAGCGCTTTGCTCTTTTCCGGGTTTGCTTCTATCCTCCATTGGCGGAACCAAGCGCCTAAGCACTTGATCGCTTTCTGAAGGCGGGCTACTATGTACGGTAGCGAACGACTGGTCGTGTAAAGAGCAGTGTCGTCCGCGTACTGGGCTAGCTCTACATAAGGGCTCTTGGGTATATCGCTCGTGTACAGCGTATAGAGGTAGGGCGCTAGAACTGAACCCTGGGGTACGCCGGCCTTTAGGGGTCTCCTAGACGACAGAGTGCCGTCTATTCGAAACCTAAAGGTGCGATCGGTTAAATAGTCTTTTAATAGGTATAAAAGCCTATCCGGGATACCCTGGGTTTGCAATTTATAAATGAGACCGGCGTGCCAGACTTTGTCGAAAGCCTTGGCTACGTCGAAGGATACGGCTCCTGTGAGGCGACCACGTTTCCAATCGTAAAGCCCTCGCGCCACGTGCTCCGTTAGGCGGTGCACTTGGTGGACGCTAGAATGTTTGGATCGAAAGCCAAATTGCTCGTCATTGATAAGCTTTTTAGCTTCGATGATGACTTTTAGTCGGGCGAGTATTATCCTCTCGTACACCTTTGCTAAGGAGTTGAGAAGACTTATAGGGCGGCAACTAGAGGGGAGGTTAGCGGGCTTACCAGGTTTTTTAATACCTATTACTATAGCCTCTTTCCACTCTGTGGGGAAAGAGCATCCTGCCAGCAGGGCGTTATATATCATTACCAGTAGGTACAGTAGCTGGGGAGGGATGCATTTAAGTGCCCTGTTTGTGATCACATCGGGACCGGGAGCTTTCTTAGAGTGCAGTCTATTGATAATCGACTGAACCTCTTCGCAAGTCGTGGGAGCTATGGGCTCCCTGTCTGGAGACAGTGGGCCTAGTGAGTCTATTTTATTGGTGACGATACCTACAAAGTTGGGATTTATAGAACTATCGCTCGGGGTGCACTGTGCTTCAAACGAGTCAGCGAGGCATTCGGCCTTATCCAGATCTTCGAAAGCGGGTGGAAGATTGGGTCGTAAGAGAGGGGGTGTGGCTGCAACGTGGTCAGCTTTGAGAGCTCTCGCTAGGCCATGGTACGCTGTATGGGATGGCGTGAGCTCTCCTAGCTTTCTGTCCCAGTAGTGGGCCCTCAGAGAGTCAAGGCGAGCCCTGAGCTCTCTTTGGATTTGCCAGAGTTTTCTCCGGTTGTCGTCTGTCGGACAGTCGGCATGTGCCCTAGCTTGGCTGTTCTTACACGTCAGTATTTGTCGAACGTTGGCCGGCAATTCCCTACGACCGAAGTCGTTGACTGACTGACGAACGTGCCTGGTAAAGTGACACGCTGCACATTTAGCGTCCTCTACGGAGTCTATGGTGTCGGGGATTTCATTAAGGTGCACAGAGTCTAGTGTTTTAAGTCGGTCGGTTAAGTTTTTCCAATCTACTATTACTTTGGTCGGAGGGGGGGTGTCTACCGGGGGTCCTAGCTGGAGTAGGACGGGACGGTGGTCAGAGCTAAGCTCGTGTAGTACTTCTAAAGAAAACACATGAAGTGTGATATTCTTAAAAATAGCTATGTCCAGTATTTCGGGTCTGTCCAATGAGTTTTCATTGTACGGGTAACGCGTCGGTTCGTTGGGGGCTAAGATAGCAAAATCTATGTCATTACTTTGATACAATCGATTAAGTTGTCGACCATGTCCGTTAGTAACTCGGGAATTCCAGCACTCATGTTTGGCGTTGAAATCTCCGGCCAAGTTGACGGAGTTGCCAAGAGCGAGCAGCGCACGAAAGTCGCTCTCTATGAAGTCTCTAATGGGAGAGAGGTATACTGATGCTAGGATGACCGACGGATGGCCGGTCATGCTAACTTGACAAATGGATGCTTCCATGTTATTTAAGTCGGGAGGGTCGAGAGGTATACAGTGAAGAGACCTCCTGAAATAAATTAATGTGCCTCCCTTTGGGGCGTGTTCTCTATCATTACGTATTACATTGTAGTTCGCAATTTTAGGCGTATCGTTACTAGGTTTAAGGAAGGTCTCTTGCACTAGAAAGATATCTAATTGGTATGCACAGGCAAATTCTCGTATTTCGTCGATCTGTTGGATAAGGCCGTTTGCGTTGAAAAACGCGATTCTGAGGGATCGGGGTTTGTTTCTACATGTAATTGATGTACTACCCATTATGGTTTAGTTTGCGGATCGCCAATATAAGATCGGCGTGCTCGGAGCATGCAGTAAGTCTGCAGTAGTTGGGGTCGTTGAGCTTCTTCATGCAGAGAGTGAACTCAACTTCACCAAACGTGTCAATGACACTGATAATTGAGTTCAGTGACTTATTGCCTGACGCAGGGGTCGAACTGGTGGGCGCTTTAGGGGCGGGTGAGGCCACCACCGGCGGGGAGGCCTTAGGGGCTGCGGGTGCTGCCGGCTTAGGCTGGGCTGGTTTGAACCACGCATTAACGGCCGGAGCCGGCGCGGGTACAAACTTTTCTTGGACAGGCTTGGTTTTCGCCTGTTTGCGAGCGGCTTGTTTGCCACCGCGTCTTTGTTTGCGCGGGGCCTTAGGACAACCGCGATAATTTGCGGTTGTTAATAATGAATGTTTGAAATGTCTTATTAAAAGAAATATAATAAAATAGTTAGTCAACAGTAAAAACATCGATAGTTTTACATGTTTTATAGATTCGCGCTTTATATTCGGAGCACTAACGCAATTGTTCTAACAAATGTCTCAAAAAGTAACAAATGCATTAAAAAAGGTTAAGGTATAGCTTAGGAAAGTCACTTGCCCATTCCTAATCGTATCCATCGGAAATATTCAAATTTTATTGTACTACCTACCTTTATTTCTGTTAAGGAAACTTTAATCTATTGATATTTTATACCCTTGTGATTCACCAGTATACCAAAATAGACAAGTACGACGTCGAAAAATAAAGTGGTACAATAAACATGATACAAGACAAAGAGTATCCAATAGACACTTAAAATGTTACCCAACACTTACAAAAACATCATATTAATTATAATTCCAATATCTGTAATCACGTTATTTATAGCCGGGAAGCGTACAAAAGTAATTTACGGAGGGACCAATGTTTCAAAATAATGAATTTTAAGCCAGAGCTAGGCGCTGTTGGGAAGTTTGAGTTAAAATATTCATGTCCCATTCCAACTAGTTGGACCGTAATATGTCAATTCAAAGTTCAAATGCCTAAATTCTACCAGGACCAGTAAAAATCTGGCGAAGTTTTTGGTGTAAATTCATTGAAATAAATACGTTACGATCTCATTCAATGGTGCGATAAGTTTATAATAAATAAAGCTTAAGAATGTATGTATATGTATGTGTGATCACCATTGACTTATCACTAGCCGTAGATAGAGCGCGTCATACAAAAACAAGGCAGTAATTTGTCACCGATTAACTATACATTCCTACATATCGGTATATCGATGTATTACAACCCGTCTGTAATACACTAGACAACTGGCCGTTATATTATCTATAGCGGCGCGTAGTGCTTTGTAATTCATTCGAATTATACGGCTCGAGTGTTAGAATCGGTGACTTTCGTTTAGTCTTGTCACACTCTGGGGGAAAGGAGTGCACGCGTCGCTATTTATGCACTACGTTTCCGTCCCATTTTTTGAGCGTTAATGATCAATCTATGGCTAGTAGTAAATCAATGGTGACCGCCTATATATAATCGTTTATTGAATAAGGTTAGTGTGAAAGAGGTCGTAGTCAAGAAATCACTTTAGGTTAGGATGACGAGGTGACGGCTGGTAGAAGCAAATGAAAGAGAAACATATTTTTGCGGTTCTTCTTTTTCTAGCGTGAGATGGGAGTAAGAAGAAGGAAGTTAGGAAAGAACCTTATATAAATTCAGTATTCTGCCAGCTATCGAATTAACGCATGAAAAATTAGATAGATTTGAAATTAAGCATAACGTAAAGAGAAAGATGTTAAAAGTATTAAAGGAGAGGATGACGAAGTAACAGCTGATAGAAGCGAATTTAAGAAAAAGATATACATATTTACCTCAAAGTGTGAGAAAGAACTTAGAAGAAGGAGGAAAGAAAATAACCTCATTTAATTTCAGCTAACAAATGCACGAATAAAAACTTAGATGGAATTGAAATTAAGCAAAACCCAGCCGAAATAAGACTGAAATCTAAAAACAAAAAGACAAGCTATACTGAAAACTTTTTTAATTGATTGTTACATTCGAGTTAAGTATATAGTCAAGTCATAAATAATTGTAATAATACAAACATCCATCACGCAGGCATGGTAAATATGTTTATGTTTAAGTTCAGGTTCCGCATAATATTTGTGGATGGTCTTCGAAATTTGTAACAGAAAGCTGAATTGTTTTACAAAATCCTACGGTCGTGGCTTTGTAAAACGAAGCAAAACAATTTTACTCCAATTCCGAATCCATTCGGCAAACTCTTGCAACGCTTTATTACGTAACAGACAGTTCCATCTGTTCAATTGTGATGTTGTATAAAATCAATTTGGAATATGCGGTTTGCATCAAGTATTTATGACCTTATCGTTTGCTCTGTGAAGCGAGATTTTTATAGCCGATCTCAGACAACCAGATCAGCCGCACTACAAAAAAAGTGAAAGATGTCAGAAGTATAGCAGCGACGTAGCCCCGAAGAAGAACTACCTTTTGCCTACATCGATAAGTGTGCTGGTTTTAGGAAATTCATCATCATCTTCATAATCAACCCAAATCTCGGCTCACTAAAGAGCATAGGTGGCCTTTCAATATGAGAAGGGTTTGGCCATAGTCAACCATGCTGGCTATGTGCGGATTGGCACTTCACACGCCTTTGAGAACATTACGAAGAATTCTCAGGCATGCAGGTTTCCTCGCTATGTACGAAATTACGACACTATAATAAACGTGAAACGATCATTAAAGACCACCACGCTACCGTTCACCAAGCCGTTGGTCTGGCCAGGTGAAGGCACTCACGAACCTTGAGAACAATGGCCATCAGGAAAGCTGAAAATCGGACTAGCGAAAAGGTTAACAACGCAGCGAACTTCATAGCGCGACCAAGAAAGAAGAGTTAAACAACGCCATCATACAGCGATATCTTTGTACTCCAAAAATTAATATTTACTTATTTCTTTTTATTGGATCATTAAACTAGTGACATTCAAAAATGTATCCCAAAAACAGAAGAAAGATGAATAAACATGATATCAATATACCTCGTCAACATACTATTGTCTTTATAATCAATATATAAATTCATCACTGTAAAATATTTTATTTAAGAAAGTAAATTATTATATTTATAAAGGTGTATTGTTAAATCACGTAACATTATATGAGTATGTAGGAGTTAGTATTATTATTAGTTCCTTGCCAATATAGATATCTTTAGGATCGGTCTGAGTGTAAGGGCGATATCTATAAAGCGAACTTAGCAGTACTCTTTGAGACTGACACTCAAAAAAAAAACTAAAATCACAATGTCTCACCAGACCCTTGGCGTAGAAGTCCTCATAGAATGCACGCTCGCGCTGACCGCCGCGACGTCCACGCGTTTTGCGAGCTGGATCCTTGCCGTGCTGTGGTAACATTCCACCAGGTACACCAAATAAAGCAGCAGAACGAAGGCGATAGGTATGTACGCGTAGCCGACATCGCACGGTGACTCGCGAACAGTCCTCTTTATGGGGTACCTAAGAGACAGGAAACTGTGAGCAGATTAGTTGGTTTGTAACAAATGACAACTATATTAGCGAAAGAGTTAAGAAAAGAAACACAGTTTAGCAATTTTACAGTTGGAAAATACCTTTGTTTGTAGGCGCATGGGGCCGTCATGCCGGCAGCCTTGTGGACACAATAAATACGAGCAAAAGGGCTAAGAACAGTAACAGTTTAGCGATTGTAGAGTTTAGATAAAGGAATTGAATGTCGTATACATACGAGTCTGCTCGGCACTTTCGCTTTTAAAACGTGAGACGAAAGACAAATCCATACTTATGCTATTATATACCTACCATACTTTACACGATTTTGTTTGTTACGTATGTAAACGTAATGCGTGCTAAACTGCTGTCGCATGTACTTATAGCTTGTAACTTCGATATGCATATAGAATACTTTAACCCCGGAAAAGAGCCTAGGACTTGTTGGAAATGTCTTTATTACCTATGCGAAGCTCAGTGAATCTGATATTTGCAGAATTATGCATATTTTCTGATTATTATCTGTGCTAACCCTATTGGTTGTGACAGCGTATCCGGGCTGTTACGCCGGGCTGTGGCGAGCTTCGGAAAGAAGCTCTGCCAGAAGAAATTATGAGCCCTAAGGCTCGAAGAAACTAAGGGAACGTCTGCCGTGAAGCCGAAACTCGGTCTGGACACAGAAATTTTAATTTTTTACCAATGCGTAGCTTAGAGAAACTGATATTTGCAAAATTATGCATAGATATACCCTGAACACAGACAAAAAATACTTTATACCGAAAAACTAACGTATCCCGCGGAATTTCCAAAAAACCGGAATAAACGCAGACGCGAGCAACCGCTACTAGACTATATTATTATAAATAAATATATAAAATTAAACATTTATTGTTAACTTTACGATTGCTAAACTGTAACAGTTGAGTTGCCGAAGAATGAGATCGCTGCAGTGTCATGACAGAAGGAAGAAAGCAACTTTTAAAACATTATTTTCCTCTTACCAAGATTCCGCACGCAGTCGGTTGTCTAGTACTTCGTGACTTGTTTTTCTCCAAAGCCTAGGGGAGTTATCTTCATGTTACTGGATTAACTAGTGAAATAAGTATCTACAGAGAGACTATAAACTCGTACCTACAGGAAGCTTTGGGATGGGAGTTTGATTTTATTTAAATAGCATACGATTCCAATGGATTATCGCGGTGGGATATGACGAATATAATCTATTTTCTATAGATAATATTGATATTATTAAGGCTAATGATTAATAATGATATGCTCTTATAGATCATTATATACTACAAGTTATCCTGGCAGATTAAAAATAGCTATTTCACTATTAGACAATATTACTTTTTTTATCGATAAATTAACGGGCAAAGGTACTACAAAATAATAAGTCATTAAAGCCTTCACAAAAAAAAGTTAAAGTACCTACGTAGCTGAGGGATAGTTACTTTTAACTACCTTTTGTTTTGCTTTGGGGGAAGGAGAACTAGGTTGGTACGTGTACATAACAAATGTCATAGTCTAATTATCTTAAATATTTACAAACTAAAAACCTACCGAGTTATTTACCGAAAAAAATCCGTAACAAATATATGTCTATCTTAGGAAGCTAGAAGGTGATTGTATAAAGTTTACAGTGTTTATTGATAAATAATTTTATAATAGATAACTGTCCTTTCAATGAAGACCTTCAGTGTGATGAAGTACGACATTATTTCTATTCTTAGACCACTTAATAAAGTAAAAAAAATAATTTCAGCAAGTCACCAAAATTACACAACCGAATTAGAATTCGTAATTGAAAACAATGAATACTGAGTTGAAAAATAACTATGTATTCAACTAAAGTTACTAAAAGTTAAAGTTTTAAATTAGCTGCTAGAACAAATAAGCGTTTAATTTTTAAGCTTTTCAGTTAGTACGATTTTTTTTTAAATCAAAAAAAATTACTTGAAATCAAGAAATAAATTTTCTACATTTGTATAATCGGAATACCAAATGGTATTCTGAAATCTAAATTAAATAGATATCTTAATTGGTAGTATTGTGTATTGTAAATAACGTACGTATTATCAAGTTACAATTATATTCACTTGTTTACGTTAGTTATTTTAACATTTGAATTTTGTTATTACTATTATAATTTTCTACTATATATTTTGTTTGATAGTTATTAACCTTTCTTCAGGCTAATTTATGTATTTTATTTATTAGTTTTATTCATATCTATGTGTATTATACTGTATGTCCATATTATATTATATTTATATTTTTAAGTGTTTAGATAGTTTATCACTGTACGCCATGTTATGCATATATTATATCCTGGCTAGGCAGAGATAACACTATAGCGATAAGGCCGCCTACTGTACCTCTTTTTTTTCTGTATATTTCTTTGCCGTCTTGTATTTCTTCTTTTGTGTGGTGTTCAATAAAGTATATTTTCATTTCATTTCATTAGTAATTTGGTTAATAGGTGTGGAGGAAGCATTACTACGGGTGCATTGACGTTTAAAATTGCATAGCAACTATACAATGCTTTACAAAACTATATTGCGATTTGACGAGAGGTGACTATAAAAATCGGTCCTAAACTCTAAGATCCCGTTAGTCCGTTAATCTAAGTACATACAATAAAACGTACGTAAAATCTTCATACACTGAGGAATCTGAGACAGTGAGCAAATAAAAATATCCTTGTTCGATTAAATTTTAATAAAATAACGTTCGCGATCATTATTCTATTATCTTACACTTACAAAGAAATTCAAATTTTATCTATTGAATAACATGTCACTGTAATTCGTAACCAATAAGCATTGGATCAACTCTTTGTTATATTACAACTGGTCGTGTGTTCTACGCAATAAGTAAATATAACTTCAAAACTACCCGCATTTCGAACAATGACATAATTTATTATCCATATGTATTATGTAAACCTACTTAAAATTATTATAAAATTATTGGACGTCTTAATTAATCATATTTTTTAATTAATTTAATATTTTTAACAAATAACAATAACATGTAATATTGTGTATAGTACACTACTTTTACATCTTTCAATCACTACTGATCGAAGCGTCCACTACAATATTTCTTAACAACGACTCTCTGTTGATAATGGTTGAGATTTTGTGTTCGCGTTAATGGGGAACTAAAAGCGAAATAATGTAATCATTTCTCTGCGTCTATTTCTAGGGTAGGTTATAGGATGTTTGTCTAACCTAATATTACTGCGAATGTATGGTTAAGGATATGTGAATAACTCACGTGTTTAGATCTATGAGTTCCCGGTCGATCTCGGCGGTGTTGCACCACACGACGGAGCCGAGACAGCCGGCGATCATGAGGGTCAGGAGAAAGCACTTCCAGTTGCCCTCGCGCCTCAATACCCCACCCAGGCTCTGTTGACGGGGACGCTGTATGGACAAACAAAAACTTTTTTAAATGTAAATCGTCGTGAGTATAGATCGTGACGATCTCCCATCGCAGTGTTTTTGTTATATGTATTTCACTGCCTGGTTCAATACCCGGCGGAGCAGTTTTAGAATTTATTATTTCTGCATTAGGAAAGGGACAGAGACGTGTCGCCAAGCGAGTAAGCATTCCAGCACCATGTCGCCTTGAAACCGATTAAGAGTCTTTATGTTGTATAACAGCCACTCTCCGTTAGGTACGTCCAACGGGTAAGTCCGTAACATTTGCATCATCACTAACCACCTGGTGAGATTGTAGAGTGAGCAAGCTCATGGTTAAGAGCACCGAATGGGTTCATTATTTCTTGAACTTACTCCACAAAAAGATCAGTTCTGACTCTAATTACATAGACTGAAAAATGTACAATTATTTTGGCAACTCTTTTTACATGACCATCGACATTAAAGGGGGTTTATTAGACTTTAGTTACACATTCTGCTAGGAAGTTTGACGCCTTATATTTTGTACATAGCATATATCAATATGATCATCACCATTATCAAGTACCACTAATACAGGCAATATTTCCCCCCTCTCTCACTCTTAGAAAAAAGAGTAATAAAATAACTAGGGTTACAACAATGTGGGTTCGCTGGCTTTCCTTTTCTACATAAATACATCGAACAATTAAGATTACTGGTTTTAAAAACTCCCAGACTTCTTACAGGATACCAACTTAGACAGCATCATCGCTTATTATCAGGTAAGATGGCAGTCGAGTGCTAATTTGTAGAGGAATAAAACAAACCCCAGCGTTTTAATGATGGTTGCAGCTTTCCTAAAATATAAATGAATGAAATGAAATGAAAATAGACTTTATTGTACACCACACAAACAGAAAAATACAAGACAGTAAAGAAAAAAAACACAAAGAGTAGAAGGTACGATAGGCGGCCTTATCGCTAAAGAGCGATCTCTGCCAGGCAACCTTACATACCATTATATAACCAGGATTTGATACATATACAAAAGGCTTAGGGTGTACAATTACAAAAAAATAATATAATAAATACAATATATTACACATACAAATAAATAAAAATTAATAAAAAATATATATAGGTTATGAAAAAGGTTGCCCCATGCTTCTATTCGAGTCGGCAGCCTTTTACCGATCAGATGTTCATCATGATCAACCCATTACCGGCTCACTATAGAGCACGGGTCTCCTCTCAATATGAGAAGGGTTTGGCCATAGTCCACCACGCTGGCCATGTGCGGATTGGCAGACTTCTCACGCCTTTGGGAACATTATGGAGAGCTCTCAGGCGTGCAGGTTTCCTCGCGATGTTTTCCTTCACCGTTGAAGCAAGTGATATTTAAATTTTTTTTTTTTTGAACGCACATAACTCCGAAAAGTTAGAGGTGCTACCAGATGTTAGTGATTAAGAATTACTAACGAAAAAGAGATCGACAAATACGAAATTTAATGACAGCACTTAATGCAGAGTGATCACTTCGCAAAACAACACAAATTGCAAACAAACAACCCGTAAATTACGTGATTAAGGAAAATGCTGTCCAAAACTTCGGAACTTTACAATTATGATTTATGGAGGTCTCTCTTATGGGAACGTAAAAACATTTACAGTGTTACGGATCGAAAATATGAATAAGGAACGTGAAACAGGATTCCCATTTGTATTGAGGAAACATGAAATTGGATATACCATTTTTATTTGCGGATCCAATAAATATTTTATCACAAACTCGATAGAGACCTAAACAACTTTGCCCCGGGTAGATGAGGCGTCCCCTCCACGGAATATGTTGACGTAGGCCGCGTAGAGCCGATCGTGTAGGCTCGGCCTTATTTACACCAACCTAATAATACCCGGTGATACCCCGGAGACAAATATTTTTCGACCAGATGAGCTTTTAAGGCCGAAACTCGTTCTCATAAAACGGAACTTTATCACGTTGGCGAAACTTTAAGAGTAAAACATTTTATATTCTTACTTATAAGCACTTATACACGGATTCTTCTAGAATTCTTTTGTTGAAAGATTTTGTACTGACCCAAAAAATAATTTATTGATTGAACGATTAAAATAAATAAAAATGTGTTGACTAGCATTTAAAAGTATTTTCATATTTTATATAAAAGGTAATGGTGTAAGAGGCATTTTAAAAATACTTTCATATTAAAGATTGAGAAAACGTTGCTAATAATTGACATGAAAACGAGCTTTTAAAGCAGAATCAGAAATTTAAAAAAATATATTCAACTTATATATATGTCGGAGAAAAGCGATAGTTATTGTCATAATTATTATCGTACACGTTTCCAGTGGGCGTCAACAGGGTTAAATGCAAGCACTAACAAAATATGAACAGTTTCGTACTCTTTATTAATCCAACTTTTACAATGCTGTGAGTCACTATACAAATAATTATACCACAATTAATAATTAAGTACTTAAATCAAACAATTAAATCAGAATAGCGGATTCGCGACACACATATATGTCCTTCTTTCAATTATTACCAAAAAACACTCTCAAAATGATCCAACTCGATCAACGAACGTTGCAAAACATGCACCTGAATCCCGCGTGAAAAACAAGATGGCGCCTCGACCCCGCTCGAGGCCTAACCTCGACTCTGATTGGACGTCATTCAAAATAGTGACTTTAAATTAAATAATGAGATTGATGGCAATATTAAAATGTTATAAATCAAATTTAATAAGATTAAGATTTAACAAAGTATTCTAAGTTGAAAACTTATATCTCGCGTATTATAGTCAACAATCAACTATTATTTGACTACTTCCTCCGACTTATATATATAAAAATTTCAATCGCTTAAGGAGTAAGGTTTTTAAAATTTATCGAACTTAATTGTATGTTTAGGTTTATTTATTATTCTCACAGTAGAAATTTGTTTACTAGCTTACGTTATAATATTTACAATTCCAATATTAACAGTAAAGAACTTTACTATTTAGTAATACTATATTTGTTTTATTACACTACAAGTTAGCCCTTGAATGCAAACTATTAAATTGGTAGATGATGATGCAGTCTATTATAGTAGCGGATTAACTTGTTAAGTACAAGACATCGTGCCGGAACGCTAAATCGCTTGACGGCAAGTTTGAACCCTCCCACGAGTCTGTCAATATTGACAGATAAAATATTGTTACTACTATGCATGCGAGCTGCAACTTCAATCATTTGTCAACCCGCTCGATAATTGAACAATTAACATCTTTATTGTCAATATTCTTCATTCTAATTCGACTAAATATTCCCTGAGCTTATTGTAAAGCTAAAATTTTTGAACATAAACAATATTTATGTTATTTTTATACTCCCTCATAGTTCACAGCGCTCCATGCCTGTTTCACTCATATACCAAATCCTTACGCAAGTTAGTTTTTTTTTCTACAATAGAAATTCCCTAGAAATAATTCATATGGCAAAACAACGTTTGCCGGGTCAGCTAGTTATTATATACGCATTGAACCTACATCTGTTCAACAAATGGCATTATTAATATTATTAATAGAATAATTAAGCGTACGTCTTACATTCATCGTCATCATCATGATCAACCCATTACCAGCTCACTACAGAGTACGGGTCTCCTCTCAATATGAGAAGGATTTGGCCATAGTCAACCACGCTGGCCATGTGCGGATTGGCAGACTTCACACACCTTCGAGAACATTATGGAGAACTCTAAGGCGTGCAGGTTTCCTCACGATGTTTTCCTTCACCGTTGAAGCAAATGATATTTTAATTATTTAAAAACGCACATAACTCACGAAAAGTTAGAGGTGCGTGCCCGGATTCGAACCGCCGACCTCTGATTAGGAGGCTGACGCCCTAACCACTAGGCTATCACCGCTTCATTTCGTCTTACATTGATGGAATACAAATTGCCTAGTCCTACTTAATTAAATAACGCGCCCTAGAGCAGCGTTATGAGCTTTAGATTTATATTCCACTCTTCTACGAGAACATAATTGCTAATCAATGGGAAACATCCTCCTAATTACCACACAGAGTATACAGACAGAAACGTAATCCAATAAGAAAGGTAATTTAAGCAAAAGCCGTTGTATACATCTTCGCGGCACGTTCACTGCGATTCAAACAGTTTTAGTACATATTCAAACAGATTAAACCGAGCTTGACGCAGTAAATTATTATCTAACCCAGAGATTATTACGCAGAAACAGTGGGTAAAGTTATAAGCAAGAGTTGGCTAGGGTGTTCATTCATCAGAGATATATATTAGGTAGTCGGAAATAGTTTTATTGATTTCGAAGATGCTTCGTATTTTGATATACTTTTACTTCTTATTTCGCTTCATTCACATGAGTATTACTATTTTATAGCCTAATACGTATGTACACGTATAGCCTAGCCTAAGATTTGTAGAAACTAATCAGGAGTATGGGTTTACCATATCCCAAACAGGTTAGCCCGCAACCATCTTAGACTGCATCATCACTTACCACCAGGTGAGGTTACCGTCTAGGGCTAGTAGATAAAAAAAAAGATCCATGCAAAATCAATGCAAATATATATATATATATATATATATATATATATATATATAACTCAGTATTTAAACAACAAATTATGCCTTAACTCCGGCTAAGTTTGTTGTGGACTAATTCTTAGAGCTGGGCGCGTTCGGACCTAGCCTTAGTTTATGTTAAGGAATGTAGTGATCGTCATCACCTCACGAATTAAAATAATGAAAAATGAACGCTTTATAGATGCCTGTACTAAATATACATAAATAGAAAAAAAAAATTCAAATTCAATTATTATTCAAATAGTCCTTTAAAAGGCCCTTTTGACGCGTCAATAATTTACATAGCAGTGATTTGATATTCGTAAACTTAAAACTAAAGCTATGAGGGTTTCAAACGCGCCCCGGCCTAAGAAGCCCACAACAAACTTAGCCAGGTAAATTATCTTTTTGTTATCACCATCTCACATGCCACTTAAAATTATATTAAGAGCTATCTTATTAGAGCAATATTTCACACCCATGCTTGTTTATGTTGTAGTTTACACTATAGTAGGACTTTTCTCCAAGCTTACGTTTTATATAAACTTTGAACTTATTGAGCGATATCCCAGAAATTTCATTTGGCAATTTGTTATAAAATTGTAAACATTACCTTTAAATAAATTTCTAATTTTTTGTAGTCTAGTCTAAATAGACACCCTTTATTAGAATATGTGTACAAATAAGCTAAGCTTACAACAGTTAGTTCAGTAAATAATACATTAAAATAGTTGGATCGTCTAAATTATAGTTAGATTAGATTAGCACTAGTGGAAAGTGCTAATCTAAGTTGAACTAAGGCAAACTTTTTGGAAGTTACACCCACGCGTTTTTTTTTATTATTAAGCCTTTATTGCCAACACAGTACACATAATTTATACATTTCATCAACATACTCGTATATAAAAAAACATCATTAATCTATATATATAAAAGCGAAATACCACTGACTGACTGACTGATGATCACGATATCTCAGGAACTATAAAACATACGAACTTGAAATTTGGAAGGTAGATTCCTTTTATGAAGTAGAGGTCAGCTAAGAAACGGTTTTGAGAAAATCCACCCCTAAGGGGTTGAAATGGGGGTTGGAAATTTGTATGAAAGTCATATATTTTTGAAGTTAGAGACATGAAAATTGGCAACTAAATTATTAATTACAAATAATAAAGATCAGTATAATCAATGTTACCAAAATCTACCCCAAGGGGGGTGAAATGGGGGTTGGAAGTTTTTATGAGGATTCTATGTTTTCGAAGTTAGGGACATGAAAATGGGTATTTAGGTAATTTGTTTTAAATAATAAAAACCTGTACACGCAATATTACAAAAATCCACCCCTAAGGGGTAGAAATGGGGGTTGGAAGTTTGTATGAAAGTCCTATATTTTTGAAGTTAGAGACATGAAAGTTGGCCATTAAGTTGTTAATTATAAATAATAAAAATCTGTATGATCAACAATGCGAAAATCTACTCCGAGGGGGGTGAAATGGGGGTAGGAAGTTTTCATGAGGATTCTAAGTTTTCGAAGTTAGGGACATGAAAATTGGCATTTAGGTAATTTGTTTTAAATAATAAAAACCTGTATACGCAATATTACAAAAATCCACCGCTAAGGGGTAGAAATGGGGGTTGGAAGTTTGTATGAAAGTCCTATATTTTTGAAGTTAGTGACATGAAAGTTGGCCATTAAGTTGTTAATTATAAATGATAATGATCTGTATAATCAATGTTATGAAAATCTACAACAAGGAGGGTAAGATGGGGGTAGGAAGTTTTCATGAGAATTGGCATTTAGGTAATTTGTTTAAAAAAATAAAAACCTGTATACGCAATATTACAAAAATCCACCCCTAAGGGGTAGAACAGGGGTTGGAAGTTTGTGTGAAAGTCCTATATTTTTGAAGTTAGAGACATGAAAGTTGGTAACTAAGTTGTTAATTATAAATAATAAAGATCTCTTTCAATCAATGTTACGAAAATCTACCCCCGAGGGTAAAATGAGGGTTGGAAGTTTTTATGGGGATTCTTAAGTTTTCGAAATTAGGGACATGAAAATTGACATTTAGGTTATTTGTTTTAAATATTAAAATCCTATACACGCAATATTATAAAAATCCACCCCTAAGAGGTTAAAATGGGGTTTGGAAGTTTATATGAAAGTCCTATATTTTTGAAGTTAATGACATGAAAGTTGGCAACTAAATTGTTAATTATAAATAATAAAGATCTGTATCAATCAATGTTACGAAAATCTACCCAAACAGGGTAAAATGAGGGTTGGAAGTTTTCATGGAGATTCTAAGATTTCGAAGTTAGGGACATGAAAATTGACATTTAGGTTATTTGTTTTAAATAATAATAACATTTAAAAAATCCACCCCAAAAGGAGTGAGAGAGGTGAGGGGTTGGTAGGAAAGCATTGAGTTTTTGGAATTAGAGAAATTAAAATCGGCAATTAGAGCATTACTTTTCAGTAATAATACATGTAGGTATAAGCTCTTTTGCAAAATCACACCTTGAAAGTAGAAACATAAATAATGAAAAGGAATTTGGAAGTTAGACTGTAGAGCCGTAGACATCGCTAATAAAATAATTTGTAAATGTCCGAATAGTAATATTATAAATGCGAAAGTGTGTTTGTATATTGGTATGTCCTTTAATCACGTCGCAACAGAGCAATGGATCGACGTGATTTTTGAAAGTATTGTTGAGGATCTAGGGAGTGACATAGGAGAGTTCCCGTAGGAATTTTTACAACTTATTCTGACTGAATTTTTAAAACTTATTCCACGCGGACGAAGTCGCGGGCGCCAGCTAGTATATATATAAAATTGATCTTAGTATTCAATTCATTGTTTACATTATTAAATTACTATTACTATTATATATGTATTAATATCACTATATATGTAGTTCTTAGTTGGTATTGTATTATTAGGCGTCGTTATCGGGCGTTTCGTCGGCGTGTCTTTGCGACACGAAGGAGAAAGCTGGACTCCTCGTGCTTCTTTCTTCTTTCTTCATTCTGCTCTTGATTCAGTTGTTCCATATTTAACCCGCATACTTTCTTAAGTCATCCGACAAACGTTTTCTTTGTCTTCCTCGTTTTCTTTTTATTTGATATCTCCCACCGACATATACGCTACCACAAATATATATAAATGTTTTCGTTTTCGGTATTTTGTTGGTCCACACAATGAGCATACATGTAGACACGTGTAAGATCATTTCATACATTCTCAAAGGTACATGTGGGAGTTCCCTTCCACAATTACTTCCACAAATAGCTATATTTTACAATGGTGTATAAATTCGACATATAAATATATCAAATATTCCATAAATTACGGTACTCAATTCATGTGAAACCAAACCTCATGGTATTTACACAGGAATATAACCGAGTGCGAGTTGGGTCGATACGAAGGGTTCCGTGATAAATAGGAATATAGAAACACTAGCTGTTGCCCGCGACTTCGTCTGCGTAGAATTGCTGATTTCCCTTGAGATTGAGGTTACCCGTGCGGCCAATGCCCTGCTTCAGAAAGAAAGCTACAGGCAAATGTCAAATTGCCGATTTCATGTTTCTAAATTAAAAAACATAGGATTTTTATACAAACTTCAAACCCCTATTTTACACCCTTCGGGGTAGATTTGGATGAAAAAAATTCTTACCTTATACTAACGCCCTAAAAGAAACCTATTTTCAAAATTTCAAGCTTGTAGACTTCATAATAAAAAAATAAACAAAAACTATCATCCCCTATTTTACCACCCTTAACAGGTAATATTTAAAAAAAAAATTGATGCACATGTTTTTTATTTATTCTTATTAATCTTAATGCAAATTTTTGTGTCTCTAACTCTAAAACCAAAGAAATTTCACACAAACTTCCAACCCCTATCTTACCCCCTTAGGGGTGGAATTTCCAAATATCCTTTCTTAGCTGACATCTCTTAACTATCAACTACCTACTTACTAAATTATAGCTTTATACGTGCAATAATGTTTGAGATCTCGTGTTTAATCAGTATGTATGTAAGTCAGTATGTAAGTAAGTGACCTTTCGCTTTTATATATATAGATTGCATGCAAACGAGCGTGTCATTCGATGTTAAGTGATTACCGTCGCACATCTACTGTACGAGAGGAGAATTCTATGCTTTGCCGGATGAACCCATCTTCCTAGACGGTTTCTATTCGACATCATACCGTAACACTAAATCGACCGATATTATCTTTGCTAGTACATCCGTACTACGATGCTATATAAAACACTTTTTTTTGTTCACGCTGGGAAATGCGTTTACGCATCCCCTCCGGAAATGGCGCAGGCAAGACTGCGCCGCTTCCGACGGGGTATGTAGGACTCCCCGGCGGCCAGACTGGCTACCAGAATACCCACTTAAACCCAGCGATGCTCCTTCGCGTCGCCTGGTGGCTGGGTCACGGGAATACTCGTGAAGTCGACCGCGCCCTAGCCAGACCCTAAAACCCTTTTTTTCCTGCTGGGAAATGCATTTACGCATCCCGCCCGGAACAAAGCTCCAGGCGGGTATATGGGACTTAAGGCCGACCGAACCACACTACCCACTTAAACCCAGCGCAGCCTCCTGCGTCCCAGATGGGTGCCAAAGGATCGCGATAGCATGCACTTTAAACCCTACAACCCCACAACCCAATCCTCAAGTACTTGAGGTGTCCAACTATACTCGCATATATAACAATATGTATCGCGCCAAAGAAAAAACTTTTTCTTTCTAGACTATAGCTGACTAAAGTATCAAAGTGTTGGAAATCCATTTTTCCAAATCCTCGAACCCAAGCTCGTAACATAACATTTCTTCAAATATCAATCTTCAATCTTTATTCAAATAGTCCTTAAAAAGGCACTTTGACGCGTCAATAATATACATAGTAGTTATTTCATGGTGATAGCTATATTCGTAAACTTAAAACTAAAGCTATGAGGGTTCCAAACGCGCCCCGGTCTAAGAAGAAGCCCTCAACAAACTTAGCCGCGTTTTTTTTTCGTTATCACCATCTCACATAATGAATAATAAATTATAGTACCTATGGAGATAGAGCAATTCACACCCAAGCTTTTTTATCGTTTATATAATCCTTATCGTATCGTAATATGGTTTTTCTACAAGCTTTCGTTTTATAAAAACTTTGAACTTATTGATAGACATCTCCAAGATGGTAATTTATTATAAAATAAAATACAATTTCCTTTGAATGAGTTACTAATTTTGTGCAGCCTATTGAACGGTACTACAAGTTTACTCTTACTTCTGATGTTCAGTGCGTTACAGTCCATTTTTTTCTTGAATTTATCAATATTTTTTTGAACATACATTAAATTTTCATATATATATTGGCTATGCACTGTCATTATTTTATAATCTTTAAATTTATCTCTTAATGACTCTCTGCCAGCTTTATGACGCCTTTTCATATAAATTTATGTCGGTTACCTTCCTCGCATTTAAAACTACGGAAAGATATTAAATTGTACCGGCTTATAATTATACTATGCGGTTTGCCGTTTCGGTTAACCGAAATTCGACTATGACCTAATTTTAATTCGCTTTTGTGCTCGTTTCCGTGCACTCAATTTTAATTAGGTACTGTCCAAATTAAGGGACAAAGAATGTAATGCTATTTATATTTTACCTGCGGAATCAGGTGAATTTAAATCGGTTTTTGCACACCGCATGTTACACTTGCACACTGATAAAAATCTGAAAGTTAGTTTGTAAGTGTGTATGTAACTTATGTACTGACTTTGTAAGTGTAGACTGAACCAATTTGGCTGAAATTTTGAATGGACACAGATTACATTCTGGATAAACACCTAGGAAATGTAATATAAATACTTTTTCTTTCAAGAAAAACTAAGGTTATTATAAATATGAAAGTTTGTTTGTGTGTATCGATGTGTATATTTGTTACTCCTTCACGTCGGTACTACTAAACCAATTTGGTTGAAATTTTGAAAGGAGACAGGTTATATCTAGGATGAACACATAAGCAATGTAATATTAATACTTTTTATTTCTTATATAAAATCGAAGGTTCCCGTGGGATTTGTAAAAATAGAATTTCACTGTTTTTTTTACATACTACAAGTTAGCTCATGATGGCAATCTCATCTGGTGATGATGCAGTCTAAGATGGAAGCGGGCATGCCTGGTATGGTATTTGATTTCTACGCGACATCGTTGCGGAACTCTACACCGCTTGGTGACACGTCTGTGTCGGTGGTGACTAGCAACAGCTGGAACTCGTACCACGGACCTCGAACTTTGCAATGTGTCAGCGCACGCGCAGCGCCACGGAGGTCATCACAGAGTTATGTGAAAATTTCAGTCTGATCCGTACAGTGGTTAAGGTGACAGAAAGTTTACATATCATCATCATCATGATCAACCCATTATCGGCTCACTACGGAACACAGGTCTACTCTCAATATGAGAAGGGTTTGGCCATAATCCACCACGCTGGCCATGTGCGGATTAGCAGAATTCACACGCCTTTGAGAACATTATGGAGAACTCTCAGGCATGCAGGACTTCCTAACCACTAGGCTATCACAGTTTATATATTATATATACAATAGCATTTGAAGGACACGTGTCCAAGCAAAACTCTAGACATAAGCTTATTGTAAGCGTACTCAATACAAGCGTTCTGCTCACAAAGCAACAATAGGCTGCCAGTATAACATATCCTTGTTGATGCACGCCTATGGCCCAAGCTTTGTTAACGTAATCGTATTACACGCGATTTCACTTCTATTCATGGTCAACATATTCATAGTCCGTTATGTTTTACAATATGAACTGTACGTAGATGTGGTACAGTGTCATAGCATGAAGCCAAATTACTGAATTGTACCTTCTATGTACCGTTACGTATTTGTATTGTTGCATTATTCTGTTTCTGTGGTGTATAATAAAAGTGGGTTTTATTCATTCCACCATTCATTCATTCAATCTTCCGATCATTCATTCATTCATACATACGTTCATTCATACATACATTCATTCATTCATTCATTCCTTCGTGATGCACAGCGCACTACTAGGTAATTAGCATTAATGACTCAAATCCAGTATAGCCTTATAACCTTTTAACACTCGCATCCGCGGAGTCGGTTACTCAAAATAATTTTTCGAATCGGTTTATAAATGACGGAGGTTTGCACTTACAAACATAAAAAAAATATACAACCGAATTAAGAATGTACTCATTTTAAACATTAGCTTATCTGTTAATTAAAAGGTTTGTACTCGTTGACCAGCTTATCTATCAACGCATAACCCAAACAAGAAATAAATGGACAGATCAGGCTGATATTTGGCTTACAATTAGCTGTAACACAGGCGTCCACTTAGAAAGCATTATTGAAAATTCAATCATTAAGGATGCAAAATAGGGGTGTGAATTGTGTGTTGACGATATCTGTCGCATTATAAACCTGTCCTGTCCTGAGTCCAGCAACAGGTCGCATAGAAAAAATTGAAGTATGAGCTAACCATTAGAGGGTAATAATGATAATGAATGATGATAAAGAAAAGATGTGCTTGAAAGCCACAATACCCTGGCACGTGTATATCATAGTATGAAAGTTCGTAACACTTTCGTAGTCTATTTGTGAACTGGAGATGTTCAAAACTACTTATGGCGCAGTTCATAACAAGCCTTCAGAGGTTTAATGAAATAGAAATGAAGATAGAATTTTATTTCATTCAAAATATAAAGTTTAATTACTTGTCATTTATATTTATTTACTTGTTCGATTCAATACTACATGACAACATGACTTATAGATAATTATTATAATGTTATAAAAATACAATTCTATGGACAGCATTTTCCAAATGTCAGAGTGTGACAAAACATATTATGCAGTGTTTTGTCCCACTCATATATAATACACATTGCTATGTATCTTATTAATATTAACATGCTGAAGACTTACTCAAAATAATTCATGTGAATTCCAAGCACTTTGTACAAAGGTATTTTAAATTAAATCTAACATTACTTTTTAACTACGCTCGTCACGTAGTCAATGACTTGTTTAGCATTTAATTATGTTCAACTTTAATTTGAAATTCGTAATTTGTAGTATGAAGCGCTCACGTAAAATGTTAATTGTGAAATGAAGTAATTATTTATATTATAAAATTCTTTTGAAGGTGAATATTACTTGTATATTACAAACGTATATGTGTACATATAAATCAAAGTTATGTTTTTAGGTAATTATTATTTTATTTAGAAGCCTGAAGAGTTTATATTGTATATAGGATTATATAAAACTAATTATCTCAGTAGGCTTCATTATTAGTGGGATATAAGGCTTTATTTCTGAGATAAATTAAATTTCTATTTTAACGGAAATATTACTTATCATTCTAAAGTTTCAAAAATGGTCTTACGCTTTGAATATTTTAAAACGACATAGTTGTATTTTTAATAATCCATTTGCAACAATAAAAAACCGAATTATAATAAAGTCTAATAAGGTAGGCTTTATTATAAGTCCGATAGTAGGCTTTATTACTGAGATAATTTCACAACAGCCGAATGTCTTCCTACCCGGACGGTCAAACCATATTAATATAATTGACCGAAACTAGGATTGTTCAAGTTTACTTAAGTTATTACCTTGAAGGTTAGCTCTTCTACGTGGCTTCATACTGTTTCTTGTCTGCAAAGTTTCAAAAATGGTCTTACGCTTTAAATATTTTAAAACGACAGAGTTTTATTTTTTAATAATCCATTTGCAACAATAAAAACTTAATTTTCCTCAGACCTTTCTATCAGCAATTATACTGAAAAACCTCTTGTTTTTATTTGCATAGCAGCTACAGTAAGTTCGTTAACAGAAAGTAGGGGCTTCGTTATAATAACATGTGATATTCAGGTCGCCCGCCTCAGTCTTTGTTCCATCACCAATAGATACTATGTTTGAAAAAATATTTATTCAAAAATGATCTTTATGTTTTTTGCATAAGACCTATTATAAACAAAAGATTTTATTCTTTAAGTCCAAAAGGTTTCGTTGAGGGTACAATATTACAATAATATGATAAAAAATTCTATGAGTAACGGATGCAAGTTAGTTATTAAAGAACTGTAAAATTAATCCGCCATCATGTATGTGTGAATGTTTTATTACATTTAGCATGAGTTCTGTTGATAAATTAAATCCAATAAAAAAAGAACTACGTTTTGATAACAATTATTGTAATCAAACAAATCTTCTTTTTTTTCTTGTTCTTATGGGGTCGGCACAACATGACGTTTTCTTTCACTCACTTCTATCAGCTGACACCTCACTACCCACACCTTTTACACGAATATCCTCTTTTACAAAACTCATCTATCTTGCTTCTACTCCTTTGCCCTTTCTCATATCATATATACTCAAAATATTATATATATATATATATATATATATATATATATATATAATATTATATTTTATCAAATAAAAAGCAGAAATTATTTTTTAAACTGTATACAAACAGATACTGCGGAAGGTTAGATTTTTTGCACTAGTGCTTTTAAATTTTAAATTTTTTTGAAAACTCTTTGTTATTACTAGCTTTGCAGTCAAATCAATTAGTTTTACGTGTTATTTGTTTTTTATTTGCATGAGCAAATAAAAACGAGGGTGGAAAAAAATCGCATAGAAAGACGTACTTTCCTCGACCTCGACCTAGAGCGTACGCAAAACAAGTGCATTTGTTCCTATCTGTATGTTACCACTCTTTTTTACAAGATGTAGTTAGTTACACATAAAGTACTCAGACATATTCTTCCATACTTCCACCACCTAACCTCTTAGCTTAGCATTACATCATCATGAACAACCCATTACCGGCTCACTACAGAGCACGGGTCTCCTCTCAATATGAGAAGGTTTGGCCATAGTCCACCACGCTGGCCATGTGCGGATTTGCAGACTTCACACGCCTTTGAGAACATTATGGAGAACTCTCAGGCGTGCAGGTTTCCTCACGATGTTTTCCTTCACCGTTGAAGCAAGTGATATTTAATTTTTTTTTAAACGCACATAACTCCGAAAAGTTAGAGGTGCGTGCCCGGATTCGAACCGCTGACCTCTGATTAGGAGGCTGACGCCCTAACCACTAGGCTATCACCGCTTCATAGCATCAGCATTACATAGATGACAACAAGATGCACGAGTCAGTCCTTATACAATGGGGCACAAATGAAAGCCTCGTTCATTAATTTTCCAGCTGAAAGTGAAAGTTTAGCCAATTTAAATTGAAGCCAAGCTTTAAGCTCTTTCAAAAAGTAGGATGTCTCATTAAACTACAGTCCGATTTCGGAACTCATAATGGATTACAATTAAATATGCGAATGTCATATGAATCCAAAGCACTTAATAATCATACTGTCATCTGAAATGCTTGTCTCGACGATATAATTTCTAATTATTTTTTTTTTTTCGGACTGTCTATTAGCTATACAAACCCATGTGTGTGTCTATTAGCTGTATTGGTTGCCACAGCGTAACCGGGCTGTTTGGCGAGCTTTGGAAAGAAGCTCTGCCAGAAGAAATTTTGAGCCCTAGGGCTCGAAGAAACTATGGGTACGACTGCCTAAGGGCGCCTCCTTTGAGGCCGAACCTCGGCTTAGGCGACGTTTGGGATAACGGGGGGGTCGGACGGTGAGTGGTCCGTACGTCTCCGAGGCCGTGGATGGAGCCCACGTCCGGATGACGTAAGATAGCGGGGACCTCGTCTTCGCCGGCGAAGACGGTGTGTAGCGTATGATTGTGTGGTAGGTGGTACGAGTATGTTGTCAGTAGTCATCTGATCGTCAGGGTCATGAAGGATATGTTTAGGTCTCCTCTTTCGGAGAGAAGCGCTTAGGTCGGGGGAGCTAATGTCTAATCAATTTATGTCAGTGTGAAGGTTTTATTTTTATACAATACAGGTTAGTCCTTGACAGCCATATCACAGGTGGTAAGTGATAATGCAGTTTAAGATGGTATTGGACTAACCTGTTAAGGTTGACCCATACTTCTACTTGGTTTTTACGCGACATCGTGTCGGAACGCTAAATCGCTTGGTGCCCGTGTCTGTGGGTAAGGAGGTAACAAGCCACATCCAAAGCCTCCCACCAGGTCAGACTCGAGCCGGGTTCGAACCCAGGACCTCAAAAGTACAAACGTTTGATATTTTAAGCAAATTATTTCACAAGAGATTCATTTTGATGTACGCACACAGCACACAGCACAGTTAACGAAACAACAACAAAAAAAACTCACTAATGTAATATTTCGTAATAAGACCGGTAATATTTTAGTTTCCCACTAATACTGATTTTTAACGGTACTAACGGTAACTTTAAAACTAATACAAATAAAAAAAGTGTTGTTTGTGACCAGATAAGAAAAGACGGCAAAAGATCGAGAGGCTGCTCACCAAGAAGATGGACAGACCAGCTGAGGGAATCTACTAAGTGCAAATTTCTTACAATGGCTAGACTAGCCTCCGATAGAAGCCTCTGGAAACATAATACGCACGAGGTTGCAAGGACACCACCAGGACCAAGATCTTCAGTAATGAAGAAACGCCTGGAGAGAGAGAGAGAAAGAACATTGGGATGGATTAAAGTTCTATCTAAAGTAAGTATTATAAAATATAATGCGACGGAAGAAATCCGCTCACTGACAGGGCTCTTTCAAATTATCAAAGCCACTTGAAGCAATTAAATAATTGACTAGAAGTGGTGAGAACTGCGCAGGCAAGAGGCTGTCGACGTCAGCGATTTGATTATAAGCCAATCTAAACTCCAAGATCGGTCTCAAGTTTAATTAGATGCTTCTGTGGACGATATTTTTCTCTCTCCACAAGATGGTTCTAAAACAGAGGCAATTAGCAATTCATTCTGATCTCGTTTGTTAATTCTAAATTAATTACTTTGGGATACTATAATTTATTTTTTCATATTATAAATTAAATCAAATCTAATCAAAAATAGCTTTATTCGTATAAACCTATTACAGGCATCTATGAATTGTTCATATATATCACATTTTTCATTATTCGTGAAGCGATGGTGATAACTACACTCGCCAACTTAAATCTAAACACCGACCCCCCCGTTATCCCAAACGTCGCCTAAGCCGAGGTTCGGCCTCAAAGGAGGCGCCCTTAGGCAGACGTTCCCTTAGTTTCTTCGAGCCCCAAAAATTTCTTCTGGCAGAGCTTCTTTCCCGGCCGGTCTAAGCAGCCCGGTTACGCTGTGGCAACCAATAGGGTTTGTACAGCTAATAGACAGTCAGAAAAAAACAAAAAAATTAAATCTAAAGTTAAGAGGGTTCAAATCGCGCCCAGGTCTAAGAAGAAACCCACAACCAACTTAGCCGGGTATATAATGAATTAAGTTATATAGTTGTTATATTGAGGACAACGGTGTATTTGTCTGTAAATAACCATACCAAACGTATAGTATGGTCATTTTGATTTTATCTAATTATTGGTTTTTGCGAGTGAGAGAGTGATAAGTCAAAATCAAAATCAAAATCAAAATTGCGTTTATTCAGCCATTAAAAGAAAAAATTACATCACATCTAAAAACGTATGTGTCTAGAAATTGGCTGAACAGGGCGCTGCCTCAGCTTGATGCTGCGTTAAAATTGACTGCAGCGCTGATTTTCAGGCATAACCCGTGCTGATATCACGGAG
Organism: Lasiommata megera; assembly: GCA_928268935.1. Classification (NCBI taxonomy): domain Eukaryota; kingdom Metazoa; phylum Arthropoda; class Insecta; order Lepidoptera; family Nymphalidae; genus Lasiommata; species Lasiommata megera. The sequence goes on from OV743321.1 coordinate 5,238,376, forward strand.
TGACTGGGAAAGTGCTCCTTTAGTGTGTGAGGGTGTGTGCGCTTGTGCGTGAGTACGTGTTTGGTTGCTTTTCTGGTTTTGTTTTTATTTTTATTTTATTTTTTAGGCTAAATATATATTTTAATCCTGCCTGGAAAATTTGTTGGCTTTATGGCTAACTTGATAAGATATTTTCATTTCACAGTTTTTGTGTTTCCAATAAATACTTTTTTATAAAATGTCTGAAAGAAAACAAAGATTTCAACAGCCGGGCAGGTGGCGGAAGATCATTCCAAATTTTACAGGCAGCGTATTTGAAAGTCCCCTTAAAAGCGGCGGTCCTATGAAATAGCACAGAAATCCGAGGTGCAGATCTCGAACCCATGGTACTATTTTCACGTGCCCATTTTATTTTGGAGTGTAGGTAAGCGGGTTTTCCAGTATGAATAACCCCAAAAAGCGTAGTAGCCAGATGAAGATAAGTGATTTGCTATTTAATTAAAACAATTTTTTTTGTTCCAATACACATCTTTCGCCTTGACACGTCTATGTAGGTTGGGTAACTAGCCATGACCGAAGTTTCCCGCAAGCTCAAACTCGAGTCGGGAATCGATCCCAGGACCTTCAACTTTATAATGCGACAGCGCACGCGCTGCGCCACGGAGGCCGACTTTATGAGCGCATATTTTTATTGTTGATATGGTTAATAGCGGTTATCTATGTTGCAATTGAAAGTGTTAAACAAAGCACCTTCACCTACCTCTTTCCCGTAGCTGTATCTATTACTTGTAACTAAATAACGGTAAGGCCATCAAAATGTATTTATTGTATTTTCAGTACTGTGTACTTTTATTTGTTGTACAATGAAAGCATGATCGCTTCGGACAAAAGTCCCCAAAATACAAGCTTATTCATTAATTTATTTCTTTAGCTTTCATGTTTTGAAATCAATTAATTAATAATTAATAATTGTTATAAATACCTTTCTTTACGCTGGATGTTATAGTTGTATATATCATCGTCAACATTACCGACTAATGCATGAATACAACAAAAACCGCTTCATTGCGTGGCAACTTTAAACATTTTAATCTTATAATTATGAGACGTAGGTAACTCTAGCACACAAAATGTAAGCGTAAGTTTTCTTAAGGATTTCGCAAATCAGAGGTTGAGGGTTCGAATCCGGCCACACACCTCCCATTTTTCGGAGTTATGTGCGTTTTTAAGCAATTAAAATATCACTTGCTTCAACGGTGAAGGAAAACATCGTGAGTAAACCTGCACGCCTGAGAGTTCTCTATAATGTTCTCAATGGCGTGTGAAGTCTACCAATCCGCACATGGACCCTATGGACTATGGCCAAACCCTTCTCATATTGAGAGGAGACCCGTGCTCTGTTGTTTCTTGATCATGATGAAAGAAGTATTGATCCATACATATTTGGCCATAATAAATAAATAATATACTTACCCTTGGTCTTACTGGCCTCACAAACAAGAATATCGTGTCATGGCCCCCAGTGTTTACTATATATTGGTGCCTACTCTATTGCAGGTAAAACTATTTCAAGAACTAAATACCTCATAGCTTATTCGCTATGTAGCTCTAATTACTTTCTAACCTTGACCAGCATGCACGCTAGGTACGTCTGGTATTACCACCATTAAGTGTACGGTTCCCTTTCACAAATGAAGTACGAGAAATTTAAATCTATATCTAGAATCATCATTAAGTTTAACAGAACATCTGATTACTCGTGTGTGAAAAATTAATTATAATGAACGAAAAATGTATTTATTTAACAAATTCAAATTCAAAATTCAAAATAATCTTTATTCAAATAGTCCTTTAAAAGGCACTTCTGACGCGTCAATAATTTACATAGTAGTGATTTGATGGCGATAACTACATTCGTAAACTTGAAACTAAAGCTATGAGGGTTCCAAACGCGCCCCGGTCTAAGAAGAAGCCCACAACAAACTTAGCCGGGACCTAACAGATTTATTTATTAAAAAAATTAAGATTTTAAGAAAAGATAACAAGGTGATTTTTACTTTTTTTATTTAACGCTGTCAAAAATGCTTTTACGCATCCCCTACGGAAGCGGCTCAGGTCTACCTCTCTCTCAGGTGGGGTATGTGGGACTCCATGGCAACCAGAATACCCACTAAACCCCAGCGATGCTCCTTCGCGTTGCCAGATGACTGGGTCACGGGAACGATATATATATTTATATGTTACTTGGCTGTACAGCCTTACTTACTAGACATATGTTTGTGTACATACTTTTCCATATAATCAAATCTTGATAAAGCTATTTTGAATTTCAAATCATTGTTACGACATAGACACCTGTGAAGTTATCGTTAATAAACACGTATTATATCAAAATAACCATCCATACTTTACACTCGAACATTCGAGTCAAGTCAAATATAAGATATTTTGAAACACCAGAAATTATACAGCATTTAGTCGCACGAAAGTGAGTGTCTCCAGTCATCAATAATTTGATCGACCACAGACCTACTTAGGTAACGTAAAATTTTGTAAGAGCCCTTCTTGAAGTTCGAACATAAATTTTAGGTAAATGTCAATGAGCAAAGCGCCCTTCAGGGGTCGAGCAGGGGCCCGAAGAGGAAGCTCAAAGGAGAAAGCTAACCGAATTACTGTCTCTTTTGTATTTTTATTTCGTTACCTTGTAATACATTTGGATTTAACGAACCATTTTGTGTTTTTTTTGGTGAATGTCTGCCTTATAAAATGTACATTGGTTTTATGAACGCCTTATTAAGAGATTCGTAGGTGGGGTTGTTAGTATTTTTCCCCAGGACGTACCTTTCAAATTCTCAGGTACATCCTAGAGTGAGCAGAACAGCGTTGGCGATGTAATATTACTCCTCAATTCCGACTGATAAAAAATACGCAGAATGAGAATACATTCAATGTAACAACTTTAGTGACGACCAAAATTTCATACCCTATTATTTTCTTTCCGATTAAAGTGTTTTCACAAACACTAGGTAGTTAGTAGTAACTTCAGGATTTCGAGGCCTCTTTTTTTGTCATACTGCTATTGGAACTGTATCATACTGGTCCATCTATAAACATCGCAAAAATAAATAAAAGAATACCTTAGCAAATATATAAACGTTTTTTTATGGGTCTCTTTAAACATTAAAGAAACTTATAATCTAGTAACGATCAGCTCTATCTATTGACGGATCGAGCTAAAATCTGGCTTAAGGATGTTTTTTAGGTTACAATCCCCGTAGGCAGTACGAGTGCACTGATGAAACCGTCGGGGTGTCAAAGTGCATGATAGCTCGATCCTTTGGCACTCCATCTGGGACGCAGGAGGCTGCGCTGGGTTTAAGTGGGTAGCGTGGTTCGCCGCTTTGGCAACCGGTCTTGAGTCCCACATACCCGCCTGGAATTTTGCTCCGGGTGGGATGCGTAAATGAATTTCCCAGCGGAAAACATAATACAAAAAAAAAGGCTTAAATTATCCATGCCATTAGAATTTAAATTAAAAGGCGAGAAAAAGCTCGGTTCTATAGCGTAGAGAGTATAGAGATATAGAGAGAGTTTGATGAATCAGACACCACAAGAAGAAAGATAGCAATAAGATTAAAAGCGTCAGTTCCATAAAATGTTATTATTTAAATACTTTGCTTGAACTTCGTTGGATATGAGACATTACGGCTCTGGAAATAATGACTATAATCGTAAAACATGAGGAACAGATGCCAGTTTTACGGAGTTATCTCTTTGAAGGTGAGTTGGTAAACTTTGCTTACCGGAGATGCGGGCACGTGATACTTTCGGAATTTACCTTTTGTTGTAAGACAAACAGAAACCTGTGCCTGCTGTTCTACATAGCTTTTTTTCGGACTGTCTATTAGCTGTGCTTACCCTTTTGGTTGCCACAGCGTAACCGAGCTGTTTGGCGAGCTTCGGAAAGAAGCTCTGCCAGAAGAAATTTTGAACCCTAGGGCTCGAAGAAACAAAGGAAACGTCTGACTAAGGGCGCCTCCTTTGAGGCCGAACCTCGGCTTAGGCGACGTTTGGGATAACCGGGGGTCGGACGGTTACTACATAGTGGCATCTCTGTATTTTAAACGCACTTTAGTTGATGTCCTTTAAGGTCTTGTGGGATTTCTATTTCCCTTCATAATTCTTTCATTTAATGATGGACGTAGGGGACAAGATGGCAGCGGTGGCAAATAACTACTACCACCCAACCATCCAATGACGTCAATCCGTTACTTTTGTTGCTGCTGGATTAGAAGACTAAAGAGTGGTAACATCTGTAAGCAGTGATCGGTTATCTCATTTGCCCGAAATATTATTTAAAATACTACCTCCGAACCATATAATGACATTCTATTCGTTGTTCTATTCCTGCTAGATTGTGAAAAACTATGTTTACCTAATTACTTTTGGCATTTCACTTCCACTGATATTACCCGTAGTTGTTATTTGAGGATCCATGTAATTGAAACCAACATTTGTTTTACAACAACTAAAAATTGTTTTTACCAGTATTTTAAAATACTATATTTTACTGAAAAACAAATCACAATGATGTTCAGGCCACCAACCCATAGAACACTCTAGCTTTTCATATCCGAGTGGCCAACATAAAACAGAATTTCCATACTTAATTAACAAATACCTTAAAGTAATAATAATAATCTATTGTATTTAATATTATCATTTCATCATCATGATCAACCCATTACCAGCTCACTACAGAGCACAGACTCCTCTCAATATGAGAAGGGTTTGGCCATAGTCCACCGTGTGCGGATTGGCAGACTTCACACCCCTTTGAGAACATTACGAAGAACTCTCAGGCGTGCAGGTTTCTTCACGATGTTTTCCTTCACCGTTGAAGCAAGTGATATTTTAATTATTTAAAAACGCACATAACTTCGAAAAGTTAGAGGTGCGTGCCCGGATTCGAACCGCCGACCTCTGATTAGGAGGCTGACGTCCTAACCACTAGGCTATCACAGCTTTTATATTATCATTTAGTTAGTTATATTTAAAAATATACCACAATCAACAATTGTTATGTTTTTAACAAATACCAGCCAATTTAAATATTTTCTTACAATAGGAAAGTCTTTTTTTTTCTTTTTAATCTTTATACCCAATATAATTTTGTACTCTAACAATTGGAAGATTAAAGCGTGGTAATTATAACATCTGTAACCCAGTGATCGGTTATCTCGTTTGCCCGCTATATTATTCAAAAGCCTACACATCGCAAATCTCTCCTAGTCCCAAAGTTTGTTAATTAAAATGGAGAGCATAGGTATTTTTAATAAAGGTATTTTTACTTAAAATTTAAAGAGGATTTGAATAGCCACTTGAATACAATAAATTATTTTGCCTTTAGTCACTATGTCGTATTAAGGAATGAGGTTATTCATTAATATTTATTTCATTTAGTATACATTTGGAGAAAAGTCATAGAGTCATAGTCGTTACTCGTAGTATTTACACACGTCTATATTCATGTACGCAAATTATATATGCGTGTGTATGAAATGCATATGAGCTTTAAATCGTCAAAAGAAATCATGTCACAAAATGTAGCGATTTCAATGCCAAGAATGAAATCGCTGGATGAACAGGATATATAATAAACCGAAGGAAGCTTTACTATTCTTTCCATTTTTACAGGACTTTTCTGAAAACATCGTTCAGAGCAGGATATCATAAATTACAACAAACACGAGCCGTAATTACGGTCTCGGCCTCCCCTTTCCTGGTACTCGAAGTAAGCCTAACAAACGTGGAACATAAAGTTTGCAGATTCGTGTTTTTAGGATTATGTTGCTTATAATATAACGAAACAGCTAATAAGGTTTTAGTAAAGGCACGAAAAACCATGTAGCTAACTACATGCTGTGTATAAATAGGTACATAATTCTTCTTCTTATTCGTTCACTCTTGGCAGAGTGGTCGTGGTTATGATTTGGCCTTCACAGCAGCTCTTACGATCTCCCTCCAGCGATTTCTGTTCGTAGCATCCCGGAAGCACTCGGAGATCGATAAATCTGTAGCGGAACGGATTGAGTCCGTCCACCTAGTAGGGGAGCGACCACGTGGACGTGTGCCCTCGACTCGACCTTGTACCACGAGATGTTCGATGGTACCTGTCTTCATGGTTATGTGCCCAAAGAACTTAAGGATTCGCAGTTGTACAACAACAGGTACATAATTAGCGAGATAAAATTTAACACTAACTAGTTCTCTTTTTTTTATACACTACAAGTTAGCCCTTGACGGCTATCTCACCTGGTGGTAAGTAATGATGCAGTCAAGGATGGTAGCGTGCTAACCTGTTAGGTGCGTGGTAACTCACACTCCTAATTGGTTTCTACGCAACATCGTGCCGGAACGCTAAATCGCTTGGCAGCACGTCTTTGTCGGTAGGGTGGTGACTAGCCAGGACCGAAGCCTCCCACCAGACCAGACTCGAGCGGGAATCGAACCCAGGACCTCCAATTTTATAATGCAACAGCGCACTCACTGCACTACGGAGGTCGTCTTCATTTCTTGTTATTCTTGAGCACAGACCGACGTATAGGTAGGTACTTTATAAAAATCTGTTTAGTGATATTCTACACACCTATCCAAAAAAACAAAAAGTCAGTAACTTTTATCGGCAACCATTGCCGATTTGCCTCACGATGTTTTCCTTCAGCGTTAAAGCGAGTGATATTTTAATTGCTTAAAAACGCACATAACTGAAAAGTTAGAGGTGCGTGCCCGGGTTCGAACCTCTGATTAAGAGGTGGACGTCCTAAACATTGGGCTATCACAGCTTAGTTTTCCTAATTAACCCCGGCTAAGTTTGTTGTGGGCTTCTTCTTAGACCGGGGCGCGTTTGGAACCCTCATAGCTTTAGTTTCAAGTTTACGAATATAGTTATCACGATGAAATAACTTCTATATAAATTATTAACGCGTCAAAAGTGCCTTTTTAAGGACTATTTGAATAAAGATTATTTTGAATTTGAATTTAATATTATAATGACAGAGAATAATGTAAGTAGGCACTTCCGTTACGTTTAGATACTAGAAAACAAAACCATTTAGGCTTAGATTCTGCTCGCTCGTTTCACTTTCAGTGGTAATTTCAGTTAATCTCAAGATTCCCTTAACAGATGCTAAAAGCTTTGCTTCAATGAAACTAATATTTTTGTCTGACGTCGGTTGGAAAACACATATCACATTTGAAAGTATTTTCTGAAGAGAACTAAGCCACTCAACACGTTCCGAAACACACGTTAATATGGCAATCACGTTTTCGTTCAAAGACAATGGAAACTTCAGTAAGCACCCACCTACTTTCATATCGCTACTTCTGAAGGTTGAATATGTAATAATATTGAAGAACGAAACAGCCCGATTTTCCGCTACTTTAACGGAATTTACGTCACGTCGTTGGTACGTCATTAGATGTTACTATTACCTCAACACGCAACCTTTCTTTCTACGATGACGCCCCGGCGTAATTAGGGGAATTTGATAAGGTCAAATTCATCAAATAAAACGTGAGGTTACAAAATATATTAGGTCACGTGTTTTTGTAAGGCAGGGACCCAACTATTTAAATCATTGGCAGTATTTGACGACCTCCGTGGCACAGTGCGCGCTGTAGCATTATAAAGTTGGAGGTCCTGAGTTCGATTCCCGGTCGACTGTGGTCTGGTGGGAGGCTTGGGTCGTGGCTAGTTACCACCCTACCGACTAAGACGTGTCGCCAAGAATTTTTCTACGCGACCAACAAAATAAACCAATTTGGAGTGTGTCCTTACCATACCCCTAACAGGTTAGCCCATTACCATTCTCAACTGCATCATCACTAACAACCAGGTGAGATAGCCGTCAAGGGCTAACTTCTAGTGTATGAAAAAAATATTTACATGACCTACCTTTTTTTAGATATAACACCGTACCATAATTAAGTTTCAGTATTTTCGTTACATTACTTTCATATCGCTACTTCGGAAAATTGAATATGTAATAATATTGAATAGAATGAAACGGCCCGATTTTCCGTTCCTAGATTTAATTGGTTATATAACGGCAACGATACTAGTACAAAGACACTACTCAAAAAAACAAAGTTAATAATTATTTTCTTTGTAAGTAAAAAAACACAGTAGAAAATCCCATTACAGAATTAACTTAGTTTGCATAAATGTGTAAAGAAAACCCGAGTTAAAGTTATATATAAAAAAACTTATTGTTACTTAGTCGGGTTAGAAATTTTAAATATTTCACTTTTTGGTATTACACCAATTCACGGTGTTGATACGGCTTTTTTATTTGAAGCTGGTGATTGTTAATTGACAAGTCAAAATTGTTATCGCAATAGATTGTGGTTACCATTTACTTCTCTACTAATTATATGAATGTAATTTTTCTGAACATACCTACTTGGGACTATCGAATATCTTTTCTTTTTCAAACTTTGCAGAAATAACTGTGTATACTTATAAATAGCGAAGCGGTGATAGCCTAGTGGTTAGGGCGTCAGCCTCCTAATCAGAGGTCGGCGGTTCGAATCCGGGCACGCACCTCTAACTTTTCGGAGTTATGTGCGTTTTAAAAAAAATAAAATATCACTTGCTTCAACGGTGAAGGAAAACATCGTGAGGAAACCTGCACGCCTGAGAGTTCTCCATAATGTTCTCGAAGGCGTGTGAAGTCTGCCAATCCGCACATGGCCAGCGTGGTGGACTATGGCCAAACCCTTCTCATATTGAGAGGAGACCCGTTCTCTGTAGTGAGTCGGTAATGGGTTGATCATGATGATGATGATGACTTATAAATATAAACAATCCACATTCAACCGAGTTCATTCTGATTTAGTTAAAGAAGATTTTTTAACTAAATCAGTCACAGATAGAAAAGTATTCATATTTATAATAATATCCGAATATTATATATTTTTGTGATGTTTGCTACATATAGCTTTAAACAAGAAGAATATAATCAACACAACAAAGAGTTAAATAAAATAACAAAGAAATTAATGCATTAAAGTTAAAACAATAAGGCCATTACAAATAAACGTTACGTAGTGTCAAAAAAACTTTCGCTGTTTTTCTTACACTTTTACTGACAGCGCCTTTCAAAGAGTGAGACAAAACACTGCATAACAATTTCAACATTATGCCACGTTTCTTTTTAAGACATCGGGATATCAGTGAGGTCATCAGGAGGTCAGTATATCAGTGTCCTTTTACTTGAGATCAAACGAATTTCTTTGAGCGGCAAATTCACAAGCAGAATCACTTATAATGAATAAAATATACAGACCGATAAAATTTTACTCATAAGCTCATAACGAACCTTGCTTCGCTTTAAAAAGTTTTTAAGATCTGGCTACGTAAGTGCTACGAACTTTGACAGCCGATCTAGTATGACTCTCTTAAAACTAAGTTATTAAAGTAGATCGTATACTATAGAGTTTTAAGTTTTTATATATAGGTATTGAATTTCATGTTAAGAAATTATTAGTAACAGCCCAGGAGTGCGGCGTTGTACACCCCGTGCCTCACAGAGTTAGTGAACAAGATCGAGCTGATTACCAGGAATGTGTTATTATTGCTAAAACATTATGATCATCATGATTAACCCATTACCGGCTCACTACAGAGCACGGGTCTCCTCTCCATATGAGAAGGGTTTGGCCATAGTCCACCACGCTGTCCATGTGCGGATTGGCAGACTTCCCACGCCTTTGAGAACATTATAGAGAACTCTCAGGCGTGCAGGTTTCCTCACGATGTTTTCCTTCACCGTTGAAGCAAGTGATATTTTAATTTTTAAAAACGCACATAACTCCGAAAAGTTAGAGGTGCGTGCCAGGATTCGAACCGCCGACCTCTAATTAGGAGGCTGACGCCGTAACCACTAGTCTATCACCGTTTCTTAAGAAAATATTATGATACTTATTAATTATTTAATCCCTCTAACCCCAAGGAACAGTGTGGTAGTTCAACGCCCTCATTTTCTCCCTCCAATGCGAGAATAGGTTTGTGCACATCAGAAGTATTACCAGGTTGAGAATGAGAGTAAATAAACTTATACATTTATAAAAGGAAAACCCGCTGTAAGGATAAATATAAATAAGCTTTTATTATTTCAATATACCATTTTCTCCCTCGGCGTAAATGCTGCATTATTTATAGTTACAAAATATTCAGCGGGTACTGCAGATTCCAGTTTATGTAACATCGCCGAGCCCCTCTTGGATCGTGCCCAAAAGCGGGGATAGGTAGGTACCTGCTTATATAATCGTACCGCGAAACTTACCAGGTCCTCGTCATCGTCCGAGAAAATATTTGCACGCTCCTGGGACGTCATGCTTCTAAATTAAACACCGATGGTATCAACAAAGGCTGCATGTTCACGAACACAAAACACTCAGCCTCACAGATAAACACGTGAACTGCATCCAAATTCTCCCATTCAAAGTTATACGTCCAAGAACAGTCATGGTGCTAATTTATATAAAAAAAAAATTTAACTGACACTTAATTAATAAAATTTATTAGTAATTAAGTCGTTTCGAGTAATACTTTATTTACAAATGAAGAACAACATCGATTTATTTTACGAGAGGTTCGCGAAGCGTCCATACGGTACAACTGTCGGGAGCTTACTGCGGTTTGCGGAGGGCGGACGAAAGCTCTGCGGCGTCCCGTAACCATGGCAACGCGCGTATTCAATGGCTGATAGCGCCACTATTTTCAGTTTTCCCTTTAAGTAAATTAACTAAGAGTTTTAATATTCCTCGCCTTTTTGTACAAAATAAAACCCGTTGCCATGCGATGAGTTGATTAATGAGAGTACTACGAAATATTTCATGGCGGAAAATGCCCCATAATTTTTTTTATGAGGGTGATTTTATTTAACTGCACGTTTTAATTACTGTTTTTAAGAATAAGGGGAAAGCGGAACACTTGGAAAGAAATCATAGGCGTCTTTAAAACTCTTTATGATATGACTTGAGTCTCACAAAAGTACCCGTGAAGATCTACATGTAATCCTTGACACAAATTCTTTTCCTCTCAATATCCTTGAGAGTTAAGGTTCAGTTCTTAATCTCAGTAAAGCGATAAAATATGGAAATTCGCAAGGACTAATCCAATGAATGCACAAATTGGTTTTCAGCCGTGTTCCTTGACTATTGAATTACGTTTGAACGTGAGGTTTGTAATTGCAGGAAATCAGATTAGGTAGGTACTTCCTGTTGTTTACGTGAAGGTGTTTTTATTCTTTTCGCTTACTTCGTCTTAATTTAAATAAGCCCACTGCTTGGTATATAGGGTTTTAGTGGGTAATAACAAATTTCATAAGCTCTGATAGCCGATAAGCTGTGACAGCCTAGTGGTCAGGGCGTCCGCCTCCTAATAACATAACTCCTCTAACTTTTCAAAGTTATGTGCGTTTTTAAGCAATTAAAATATCACTTGCTTCAACGGTGAAGGAAAATATCGTGAGGAAACCTGCAAGCCTGAAAGTTTATAATATTCTCAAAGGCGTGTGAAGTCTGCCAATCTGCAAATGGTCAGCGTGGTGGACTATGGCCAAACCCTTTCATACTCGTATTGGGCGGAGACCCGTGCTCTGTAGTGAGCCGGCAATGGGTTGATCATGATGATGAACAAATTTCAAGTTCTTCTGTTTTCAATTCTTCGGCTCAATTGAGATCTGTTTAATGTTTGATATAGGGTTTATTATTACCTATAATAAACTTAACCTTCTTGTGCTGCTTATTTCACTCTGTGATGTGTTTGAAGTTATCAGCCAACCTATAAGAAAGTCTTTTGAGTCATTTTTAGCGGGTTTAGTACTTTGAAACTAATTTAAATCGATAAACTGTCACTGATGAATAAATCAACTTCAGGGATTTCTACTCGCTAATGGGTTGTGTATTATTTGAACACCTCCGTGGCGCAGCGCACGCTGTTGCATTATACATTTTAGGTCCTGGGTTCGATTCCCGGCTCGAGCCTGGTCTGGCGGGAGGCTTCGGCTGTGGCTAGTTAACACTCTACCGAAAAAGACGAGTCGCCAAGCGATTTATATCTCGTAAGACCAATTAGGAGTATGGGTTCACCATACCCCTAACAGGTTAGCCCACTACCGTGTTGGACTGCATCATCGCTTACCATCAAGTGAGACTGCCGTCAAGGGCTAACTTATTTTTATTTATTTATTTATTTTTTATTTGCACACCATAACAAAAATAGAAATAACAAGAAAACAAAATAAAGAAGAAGCAGGATACAAAAGGCGGCCTTATCGCTTGGTAGCGATCTCTGCCAGGCAACCTTAGGATTAGGAAAAGTTAAAGAACTTGCAGAGGATAAGAAAAAAAAATTGTATCTAGCGATCATCAACCCTCAAAATATGAGACAAAATTTCATATCAGACTGTTAGCTTCTTATAAGAATCTCCCAGTTACTCATATTTGATCATGTATGTGAGACTGTATGTTGGCAGTTTTTTTTTGTTTGAAAGATTTTTGGTTGCCAAGATGGCACTGACGGAAGAAAGATCTATGAAATCGATCATACACTGCTGATCGAGGTAACTTAGGATTGCAGAAGAACTTCGTTGTAGACCTCTTCTAAGAGCAAGTCGACTGGGGTAACTTAGGATCGCAGAAGAACTTAATTGTAGACCTCTTCTAAGAGTAAGGTGGTTTTCAAACCCTCTTAGATATCTTTTAGTTGAAGGTTAATTAATTTAGTTATTAGCATCGTCTCACATATCTGTAAAATGGGGTTTAAATGTTTAAGTATTGAGCCTGGGTAATAATTTATAAACACCGTCAGCGTCTAAAGCCATAATCAATCAAAACAGAAGCATTATATCAGAGAAAATTGTCTTAAGTGTGAGGTTTCCGATTATATATCGGCCATCATAATGCTGTAGATGATAAGGAATTAAACCATAATGAAAATGTGTTATAGTAATTCATTCAACTCACAAAACACAATTTCAACAAAAAATCTACCGTCAATGTTAGTTAATATGGTGTTTTCAGGTTATTTGATTTAATTGTTTTTTTTTACCCGTGTATTTTGGGATACAATAAAAATGACGGAGAAGTGGTTAAGTCATTCTACATAGTAAAATATTCAAACCCCTTTTTATAGCGTAGTGAGGTGATGTCATAAAGCTACATTCGTAAACTTAAACTTAAGAGGGTTTCAAACGCGCCCTGGTCTAAAAAGAGAATAAAGTATAGCCTTAAGCCAGATTCAATCAAACATCTTTGTAAGCAAAGATCAAAAGTGCCTTCGATAAGTCTATTTGAATTATATAAATTGAAATTGTTCTCTTTAATTATTTAACTTTAATTGACTAAACATATTTGAAACTTTGTAATAATTTTAATTTTATGTTCTTGGGAGTAATAACCGACCAAGAAACTAGCCCCAAAGGTCTACGCAAAACATAGATGTGAGATATTTACCAGGCTAAGTTAGTTGTGGGCTTCTTCTTAGACCAGGACGCGTTTGGAACCCTCATAGCTTTAGTTTTAATTTTACGAATGTAGTTATCGCCATCATCTCAGTATTGTATGTAAATTATTGACGCACCAAAATTGCCTTTTAAATGCTTATTTGAATAAAGATTATGATTGGTTAATTGATTGATTGATTGAAACTGTTTTTTTACCCACTACAAGTAAGCCCTTGACGGCAATCTCACCTGATGGTAAGTGATGATGCAGTCTTAGATGGTAGCGGGCTAACCTGTTAGGGGCATGGTAAACTCACACTCCGCATTGGTTTCCACGCGACATCGTGCCGGAACGCTAAATCGCTCGGCGACACGTCTTTGTCGGTCGGTGGTAACTAGCCACGGCCGAAGGCCTCCTACCAGACCAGACTCGAGCCGGGAATCGAACCCAGGACCTCCAACTTTAAAATGCAACAGCGCACGCGCTGCGCCACGGAGGTCGTCGAAGGTGTTTTGCGGAAAGTGACCGCCGAGACAACATTCATAAAAAATACCTCATTCTCAATTTCGGTGAGTACTTTACCTTTTGGGACTGCTACCTTAGGTGAGCTTTGACGAGCAGTTAACCATTTTTTAATACTGTAAAAGCGTCTCCCTTTTTATCCCAACAAAAAGGTTAAGAAAAAAATATCTCATTACTACCGCGTCATAAAAAATGTTAAAAGGACATCCTTTGTCCTGCGCAAAACATTTTATTTCACCGAGGGAAATGTTCCCAGTTGTTTGCATCGCCACAAAGATACTAGACAAAAAGATACGGCTCGGTTATGCGGGGACAAGATGGCCGAGTTCTAGGGTTTAATGCGCTGAACCGGTAGAAGGTTTTTGTTAAATATTTATTCTTAAGACCAAGATTAAATAATCCATTTTCATAATTTTTTATGCTGTAGATATTTAAACTTTAATTTAAATAAGTGGATATTTATAACAGTATATAGTATTCGAGGATGGATATTAGATTAAGGGCATCAGTACGAAGATGTGAAGGGACTGAAAATAGTTTGATTTATAAGTGATTGCAATCGTCAAACTTTTATGAACTCTAAACACATAGGTTTAGTTCATGGGCGTTTAATGAATATATATAAAAGCGAAAGGTCACTAACGTACTTATTTACTGACTTAGGTACTTACTGATTAAACACGAGATCTCAAAAACTATTGCACGTATAAAGCTATAATTTAGCAAGTTTAAGTTGATAGTAAAGAGATGTCAGCTAAGAAAGGATATTTGGAAATTCCTCCCCTAAGGGGGTAAAATACGGGTTGGAAGTTTGTATGACAATCCTTTGTTTCTTGAGTTAGAGACAACAACAAAAATTCGCAATAAGATTAATTATGATAAATAAAAAACATGTACATCATTTTTTTTTAATAAAGTGTGTATTTTTGTCTGTTTTTGGCCGTCTAACGTGTACATTTGCCTATAGCTAACTTTCTGAAGCAGGGCAGTGGCCAGTGGGAAACCAGAATCTCACGGGAAATAAGCAATTCTACGCAGACGAAGTCGCGGGCAACATCAGCAGTTATTCATACGTGTAAAATTTTCAAATACGTCAGATATTCTCCAACAACCACATGACAGATATGGTACGGTGGGTTCGCGGCGGTTGAAGTGGATGAAGGCCACCTGCCACCCCACGCAACCCTAGATCAATTCAATTGCGCGCCTCGAGGCTGACCTCGCGTTTCATATTTCCGCTTCATGTTTGGAAACTCTTATCTTTTGTTTTTCTTGTTTAGCGCAAAAGGGTAAAAAAGTTTCACTCGAGTGAAATATTTTTAGCATAGCTGTTAACGATGGGTCGGTACGGCTTGGGACTGTACATCCATAGGTCGCTAGTTCAGATCCGGCTCGAAGGAGCACAATGTTAACGATGGGTCGGTACGGCTTGAGAATGATGACTGTTCAATTGCCAACGCTCCGTCCTCCGCTTGCCGCGTCCCGCGCCGTAGCCGAGGGGTTGGACCGGTTTTTGGAAGCCGGAACAATAGCATGTGCGACTGCAGATTCCAAGGTACTAGGTTCGATTTCCGGATCGCGGGAAAAGCGTACGTATTTCGCTTCTCTGCGATGAAGAGTCACCATCCTAATCTCTCTAATCTCTCCCAGAAGGAGGCCTATGGCCATTAGTGAAAAAGTAATGGTAAAAATACTGTACAAGATACAAGAAGCCTACAAATAGCTTAACATTTAAGTATGAATGGACTTTATTTTAATTACAGCACCCAGAAATACAATGGCAGTTTAGAAAGTTTACATGATCATCATCATCATCATCATCATCATGATCAACCCATTCTCGGCTCACTACAGAGCACGGGTCTCTCCTCAATATGAGATGGGTTTGGCCATAGTGCACCACGCTGGCCATGTGCGGATTGGCAGACTTCACACGCCTTTGAGAACATTATGGAGAACTCTCAGGCGTGCAGGTTTCCTCACGGTGTTTTCCTTCATCGTTGAAGCAAGTGATATTTTAATTATTTAAAAACGCACATAACTTCGAAAAGTTAGAGGTGCATGCCCGGATTCGAACAGCTAACCTCTGATTAGGAGGCTGACGCCCTAACCACTAGGCTATCACAGCTAAGAAAGTTTACGTATACTTATAATTCATTATATAATAATAATTTATTAATGATTAATAACAATTTTAAAACAAGCCATATACTTATATATATTTTTTACATAATATATAACCTAACTTGGCTTAACCTGCAGTTTAAAAATAGGTTTATAAGACCTGCATTTATAATTCAGTTTTTATGCTTATCTGGATATTGTGTTGGAGCATGGTCACCCTACGATTAGTAGCCAGAGATTAGTGCAACGAGTCACGAGCTATTGAGCATTAACGTAACGGGATAACGCCTCGATAGTTATAACTCTTATTTGCTATTCAACAAGAATTATTCTTGTTTCACAAGATTTATTACTGTTACACAAGATTAATTCTTGCGGTGTTCTTTGTTGGTTCTTGTTTAGTAGTGCTTAAAAATCTAGGGAATACGTAATTTTGTTAGAAGAAACCGATTACATACACAATCACCATCATGATCAACCTATTGCCGACTCACTACGGAGCACGGGTCTCCTCTCAATATGAGAAGGATTTGGCCATAGTCCACCACGCTGGCCCTTGCGGATTGGCAGACTTCACACGCCTTTGAGAACATTATAGAGAACTCTCAGGCGTGCAGGTTTCCTCACGATGTTTTCCTTCACCGTTGAAGCAAGTGATATTTTAATTTTTAAAAACGCACATAACTCCGAAAGGTTAGAGGTGCGTGCCCGGATTCGAACTGCCGACCTCTGATTAGGAGGCTGACGCCCTAACCACTAGGCTATCACCGCTTCAATATATTGCTATATATAAATAGCAATACAAAAAATACATATCTAAAATATATATACGTGAAATAAATATACAAAGAAATATTCGTCCTTACGTTAAATTATGTTTAACTACTAAGTAGCAAAATGTCGCAAAAAGCTGACAGAAAATTTCAAATATCGCAGCAACGTCAAAAATATCGTCAAAGTAAAACCAATCCACTCAATTTAAAAGCTATCCCCGAAGCTTTCTGGTTTTATCATACCTAATTGGGAAAGCCTGAATTCATGATCAAGAGAATTCACCTTTCGAGTCTTACTAATTATAACGTTATTATATATATTCATAGTTATATTCGCATGGTAGCTTAATACCTAATTGCCAGAAGTAAACACTTACTCAGTAAAATAAGAGTGTTTATTTGAATAATAATTAATTGAATATTATTAAATGTGCATTGTAAAACAAGTATACGATCTAACAATATAATTATTATTCAATATTTTTGTTATAACGGTTTCCATAACATATCAGTTGTGTGCAAGAGTGCAATCTGACATAATAGTCTAATTCAATTTTATATACGCACACTTCAAGATAGCTTTCAGATGGCAGTTTTTAGAGAGCCGGAGAATGAAACAGGGTACCTTTTATTTTAAGGACACGAACCGAAATCATGAGCAAAAGCTATTGAGCGATATGTCCTAACGACGATTAATACGTATGGCTACTGTATTCTTTTACATAATAACATGCTATTCAAGATAAATACCTCCTTACCCGGCGTAGTGTTGAGCGCTACGGTCTCATAAGTAGTAAAAAAGGTAAGTCCAGGGATAAAAGGGAACTGTTAAATTTTCGCTGGTCGTGTCACGACCTGGGAGGCTCCCACGGCTTATGTCGTAGTTATTTACTGCCTTTTCGATAAAGATGTGCCGCCAAGCGATTTAGCGTTTACGTCGCGTAGAAATCGATAAGGAGTATTTTTTTTTGGTTTTATACACTACAAGTTAGCCCTTGACGGCTTTCTCACCTGGTGGTAAGTGATGTTGTCTGGGATGGTACCGGGCTAACCTGTTAGGAGTATGGTAGACCCACGCTCCTAATTGGTTTATTCGCGACGTCAAACCGGAACGCTAAATCGCTTGGTGACACGTCTTTGTCGGTAGGGTTGTAACCAGCCACGGCCGAAGCCTCCCACCAGACTCAAGTCAGGAATCGAATCCAGAACCTCCAACTTTATAATGCGACAGCGCACGCACTGTACCACAGATGTCGTAAAAGGGTAATTCAAAGGGGAGTATGGGTTTAATATGCCAAATCTCTTATATATCCCGCTGCCTTGTTTAGACTGCGTTATCCCTGACCACCAGATTAGATTGCGGTCAAGAGGTAATTTGAAGAAGAGTTCAATCAAAAACTAAACATATACACATAAAAGTATGTGATATAAATACGAGATTTCTTTTTACTATCCTGTTAATTTAATACATTTAAGATGCTTATGCTCGCTTTAGAATCTCAGCTCGGGATTATTTATAAGATCAGACGTAGCTACTCTGCGTAAACCCCTTCAGAAAAGTATCAGCAAACAAACTATAGATGAAAGTATGAGTTGTCTACATCAATATACATTAAAGCAATAAAAAATATTTGCTAAGACTCTTGGTACGTTGAAAATTGCAATACTTTATTTTTGTGCGAAACACTTTCATGTACACAAAAGCCAAATGCTTCGGAATTCTTATAAAAGATCATTTCGGCTCTGAACTTTTAAACTTTTATATTGTTTGAACTTTCAAGTGGAAAAGCTTGAAATTTTATAGCGTATTTTCTGCAAAGTAATTATAGACAACGTTGTTTATTTTTAAATGTTTAAACGTTACCGTCTCTTACCTTATTTTTAATTTAGTTACCCAAGCAACGTTGTCTCGGTTAGTTTCAGTTCTAGAACCTTTTTTTTATTCATTCATTTACAAATTGACCTAAGTTTTTTTACTGAAATGATATAAATTTTATTTTTATTATATTTAGAAGCGGTGATAGCCTAGTGGGAAACGGTGATAGCTTAGTGGTTAGGGCGTCAGCCTCCTAATCAGAGGTCGGCGGTTCGAATCCGGGCACGCACCTCTAACTTTTCAGTTATGTGCGTTTAAAAAAAATTAAATATCATTTGTTTCATCGGTGAAGGAAAACATCGTGAGAAAAGCTGATCACAAAGGCGTGTGAAGTCTGCCAATCCGCACATGGCCAGCGTGGTGGACTATGGCCAAACCCTTCTCATTGAGAGGAGACTCGTGCTCTGTAGTGAGCCGGTGATGTGTCGAACATGATGATATTTACGCGAACCATTTCATATTCGTCGATATTTATCTCGCTGTAATTGAAGCAAAACGTAATGCGTCACAAGCTTTTAGTAGACAAAATTATAAAAAAAAAAACTGTTAGATGAACCAGTTAATGAAGCGAAATCAAATTAGAATCTGCTCCAATATTTAACCGGTAAAATAAGACAACTTAACTGAAATAATTCCAGTTGTTCTAATCACCGGAATTCACTTTTATTTTAAGGCGTCCAGGCCCTTTTTAAAATATACTTAAGATTTAACCAAATGTGTATATTTCGGACAATTTTCTTTTGAGATTCAAAACGCGATAAAAAATGCTTCTGGATATTTTCAGGCTGAAAATTGCAATGCTTTTTTATCTCGACGGATAAATCCAAGTCTTTCATGTCTAAAGAAGCTAAATGCTCCGAAAATACATTGCAAAGACGATGAGTTGCCCTCGAGACAGAACTTTGATGTTGTTTGGTCTCTTGAACTGTATACCTCTTTGACCTGCAGCCTGAGGCATGATCACGTTATAAGTATAGTGAACTGGTATATTATAGAAAAGGTACATACCAGTATTTAGGGTACATTTTTGTACAAGCGTAACTTACTACGTATTTCAAAAATTATTCTTCGAATAATTTCACTGTTTCAGTTTTTCAACAGACTGTTGTACCAGTGATGAAAAATCATCATTGCTAAGGTTAAACCTTCCTTAACCTAACTTACTTAACCTACGAACTATATGTTCGTAGAAACTAAATGTCAAAAATATGAACTTATAAGAAATCTTTGCAAGTGGGTGGGTAGTTTGTAGTAAGCAGCAACCAGTAATTTTATTTTCTTCTACAAAAAGGTGGCCTGGAAGAGATCGCTTTTAGTGATAAGGTCGCCTTTTGCTTTATATTTTTTTCCTTTCCACTTTTCTTTTGTTTCAATATGCAATAGAGTTGTTTAAATAAAATAAATAAAGGAAATTCCGGACACTAGAGGATGTTAAAAAACAATACCTAGGAATATCTTAGTTGTCCTGTATTAACAATTCTTAGCTAAAATTATCTTGTGCATGTTTCTAAGTAAATGCTTTTGTAATTTATAGTCTTAGTGAACGCGTGGTAAAGTGGCACTAGCCATTTCTATAATGCGGACAAAAACGCAGACTTGAGTCATCAGATGTAGTTTTTAGTTCAAGACCAATAAAGTATGGAGGTTGTTATTTAGCTAGCGACGTTATAATATGGGCGCTTGGGAGGACAGAACGGCGCCTCGGTGACGCGACACCGTGGCGTCTACGAAATAACGCCGGGGGATTTTCACAACTATCTGGCTCGTGTTCAGAATATCTGTACTTGTACTACTTTTTCAAGGACAAAACATTTTCATAATACTCATATTGGAACATAAGAACCTTCGGTAGCTTTCAAGGACTTCCAAATGGAATCTTTTCTTACAAACTTCGAATAGTTTCGTAATGAGAAATGCATAGGCCGCTGCCTTACTATAAACTTTAAAAGTTGTCTGTATATTAAATTTTTAAATAATTTTTTATAGTTTCTGTTTATTATATTTGAAACGAATTTTAGACACTAGCAAAAATTAGCCTGTGCAATTTTTTCTATTTTTTTTTGTTATACACTACAAGTTAACCCTTGCCGGCTATCTCACCTGGTAGTAAGTGATGATGCTGTCTAGGATGGTAGCGGGCTAACCTGTTAGGAGTATGGTAAGCCCACGCTCCTAATTTGTTTTTAGGTGACATCGTGCCGGAACACTAAATCACTTTTCGGTAGGGTGGTAACTAGCCACGGCCGAAGCCTGCCACCAGACCAGGCTCCAACTCCGCCTTTGCAATGCGACAACGATCGCGCTGCGCCACGAGGTCGTCAAAAATTATATGATTGCGCGCATCAGTGATGGAGGGCTAAGCGAATAGTAGGGTAATCACAGTTTATTTATTATTCTCTCTATCGTATATCTAATAACGTATTATTTATTATCAGTAAAATATTGTCTCGAAATGACCCCAAAACGTATCGTTTTTACAGTGTTACCAAAGATCCCTACCATAAAGGTCTATGCCCAGTAATGGACCGTTAAAATTGATGAACCTTTCAACTTTAGAATTTTCTCGCTAACACTAGCTTCGAAGAAGTAAGAAGAATGAAACGAAATGCTTCTTTCATCGAACCCGGCTAAGTTTGTTGCGGGTTTCTTCTTAGACCTGGGCACCCTTTGAACCCTCATAGCTTTAGTTGTCGAGTGTAGTTATAACCATAACTAGAATAATGAAAAATAATGAAATGAACGATTCATAGATGCCTGTAATAGGTTTATGTAAATAAAGCTATTTTTGATTTGATTTGAACACAGTATTTATGTACAGTATAGGTCTCCAACTTTCCTATATTTAAATTAATTAATTCATTGTTACTTCCGAAGTGAGTCAGAGCGAAGTATCGACTGGGCATAGTTGCCAAATATCCCACAAGGTCAGGGGAAAGTTTACGCTATGCAGTATTTTATCGCCAACTGAGCTAACGAAAGGTTTTGAGGGATTTTAATCGCATCATTCGGTATAACTACAACTAAAACCAACAATAACGTATCGATCGTATTGGTATAACATAATAACTTTTAATGTTGCTTCGTAAGAATTTAACAAGAATCTTTCTTTGCCTGAGTTTAGTGTTCACAAGATTTCTCTATTTATTTATTTTATTTATTTATTTATTTACATCCAATTAGAACGGCAAAATACCACTTACACTAACTAGACAACATAAAACAAATTATTCAAAGCAAACTAATAATTACTAAACAACACACAACAAAGATTAATCATTGTTCTCAGCGTACTTAAGCAACTCCGAAAACAGAACCGTAATAGCATTTATGTATTATAAACATAACTGGTTAGCCCGCTGTCATCCTAGACAGCATCATCACTTACCACCAAGTGAGATATTCTTAAAAGGCTAACTTGTAGTGTATAAACAAACAAAAAAACTTAAATAATTGCACAGGCTAATTTTTGCTAGTGTCTAGAATATTAGATTTCTTAAAATTCGTTTAGAATAGTCATCATCATCATCATCATGATCAACCCATTACCGGCTCACTACAGAGCACGGTTCTCCTCTCAATATGAGAAGGGTTTGGCCATGGTACACCACGCTGGCCACATGTGCGGATTGGCAGACTTCACACGCCTTTGAGAACATTATGGAGAACTCTCAGGCGTGCAGGTTTCCTCACGATGTTTTCCTTCACCGTTGAAGCAAGTGATATTTTAATTGTTTAAAAACACTTATAACTCCGAAAAGTTAGAGGTGCATGCCCGGATTCGAACCGCCGACCTCTGATTAGGAGGCTGACGCCCTAACAATTGGCTATCACCGCTTCGTTTAGAATAGTATAAACAGAAAGTATTAAAATATAATTTTAAAAATTGAAATTTTACTTATGTTAAAATTTCATATACAGACAACTTTATGCGCCTGGTAGATATAATTAATTTATTTTAGCTATTAAAATTATTAGAACAGATAGGTAATGGCAGTTATGGCGACTAGTCAAAGAGTTTGCTTTTCAAACATAAACCAAAAGGTTTGCTGGGGTGAAACGGGCATGAACTAATGGGCCGTGAAATGAAATCGTTCACGTAGAAATATTCCGCCCGCGAAGACTCCATACCTTGATGGCGGGTAAACATTTCATTTCCTTTCGCCGATGGACCAAGTGTAACAGAATAATGAGTGAGGACTCTACACCTTCTTCTTCTTCCTTTGTTTTTTGTTTTTAACTGAACACTTCAGGACAGAACAGGATCACACCCACGAAGAAGAATTGAACTCCTTTTGGATAGGGGCATACCTTACTTTGTTACTTAGTCCATACCTATTAAGTCCATCATATATAATACCATAGTATGTTAAAAAATATATTTTTTTATAAATCATACCCACATTATTAGCATTTATTTAGCTTTTAAGTAAGTATTATATAGATTAATCTATTAGTTGTTATCACCATTATGTTGTTGTCACCATTAAAGTGCGTTAATAATTTAAAAAAAAAAAAAAAGATTAGCGTGTTACGTGTAAGTACTTATTGACGGAGGCTCTGGTGAACGGAAAAACTGAAGTTACGAGTTTCTTGAAAGCGCTGAGCAATTTGTTGAAAGGAAAATAATAAAACAATTCGTTTACTATAATTAGCTTCGGCATAAGCCGAATAATTATTCATGATCATCCCATTGCCAGCTAACAACAGAGCACGGGACTCCTCTCAATATGAGAAGGAATGCAGTGCAATGAGGCAATTATAATTATTGCTATAAACGAATTCAGGCGCGATAATGCAAAAGTGTGATAGCTGTGAAGCTGTGATAGCCAAGTGGTTAGGACGTCCGCCTTCTAATCAGAGGTCGAGGGTATTCGAACCCGGGCATGCACCTCTAAATTTCGGAGTATCACTTGCTTCAACGGTGAAGGAAAACATGGTGAGGAAAGCTGCATGCGTAAGAGATCTCCATAATGTTCTCAAAGGCGTGTGAAGTCTGCCAATCCGCACATGGTCAGCGTGGTGGAATATGGCCAAACCCTTCTCATATTGAGAGGAGACCCGTGCTCTGTAGTGTGTGACAATGGGTTGATCACGTTCATCGTTGCGTAATTCATCCATGTTTCATTAGAGATCTTAATACAAAATAGTCTACAAGCTAATTTTATCAAACGTTAATTTAAATCCCTGGGGTTTATATTTTTTGTTGTTAAAACATTCAGCTAATGTCTAAGCCTCGGCTTATAGCGTTAAGTTCGCCTTTGTCCCTAGTTTTCCGAAGAAATTATCTTCCGAAGTTTGTTAGCATAATAGTTCCTAAGACTTACTTATTACAGTTCCCTACGGTTTCACCCGTTATAACTGAGAGCTGTGACGTAATGTTTTTCAACATACAAGAGCAGTGTTTCTTTTTTTCTTTCTTTTCTCGGGTGTGGGTTCAGGTAAGTTAAGTAAGTTCATGAAGATAAAACAACTCGTTCGTTTCCCTATCCAAAGAGCGCCTACTAAGACAACACTGTCTGTCAATCATATGTGTATCAAGGGCTAATTTGTAGTGTGTATAAAAAAAATTGAAAGAAAATCATATAGGGAAATGCAACTGAGCTGTTTTTATGTTACTCCCTTTCCTAGTATCGCCGATATCTTGAGCCATTGCCAATAAATCTTAAAAGGCAGACTGAAGTCTTCCAATTTCCGGACTTCGCACTTGAACGCTTGCTTTATCTAATTTTAAAGGAATTGATTAGATTTTTTTTTTCTGTTAAATAAATACTCACTTAGACAACATGCCGTTTTTTTTGGTGAGACTTCGTATTCGGCGGGCGCGGTTTTTTCACGCTGATCTTGAATTTATGTTTGTTGGCTAATTTTGAAAAGGATTGGTATGTGTTTTGTTGTGGGCATTATAGTTTTGGAGTCGTTTATGTAGTGACTAGGTTTAAAACGTATTAATTTGGAAAAGGTTTGAGTGAGCCGCGTCCACCGAGTGCAAGGTTTCCCGCCATTTTCCCCTAACTTCAATTCTCCATTGCTATAAACTTGACATTTGCTAATCTGTGTTAAGCCATAAAAAGGCAATTAAACATGCCTTTTACTACTTACCTTGTATAAGATGTTAAGATGCGTAAAATTTGGATCTCCATCCAATTTCTTGAGACTATTGTTAGCCAATTACTAGGTAACTTTGGTATAATAACATACAAAATATATATTAAATTTTCCATATTCATTTACTATTGCATTTTAAGATAACAATTTTCATTAAATAGAACATGTGAAGGTATGTTGCATAGTTTGGGGTAAGGGTAAGAAGAAGGCGCAGATTTGTTTTTTTTTTTATACAATGTTAGTAAACTTTTGACCGATCTATATAAAGAATATAATATAAACGATAACAATCTCACCTGGTGATGATGCAGTCTAAGATGGTAGCGGGCTAACCTGTTATCGTAGACCCATACTCCTAATTGGTTTGTACGCGACATGCCGAAACGCTAAATCGCTTGACACGTCTTTGCCGAAGCCTCCCAGCAGACGAGACTTGAGCCGGGAATCGTACCCAGGAACCCAGGACCTCCAACTCAATAATGCATCAGCTCAGGTGTTGCGCTACGGAGATCATCGAAATGACTTATGGCTACTTTCCACATCTATATATCTGACTCACCCTGAGTTTACTCGTAAGCTCATTAATTCGCTGTAACTCTTCTTCTAGTTCCAACTTCCAAATGTTACCTATATTATATAAACTTGTTTTCAAAAATACTATTATGTTGTGTTTAGAATAACAAGCCGTACCTTTTCATATTCGATAGAAGCGGTCTAAGAGGCGCTGTAAGAGGCACCCTAAGCACCTAAGAAGTTTTCAAGCGAGGCGCCCTCCTTAAACGCTCTTACCCTCTTAAGCCCTCAACCTTGTCTATGCCTCGTTTTAAGTGAGCTTTTGTTTCGTTAACCTTATTAGATGCTCTTAACAGCTAATAGTATTAATATTTTGTTGTGCCTATTGCAATACGTTAAACAATAATATAGAATATAAAAATTTTTGATCATGCCTCTATATACTGTTAGTACCAATAAAATGCTGCGTAAGAGACACTTTACACATGATGAGAGAAGTTGGGATACATTATTTACAAGGCGAAACTGGTGATAGAAATAGTACAAAATACAAGCTTTAAAGCACTGCCTACCCTACTGTTTTTCAGTTTATATTATACTAGCTCTTGCCCGCGACTTCGTCTGCGTAGAATTGCTGATTTCAGGTTACCCGTGCGTGCCAATGCCCTGCTTCAGAAAGTAAGCTACCGGCAAACGTCAAATTGCCGATTTTCGTGTTTCTAAATTAAAAAACATAGGACTTTCATACAAACTTCAAACCCCTATTTTACCAAATATCCTTTCTTAGCTGACATCTCTTAACTATCAACTACCTACTTGCTAAATTATAGCTTTATACGTACAATAGTTTTTGAGATTTCGTGATTAATCAGTAATTATGTAAGTAATGACCTTTCGCTTTTATACATATAGATTCCTAATAAGGATTGCACCATCATGATCAACCCATTGCCTCACTGCACATTACATTATATTGGCAATGTAATAATCTCCTCTCTATATTTGGTCTCCTCACTATATGAGAAGGGTTTGGCCGTAGTCCACCGTGCTGGCCATCACACTCACCACCACACTCTTTTGAGAACTCTCAAGCATGCAGGTTTTCTCACGATGTTTTCCTTCACCGTTTAAAACAAGTGATGTTTTCAATGCTTAAAAACGCACATAACTCCGAAAAGTTAGACGTGCCCGGGATCGAACCCCCGAGCTGAGATTATTAGGCGGATGGCCTAACCATACGGCTATCACAGTTTACGAGGCTTTCACAGGATTTCCATCTTATGGGAATAGTTTGTCTGGTTTTCCATCTCTGGCAGAGAAAGACATTTTAAAAATTATTAAAGACGCAAGATTCTTTCTAAGTATATCCAATAGTTCAATTTTCAGTATAGATAACTCGTGAACAACCCATTGCTGGCTCACTACAGAGCACGGGTCTCCTCTCAATATGAGAAGGGTTTGGCCATAGTCCACCACGCTGGCCATGTGCGGATTGGCAGACTTCACACGCCTTTGAGAACATTATAGAGAACTCGCAGGCGTGCAGGTTTCCTCACGGTGTTTTCCTTCACCGTTGAAGCAAGTGATATTTTAATTTTTTTAAAACACACATAACTCCGAAAAGTTAAAGGTGCGTGCCGGTATTCGAACCACCGACCTCTAATTAGGAGGCCGACGCCCTAACCAGTAGGCTATCACCGCTTCGTATATATGTATAGATAACGGCGGGCTGTAATTCGCAGCGCCCTTGGAGCCTCATGAAAACGCAATAAGAGGTCGTTAGGTGACGTCATTACAACCATAACGCTGATGACGCAGCGTGAACGAAATTATACACTGTATAAAGCTGCTACGATTCACTGGGACATTCTCTGTTCAGTCGGCGCATCATGACTGATAACGAAGTCTACCATGCCAAAATATCCTGCGATATAGTACTACGCAATAGCATTCCGGAATTGGAACCCTTACTTACATTGTCTCTCAGTCTCTCTCAATTAAACGATCTTCCACTGACATTTTTTTATCATCTCCCCTTCTCGATCTTTGCTGTATATCGTACACAATATCTGAAAAATGTGGTGGGAATCGTGGGACACCAGGTAAGAACGAAGTCCCTTCGGCTAAAGTAGAATCAACATAATTTGCAAAATAGAAGAAGAAGAAGAAGAAGAAAAAGTAGAAGAAGAAGAAGAAGCTCTTAAAAACAGTGAGTGACTTTGACTGCCTTATGCTTAATGGGAGCGCGTTCCACAGTTCCATTGCCTGCACTGTGAATGGTCGCTTATAAAATTTCGTTCTATGGAACGGCATGCTCAAAGTTAGCGAACGGCATGATCTCAGGTCTGACTGCTCACCAAGGAAACGAAACTTCTCTTTAAAATAAGCAGGAGTTTTTTAACTTTGTATGAAAGTCCTATTTTTTTAATTTCGAAATACGAAAATCGGCAATTTGACATTTTGCCGCACGGGTAACCTCAATCTCAAGGGAAATCAGTAATTCTGCGCAGACGAAGTCGCGGGCAACAGCTACTATTATAATAAATTTGAAGCTGTGATAGCCTAGTGGTCAGGACGTCAAGCTCCTAATCAGAGGTCGGGGTTCGAACCCGGGCATGCACCTATAACTTTTCTGAGTTATGTGCGTTTTTTAACAATTAAAATATCACCTGCTTCGACAATGAAGTAAAACATCGTGAGGAAACCTGAGAGTTCTCCATAATGTTTGATTCCACGACACATTTCCTGTGTTTAGAAAGAAACTCATCGATCATCTATGGCATGATCGGTGAGTCTCCTATTGCTTAATAATTTTAATTTTAATATATTCAAAATGTGTAGACTGTTATTTAATTTAATTTAATTTGTAATTGTGTTTAATTTTTCCTAATTTGTTCTTTTGTGGCTGTTTACATGTACCTTTGCAGTCAATGTTGTATACACTTGTAACTGATATGCATACAGGTGAATGTGACACTTTTGTATGCTGAAATGTATATTTTTTTGTGTATATTGTAAGTGTATTTAAAATAATAAATAAATAAATGTTCTCAAAGGCGTCTGTGAAGTCTGCCAATCCGCATGGGCCATTGTCCGCAAGCGTGGTGGACTACGGCCCAAACCCTTCTTATATTGAGAGGAGACCCGTGCTCTGTAGTGAGCCGAGAATGGGTTAATCATGATGATGACTATGATAATAAATTTAAATTTAGTAAATTCTCTCGTAACATCTGACAGATCCTGTATGTCATTCACTCACATGGGAAAGGCTTACTTACTTTTTTTTTTATACACACAAGGACAGGAATCTCACCTGATGGTAAGTGATGATGCAGTTTAAGATGGTAGCGGGCTAACCTTTTAGGGGTATGGTAAAACTACACTCCTAATAGAGGTTTCTACGCGACACCGTGCCGGAACGCTAAATCGCTTAACGACACGTCTTTGTCGGTAGAGTAACTATTCACAGTCGAAGCCTTCTACCAGACCAGACTCGAGCCCAGGACCTCCAACTTTATAATGCAAATAAAAAAAACAAAGTCAGGTCCTCCGTATCAGGCTTTGAGCATATTTAATTATTATATTGTGATAACAGTCGGCAGACCGCAAATAGTCCAAACTGGATGTAAAATACAAAAATGTTGGATTGTGTTTGAATCCAATAAATATTTCGGTTATTGGATCAATTGAAAAAAACATTGGAATTTGAACTTGTAGGTGGAAACGAAACCCGTCATTTCCACCCACAATATGTTGTCACTGTTTGTCGAAGCATTGGTTAACGCTTGGTTTTTTAAGTGGGTGGCCCCGGGTTTGATCTACGGCGTGGGCTGTTTGGGAACTTTTTAACGACCTCCGTGGCGCAGTGCGTGCGCTGTCGCATTATAAAAGTTGGAGGTCCTGGGGTCGATTCGACTCGAGTCTGGTCTGGTTACCACCCTACCGACAAAGACGTGTCGCAAAGCGATTTAGTGTTACGGCACGATGTCGCGTAGAAACCAAGTAGGAGTGTGGGTTTACCATACCCCTAACAGGTTAGCCCGCTACCACCTTAGACTGCATCATCATTTACCATCAGGTGAGATTGCCTTCAAGGACTAACTTGTAGTGTATAAAAAAGAATGAGAATTCTCTCAGGTCTGCTCTGTAGGGAGGCTTCGGCCGCGGCTCATCAGGTTATCCCGCTTCTAAATACACCATATGACTGATTAACAGATGAGATTACAGACGATGCTTGTAGATTAAAAACCCCTAATAATATAAATTAAAATGTTAGTTTGTTTGTTTTCGCTTTAACGCGAAAACTACTTAACCGATCATCATTAAACTTTGTAACATATTCTTGGAGGTAGTAGAATGAACATAAAATACTTTTTAATAAAAATAATAAAAAAAAATGCAAAACCAAAAAATGGTTTGTTAAAATATAGTTATCATATTGATTAATTTCTATTGTTATGATCTCTGATAGCTTCAATGCGAGTGAAGCTGCTGGTAAAAACTAGTTCTAATTCTATATAATTATCCTCCTATACTCGAGATGAATATATAATATTTTACATTAGTCTTATCAACCAAAAATGCTTGTTATCTCACGGACTTAAGATAGCATTACCTTCAAGGTCATGCAGTGTGATGTTTGCTATTGTAAAGTGCGTTTGAAAACAGCCATAGTAAAACAAAATAATGCAAAACATAAAATAAAACATAAAAAAGAACGAAGCGAAGGAAGGGGTGAAATTTTTTGAGGAGGTGCTTAATTAATGCAATTTTATTGCTTTAATAAGATAGCTCTGAAATAATTTTGAGTGGCATGTGAGACGGTGATAATAAAAAAAAAATTACCGCGAGTTTGGAACCCTTGTAGCTTTAGTTCAAAGTTTACGAATGTAGTTATCACAATCAAGTCACTACTATGTAAATTATAAAAAGTAAATTATATAAAGTGCCTTTTAAAGGATTATTTGAATAAAGATTATGATTGATTGATCGATTAATGTGAAAAATACATTTGGTTTAGAATAGGCGATATTCGATAGTATACCAAACAAAACGAAATACTGTTGAAGAAATCATTGAGTACTATACGCAGGTGTAAAGTAGGTAATTTTTCCTTAATATTCGGGTTCATAACAGTGAAATTCTAGTGTACCTGCTTAGTTTGTTTTGTAACTTTACTAAGTAAAGTTTTACTAACCACCTAAAAATAAAATATTTTTATTTTTGATCTATTTTAATTTATTTACCTTTGGTTGTTTTACAAGCAAAATTTAATTTTAAAGTATGCTTCAATATATTATAAATCTACTTAACCGTCACTTCATTAGCGTATGATTCAAATTTCAAGAGTATGTCTTTATTTAGTCTGTATCCTGGACACAGAATTTTTAATCCATAGATTAAAAAAAAAGATCAATTTAGTTAAAAGATCCATTATTATGTAGCAAAGGTAAATATAATACCTTTATTATACCTGAAAAATATTAAAAATTTATTAATATAGTAAACAAAATAGTCATTTCATAGTTATGCGATTTATATTTATCGCCTACCGCTCAGTGAAAAGGTCACAGCGCTTTTGATGCGACCTTACTTCTAATACACAAACAGACACATTTTTTCATTAAAAAAAGTGAGTAACAATGAATTCCCACGATCCCCGAAATTATACCCAGGTACGTGAACCGAGAGTTAATTTCAAAAGACCTGAAGTCGTTGTCCGCGTGCGACCTTGGCTGACGTTTCCAAGTCGAGTCAATAGGTTGCGTCTCGTGACGTAACGCCGTTGCCTTCGATCCTCATACCGTCAGAAAGCGTAGAGTGCGCGCGCGCGTCCTAAACAAAGTTTCGATGTTTAAAAATAAAGAAAAATAAAATAATTGAATTTCGAACGCGGTAATAAGTGACAGTGAAAGTCTAATGTTTCTGTGCTCCCTATAAACGTACGTGATGGATAGAGTTTTTAGTACATAAATGTAAGTTTTCAAGGTGGCCGCCAGTTTTAAGCTTTTTATGTAATTATTGTGATACGGTTGAATTAAATGTTAAGGACATTTTCTGTGTGTTCGGTGGCTTGGCCCGCATGGAACTTCGGTTTCCATTTGGCCATCATATCAGGCACGTTCGAATTAATGTACACATTTGTACACGATTTAAGAGAATTTAAGAATCTACCTACTTGCAAAGCTACTTTTTGTCTTTCGCCTTATAAAATAATAGTGGGTCATATTATGTGGTAGTGGTGGTATGTCAAAGATGCAGATATTATATTCGGGAAAATTACTGAATTTAAATACACTAATGTTTATGTAAATTTCCAAAAAACAGAAACAAAGTAGGTAGGTAGGTAACTAGGAAGGTACTGGTGCATTGTAGTCGACTTATACACCTATAAGGTATCTACCTATTGTAATAAGTTTGATAAGAACTGTTTATTTTAACTAACTTCCTAAGACTAGTATAAGGTTTGCAATTCTAAGTGCAATTTTTTGTTTAAAGAACTTTATTTCTCATTAATTAATGCATTCACTTAAATAATAAGAGTAAAGTTTACTCTTATTACGTAAACTAAAGTTAAAACGTATTAAAGAATAAACTTAACGTTAAACAATAAGTATCTTAAACATAAAGTACTAGGATTTCATAAAACTAGAACTAAGTAAGTAAAAATAAAATAAAAAGTGGTCGAGTGCGTGTGTCGAAATTTCCTGAAATGATTAAAGTAGGTAAGATAATTGATAATTATTTGTAGGTATGGCCACTACCGAAGTACACATTATAAAGTCGGAGGTCCTGAGTTCGATTCCCGGCTCGAGTCTAATCTGATGGGAGGCTTCGGCCGTGGCTAGTTACCACCCTACCGACAAAGATTCAAGCGATTTAGCGTTCCGGCAGAATGTCGCGTAGAAACCAATTAGGAGTACCATACAACACCAATAACCCTAACAGGTTAGCCCGCTACAATTCTAGACTGCATTACACTTACCACCAGGTGAAATAGCCGCCAAAGGCTAACTTGAAGTATATAAAGAGCAACGAAAATACTTGGTAGGTGTCTGCGAAATCGTGACGTGTCGAATTAAACTAAATATTGACAAGACAAAATATTTTGTTTGTATGATAAACTAGTGACATGATCTCAAAAGTGCGCTCGATACAATGAAGAGGCCTATAATCAATACAATAACCGGAACTAGGTTTAATATATCATTGTAATATAATCAGACCCTTGTTTAACAACAGGTGAATGTACAAATTTAATTATTAAAGTACCTACTCGAGTATGTAATGTTATAATTGATATATTGTTAAAAAAACTAATCATCATGATCAACCCATTACTGGCTGAGTACAGAGCACGCGTCTCTTCTCAATATGAGAAAAGTATGGCCATAGTCCACCACGCTGGCCATGTGCGGATTGGCAGACTTCACACGCCTTTGAGAACATTATGGAGAACTCTCATGTTGTTCACCGTTGAAGCAATTGATATTTTAATTGTTTTAAAAACGCATATAACTCTGAAAAGTTAGAGGTGCCCGGGTTCGAACCACCGACCTCTGATTAAAAGGATGACGCCCTAACCACTAAGGCTAACCAGAAAGGCTATAACAGCTTCCAAAAAAAAACTAATATATTTATCCAAACAAGCAATAGTATAATTATTGGTGTATATTAACCCGAAGATCTGCTGTCTTTACTGGCTTTCCAATCGCCATACAACCTGAACCATGGCATCTGTCAAAATCTTACCGTATCTGTTCTTATAGACAACAAATATCGGAGAAATCCATTACTTCAGACTCGCAAAAAAATGTAGATACCGTGACTAGTGGCCTTTTTTTGACGACCTCCGAGGCGCAGTGCGTGCGCTGTCGCATTATGAAGTCGGAGGTCCTGGGTTCGATTCCCGGCTCGAGTCTGCTTCGGCCGTGGCTAGTTACCACCCTACCGACAAAGACGTGCCAAGCGATTTAGCGTTCCGGCATGATGTCGCGTAGGAGTAGAACCAATTAGGAGTGTGGCTTTACCATACCTCTAACAGGTTAGCCCTCTACTATCCTAGACTGCATCATCACTTACCACCAGGTGAGATAGCTGTCAAGGGCTAACTTGTAGTGTAAAAAAACCTTATTTGTTGACATCCAGTTAACTCGATTAATACATTTTGATTCACGTCTTTGATAAAAGTGTGTGAATCGCTATTCTGCCATTGTTATTGCTTACAAGTGAAAACTTTAACTTGGTAACAACCAAACACCAATCCGCAAATGGCCAGCGTGGTGGACTATGGCCAAACCCTTCTCATATTGAGTGGAGACCCGTGCTCTGTAGTGAGCCGGTAATGGGTTGATCATGATGATAATGACTAAAATATGCGTTATATATATATTATTATTAACCTTTTTCAGTTTATAACTAGGTTATTAGCAGACGACAATAGTCGGTCGCTACAGTGTTCTGTTCAAGAATATAAATAGCATTTTCATAGTCATTAACCTTTCAAACAGGGACGAGGTGGCCTGCTTTGCAAGTAGCCATAAAAATGTAGGTAGGTACAAGTGTTTGTCGACCCTAAAAGGAGCTAAGCCCTTTATTTAGTCGCGCATCATTGAAGCCACTGCACTTATGGCCTCGCTGCACTTTCTTTTTAACGTTTCGCTTCCGAATATGGTTTCGCGTTCTCGCCCCATAGCAAGAAACAAGCAATTTTATTAATTTTTATTCTTTATATGTATTTTATTATACGTAAATGTTAAATTGGGCCATATTAAAGAAATGTTATTATTATCTCTCTCATTCCTTTATTGTATCTATTGTCATTTATTCTTTAATAATGTATCCAAATTATATAACTAAAACAAACGAACATTTTTTTTAATATGTTACTATTATTAATAGGTCAATAGGTATTATTTACCTGAATTTAACAAGCTTTCATTTAGGGTACCTATTGTTAAAAACAATAGGTACCCTAAATGAAAGCTTACATAACATAACTTACCTTACATAAAACTCATTTATGCTACTTCAAAGGAAATATTTCCAAATTGTCTATTATCAGCTCCAAAGATTATAAACAGTTCAAATATGTTTGAAAGTTCTGGAATTAAGTTTTATCAAAGATTATTTATGAAGCTGTGATAGCCTAGTGGTTAGGGCGTCAGCACTTGCTTCAACGGTGAAGGAAAACATCGTGAAGAAACCTGCACGCCTGAGAGTTCTCCATAATGTTCTCAAAGGCGTGTGAAGTATGCCAATCCACACATGGCCAGCGTGGTGGACTATGGCTAAACCCTTCTCATGTTTGAGAAGAGACCCGTGCTGTGTAGTGAGCCAGTAATGGGTTGATCATGGTGATAGTTTATACATACAAATACTTATTTTAATGTTGCAAGAGTCTATAACTTAATTTTAGTTGTTGTGTGCATTATTTCTAGTAATTCTCTTTTAAAACTTATACAGTATAATCATCAGCCGACAATCGTCTCTGATTGCATAAGTCCCACTCAAAGGAGGCCAGAGCTTTGAAGCACCACGTTGCCTACTTGCGGGTTGGCGGGAATATCAGTAGCCAGTGTTACTGTAGTAAAAAGAACAAATACTTCACAAATTTTCACAAATACCGGCTTTTAATACTTGAAATTTCTTGTCATTAAGACCAAAAACTAATTCGGAACCAGATATCGAACTCGCTATCTTCACGAAGCGTAGTCAAACGTACTAAACAATAAACACACCCTTCTTTTAAGTGATAAATATATGTGTGGGATTAAAATTTACTCATTGCCTGTTCTCGCTATCATACAATAGATAGCGCTCCTTCGATTCCATACAAGTTTAAATTAACTTTCACGTGATCGAACAAATAGAAAATCTTGCACGAAGCACTCTGTTATGACATTCTCGTTAAGAATGACTTTCCACTAGAAATTTAAAAAAAAATCTAAAAGCACTTCTTGTCCTCATATGGGTAATTCCATAGATGGTAGATTCTTTTCATTCTTTCTAATATAAGTTTTTTATGGTTTGTTATATATAGTAGGTTTTGTATCCTTTTGTCCTCTAAGTAGTTTTTAAGCATGTTTTGGCAACCTAAGTGGGTCTGCAGTATTGTACATGTCTTCTTCTTGTGTTTTATATTATAGTCTTTAGTGTTTTCTGTAGCCTGTTGGATGCTCTTAATTAATTAAATAAATAAAATAAAAATTAATAATAAAAGTGATGTGTGCGCAATAAAATCGCTTGATTTCATAGCTTAGCAAAGCAAAGTTTTACTGGAAAGGTACTTAGCACAACTAATTCGATC
This sequence comes from Lasiommata megera, assembly GCA_928268935.1. Classification (NCBI taxonomy): domain Eukaryota; kingdom Metazoa; phylum Arthropoda; class Insecta; order Lepidoptera; family Nymphalidae; genus Lasiommata; species Lasiommata megera. The sequence continues at coordinate 5,274,092 of OV743321.1, forward strand.
CTATTGGTGGGTTTTGACACACATCCAATTCAGTGAAATATACCCGTCACATGTGAAGATAGTCTAACAGTGTTTAAGTTGATAACATATGTCCTATGTCACCTATTTAAAATTCATTGCTAACCGTTGGCGCAAATAATTATAACCCACGCCATTAGCATGCCTAAGTAAATGTGTGTCTACCTACCTTTGCATCTGCCCCATAAAATGCGTTGTTAATAACGTTTTTTTGTTTAAATTACACCTGCTGCATGACAAAGGGATATATTATACTGCATAAATGAAATTAAATATTCTACTTTTTAAATGCATTAGCAAATTGAAGGTTGTGTTAAGACACTTAATATTGATGCAAAATAAAATCATTTTTTAACACTTAAAAATGGAAGTTTGGTTTCAGTTAACTATATACCTCTATAAATAGTTAGTAAAAAAACCCCTGCTTAGTTTATGGTTTCCATATAATTTTAAAGATGGACTAAGCTAATTCCAAATGTTACACCCGAATTCTAAAGTAAATGAAGAAAATACCAAAAAGAGAACAGTCAGCAATTAGATTAGTTATTAGACAATTGTGGCGTGAATTATATTTTTGACCCCGAACTTTTAGAAATATGGTGTTTTCACATAAGATTATTATGGACAAAAATTAAATGATCTCTCAACCTGAATGGTTTCAAAAACCTGGTATCCTTTACGAAAATTCTCTTCTGTATCCTCTTTCTATCTACCAGCAAAGATAAATTTCATGATCTTCATGCGCTTTATGCAATTATAACCTATTATCCTCCTTCTGAGTTTAGTAAGTGTAGTATCTGTAATTTTTAGAAGAACATATCGTTTATATGATCCAACGCAGTCGATTGCGACGATATCAACGATACGGTTATCATTATTCACGTATTCAATGTTTCGTTGGCGGCGTTTATTCACCCTCTCGAATAAATCAATAAAAAACCACATTATTTCATAATAATTTCGACTCGGTATCTACCTAAAATCGGTATCTTTAAAAAAATACATTAAAATATCACTTGCTTCAACGGTGAAGGAAAACATCGTGAGGAAAGCTGCACGCCTGAGCCATAATTTAAGTTCTCCATAATGTTCTCAAAGGTGTGTGAAGTCTGCCAATCCGCACATGGCCAGCGTGGTGGACTATGGCCAAACCCTTCTCATATTGAGAGGAGACCCGTGCTCTGTAGTGAGCCGGTAATGGGTTGATGATGATGATGATGATGATCTACCTAAAGCCTAACATTCAGATAAACGATTAAACTAAGAGAAACAGACTGGCAGCAAAAGTATCGCACAAGACTTTCAAATCACTAAGACATCCATTTACCATTAAAAAACTGTTCGCAAACTAACCACAACTAGCACCAGAATGCTAAAAAACCCCGCATACTCGTAAATATAGAAAATCTCAAACGCAATAAGTTAGCTTGTAAAAACTGTACACCAAGTATATTGATGGAATCCAGTAGTGGATGGTTTCTTAGAATCTATTTCTTGTAGCTACCTTGGACCACTCGTCTGTAAATGGAGATGAATTATTGAAACGTGATTTAATATATGCCCTTTCTTGTCATTTTTATTACCGTTGTTAGAAAATAATAGACTGTATAGTGGCTATTGCGAGATTATCTGCTTATTAGATAGCGTGAAAGTTAACTTAAATTTGTAAAGAACCGCTATCTAATACAATGTATCATCATTATCAACCCATTGCCGGCTCACTACAGAGCACGGGACTCCTCTATATATGAGAAGGGTTTGGCCGTAGTCCACCTCGCTGGCCATGTGCGGATTGGCAGACTTCAAACGCCTTTGAGAACATTATATAGAACTCTCACGCATGCTGTAAACCTCACGATATCTTCCTTCACCGTTGAAGCAAGTGATATTTTAATTGCTTAAAAACGCACATAACTCCGAAAAGTTAGAGGTGCCCGGGTTCGAACCCCCGACCTCTGATTAGGAGGCGGACATCCAAACCATGCGGCTATCACAGTTTACTAGGCTTTCACAGGATTTCTATCTTATGGGAATAATTAGTCTGGTTTTTCCATGTGCCAGCTAAGCATTAGAAGGCAACGACATTTTTAAAATTATTAAAGACGCAAGATTCTTTCTCATCATACAATGTATATAAAAAATAATCTTACTTGAAAATCTTGCACTAGGCGTTCGGAAGGGCTAGGACTGGGACGACGACTTTGTGTTTGTACCGTACGAGTGAGTGTACTTTTAGGTATCGATGGACACATCGAAATCTATAAAGACTTTTTTTTCAAGAATTTCTTCAGTGAAATGTGGTTTCTTTTTATAAAAAAAAAATCAGACCAGCATTTTCATCTATTAGTCACTGTGCGTTTGTTGGCAAATTCTCTTCAGTTGCGGAGTGGAAACAGCTTTGGTCTAACAGTAATTTTGTTAATTACAATCAATGATGATAACTATGAGTAAAACATAACATCATTACAGAAACACTACTCAATTTCACAACGCCCCTCACGCTCGTTTATGTAATAAGTATCTAATAACGTAATCTATTTTGCTCCCACGAGTTTTACACCGGCAATTCTTTGCATATAAATAAGTGTTAAGTGACATCCATTACTAGAGTAAGACAAAACACTATACAATATATATATATATATATATTTATATGCTACAAGTTAGCCCTTGACGTCAATCACGCCTGATGGTAAGTGATGATGTAGTCTTCTTATACTAGTAGTAGTTAAACCCAAACTAATTATTAGTTTCTACGCGACATCGTGCCGGAATGCTAAATCGCTTGACACGACTTTTGTGGTAACTGGAGGCACAGCTGACCTGACTCGTTTGTAATGCGGCGTCACGGAGGTCGTCAAAAATATTCGTAAAAACCTTACCTATTAACGGGGTTCCCACCCTGTTAATATGCAAGGTTTTTATAATAATAATTCGCTCGCAGCCAGGATGCAAAAAGCGGTCTTGCTGGACTCGGCTAGAATATTCCGGCGGTTTCTCAACCTGTCGCCCTGATCCCCGGCCGTTTGGTCTCCCCTGCCGGGGTGTAATCCTCCGCCCGGTGCAAATATGTATTTATGTAATGTGTATGTAGGTTTATTTATTTAAGTTTATTATATCTCTTTTGTTTTTATATGTATTTATTTTGCACACGGGCGTGAGAGTTGGAATATATAGATAATAATAATTTAAAACCAGATGCCAAAGTACGAGATTGCGAAATTTCAGGGCGTACGTACCAGCAGTTGACTAAAAATACAAAAAAAAAGGTTGCTATCATAGATTAGTAATAGAACAAATATCACCATCTATATTCGATCCTTGTTTAGTAGGTCTCATTTCAATAACATATCAGATACAAAACGTTTAATCTAGAAAATAGCATTATGAATAAGGGTAGATATAAAATGACTACTAATAGCAGTAACTTTCAAGCTGAAAAATGACACGCCGACACAAAAATATTGACAGGGTTTACCTTTGTACGTATTGTGAATGTGTTCTTACTTAACTTGGGTAACATTTTTACTTTGTTACTGTGTATAATAACAAGAATAAATTATCCTCCTACATTGGATGGATGTTAGAAATATTTATACAAACCAGTGACATGTTCGTAAATTTTGTAAGGACCGGGCGGTAAATAATCGCCTCGTAAAAGATCCTATTTACTTATAAAGTTAGGACCATCTGCGTCTCATTGCAGTTTACCATTGTTTGAATAGATGGCGCTAGATTTATTAACTACTAGCTTTTAGCCGCGGCTTCACTCGCATTAAAGCTCTTTATAATTATCAGTGATCAATACAATGGAAATTAATCAATATGATAACTATATTTTAACAAACCATATGTTTATCTTTCGTAAGAAATATTTCGTATCCTATTTTATACTTATAATACCTTCAAGAATATGTTTACAAAGTTTCATAATGATTGGTTAAGTAGTTTAAGCGTGAAAGCGTAACAAACAAACTTACATTTACACTTATAATAATAGTAGGAAATCGACAATGTCAGGCAAGTTCTTAAACATACTTTTGAACTTTTATCTCGTTAGATTTCAATCCATAGCCTCTTCTCCCCCAAAACACTGTTCCAAAGCGGGTTAGTGGACTATATCTTTAAATCATATGATAAACAGATGGAAACATATGTTTACAATATTCTTCGATCTGCTTCAAGCTATACTTGAATGCATTAAGTGCACGCAATGATTGAACGAGTTCTGCCAGAACTTACAAAGGCAGGTGAAAGAGTTAGAGATGAGTCTAGGAAGAGGAGCAGCATTGAGTAATCTAACGCAGTTTTGATAGCAGCAACATAAATTGGGCGGAAATAAATCCCGCAAATAAAAATAGTTGTACAAAGTTAATATTAAGTAGGTAGTTTTTTTTTATTTTAACAAGGCTCTTTTTTAATCATAGTCTGTCCTCCTGGATTTTGCTTTGCGATTTTGTTTATGACATTCCGCATCAGTATACAATTTATTTTAGCCTAAATAATTATTTAAATCTTTATTACTATTTAATTTCATTTTATTAATTGGTTTCATAACTCTTGTTTTTATTTTAAATTGACATTATCGTTTTTCCATTGTAAGATTTTTGATTGTAATCTTAAGATCTTTATATGAATGTACCACTTTCATGCAAAAAACGAATTTGAATTTGAATTTGGATTGTTCGAAATGCAGATTCTGCTAAATGCCACTCAGATATCGCATTGGTAACAGCTAGTCCTTACATGTAAATCTATGATCAGAACGTATAATACGTGTACAAAGTCGCATAAATTACGCCCTGCCTACGCGTCTCGTTATTTCTTTTTTACCGACCTTGGCCTGTCCACGTATTATAGGGACCCTTAACAAAGGTGCTTGGTGAACCGTTGCTTTGAACCAACATATAATGACTGTGCCACCCGTTCTTTATATCTGATAATGTGTAGCGTATAAATGATGTATATTCTTCTATAATATAATCCTGCTATAGCAAATATTACATTTTTTTATCCACTACAAGTTAGCCCTTGACGGCCATCACGAGAAGTAAGTGATGATGCAGTCTAAGACGGTAGCGGGCTTACATGTTACGGGTATAGTAAAGCCATACTCCTTCTACGCGACATCGTGCCGGAACGCTAAATCGCTATACGTTTTTTGTCGGTATGGTGGTAACGAACGAAGCCTCCCACCAGCCCAGACTCGAGTCGGGAATCGAACCTAGGACCTCCCAACTTTATAATGCGAGAGCGCGCGCCACGGAGGTCGTCAAAACATGGAAGATCTCCTTGGCGCAGCGTTCGATTCCCGGCTCAAGTCTTCTCTGGTGGGAAGCTTCTTCCGCTAATTAGCACCCTACAGACATTCCGTTAAACGATTTCGCGTTCCGATATAATGCCAAGTATAAATCTATTATGAGTAAGGTTTTACCAACAACTATTAACCCCTCTGGTGCTGCAGATGTTCATGGGCTTGGGTAATCACTTACCATCAAGTGACCCATCTGTTCGTTTACCAGCGGTTTAATATATATATTTTTTAATGTTGAAAATTCAAAGGGTTACCCGTTTAAAAACACGTTTTGTTCGATTTTAATGAATGAATATATTGTTTCTGATAATTGTATTACAACAGATTGTTTATAATGGTTCATCATAATCATCATGATCAACCCATTGCCGGCTCACTACAGAGCACGGGTCTCTTCTCTATAAAAGAAGGGTTTGGCCATAGTCCACCACGCTAGCCATGTGCGGATTGGCAGACTTCACGCGCCTTTGAGAACATCATGGCGAACTCTCAGGCGTGCAGCTTTCCTCACGATGTTTTCCTTCACCATTGAAGCGTTATTTTAATTTTTTTTTTAAACGCACATAACTCCGAAAAGTTAGAGGTGCGTGCCCGGATTCGAACCGCCGACCTCTGATTAGGAGGCTGACGCCCTAACCACTAGGCTATCACCGGCTATAATGGTTACTCGTATATTATAATTAGCTTATTATTTCTTTCACATTAGTTCTACTTGGAATAACGTTATTGACGACCTCCGTAGCGCAGCGCGTGCGCTGTTGCATTTAAAATTTGGAGGTCCTAGGTTCGATTCCCAGCTCGAGTCTGGTTCGGTGGGAGGCTTCGGCCGTGGCTGGTTACCACAAAGACGATTTAGCGTTCGGGCACGATGTTGTGTAGAAACCACTTAGGAGTGATGGTGTATGAGTTTACCATACCCCTAACAGGTTAGCCCGCTACCATCTTAGACCGCATCATCACTTACCATCAGGTGAGATGCAGTCAAGGGCTAACTTGTGGTGAATAAAAAAAAAGCAAAATTCCTATTATTTCTCTAACATTAGTTCAACTTGGAATAACGTGCTTTGATGTGCACGCGATAAAAGCGTAACGCGTTATCACAGTTCAACAGAGATTATCCTCTCAAGCTATGAATGAGCATCACATGAATAGCTAATTAACCCTCAAAATAACACAACGTTCCCAGTGCCCGTGTATATTGGTTGTGTTTTAAGTACTGCGGATTTGTTATACAATTCTTTAATAAACTTGCGAGTGTAACATAGCAGTGAATTTATATATTGTTTTTCGGACTGTCTAATAGCTGTACTAACCCTATTGGTTGCCACAGCGTAACCGGGCTGTTTTTTTGCCAGAAGAAATATTGAGCCCTAGGGCTCGAAGAAACTAAGGGAACGTCTGCCTAAGGGCGTCTCCTTTGAGGCCGAACCTCGGCTTAGGCGACGTTTGGGATAACGGGAGGGTCGAACGGTGAGTGTATTTATACACTCATATTTATATAGCAAGCTGAATGAATTGAGTTGAAGTTTTTCGGTAGTTTGTGGTAGGGTGGGGGAATATATATATGTTGATAAATATATCTAAAATAAATAGTTGTTCGGTAATTTGTGGTAGGTTGGGGGAATACGAGTATAGGTATATATGTTGATAAATATAATATCTAAAATGAAGTTTTGTGTTCCATGGTTTGTATTCGGGTACACTCATAAATAATGTACTTATAATGGTATAATGTCAGTAGTCAAAAAGTGTCCGTGAAAAATAAGAATTAACTGCCGAGTTTAGTGTTAATTTACGTTAGTTTGTTTGAGAAAAGGGTAAATGTACTTGTGCTTGTAAAAGTGACGAAATATTTTAGGAAAATAAATATTCTTATGTCGTACATTTGATATTTAATAAATCAATCAATCAATCATAATCTTTATTCACTTTTGACGCGTGAATAATTTATATAGTAGTGAGTTGATGGTGATAACTACATTCGCAAACATAAAACTAAACCTATGAGGGTTCGAAACGCGCCCTGGTCTATGAAGAAGCTCGCAACAAATTTAACCAGGTAAATTTACTTTTTGTTATCACCATCTCAAATGCCACTTAAATTCCTTAAGAGCTATTTTATTAGAGCTATACTAGAGTAATACAATATTAGAGTAATACCAGACACATTTGTGCCCGGTTTAATATAGGACTGCATATCTAGTACCTTGTTGATTGAAGGTTGTAGGTAATGTAGGTACCTAGCAAAACTTCACTTCTGTTAATTAAAATCGTTACTTTTATGGATTATTAAATCTAGAAAGTTTTGATTTTGACTTTGAATAATATTCAACTTAGAAAATGGATTAATATTAAGTAACACATTCAAAGTGAATTTACTATTGCTTGAATAAATAAATTTATATTTCTTCAATTTCTGAATGCCGAATAAGTAATACCTACTTATCTAGATATCGCCACCGGTTATATCGTACAAGGGTGTTATTCGCTACGATCTAAAAATAACACTAAATAAACTAGGTATGCTAGGCAAGGTTGCCTGGCTGAGATCGCTACTAAGCGATAAGGCCGCCTTTTGTATCCTGCTTCTTCTTTTTTCTGTTTTTCTTATTATTTCTATTTTTAAATTTTGTGGTGCACAATTAAGAATAAACAAAAAATAAAAAATAAAATGCTTGTTTATCCATACATTGTGGATAAACGCCTAATAATGGTATCATTTTTGTTTAAGCCATATCTATATGCGTTTGTAGCTAAGATATACTCACGCACACAAAGAAAATAAAGTTGCCTCAATTTAAATATTCTCTGGCTATAACAATCAAATCGATTCACATTCGTATAACTGCAGTTTGTGACGTCATTCTTGAGGGTCGAACCTGACGTCACAATCTCTATTTACAATATAATTTTAGACTGCACGCTCACATTGTGCGGAGGTTCTTCTTCGATAAATCAATCATAATCTTTATTCTAATATTTTTTTTTTTTTTTTTAATTAAAACATCACTTGCTTCAACGGTGAAGGAAAACATCGTGAGGAAACCTGGAGGAGGAATTATCTATCTTATTTAATAAATAAAATAAGATAGATAATTTTTGTAATAAAATGTAACATAAACCAACAGCCAGCGTGGTGGACTATGGCCAAACCCTTCTCATATTGAGAGAAGACCCGTGCTCTGTAGTGAGCCGGTAATGGGTTGATCATGATGATGATGATGATGATGATTCTAATAATCCTATAAAAGGCACTTTTGACGCGTCAATAATTTACATAGTGAGTTGATGGTGATAACTACATTCGTAAACTTAAAACTAAAGCTATGTAGGTTCCAAACGCGCTCTGGTAAGAAGAAGCCCATAATAAATTTATTGATTTATGTAATTTTGTGTACTTAACTTTCAGGATCATATGCGGATGACGCAAAATGACAAGAAAATTTCTCTTCTGTTTCCCACTGAGGCTGGGAAACATTGTGTTCGGGTACATTGTTATTGTGAGTACCGATCTTTGACGCCTTCTCGAACAATTCATGGGTATTGGAGTTGTCTGAGCAGTTTTGCTATGTTTGTTTCGTCGGGCGCTGGCATCTTTAGCAACTTAAGGTATCGTTCAAATTTTAACGACATCAGATAAAGGCGACTGTTCGCGACACTGGTTACCAATCACCTGGCGACCACCATTTCAAATGTTTCATACTCTACAAGTTAGCCCTTGACGGCCCTATCTCACCTGGTGGTAAGTGATGATGTAGTCTAGGATGGTACCAGGCTAACCTGTTAAGGGTAAGGTAAACCCACAGACTTTTCTACGCGACATCGCGTTCTGCCGGAACGCTAAACATCCCCACTAAATTACTCCTTCCTCGCTAAACCAGACCACACTCGAACCGGGAATCGAACCCATGACCACCAACTTTATAATGCGACAGCGCACGCACTGTACCACGGATATCGTCAATGAAATGTATTTGTCACGACAGAGTTATGAATGATCCAAAAATTAAATATCCGAGGTGACGTCATAGGCATATTACCTATAACGTCATTTGACAACAGAAGACAATAATTTGATGGTGTCTTATATTGGTTGTAACATAATTTTATTTACATTCATAATGTTTATCACATTATCGGCTCACTTCAGAGCACGGATCTTGTCTCAACATGATACGGGTTATATGGGGTGGACATAGTATGTTGAATAATACCTTTGTTATCTATAAAAATGTATAAAATTGGAGTGTCTGTTTGTAATATTGAAATAACCGTTTTTTACTACATGCATATGAATATGTATACGGTACATACACCAAAATAACATTTTTTACAATTTTTGTCTGTCTGTTTGTTCCGGCTAATCTCTGAAATGGTTGGACCGATTGTTACGAGACTTTTATTGTCAGGTAGCTGATGTAATAAGGAGTAACTTAAGCTACTTTTATTTTAGAAAAATAAAGTAAAGTTGCAATGTCCAAGTACTGTAATAATTTCAAGGTCGTCTGTCGTAGTTTAGTAATCCATTGCTTCGTGATTGGAAGACAAACACACTTTCATACATAAACTCAACGTAGTCGAAGTCGCGGGCATCAGCTAGTTGTAAATATACGTAACGCGTTGTTTAAATACTCCCGCTCCCTCCCGCTTTTGTAACACTCCGTAACATTGCTCCCTAATGACCGGGTTGCGTGCAGCAGTGAGGGCGCGTCATGCGGTCGCCTGCATTGGTTAGTTTTATAGCAGACAGCCATACGAAACAGTGGGTCGCACAACTCGGTCGCGGTCGCGGTCGCCAGTCTCAGTGGCAGGTCACGGTCACCGACATCGGAATGGTACCTTAAGGTGCTAATGTCAAGTTGGAGGTCATTTAAGATTTGAGGTGCTAGTTATACACTCCTTATTTCTAAACTAATTCGATATTCAAATAACCTGTTTCGTATGTAGAAGGTATGGTAGGTTTTTCAACCTTTACCCCTGCTTGGCTAGAAGCCTCCCATAACGCCGGAGGTGTCTCTAAATGGAGAGATGAGGAAATTTAGTTATCACGATTCCCAAATTGATTGATTAAACCCAACCCCTTTAAAGGCAGTCAGTTTTTTTATGCTACTACAAGTTAGCCCTTCACGGCAATCTTACCTGGTGGTAAGTGATGATGCAGTCTAAAATGGTAGCGCGGTAATCGCAGAGTTTACGAATGTCGAAATACTAACGTCATAGTAATTTGAAACGTATCTACCTAGTTTCAAAACTCAAAGTCGTCCTCTCTTCCATTCCCGCACAAGATTGTAAAATAAAAATAAGTAGCATTCAAATTTCGACTCTAATCCTATAGCATAAGAACCATTTTACTTTGACGTTATAGTGTTTCGATAATCAAAAGCGACTTCACGTTTGCGAGTGTGCAAATCTCATACTCAGGCTAGGCTTTTGCCTACGAGGGGATGGATTTTATATGCGCTTGGCATCAGAGCATTACTTTGTATGTATGCTATACAATACTACTGGGTTTATTTATAGCGGTTTCTTGTGCCACGTATTTATCGCTTCAGGGCATCTTATAACTTTGATACACGTATTATTTTTGAATGATTTAATTTTGTTACTTTCAGATAATAAGTTTGGCGGTAGCAGCATTTCACTTATACCAGCTTGGTCTGAGTCTCATTGCTAGAGACGAAACCAGTGAGCAGAGATTCGGTAACTTCGAAAAAGTGGAGACAATTTTCGGCACTCAGAAGGAGGATCTAGTCACGTTGATTATATTGATATATTATTTAACGTATGTCATTATTGGATTGCTCATGTTTATCTTCTCGGCAATATTCACGTGCGGCGCTTATAAGGTAATAAACTATTTTTTTTTTTGTATAATTGGTTTAAAAAATCACAGGTCAAAAGAAGTAGTATTAAATTAATATAAACATTTGACGGCCTCTGTGGCGCAGTGCGTGCGCTGTCGCATTATAAAGTTGGAGGTCCTGGGTTTGATTCCCGGCTCTAGTCTGGTCTCTTCTTCGACTGTGGCTAGTTACCACCCTAAGGACAAAAACGTGCCATAAAGCGATTTAGCATTCCGGCACGATGTTGCGTAGAACATTACGAGTGTGGGTTTACCATACCCCTAAAAGGTTAACCTGCTTCCATCCTAGACTGCGTCATCTCTTACCACCAGGTGAGATAGTCGTCAAGTAACCTTATAATGTTATAATAAAATAATAATAAAAAAAACATGTTGTAAACGTGTTACAATAATTTCTGATAAAGGTCTCATAATTTCCTAGTAAGTTAATTTTTAATTTTCGATGTATTTATGCATAGCCCTATTTGTGTTTCAGGTCAACGATTGTGCAATCACAACCTTCTTCATGTACAGTTTCGTCCACATTTTCCTCACTATTGGGCTGATAGTGTGGGAAGCGCTCACTGCAGGTTGGGTTCAACTGGGCCTGATTGTTTTATCTGATGGTTTGTATATACTAGATTGAACTAAGTAGGTGTCAGCATCATCATGATCAACCCATTACCGGCTCACTACAGAGCACGGGTCTCCTCTCAATATGAGAAGGGTTTGTCCACTACGCTGGCCATATGCGGATTGGCAGACTTCACACGCTTTTGAGAACATTATGGAGATCTCTCAGGTGTGCAGGTTTCCTCACGATGTTTTCCTTCACCGTTGAAGCAAGTGATATTTTAATTGTTTTTTAAAAAAGCACATAACACCGAAAAGATTAAACCCATTCTCCTAATCGGTTTTTACGCGACATCATGCTGGACGCTAAGTCGCTTGGCGACACGCCTTGCTGGTAGGGTGGTGACTAGCCACGGCTAAAGCCTCCCACCAGATCAGACTCGAGCTAGGAATCGAACCCAAGACATCCAACTTTATAATGCGACAGCGCGTGCGCTGCGCCACGGAGATCGTCAATAGGATAGATCTAAATTTTTATTTTCTTGTTTACAGTGATCCTGATAGTTTGCCTCTTCAGCGTGAAGTACCTTATGGAGGCAATAAGATCTGGCAACATCTACCATCGACCCGGGGAAGTGCTTTACAAATACTGACAGAATATCGATATTTGTGTACATACCGTTATATTATGATAGTTATGCGCTGTAAGCTCAAGGAACTCGAAAACTTTCCCAGTGACGTGCATATCCTGTAAGCAAAATATGGACAACGGTTATAAATGGTTTGCCCGAAAACTACTAACTTGATTATCTGCGTCAAAAGAAGTACGTCCATGACACAGTGATGAGTATTTTATAAATGAGGTGTCTAGGGTTCGGTCCTTGGCATTAATGAAAGCTTATAATCTCTCTGGAAGCTTCGGCCGTGGCTTGTTCCGGTACGCAGAAACTAATAACTAGTGAACCTGCTAACATTTCAGATTGCAGTAAATAAATTAATTAAAAATCTTATGCTATAAACAGGGAGTGAAAAGAGAAATTTAACAATGATGGATGACAAAACTTTGATTTAAGTCAAGTATTAGTAATTTGCCCTTTTTTTACGTTGGGAGGGTACTTTTAGGTTGTATTTCTACCGACTATACACTCACAGGCGCTTCATTCCAATAAAATGATCTGTGCAAAAGATGTAAAATATATTTTGGTAAATTGTGATTGTTAGTTATTTTATGTGTGTATAATAATATCTATTGTTGGTTTTCTTTTAATTACATCATTAAAAGCATAAACAGCTAAATCTTAATTAATATTTTAAGTTAAGTTTTAATTTATTTAAAATACTTAATATTATTTTTAAAGAATATGCATAAATGATCTTATTTTTATTTTGTTCATTTTATTTGCTCTGAAACCCTCTTTTCTGTAGCGAGAAGCATGTTCTTAGCTGTGGGACGTTAAAATTCTGGACGCTATGAAGATGGCCATTATGCATTCCTTTTACAGTCCAGTTTTATCCGTTAATTGATGGAAATACTTGTTCATATATAATGTCATGAAGTGAGACTTCACATCACCACCGGTCTATTTACGTTCCACAGCTGACAGCACAGGCGCACAGGACTCCTCAAACTCCAGACTTCGTGATTCGTGGTTGAACATGCTAGCCACTGGTTCTACGAGGCAGTTAAATAGCATGAATATTACGAATAAAATACATATATCATCATGATCAACCCATTACTGGCTCACTACAGAGCACGGGTCTCCTCTCAATATGAGAAGGGTTTTGGCCATAGCCACACCACACGCCTTTGAGAACATAATGAAGAACTCTCAGGTGTGCAGGTTTCCTCACGATGTTTTCCTTCACCGTTGAAGCAAGTGATATTTTAATTGTTCAAAAACGCACATAACTCCGAAATGTTAGAGGTGCCTACCCGGATTCGAACCGCCAACCTCTGATTAAGAGGCTGACGCCCTAACCACTAGGCAATCACAGCTTTTACATAACTATATATATGTCATTAAATTAAAAAAAAGTTTGGTCAATAACATATTATACTTTTTTAAAACCTATAGATATTTTTTATTTATCCATATATCAGGATGCTTTAATATAATAATAATGCTTTAATATTTAAAATCCCAGACTGGTGTACTTTTTCTATGATGCATATAGTATGATCAGGTAAGTGAGGGAGACAACAAACAAATGGAGCATCGCTTTATACTTTAATTAATAAAAAAAAAGCAAACAATTACTCTTTTATTTTATCTTTTAATATTCCATTAAAAACACAAACGAAATTGTGGAGGATCTCAAAATTTTAAGGCTAGTTCTTACTATATGTTTACACAATAACGCACGACGCATTCATACAAACCGATCATAGACAAATATATTTAAGAACTGAAATTTTGATGTTATATATTACTTAATATACAACAACAAAAAGGCAAAAGTTAGCATGCAATGAAATAATTATGACTCCCAAGTTTATCGCGTCAAATGTTTCATTTTGGTCTGGTCTTTGAATAGAATATGTTTTATCATCATCATTATCATTAACAACCTGTTACAGGCCAACCTCAGCCATGCAGGTTTCCCAAAGATATTTGTCTGTACCGTTAAAGAAAGTGGTATTTTAATTAAGACGCACATGGCTCTAAAGTGTTAGAGGTACGTGGTGGGTATCGAAATTGTTCCAGAATTGGATAATAAAAGACGTGGGCTTCTATTTTACGAGTATGTCACCTAGCAAATCTTAAACATTCAAGACTACCTCATAGAAGTAATGATTCGAAATGGGGTATATTTACTTTAATAATACATAGTTCTTTGTGGTAGCCTTGTCAAGGTAACGGTGATCAATTAATTCCTAAACAACCTTTATTCCCTAAAATTTCCACAAGGCACCTAGAATACTCAATTGAATTTGGATTTGTTTTAAACGATTATTTCTATAAATAAATTACTTACGCCAATTACACACTCTTACAATCGATATTCTTATATCTAAACTTCATAATCTTACATTAAATATAATTAAATATTATTATGGTATTGATCACAGACATTCACATTTCACACTTCACAAGTATACTTCTAAACAATGCTTATGCTAAAGGAGGGCTTAGATTCTTTGGAGATATTCATCGTAATGCAAGATCTGAGGTTCGTAATAAAGATCCCTTCGTCGACGTCTACCTAACATCATTGGTACTACCATCGCCATTGTAGCGGGTACCATTCCCGCTCCAACGGCCGCCATCACTGTCGAACTATCAGGTGAATTTTGGTTTTTGTTACCAACCAGTTTCTTACGTATCACTTTGTTTCTTACAGGCCTATGCTGGCTCGCAGCAACTTCCATGTCATTCTTCATATCCATATCACGTTTAGATTCCTCGACCGTCTGAAAACTCTTCTCAACTTCCAATAAACCACCATGTGATGTTGTCATGTTTGTACCGGAACGATCATCAGTGGGAAGAACAGTTAAGGAAACCGATTGATGAGATGTTATAGAAGGTACTGCTGAATTTTCTGTAGGAGGCTCAAGAGACCTTTGACGCTTCTTGTTTCTATATCCTTTTGTAGTCGAAAGTAAAACCCAATGTCCATCGCCACGTGGAGGTCGCGATGAACGGTCATCATCCATATCGGAGTAAACAACTTGCGTGGGTCTTCTTACAGGCCGCTTTTGCATCGATGATTGATGAAGGGCTTCATATTCATATGGGAAATTAGACGGCCGGGGATCTGTTACGACGGAATCAGACATTCCATAATAAACTGCATCTTCACTTGCATGCGGGTCATCTTTATCACAGTTCGTCAATGGTTTGTATGGTCGTCGGCTGTCATCGGATGTCCAGGATGACTGGTAACTATGCACCGATTGTTGTTGAGGTTGAGGTTTAGGTTTGTTCTTAGTCCAGGTGGGTTTCGAAGGCAATTCTGGTTCGTACTCCTCAGGAATATGAAGTTTATTATTAATAAACCCAGGGCGAGATAGAGTTGGTCTATTTTGAGGATACATGTAACTGTTGTCTGTGTCTTGGTAAGACGTAAACCGATCATCATTAGAATATTTTGTATCTTCATCATCATTCCAATAACTAGGTTTTTGCTTTTTAACATTAGGTTTCCATTTTGAAATTTTGCTCGTAGACCAAGCCACTGGTTCTAATGTCACCCAACCATCTTTATCATCGAAAGGGTGCTTATGCTGTTTTACTTTAAGACGGTTCCAAGAAGTATACACTTTGTCGTCATCTTCGTCGTCTTGATTTGCGGCAGGTGAGAATCGGTCTGACTTTATTTTATTTCTTTTTAATTTTGCTGCCAAAGCTGCGATAGCTTGTAGACGTTCGTTTGAAAAGTCATTAAAACCTTTAAGTTTGTCCATATTTTCTAACGTGTAATCTTCCAAATCTTCTTGTGGGCCTTCGTTCTCGATGAATCCTTCTTGACAAGAAGGTCCATAACACCGTGGTCTATTTTCTTTCACGTCATGAATTATATCTGTCATGAGGTTTTTAATGTTGGAATCATTATCTAAGGTAGTTTCAGTGATGTCCCACTGTCGCACATTCTCTTTTTTGGGAGTGTTCTCAATTATAGTAATTGGCTCTTTACCGGGAACATCCAACTGATAAGTTTTGAATTTTTCATAACCGTCTTCGTAGCTATTTGCGGTGGTGAAGTGAAGTAAACAAGCGGTTAGTATTAGCACTGTCATTTTCGTTCGTAAGTTTCACTTTCTTTCGTTCGCGTTGAGCGCGCAGTCGAGACGCGCACAGACTGAGCGCCTGCGGCAGTGATCCACCGCTGATATAGTTTTGATAGTTGGTACACAATAACCATCCTCCCTGCTCTCTACTCTTAATGTAATGGCAATTCTAGTTCGGTCACGACGAATGAGCGGCATAATTACGCCGTGATTGTCGCTTGCCAGCGCCTTATCTTAATTTTGTATCGCATCTCTCTCCAAGCCCTGACCTGCGTCACGGTGAAAACGTTTTTCATTTTGTGAATGTTTTCTCCTGGTATACAAATGTAACGCGTGAACATTTTCACAGAGCGAAACTACAAAGAGCTTTGTTTATTCGAAGCGATGCTAATCTGTAATACACTTTAGATCCGATGCTTGATACTTTATTTTTTATTCATATACTGTATCTAATATAATGTCATCGCAAGAACATAAGCATTAGAGGTTCGAAAGTTATAGCTTAAAATATTAATTAGTATTGGAATATATTTCGATAATCACATTATGAAGTATTGTGCAAATTCTGTTATACAAATCATTGATACTGACATTTCACGTGAGGTGTTGTGTTCTTCTTGGTAAAATTACCACTACAAATCTTAATGCATTCCATAGTATATATGTATTGTCTTAAATTTTATGAAGGATATGGATATTTTAGAGGAATTTCTTAACTTGCATCACAAAATAACGTGCAATCAGTGCAATATATCACCAAAGACTATACTTTACTACTATCTATAGAAGCAGATGGTAACAGAATGAAAATAAAAGTTACAATGTAATTAATATTAAATAAAAAATAGCAAATAGGAAATAGCAAAAAGGTTAGTCGACATCACAGGGGACTGAAGAGCTGCCAGCTACCTCAGACAAAGAATTCGAGCTATTCAAAGGGGGATCGCTGCCAGTATCTTCAGAACCTTGCCTAAAGGGACTCCTTTTAATAATATATTTTAGTTGTGATGTTAAATTTTTATTTATTTTTTAAGATTTTTAGTTTTAGGTTGGTCTAAGTTTTATTTTAAGTTACATATGTATTTCTAACAACAAAAAAAAATATATATTTTCTGATATTTTATATGAAAATAACTCCACTTAAAATATTCTTTGCTCATATTATGTATTCTCTTTAACGCAAAGCAATTCGTTAGTGCAATTACCTCTTTCTTCCAAATCGTACCTACAACTTAAAACATCGTATTGAGTGAATTTTCCACGGCGCGGCGCTCTCTCCACTATAAACCGTAAATTAAATCGCCATGTTATTATCCCTATCACTGATCAGCTCGCTCTAATTGTGTACTTTTACCAGCCAATCTCGCTTGATGAGAAACAGACAAGTTTTCAGAATACAAGATCACACGAGAAACCGCTAATCCCTCTTACTAAAATCGCATATTCAAAACTGTATTTCTTTGTTGATATTTTCTTTATATATTTCGATTTGAAAAAAGTTTATAGACGTGCGTGACATAAGCTATTTTATACAAAAAAAAACTCAGTGTTCAACCCAAACCAGCATTATGTATTTAATCTCTGAGAAAGGCTCGTTAGAATTTTGATGATATTAAGATATAAAATACCGTATTATTATATATTAAGGTATAATATAACGTTTTGGTTTTATAAACATATTCTTAAATACCTACTTCTTAAAATCGGAAAGCCTACTTGGGTACAAAAACTGTTTTGATTTGCCCATTCTGAAGGATCTAACAATTTCCACATTATTATAAGATTAATAGCTTATTGAATAGGAGTATACGCAGGCAAAATAGATATCTCTAAAATATTGACCATTGTCATCGGGATTGGCCTGACCTGTTTGTGACAGATTGAATTCAATCAGTTAAAAATGTTATTCACGGTGGGTAATTGAATTAACTTTTGAGATCAATTTCTTTTTTTATTTTCTTACTCCGAATTCGAAGAAGGTCTTAGATGTAAATCACGGTCTAAACTATATCACGATCTCCTATGTAATAAAATTAGAAAATATGTTTAATTTTTAGATATTTCACAGCGTTAAAATTGACTGAAACAAATTATAAATTAAACATAACGTTCTGGTTATGCTAACCGCGATATTTAATGATATAATTAAAGTAAGATCCGGTATTGTTTTACCTACATTTTAACAGTTGTGTGTGCCACACAATCATCTCATATGTGACAGGGAGACACCGTGTCTTATCTTAAAATGAGCTTCAATTAGTCTACAACAACCATAATTGTCATTGGCTTTTCATCGTATCAAGTTTACTTATAGTTTATGGTTTCTTATCTTAATTTGAACTTTCTACGTATTAATATAAAGTAATTCCTTAATTTTATTTATCTTGCCTTTCAAAAGCAGTGGTCTTACTAAAGCGGTAGAATTTGTTAAGCCTTAACTTGACGCGTCAATAATTTACATATATAAAAAAGAATTTTTCATGAAAGAATTTTCTGAAATTTATGACTTTTAAGACCTCCGTGGCTCAGCACGTGCGCTGTCGATTTATAAAGTTGGAGGTCCAACTTTATAAATCGACAAACAACATCGAGTGGTTAGATTCCCTACTCGAGTCTAGTCTGGTGGAAGGGTTCGGCCGTGGCTAGTTACCACCCTACTGACACAGACATGTCGCCAAGCTATTTAGCGTTCCAGCGCGATATCTCTTAGAAACCAATTAGGGGTACGGGTTAACCACATCCCAACTGGTAAGCCCACTACCATCTTAGACTGCATGACTTACCACTAGATGACAGCAACTTTTAATGAAATTTAAAAAAAAAATCGGCAAAATTAGTAGAAATCGCAAATACGTTGGTAAAATTTTTCATAAACGCTAGAAATACAGAAAATCAGTAGCTCTAAGACCAACGTTTAAGAGTTTGAAACCGGATAATAACCGGAAACATAAGTGAACCGTAAACGCGATTCGCATGAGATAAACGCTGAGAGTATGATATTGTTACTTTCCAAGTTACGTGAGATCATGCAAACAGTTTATTTGGAGTAATTTGAAAGCCTTATTTTTTTATACCTTGTTGTAGTACATTATCTGATTGATGGGTGTTGCGTCATCTCGGTGCAATTCGCAAAATCATTTTATTACTACTTTCACGCGACAGTAGAAATAGCTACACGCTACACGATTAGAGAAATTCAAAGCTATATAGGTATCTAACTGTGCACGAGGTAAAAGAATGTTAGATAACAACACAAAACCGACTAAGTTTATACGTATATAAACTAGGATAGGACTAGGATGATTGCAGCGGACCGGATAATTGGAACCTAAAATGGATTTCCGCAATCCGTAACGAATATTTAGGGTATAGGTATTAATAGGTTGCTCTGGGTACAAAAATATTTAAGTATGTTCTAACCTGAAGCTGTGATAGCCGGCGGTTCGAATCCGGGCACGCACCTCGAACTTTTCGGAGTTATGTTCGTTTTCAAAAAAATAAAATATCACTTGCTTCAACGGTGAAGGAAAATATCGTGAGAACACCTGCAAGCCTGAGAGTTCTCCATGATGTTCTCAAAGACGTATGAAGTCTGCCAATCCACTCATAGCAAGCGTGGTAGACTATGGCCAAACTCTTCTCAAATTGAGAGGAGACCTGTGCTCTGTAGTGAGCCGATAATGGGTTGATCATGATGATGATGTTCTAACCTAGGAAAAAAATACAAAATATACCTTTATAGAAAACGAAAAGAGACAAAAAATGGATAATATTTATATAATTTATACAGTAATTCTCTCGTGAGACCTAAGAGAATAAATGAAACTTATGCATGTACAAATGTATGCAAAAATAAGATATTACAACATTAATACAGAAAAACAAAGGGTAAAAAACGGATGGTTTAAGTTTTAAACTCAAATGCGGTCACAAATTGCGACCGAAACAGATTTATGTCCGGGATAATACTAAAACAATTACCAAAACAAATGTTCACACGCGTATTTGTACACATACAATTTTAAATTTGATATGATGTAATAACAATTAGTCAGGGTTATAACTGTTTTTAGAATACTTTTGTAAAAGTTTTGACGCCCTCCGTGACGCAGTACGTGTCGCATTAGAAAGTTGGAGATCCTGGGTTCGATTCCCGGTAATCGTCTGGTCTGGTGAGAGACTTCGACAATGGCTAGTTTCCATCTTACCGACAAAGACGTGTCGCCAAGCGATTTAGCGTTGGCACGATGTCGCGTAGAAGAAAAGGAGTGTGGGTATACCATGCCCCTAACAGGTTAGTTCGCTACCATCCTAGACTGCATCATCGCTTACCAGGTGAGATTACTGTCAAGGGCTAACTTGTAATGGATAAAATAATATAATATCATACAGAAATATAGTTTTATTTATTTGTAGAGAATAGGCTCTGAAACTACTGATTTTGACTAAATTTTCACCATTAGACAGCTTAATTATCTGGAAGTAACGACAGGCAAAAATTTACTTTGATAAAAATTTGAGATCTTTAAGAATAAACTGCAATATTGTAAACCATAGTAAAGTAGTGTATAAAATAAAAATAAATAAAGTATTTTACATTTTTAAGCGTTTTTTGTTATTGCTGTTCTGTAGCCGCTGAAGCAGATTCCGGCTTTACAAGATCGGCGTGCAACTGGCAAGACCCTACATCCGTCACGCCGCGCCGGTGGCATTTCCACCATTTATAATACTCTCTCATTTAACGCTTGACGATTATTTTCTGCTTTCTATTCTATATAATTTGTAATATTCCCAAAAAAATCGATTTTCCAATAATTGAATTTTCTTTCGCTACATTTACTCGTCCTTCAATACAATATTTAAATTTCCCATTTTTCGATGTTAATTTCTCAAACAGCAGTTTTTAGATACGACTTTTATTTTCCACGGCGCAGTGCGTGCGTTGTCGCATTATAAAGTTGGAGGTCCTAGGTTCGATTCCCAGCTCGAGTCTGATAAGAGGCTTCAGCCGTGGCTAGTTACCACCCTACCGACAAAGAAGTGTCGCAAAGCGATTTAGCGTTCCGGCACGATGTTGGGTAGAAACCAATTAGGAGTGTGGTTTAACCATACCCCTAACAGGTTAACCCACTACCATCCTAGACTGCATCATCACTTGCCACCAGGTGAGATAGCCGTCAAGGGCTAACTTGTAGTGTGTATAAAAAATAAAAGATGCTTACTACTAGGCAGTAAAGCGAATGACCTATAACAATAAAAATACCTTTATAACAATTTCATTACATGGTTTTCACGGAAGTGGACCATCATCATGTTACAAAAGCAAGGAAGGCTTCCGCAGCTAGGTATTTCGAGTTACGTTGCGTGCACCAATTTACATGAAGTGCATTTGAGTACGGCAGAGCTAGCATAACAGGATAAAGAAATCTATCTCGTGGACTATATCGACTTTAAATCGACAAAAACAACTGTCTGATTAATTTTTTTTTTCGGACTGACTAGCTGTGCTAACTCTATTGGTTGCGATATGCTGTCGCAACCAATAGAGTTAGCACAGCTACCGGGCTGTTTGGCGAGCTTCGGAAAGAAGCTCTATCAGAAGAAATTTTGAGCCCTTTTTGAGCTCGACATTTTTCTAGAGTAAACAACGTACTCTAGAAAAATGTTTACATAACAGTTCACGTTTGGAGATGTGAGTGCGCCACCAATTGGCAACTATCTAAAGTTATTGACTAGGGGACCTGGTGCTACTCGTACTTACCCTGACGCGCTAAAGAGTACTTAGGGCATTACCATGTGTGTGAAGATGTGTAACGCATCGTTACAATTTCAAAAAGTTAATATGGGTTGGGTACTTCGGTAGCCCAACTATTATTTTGTTTAAGACCGTGTTCCAACTGAGTATTGTAAATGAAGCAGGAAATTTGGTTCTTATTGTAGTGTTGTTAGATGCCACAGTCATAACATTAACGTTTTTTTTAATATTAATCGCAACATATAATATCAATCTAGTTTTGTCTACTTTTTGCTATAATCGTATTACGGCGTAACTGTTTAGAAATAACAGCGCGACATCAAATCTTCTCTTGTTGTTTTCGCTAGCCCTGAGGTCATTCTCTTGATTTCAATTTAGCCGGGAAGTTTTTACGGTAATGTTCTCGGTGCTACAGTAATGACGCATTTTTTCTTTATTCACAATTTCACACAATTCCTTACGATGTTTTCATTGCTTAAAAACGCACATAAATCCGAAAAGTTAGCCGAAAAGGTGCGTGCCCGGAATCGAACCCCCGACCTCTGATTAGGAGGCGGCGTTCTAACCACTAGGCTATCATACCTTCACTAGGCTATCTCGGCTTCGAAGAACACTATAGAGAGTAGTTTACAATAATTAAATAATTCTATTGTTCACAAATCTAATACTACTTATTGCTATTGCGTTGGTTGATTTGAATTGCTTTGAACTTACACCAGTATAATTTCAGAAGTTGTCTTCCCTTAAAAGATTATCTTCGGATCATAATGAAATTTAAGAAGATTAAGCACCTTATTCGTCTAATAGTTATTTTGTTTGCCTACAGATGACGTAATATATAAAAACTGCATTTAATGAGGAAGAATTCCTTAGAATTTTAAACCATCTCTCCGACGGTAGTGACGCAAATTCCAGTTTTATAACTACTAAGCCGTTATCGCAATTAAAAGCCTTACCCCAAATACTGAAAAACCATCTTAATTGCTAAAGCGATCCCTGCGTTTCAATTGAAGTGTTTTGTCGTTCCGTCCGTAAAACCAAGGTCGAAAAACACTCCTTTAACCCGTGCCAATTAATTGACTCTCAGTACTTAGATACATAATGGGTATTCGTATAACTTTACTACGTAACCAATTTACTATGTTTACCCACGAAGCTATATAGGGCTTCTGATTGATACGCAAATGTTTTATAATAATTGAATATTTTGTAACTATGAATTCATTCATCATCATCACACTGGACTATTTATCACTGTTCCAACGCGGCTTGGCTAATTATTATTGTTACATATAAGTTATAATAAGTTTCTAAGTTACTTGAATCCAATGCTGGTACTATGTATGTCTTATCAGAAAAACCCTATTCCATAGTCCCTGTATCTCAGATTACGGAGATGAAGTCATAAAACAGTAAGGAATGTGGAAGCAAGAAAAATGTGTGAAGTACTGTATACTTTATATAAGAAAATTGAGACAAAGCCACAAATGTGTCCCACATGCACTATTCCTAAAAAATTGTTTTTTTTTTTATATACAAAATAAACATGCCCTTGACGGAACTCTCACCTGACGGCAAGTGATGATGCAGTCTAAAATGTTAGTGGGCTAACCTGCTAGGTATACCCATGTATACCTAACTAGGAGTGTGGACTCCTAATTGATTTTTGCGGGACATCGTGCCGGAACGCTAAATCGCTTGGTAGTCTTTGTCCGTAGGATGGTAGCTAGCCACGGCCGTAGCCTCCCACAAGACTCCAGCTGGTAATCGAACCCAGGACCTATTTTAGAATGCGACAGCGCCACGGAGGTCGGCAAATTTCTTTATTGTAGTAGTATTTAGTATAGTATTCGTAGTTCGTATTTTCTGGTTTTTTAGTCACATTTTGAAGAAATTTCGGCAGAACAGTAAAAAATTAGTTGTGTATTGGTGTTCCATATGCGGCCACATTGGCCACTTTATATATTTGTATTGATTCTATACATAATACGAGTATAGGTACTATTACATACATCATCATCATGATCAACCCATTGCCGGCTCACTGGAGAAGCACGGGTCTTTTCTCAATATGAGAAGGGTATGGCCATAGTCTACCACCCTGGCCATGTGCGGATTAGCAGACTTCAAACGCCTTTGAGAACATTATGGAGAACTCTCAGGCGTGCAGGTTTCCTCACGATGTTTTCCTTCACCGTTGAAGCAAGTGATATTTTAATTTTCTATAATAGGTAGATATAATAGGTATTATATAATAGGTAGACTATTACATACATACTTATGCCTAAATATCAAAACTGAAAAAAGAGACATAACTAAGTGCTTTTTTCTCAAATAACAGGGTGAAATAGCATTAGACTTATCAATTTCGTCCAGTTTATAGGTAGTCTTATTCAGTATCATTGCACACATATTTTCTTTAATATCGACGCGTAATATAAAGTTATTCGGTCAAGACTTGGGTTCTGGAAACAAACAGCTTTAGTTTTAAGTTTACGAATGTAGTTAGGTATCACCATCAAATCACTAGTATGTAAATTATTGACGCGTCAAAAGTGCCTTGTAAAGGACTATTTGAATAAAGATTATTTGAAAAGCAGTTCTGAGACTGTTACTATGGACGTTTAAGGAAATCAAACATGCCATCCACTGTACTTTATATTTACACTTTATATATCTTTGCTTCGCTCTCCCCCGACCTAAGCGTTCCTCTCCGAAAGAGGAGACCTAAACATATCCTTCATGACCCTGACGATCAGACGACTACTGACAATATACTCGTACCACCTACCACACAATCATACGCTACACACCGTTTTCGCTGGCGAAGACGAGGTCCCCGCTATCATACGTCATCCGGACGTGGGCTCCATCCACGGCCTCGGAGACGTACGGACCACTCACCGTCCGATCCCCCGTTATCCCAACCGTCGCCTAAGCCGAGGTTCGGCCTCAAAGGAGGCGCCCTTAGGCAGACGTTCCCTTAGTTTCTTCGAGCCCTAGGGCTCAAAATTTCTTCTTTGCGAAGCTCGCCAAACAGCCCGGTTACGCTGTAGCAACCAAAAGGGTTAGTACAGCTAATAGACAGTCCGAAAAAAAATTCGCTTCGCTTCTTACGTTAACATTAAAGGAGGTTTTAATAAACAACAACAAACTTTTTACCGTCCAAACTGTCATAGATTTTGGAAGCTGTTTCTAGTTCAGTTGTTACGTATTCGTCACACTTACCGCACACAATTACGTCACAGTAAAGTTCGAAAGCGTAATGGCGTCAAGTTTTATAATAGCAACAAAGAACTTTCCTCCACTTGCCGAAACGCTTATTAGAGACGAAATCATAGAAATCCTTAGAGCCGCCAAATCTATAAAATTATTCTGAAAAAAAAGGCTATTCTTTATTTGTTTATTATGGCCCAATTTACATTTACAATATGATACAATCTATATATATAAAAGCGAAAGGTCACTTACATACTTACATACTGATTAAACACGAGACCTCAAAAACTATTGTACGTATAAAGCTATAATTTAGCAAGTAGGTAGTTGATAGTTAAGAGATATCAGCTAAGAAAGGATATTTGGAAATTCCACCCCTAAGAGGGTAAAAGGGGAAGTTTGTATGAAATTTCTTTGTTTTTAGAGTTAGAGACACAAAAATTTGCATTAAGATTAATAGTAATAAATTAAAAACATGGACATCAATTTTTTTTAAATATTACCCGTCAAGGGTGGTAAAATAGGGGATGATAGTTTTTGCTTATTTTTTTATTATGAAGTCTACAAGCTTGAAATTTTGAAAATAGGTTTCTTTTATATATTATTATGTAAGTATAAGGTTAGAATTTTTTTTCATCCAAATCTATCCCGAAGGGGATAAAATAGGGGTTGGAAGTTTGTATGAAAGTCCTATGTTTTTTAATTTAGAGATACGAAAATCGGCAATTTGACATTTGCCTGTAGCTTACTTTCTCAAGCAGGGCATTGGCCGCACCTCAATCTCAAGTAAAATCAGCAATTCTACGCAGACGAAGTCGCGGGCAACAGCTAGTACACTATAAAATACGAAACGTAAAAAGAAAAAATAAATTAAACACGTTTGTCTATACTGTATAGATTTTGAAACTTCCTAGCAGTTATCTTTTTATGTTATTTCCCTATTAGGTCTCTTGTGATTAGCATGCACCGATAGTCGAGCCACGGGCTTATAGTTTGTAGACTCGAATCTCGAGGTTCGGAAAAAAGTTGCTACATATTAGAATTTATAAATATCAGTGCCTAGATACCATTAGGTAGTAAATTCATAATTTTTTTTTTTTTTTTTATTCACCACAAGTAAGCCCTTACTGCATCTCACCTGATGGCAAGTGATGATGCAGTCTAAGATGGTAGCGGGCTTACCTGTTAGGGGTATGGTAAACTCATACTCCTAATTGGTTTCTACACGACATCGTGCCGGAACGCTAAATCGCTTGGTGACACGTCTTTGTCGGTAGGGTGGTAACTAGCCACGGCCTAAGCCTCCCACCAGACGAAAAGTTATTCTCCCCTTTGCCTCTTTAAATATGTTAACTTATCGCCAACCATAATAACAGCGATAGGCCAAAACACGGTTTCACTTTTAGACAGCAAATTTTCTCCTTTCACGGTTGTTATTGTTTAAAATGTTTTGTCTTTACATTTTCATCCAAGACAAATGGCCATTATTTACGGTTATAACCGTGGAATAATTTAAAAAGGATAACCTAATAAAAGACTTATAGTGTTAACGATTTAGAGTTATTGATTTATATAGTTAAAGGTGTGATAGAAAGGCATAAAAAATTAAACCTAAAGACGGACTCTCATTTGACTTACCTGTCGTCAGAGCGCATAAGTAGGTACAAAACGCAAGTGGCTTAAGAACTTCCTTCCATCAAGAAAATGTATCTGAATCCTTTCCAATATACAAAATTGTTTAGCTTCTGATAACTTAGGAGTTGTCTCCTTAGTGGAACTATAATTACACTATTTCTAATGCTATGCCGCCTGAAGACTATACCATCTATATATCTATGTTATTTAAACTGCATCGAAAAAATACTGTACGTTGTTTGGCGTTTGAGTACAGGATGTGCAACATTTTTTATTTTATTTATTTTATCCACTAAAAGTTAGCCCTTACTCTAAGATGGTAGCGGGCTAAAAGTGTTAGGGGTATGGTAAACCCATACTCCTAATCGGTTTCTACGCGACATCGTGCCGGAATGAATAATGAATTACATCGTAAATATGAAAAAAATTGTATAAACATGCGACTCCATGGATTTGCAATGGTGACGGTCAAGGTTTCACTTTTTGATACCAAAAGATTTTCTCCTCTCACGGTTGCAACCAACCGGGACTCGCCGGGTGGTGAAATGCAATAATTGCATTGTGCCACGGTGGTTTTACATTGAAAACAACTTGTTTAATACCAAGAAACTTATTAATCGACATCGGAATGCAATGATATCTTACCCGAGAGGAGAGTTGTCATACTACCTGGATTAAATTAAATGGAATAGTTAAATGGGTTCATGGAACGCGAGGTGACATTTTTGGCATTGCATATCTCGCATCACGTGAAAATTTACACCAGTTTAGAAAGTTAGACGGTGTAATACATTGTATTCGAGTGCTTAAAGTAATGTGCGTAAGGAGAAATTGTTTCAAACTATAGTATCGGTAGGTACTTGTTTTTTCATTCATTCTTTAATTACCTACTCCACATGTAACACCCACAGAGTACAGACGCGATTCGTTGACTGTCAACCCGCTATTTCCGGTTGTTTTGCACATAATATTTGCTGATTTTGAGTTTGAATCTCAGTGATATTAATGAAAAAAATAGTATATAAGGGAAACCACCACCACCCGACCTCTAAACCAAGTAGGTAGTTCACCACCCTACCGACAAAACGTGTCGCCTTGACATTTAACGTTCCGGCACGATGTCGTGTAGAAACCAATTAGGAGTGTGCGTTTACCATACTCCGAACAGGTTAGCCCGCTACCATCTCAAACTGCATCTTCACTTACCATCAGGTGAGATTGCCGTCAAGAGCTGAAAAAAAATATCTTAACACATCGCCATCTGTGTGTGGACCGCTAAACCAGACGTATCCTCTATCTAGACACTAATTCCAAACAACACCGCTAACACAACGTAGGATAGATAAAATTCAAAACATAGTCGCCATCTGTGTAAAGCAGCAAACACTACAAGTCCTACAACCTCGTTACATACTTTACCACCGCTAGATGTCACTACAAATGCATCACTAGTGCCATCTATTTTTTAGTTTCAGAAACAGATAAGCAATTCACCGGTTCTATGTTTTTTTTGTTTGACTGGTATTGCATGGAAGCAGAAATTACTTTGCGGAAATCCATTGTACCTACATAAGGATACTTGCTTTAATCTGTGCTAAACATAACGTGTTTGATTGGTTTTGACTTATATTTATTATTAAGAGCAGAATATAATATTTAGGTATAATATTAGATAAGTATATAGAGGTATGTATGATTTATTTTTTTATCCTCCTTATTATTAATTTCATATATTCGTTAGCTTCTTCGGTGATAGCCTAGTGGTTAGGGCGCCAACCTCCTAATCAGCACCTCTAAATACTCGGAGTTATGTGCGTTTAAAAAAAAATTAAAATATCACTTGCTTCAACGGTGAAGGAAAACATCGTGAGGAAACCTGCACGCCTGAGAGCTCTCCATAATGTTCTCAAAGGCGTGTGAAGTCTGCTAATCCGCAAATGGCCAGCGTGGTGGTCTATCGCCGAACCTTTCTCATATTGAGAGGAGACCCGTGCTCAGTAGTGAGCCGGTAATGGGTTGATAATGATGTTAGCTTCTTTCGATCGATTTAGTGATAAGGTTGCCTTTTGCTTTTATGTTTATTTATTTATTTATTTGAATAAGGTTTGCTAGCGATTTATACAAATGACTCAAATTATCTATAGTTAAAATACACGTAAGATGTTTGTTAAATCATTTTAAAGCAAACACTACATGCATAACATAAACCAAGTAAACAGAAAAAAAGGTTTAGATTTTTTTTCTCTTTTTTTCTGTTTTTCCCTTATATGCAACGAAAATGTTCAGTGTTCAAAGAATTAGTCTAGCTATTAAAATGGGAAACGCTACCAGTATGTTCGGACCCTTGCCTTAAGGGACTCCTTTTAATAATATATTTTTGATTAAATAGATAAATAAGATATGAAAAGGAAAACTAGTTAATACTTATATGGTACGTATGCTATAGACTACGCATGTTTTATGTTATTTACCTGATGCTCTGTCTTTACAGTTTACACTATAGAAAGTGTATAGATACCTACGTAATGTTACGCCAACCTTTCTTCTGTAAGCGTCTTTTAACACCATTATTAGTTGCCTGGAAGAGATTGCTATTTAGCGATAAGGCCGCCAAATTGTATACCTGATGTGTGTAATGCTTCTTTATCTGTGTTTTGCATTTCCGTGGTGAGCTATCTAAGTGTTTACATTATATTCAAAGCAGACCACGAGAATAACCTGATCCCTGTACAATACGTGTCCGTATTTCATAGTTTTTGATTACGTATTAACATACGATTTAACATTATTGATTAGTTGTTGAACTAAATCCATTGTATACAATGAATATTTGCTTTAATCTGCTTTAAACATAAAGTGTTTGATTGGTTTTACTTATATTTATTATTAGAAGCTGTGATAGCCTAGAAGCTGTGATAGCCTAGTGGTTAGGGCGTCAGCCTCCTAATCAGAGGTCGGCGGTTCGAATCCGGGCACGCACCTCTAACTTTTCGCAGTTATGTGCGTTTTTATATAATTAAAATATCACATGCTTCAACGGTGAAGGAAAACATCGTGAGCAAACCTGCTCGCCTGAGAGTTCTCCATAATGTTCTCAAAGGCGTGTGAAGTCTGCCAATCCCCACACGGCCAGCGTGGTGGACTATGGCCGAATCCTTCTCATACTGAGAGGAGACCCGTGCTCTGTCGTGAGCCGGTAATGGGTTGATCAGGATTATTAAGAGCAGAATATAATATATAGGTATAATATTAGATAAGTATATAGGTATGTATGATTTATTTTTTTATCCTCCTTACTATTAATATTCGTTAGCTTCTTCGGTGATAGCCTAGTGGTTAGGGCGCCAGCCTCCTAATCAGCACCTCTAAATACTCGGAGTTATGTGCGTTTAAAAAAAAATTAAAATATCACTTGCTTCAACGGTGAAGGAAAACATCGTGAGGAAACCTGCACGCCTGAAAGTTCTCCATATTGTTGTCAAAGGCGTGTGAAGTCTGCCAATCCGCACATGGCCAGCGTGGTGGACTATGGCCATACCCTTCTCACATTGAGAGGAGACCCGTGCTCTGTAGTGAGCCGGTAATAGGTTGATCATGATGATGATGATGAACCACAAAGGGCATTGAACACCTTACGTGTTCAGTACAATAGTGGTTTCAGGATACTATTGGGGTGGCCGCGATTCTGCTCGGCTTCAAGTATGTTCGTCAGGAGCGAACGGATGATTTCTATGCCTCCTAGCAAGGCTGCGGTCGAGCTCAAACGGTATCCTGAATATGTAAGCGGGAAAGGTTGACTCACCGATTCTAAAGCACTTAATGTCGGTGCTTGACCGATGAATCAAATTTTAATTTAATTTAATTTTACTCTGTTTTATTTCATTTGATTGTTTGACTTGATTTAGTTTTACTTGATTTGATTTAATTTGGTTTAATTTAAATTTTAATCGAAGATTAGTAAATGTATAAATACTAATATAGTTTTAAAGCTGTAGGTACTACTAACATAAATGGGCCCTAGTAGCCTCAATAAAGAAATTTATTAATACTATTATCATTATTCCGAAGTTGTGATAGCCGCCAGCCTCTTAATCAGAGGTTGGCGGTTCGAATCCGGGCACGCACCTCAAACTTTTCGGAGTTATGTGCATTTTTAAACAATTAAAATATCACTTGCTTCAACCGTGAAGGAAACCATCGTGAGGAAACCGGCACGCCTTAGAGTTCTCCATAATGTTCTCAAAAGGCGTGTGAAGTCCGCCAATCCGCACATGGCCAGCGTGGTATGGCCAAACCCTTCTCATATTGAGAGGAGACCCGTGCTCTGTAGTGAGCCGGTAATATGTTGTTCATGATGATGATGATTATTCTTATTATAATGCGACTCAAAGGTAACGCGATAAAATGAATTATTTTTGGGAAGCGATGCAATACCATTATGAAAGTCGTGACATAACCCGAACTACATACTTACCAGAGCATCACTAAGCGTTTATTGTTCTCTAATGTTCTTAAGTAGGTATGCTCATCATAAACTATTTCATCAGCGACAGATCAATTGTATCCCCATTTTGACGCAAATGAGGATTTGATTGATAAATTAACTGGGTTAGTTAAGTTTTCTCAATTTGGAGCACGTCTATGTTATTTGTTTATAAAGTTTATGATATTTCCCCTTTCTTTGCAACCTATTTTATAATATACCAGCTTCTGCCCGCGACTACGTCCGCGTGGACTTTATAAATGGGTCTAAAACTTCTCCCGATAACAATTTTTAATCTTCCCATGTCAACTATTTTAGAAGTCGGTATAGAAAATACATGTCCATTTCTATAGAATAGGTAACATGCATACAAAATTACAAAGCTGCCCGCGGCTTAGCGCGTAAACAATTTTCACTTAAGGAATCGGGATAAAAAGTAGCCTATGTTCTTTTCCATGTCAAAGGCTACATGCATGCCGAATTCCATCAAAATCCGTTGAAACGTTTTTGCGTGATTGAATAACAAACATCACTATCACATTTATAATATAAATATTGGTTTACGTATAAGTATAATTTTACTGGTATATTTTTTCCCAATGTGGTCAAACAGTTGTACGCTTGTTGCCTATTAAGTTTCCAATACAGTTAACATTCTCTTAAGCTGGAGAAAATAAATAAAATAGACTAACGTAAAAATAAAGTTATCCACCGACATTATGACCTTGGTAAAGTCGTATACACCCAAATGCCACAGAGTAATTTCGTAAAACTTTAATTCTTAAACTTAAGATACTGCTGGTAGGTTTCCAGCGGGTTAGGTGAGTACAGAGTCCAAAAAAAGGAATGGTGTAAGTCTATGTTACATAAATCTCTGAAGATATATCTCAAGTATTGATAATAATTTTAAAAAAGGTCAGCAATGTGACATTTTTTAAATGTAAGAAATTTCTCTTAGACATTTCTTTATGAAATGTCAAAATTTGCAATCAAATCAAAATGGCTGAACTTTTAAGCAATTCTATTCGTGGCTAGTTTCTCAGTTTACGTGTAATTCGCATCGGTAGGTACTTGCCATAAAGAAAATTGATTGTTGATACGTGAATATCCATAACAATGGAACTTTCCCTGAAAGAAAGCGATATTACTAACTCCTCAATTTCAGTCATCAATTTGTTGGTTCAGTCTACGTGTAGTGGGTATAGCCTCCTACTATACCCGCTATACGTATTTACAAAGTAACGAGAAATGCAGGCAACAGTTTTTTTATAATTACCTAAACTGCTGTGTTTTTTTTATCCACTACAAGTTAGCCTTTGATGGCAATTTCACCTGATGGTAAGTGAACATGCAGTCTAAGATGGCAGCGGGCTAACCTGTTATGGTATGGTAAACTCATACTCCTAATCGGTTTTTACGCGACACCGTGTCGGAACGCTATTTCGCTTGGCGACACGTCTTTGTCGGTAGGGTGGTAACTAACCACGGCAAAAGCCTCCCACCAGACAAAAGTTAAGTGTTTGGCAAGGTAAGGTTGTTTGTTTGGAAGGAAATTAAAATGAAAAAAAAAATGTAATGTAATTTGAGAATTATATCATTATGAATATATATATATATATATATATATATATATATAATACAAACAGCCGCAAACTATAACCTTTCTGACAATTTCTAAACTGCGCAGATCTTTAGCTTATATACATGACTAGCTGGCGCCCGCGACTTCGTCCGCGTGGAATAATTTTTTAAAATTCAGTCAGAATAAGTTGTAAAAATTCCTTTGGGAACTCTCATATGTCACTCTCCAGGTCCTCAACTATACTTTCAAAAATCACGTCGATCTATTGCTCTGTTGCGACGTGATTGAAGGACAAACCAACATACAAACACACTTTAGCATTTATAATATTACTATGATTTTGTCTGGTTAGTAAGGATTGCTTAGTACAAAGTATTTCAAAGCTATACTAATTAGGTATACCTCGAGTGGATGCAAAGAAGTAAAACTTTAGAAGATTTTTATCCAACATGAACCTCGGTAATAACCTCTTTGCGGCGGATATACACAAATTATTTTCTTAGCGATGCCTACGCCTAAGCAGGGCCTAACTTCCAAATTCCTTTTCATTCTTTATGTTTCCACTTTTGCAAAAGAGCTTATACCGACATGTCATTACTACTGAAAAGTAATGCTCTAATTGCCGATTTTTATTTCTCTTATTCCAAAATCGCAGGACTTACATGTAACCTTCCAACCCCTAACCCCTCTAACCTCTTAGGGGTGGATTTTTGTAATATTGTGTATAAAAGTTTTTATTATTTAAAACAAATAACCTAAATGCCAATTTTCATGTCCCTAACTTCGAAAACTTAGCATCCTCATGAAAACGTCCATCCCCCATTTCACCCCCCTTGGAGTAGATTTTCGTAACATTAATTAAACAAATCTTTATTATTTATAATTAACAACTTAGTTGCCAACTTTCATGTCTCTAACTTCAAAATAATAGGATTTTCATACGAACTACCAACCCCCATTTCAACCCCTTAGGGATGGATTTTTGTAATATTGTGTATAAATGTTTGTATAATTTAAAACAAATAACCGAAATGGCAATGTTCATGTCCCTAACTTCGAAAAAATTAGAATCCTCATATAAACTTCCAACCCTCATTTTACCCTCTTTGGGGTAGATTTTCGTAACATTGATTAAACATATCTTTATTATTTATAATTAACAACATAGTTCCCAACTTTCATGTCTCTAACTTCAAAAATATAGGACTTTCATACAAACTTCCAACCCCCATTTCTACCCCTTAGGGGTGGATTTTTGTAATATTGCGTATATAAGTTTTTATTATTTAAAACAAATTACCTAAATGCCAATTTTCATGTCCCTAACTTCGAAAACTTAGAATTCTCATGAAAACTTCCTACCCCCATTTCACCCCCCCTCGGAGTAGATTTTCGCATTATTGATCATACAGATCTTTATTATTTATAATTAACAACTTAGTTGCCAACTTTCATGTCTCTAACTTCAAAAATATAGGACTTTTATACAAACTACCAACCCCCATTTCTACCCCTTAGGGGTCGATTTTTGTAATATTGCGTGTACAGGTTTTTATTATTTAAAACAAATTACTTAAATGCCCATTTTCATGTCCCTAACTTCGAAAACATAGAATCCTCATGAAAACGCCCCACCCCCATTTCACCCCCCTTGGGGTAGATTTTCGTAACATTAATTATACAGATCTTTATCATTTATAATAAAAAACTAAGTTGCCAATTTTCATGTCTCTAACTTCAAAAATATAGGACTTTCATAGAAACTTCCAACCCCCATTTCTACCCCTTAGGGGTAGATTTTCTCAAAACCGTTTCTTAGCTGACCTCTACTTCATAAAAGGAATCTACCTTCCAAATTTAAGGATCGTAGGTTTTGCAGTTCCTGAGATATCGTGATCATCAGTCAGTCAGTCAGTCAGTCAGTCAGTGGTATTTCGCTTTTATATATATAGATAAAAGTATACTGCTGTGCTTTTCTTATTCAGCGTTTTGTATTGAGACAAATTTTGTAGTAAGCAGCATGTCCGAGCAGTTGAACATTAATCATTATTATTTATTATTTATTCTTTATTTGTAACATATAGATAGAAATAAGAAAAACAAGAAGAAACAGCATACAAAAGGCGGCCTTATCGCTTAGTAGTAATCTGAGCCAGGCAACCTTAGGATTAGGAAAACAGAAATTAGAAGAAATTAGGTGGCGTAATATATAATCATCCAAACTATATAAACTAACAATTCACCTAGGAATAGAGAAAAAGAGTAGAGAGGAGTTATAAAAATATTAATCACAGAGCAGACAATACACGACTCAATATAACTAGGTACGATAAATCGTAACTAAATAGAAAGTAGTTAGTAGTTTATTATTATTAAGCCTTTATTGCCAACACATAATTTATACATTTCATCAACATATATAAAATCATCATTAACATTTATATAATTGACCTTAGTATTAAATTCATTATTAACATTATTGAATTACTATTATATTATGTATTAATATCACTATTTAAGTAATTCTTAGTTGGTATTGTATTGTTAGGCGTCGTTATCGGGCGTCTCGTCGGCGTGTCTTTGCGACACGAAGGCCTCCTCCAGCTTTCTCCATTCTGCTCTTGATTCAGTTGTTCTGTGCCATGTTAAACCCGCATACTTTTTTAAGTCATCCGACCAACGTTTTCTTTGTCTTCCTCGTTTTCTTTTTGTTTGATATCTCGGTGTCCATTCTGTTATATCTTTCGTCCATTTATTTCTATTCTCTCTCATCATGTGGCCTACCCACCTCCATTTGAGTTTTCTAGTTTTGACTACTACATCTTCAATTTTGGTAATTTGTCTTAGATCTACAGCTCTTTTTCTATCTCTTTTTGTGTAACCCAGTAGACTCCTCTCCATGGCTCTTTGGCATGTAATCAGTTTTTCGTTTTGTTTTTGTGTATTTGCCCACGTCTGGCACCCATAGGTAAGGATTGGTAATATGCATGTATTGTATACTTTCCTTTTCATTGCAATATTATATTGGTTGCTTTTTAACACTTCCTTGAGGGACCAAAATCTCTTCCAGGCATTGGCTACCCGTCTATCAATCTCTGAATCCATTTGGTTGTTGAAGGCGATAAGTTGGCCTAAGTATACATAGGAATTCACATATTCTATTTCCTCCTCATCTACTGAGATACTTATTTGGGATCTGTTTGTTAATAACTTTGTCTTTGTTTTGTTTATTGTTAATCCCACCTTTTTGCTTCCACATGATAAATCTTGGAGCATGCCTTTAAGGCTTTCCGGGTTATCTGTTATAAGTATTATGTCGTCTGCAAATCTTAAATGATTTAACTGTGTTCCATTTATGTTAATCCCTATGTTGTCCCATTCCATCTTCCTGATTACTTCCTCAAGCACGGATGAAAAAAGTTTTGGTGAGAGTGGGTCTCCCTGTCTCACTCCCCTGTGTATTGGAAAAATTTCCCCCTCTGCTTCTAGTTTGACTCGTGCTTTGCTGTTTGAGTACACATTTTTTATTATTCTTATATATTTATTTTCTATTCCTTGTTTTTTCAGGGCTTCCCAAATGCACTGATGTTCCAGGTAGTCAAATGCTTTGTTATAATCCACAAATGCCATGTATAATGGATAATCGTATTCTTGACATTTTTCAATGAGCTGTTTTACCACATGTATGTGGTCAATTGTTGCAAATCCCGATCGGAACCCCGCCTGTTCTCTCGATTGTTGTTCTTCAAGTTTTTTGGTGATGCGTTTCAATATTATTTTTGAGAACACCTTGTATATGTTGGACATGAGACTTATTGGGCGATAGTTTCCTACTTCTGATCTATCTCCTTTCTTAAAGATGAGTATTATAGTGCTTATTGTCCACTGTGAAGGTATGGATTCTGTATTTAGGATAATATTAAACAAGTTAGTAAGTTTTTTTGTTGTTTCTGGCAATGTAGCTTTCATCATCTCATTGGTTATATGATCAGGTCCAGGAGCTTTATCATTTTTCTGTGTTTCTATGGCATGCTGAACTTCCCTTTCAAGAATCGGAGGGATTTCTTCTGTTTTGTCTTCAAGGTTTATGTTGAATTTTAAGGTGTTTTCGGTAGAGTATAATCTCCGATAATAGTCTGTCGCTATCTTTAAAATTGGCTGTCTTCTTGTTTCTTCCTTGTTGTTTTTGCTTCTCATTTTCGGGACCCATAGCGTTGTTTCTTTTAATTCTCTAAGTGCTTTATTGATACCTCCTGTCTTAGTAATGTGTTTTTGGATACATTTAATTCTTTTATTTGACTTATCTTCTTTTATATTGCGACTTATCTCCTTACTTAGTTCAGTAATTTTTTGTAATGTTGTTTTATTTCTCCTCTTTTTAAGTAGTTCTTTCCGTTTCTGAATGAGATCTATAGTTTCCGAGCTCAGTGTATTTTTGTTTTTTATTGGTTTGTTCTTTCTATAGATATCGTTTATTTCTATGTTGTAAATTTCTTGTGTTTTGTCTATTTCCCCGGTTGTTTTGGTGTTTTGAAACGGCGTATCAGTCATGTAGGTATTTTTAATCTGGTGAAAGTGTTTTCGTTGTTTCTTTTGTTGTTTGTAAAATAGTACTGCTCTGACCATACGATGGTTGCTATTGAAATTGAGATTATTTATTACGCTGACATCTTGAAACAACTTGGGCTGATTACTAGTTATAAAGTCGATTTCGTTGCGGTAAGTTCCATCCGGCGATATCCAAGTCCACTTCTTGGCTTCTCTTTTCTTGAAAACGCTATTTAGTATGGTTAAGTTATTCTCCAAAGCCAAATTTACAATTCTCTTGCCGTTCTTGCTTCTTTTTCCTATGCCATAATTTCCTATTACTGTCTCTTCACCATGCTTTTGTTTACCTATTTTCCCATTGAAGTCTCCCATGACGATAACGTTTTTATGAGCAGTTTCTAGTGTAGTCGTAAGTTGGTCGTAGAAATCGTCTTTTGTTGTTTCGTCTGCTGCTTCTGTTGGCGCGTATATCTGTACTATAGTCCACTTGTTTTTGTAGCCTTGTAGCTGTATATTTAGTAAAGCTATTCTTTCGGATATGCCTTTGAACTCTATGATTTGTTTCTTTAGATGTTTTTTAACCATAAATCCCACTCCATATTGACCCTTGGTTTCACCAATATAGTACAGAATGTAGTCGTCATACTCTTCGATGCAGTTTCCTATTCGTCTTACTTCACTCATACCAAGAATATCCCATTTAATATTACCCAAAGCTATCTCTAATTCGAGAAGTTTATCTGCCGTCCTCAATGAAAGTGTGTTTAGGGTGGCTATGTGTATGTTGTTAGGTTTCTCTTTTTCTTTAGGTATATCATTTCCTTTTTCATTTCCGTTTGCTGAAGGGTAGTGGTCAACTTTCCCCACGGTGACCAACCGGCTTGGGGTGCATTTTTCAGTTGCTGTATGTGTACTTTTGGTATTAATTGGTTTAAGTTGATTTCGAGTACCGGTGGTCGTTACAGGTTTTTTGGAACCTCTGACATTGAAGCGGATCTTCCTCGTTCAACATAATTCGTAGTACCTAGTTTAATTAAAATATTATATATTTATATAATTTAATTTTTTTTTATTATTATTTAATTTACTTTATTTTTTTATTTTATTTAGTTTAAATTTTTTATACTTTTTATGGAACAATTTATTGTATTAAAAACTATAAAAAATTAGGTCGACATCATCATCTTTAAAATAACCGTTTGACCTCCAATGCCAGACCTAGCTCCTTTGTAGGGAGTTCCAGAATCAAAGGTCTTGTCTTCCTCCGATTCGTTTGACGTCGTCTGTCGTCCGTCCACCTTGTTGAGGGTTCCCCCACGCTGTGTTTACTGATGCAGGATAACCATTCTGGTCTCTTACACTAACTTTTCTGGTCATTTACACCAACTTAGGTCATATAATAATATTTAAAATATGTGACTTCGCAGTAACTGTTACGGAACCAGAATCGACATGTCGAGTAAGCGTAATGTTCCGCCAAGTTAATCTTTGTCGCCTTCCGCGGGTTGTTACCGTCGCCGCTTTTACTTTCATCCAACATATTTCTTAACAATACGTATACTAAATAATAAACACGTTATAATATGTTGAGAAATATTAACTAATCGACCTAGGTTCTTCTGATTAAAAATTTACAAAACGAAATATTTCCAAGCCGAGTACCTCATATCACTCGCTTTGGATATGTATAATAAAGATTTTAGAGAAAAAAGATTTTTTTACTAGGAACAATAATATAAGAAGCTTAATCAAATGAAAACGATGATCCTGCGGAAGTATAAACTGTGTTGCAGTAATCATCGCATATATAAAGAAACCTCGTTTCTCTCACGTTTAAATGATAGTCCTTTAACATCAATAAGTGACCAAATCCTTACAAACGACTTTTAACCAGATTTTGACATTCATTGATTGATTTTAACTACAGCCGTTGAAAATTTAGATGTATATATAATATGATCAGTGAACTATTTTGAGTGTTCGAACGCGCTGTGGAACTGTAAACACTAACTAGGAATACGCCGTTAAAATAATCTTTGAAGTCTTGAGCAAGTTGATTTTAATATTATTAGATACACTTCTCTCATGTCTTTTTGTATTCTTTCTTCTCATGTCTTTAGTGTAACCCAACTTATACCTAAATGTTGTGTTTTATAAAAGGCACTACATTTAGTAAGATGTTAGAATTAAGTTCTATTTTTAATGTAATAATGTAAGTGTAGCCGTTAGTAAATCAAATAAATAATGTAAAATAATCTAATACTACTTAAGAATGTTATAAAGTATAAGTTATAGAAGCGTTTAAATAAAGAGATGCGCCACTTGATAGCAACAACAATACCTCCATTACGGGATGTCGCCGTGCGTGCAACAAACAAAAGCGAAGTGAAGAGATAAAATAGCGAAATGCAGTCGGCATCGCCGCAAATCCTCCAGCGACCGCTACCTGTTCCCAGTCGTCTTCCGGCAGCGTCACGAAATGGTCCCATCTTATCTCCTTCTCGCCTTACCGTTGGTGGTGGCCGCCGAGCATTCCGGTGCCTACTCATCGCCCCAATACGCGAAGAAAATGTACCCGAAGAACTACGACTCGAGTGCATTCCTACCCAAAGAGAAGCAAAGTGTCCCGTTCAAGAGTCAGCCAGACATCGATAGATACGACGACTACTCCAACGACACGTCCAGCTACGCGAGATCCTCGTTCCTCGAAACCGCCGGAAGTTTCCTCAGTGGTACCGGAGGTCAAGTCGTGTCGAGCCTGGCTAAGGACTTCATCGCCAGGTCCACTGGGAGTAGCCAGGTTGGTTTTGACTGCATGTCGCAGGTTCGTATCGCACTTTAAATCTAAGATTGCACGAATTCTTCGCGAGCTTAAGGAGATAAGTTTGTATTGCTGTGGACTTTGGAGTGACTCACGGTTGATGACATCATTTGTAATCCGTAAACCAAAAAGTATTTGTTTTTTTTTTATATAGTTTATCTGTTATAGTGTCTGTGTGTTTCAGTGTAGGTATTTTAGTCTCTGTAACGGATGTGCTGCTTTTGAGTTTCTTGAAACAAGTACTTACGAGTGCATGTCACTTTTGGGTTGGTTCATACAGCAATAAAATATGAGGGGGCAATACCATGTTTTTTTTAATTCAAATTCAAATAATCTTTATTCAAATAGTTCTAACTGTACTGTAGTGATAACTACATTCGTAAACTTAAAACTAAAGCTATAAGGGCTCCAAACCCTGGTCTAAGAAGAAGCCCACAACAAACTTAGCCAGGAAAATTTTCTTATTGTTATCACCATCTCACATGCCACTTAAAATTATATTAAGAGCTATGTTATTAGAGCAATTTTTCATACCCATGCTTGTTTATCAAATTCAAATTCAAATTCAAAATAATCTTTATTCAAATAGTCCTTAAAAAGGCACTTTTAACGCGTCAATAATTTACACAGTAGTTATTTCATGGTGATAACTATATTCGTAAACTTAAAACTAAAGCTATGAGGGTTCCAAACGCGCCCCGGTCTAAGAAGAAGCCCACAACAAACTTAGCCGGGGTTTTTCTTTTTTTTCGTTATCACCATCTCACATAATGAACTACTTACTACTTACTACTTACAATAAACTTTGAACTTATTGAGAGACATCCCAGTTTCATTTGGTAATTTGTTATAAAATTGTATATCATAACCATTAAATGAATTTCTAATTTTTTGTAGCCTAGTAGCGTGCAACACAAGTTTATTTTTACTACTGATGATTGTTACAATCGCATTTTTTTATTGAATTTTATTAAATTTTCAAATATGTATAGGCCATGCAATGTCATTATTTTGACATCCTTAAAACTTTTTCTTTCTCTTTTGGAGCCATTTATTCTTGCACGAACAGCCCTCTTCTGCAGCACAAATATAGTGCCACTATCAGGAGCATTAATAAAATACGATATGACATAATACTATGAAAATTGCCGTTTCTAGATTTGTCATATTATGGCGTATCGTTTTTCATCATCGGCAATAAGGGTGCAACGATATAACGCGTTAAGTTTAGAGCAGTTAGGTAGTCGTGAGTACGAAAAAAAAACAGTTAACATTTTAAATTGTGTGTGGAAAACTAATTTGACTGTATAATAATATTACTGCAGGTTCTTAGTTTAAATCTGACGAACCTGGTGATACTGATCGTGCTAAAGGCTCTCATACTGGCCGCCGGCTTCTTATCGTTATTATGTCGTATCGTTTTTTATCATCGGCAATAAGGGTGCAGCGATATAACGCGTTAAGTTTAGAGCAGTTAGGTAGTCGTCAATACAAAAAAAAAAGATAATATTTTAAATTGGAAAACTAATTTGACGGTATAAAATTTTTTACTGCAGGTTCTTAGTTTAAATCTGACGAACTTGGTGATACTGATCGTGCTAAAGGCTCTCATTCTGGCCGCTGGC
Source organism: Lasiommata megera (assembly GCA_928268935.1). Taxonomy (NCBI): domain Eukaryota; kingdom Metazoa; phylum Arthropoda; class Insecta; order Lepidoptera; family Nymphalidae; genus Lasiommata; species Lasiommata megera. Next base: position 5,316,242 of record OV743321.1, read on the forward strand.
TTCTTTGGCGCTGGTGCTTGGAAAGGACACAGTTACGGAAGGAGCTTAGATGGTAAGCTACATCATTTGTCTCTTAGAATTTTTTAGATATTGTGCATTCAAAGATTTTTTGAATTTTTTTATTCCACTATATATTTATTTATTCTTTATTTGTGGTGTACAAATACCTATAAATATAAATAATAAGAAAAACAGAAACATTAAATTAAACATAATTATATTAAGCATTTTATTTTGATTTTGAAAACTTCATTCCACGAACATGGAAACAATACACGATCCAAAAAATTGTCTTTTTGTATTAAATCTGATCCGGACATCTTCAAACGCATTTTTACAACACTTATATTAATTTGTCATTGCTATAAGAACAAAACGGAGAGCAAATATATATAAGTATATATACGCAAGAGATAAGCTCGGAAGCTGTCATCTTCATTATCTTCAAAGAAGATGCAACACTTTGTTAGGTTGGCTGGCCATAATTAGTTCCTGAAGTTAGTTTAGTATAAATTAACCGTATGTGTTAATACCCTCTTTGGTAGGGACTCTATTCAGTAGTAGGTACCTACAAACTCTTAAAAATTTGGTAGCGCGTGAATTATTTCGCTATTTAATACCAATTAACCACACACAATGTGATAATCACTAGGAAATACCACTAACAGCCATCCATAACATCTGCGTCTTTAACACCTTTATCGTTTCTGGTCAAAGTTGTATTACATGTCATAAATATTGTGAGGCTATTTTAACACTAATTGTACTAGAAACTGAGTCCTCTTTTGCATGCACAGATTTCGGGGAATAAATGTTTTCGCATTAGCTTTAAGCTGACCAGGGTCAGTCCCGTTTAATCCAATAGTGCGTGATGCATTTGTCATGTCCGTCCAAATAGTAATCCCATTGCAACGGGATTATCTAGTAGGTCTGCCGACGAGACGCCAAAATGACTAACGGGTTTTATTTAGTAGTATGTAGGTAGTGGTGATTTATCTTTGTGAGACTTTTTTTAAAATACACTTCAAGTTAGCTCTTGACGGCTATCTCACGCGGTTGTTAGTGATGATGCTGTCTAGGATGGTAGCAGGCTAACCTGTTAGGAGTATGGTAAACCCACGCTCCTAATTGTTTTGTACGCGACATCGTGCCGGAACGCTAAATCGCTTGGTGACACATCTTTGTCGGTAGGTTGGTAACTAGCCATGCCAAAGCCCCCCCCCCCCCCAGACCAGACTCGAGCCGGGAATCGAACTCAGGACGTCCAACTTTATAACGCGATAGCGCACGCAACAAACGCGACAAAGACGTGTCGCTAATTAGGAGTTTACCATACCCCTTACAGGTTAGACCGCTACCATCTCCGACCGTATCATCTCTTACCTTCAGGTGAAATGCCGTCAAATGCTAACTTGTTGTATAAAAAAAAAAACTTCCGGCGGGGTATGTGGGACTTCACATGGTCATAGTGGCGACCAGAATCCCCACTAACACCTAGCGATGCTCCTTCCTGTCGCCTGGTGATTTGGTCACGGGACCGCTTACGCACAGGTACGCAAGCTCGATCTATCGTACGCAAAAAGCAGGTTCGATGTCGCGTTTTTGTTAAGATTGTGCAAGCTGTATGACAATTGGCTGTAATTTCCACAGATAACAAAAATGCCAGCTATTTGACGGAAGACGAGATAGTGCTATACCTGAGCTACCTGGCTGGACAGCAAACTCAGGACTACGGCTGTTTGTACAGGATGTCCTGCCAGAAACCTCACCAGGCCGCTCTTTACGCTTCCGGCGCGGAACTTATCTTGCAGGGAACCAAATTGTTTCAAGGGTAAATTATTGTATTCCCGCGCTTTATTTTTTTTTTTAGAAGCGGTCATAGCCTAGTGGTTAGGACGTCAGCCTCCTAATCAGAGGTCGGCGGTTCGATTCGGGCACGCACCTCTAACTTTTCGGAGTTATGTGCGTTTTTAAGAATTAAAATATCACTTGCTTCAACGGTGAAGGAAAACATCGTGAGGAAACCTGCACGCCTGAGAGTTCTCCATAATGTTCTCAAAGGCGTGTGAAGTCTGCCAATCCGCATATGGCCAGCGTGGTGGACTATGACCAAACCCTTCTCATATTGAGAGGAGGCCCGCGCTCTGTAGTGAGCCGGTAATGGGTTGATGAATTGAATTATCTTTTTTAACATAGCCCGTGATGGCAATTGCACCTGGTGTTAAGTGACGATGCAGTCTATGATTGCAGCGGGCTAACCTGTTAGGAATATGGTAATCACATAGTCCTAATTATTTTCTACCGGAACGCTAAATCCTTTTGTCGGTAGGATAGAGCGACTAGCCTCAGCTTCCCACCACACCAGACTCTAGCCGGGAATCTTAAACCGGATTTTCAACTTTACCTACTGGGGACTATAATAATACACGCAATTAAAAAAACAGAACCAATTCCACATTTATTGTTTCCAGTAACAGCAACGAGTTGGAACCGTACGAGGGCATATCCAACGGAATAAGAGAGGCGGCATCGTGGGGCGAGCGGGGCATGCCCTGCCAACGCTTTCAGTGCACGTAGAACACCTTGCAGTCAGGAAAACAGACCTAGAAGACAGACCATGTTTTATCATTATGTCATAAACTACAGTAGTTTGCTTGAAGCGTAAACAAGTGGAGCTATAGAAAGACCGTATGTTTAGACTAATCAACTTCTTGGAAGGTGACGTGATTGCTTAATTACGTCATTTACCTATAATCTCATTGGTCTCTATTTTTATCCGTTCAGATTTGCTGAGTGGACCTTCTGCGTATGCGTTCTTCTAATTGTACAAATCCATATTTTAATGTTTATGAAAATGAAACACACTAATATAGGTATGATTTCATATTTATATATATTATATATGTAATTCTAAAAATGTAATTGATGTTTATATAAGTTTTAAGAGATTTAAGAGTTCATATTCCATTACTCGCAGTATTATGATACTTTTAAGCTATTTAAATTTTTTTCTTATTTGTTTTCTGTTTTATTAATTACCTATTATTCTATATCACGGTATTTTAAAACTGGAGAATTCTAAATTTCTACTGTTGTACTAACTTGCATAATAAGGTTATTATGATAAATATTTCCTTACTCATAATAAACCGTTATTTTGAATAAATTATTATGAATGTAATAATTTTGTAATTTTTCACCCTTTTTACCCTTTTTAATTACCTGGTTTAAGGAGCGTTAAGAATCCTCGGCGTTCTATCATCAGTGCTGTTAATACGGGCAGCTCTGTACTCTAAGTACGATACATAGCCATCACCATCGGTATCATCTGTCCGTAAAGTGCGATCAACTAAAGCTAAAATTGCAAAAATCAATAAATTAATTAAAAAGCTTCAAACATTGAGATTATAGAAAAGCAATATTTTAGTTAATTGATTTTTTTTTTTTTAAGAAAGTTGATTAGTTGTTTCACGTTTTTTTTTTTTAAATCTTTAGTTACAAATACATTTTTTTTTTTGCCCCAGGGTGGACACCCTCTTTCGATAAAAAGAGACCTTTCTTACTCTATTTGTCATCAGAATCCAAACATTTAAATATAAACTTCTTAGTTAAAAAAATACATTATTTTAGTTTTAAACCAAAAGCTTCAAACATTTTTGTTTTCCCGCTGGGAACTGCGTTTGCGCATCTCCTCCGAAAATGACGCAGGCAAAACTGTGCCACTTCCGACGGGGTATGTCTGACAGTGACTCCCTGGTGGCCAGAATACCCACTAAAACCCAGCGATGCTCCTTCGCGTCGCCTGGTGGCTGGGTCACGGGAACACTTGTGCACTCGACCGCAACATAAACATTGTGATGTAGAAAGGCAATTATCTAGTTAAGAAAATTTATCATTTGGTTTTCGTTTGTTTTTTTTTTCTTATTTAAAAATATATTTGTTTGTTTTTAAATTTATATCCATACCAATAAATGCTTCCATGTCTTCTGGTCCCGGTTCAATGGAATTGTCCTCTGGTTCTGAGAATCCATGTTCAATCGTGTGATACACCGCCTAAACAGACAGAAAAATCAAAAGTCAAAACTATATTCATCATCTGAAACTATCTGACCACCTCACTCCTACATCAATTTTTGACGACCTCCGTGGCGAAGCGCGTGCGTTGTTGCATTATAAATTTGGAGGCCCTGGGTTCGATTCCCGGCTTGAGTCTGGTCTGGTGGGAGGCTTCGACCGTGGCTAGTTACCACCCTACCGACACAGACGTGTGATTTAGCGTTCCGGCACAATGTTGTGTAGAAACCAAATAGGAGTATGGGTTTACCATACCCCTAATAGGTTAGCCCGCTAACATCTTAGACCGCATCATCACTTACCATCAGGTGAGATGCCTTAAAGGGCTAACTTGTGGTGTAAATAATCTTCTTAGTTTAAGATAAATTCAGAACTTTATTAGTATAATTTAGTTCTGTTTTATAGCACTTCATCATGATCAACCCATTACCGGCTCACTACAGAGCACGGGTCTCGTCTCAATATGAGAAGGGGTTTGGCCATAGTCCACCAAGCTAGCCATGTGCGGTTTGGCTGACTTCACACGCCTTTGAGAACATTATGGAGAACTCTCAGGCGTGCAGGTTTCCTCACGATGTTTTCCTTCACCGTTGAACCGTTTATAGCACTTACCTTTAACATTTCCAATCCATCTAATTTGGAGTTTTTGTCATAATCGTGAGAAGAAAAGTAATGGAATTCAAGTTCGTCTGGTGTCATTTTAGCGAAAGCTTCCGCTGTTAAAACTATTGAATGTTCTTCTAAATGTCTATAATAAAGAACAATAATAATTATTATTATCAAAAATGGTTGTAACGAACAAAAAGTTACGACATATCTAACGAAGTATTTACGTATTGGGTTCATGTACCCAAAAAAGGTTTATGGTTTGATTAAGATTCTATCTAGGTTTTGCTTCCACCAAATAAATTAAGTTTAAAGATCAATTGTAAAAAGAACCATTTGATTTGAAAGAAACATCTTCATCATCGTCATCATCATCATCACAATAAGAATAACGTAAGAGATGGAATGATATGGGATATTTTATTATAGCCAATAGATACTTAAGTTTAACAAATTTACATATTGTGAGTATATTCATTGGCTGTTTTAAAAATACTAAAAACCCATTTCCTTTAAGATTTTAATATCAAATTTATTATTCTTCCATTACGTGTTAATTTAAAATTCAAAACGTGACTCGAGTTATTTATTCATCATCATCATCATGATCAACCCATTACCGGCTCACTACAGAGCACGGGTCTCCTCTCAATATGAGAAGGGTTTGGCCATAGTCCACCACGCTGGCCATATGCGGATTGGCCGACTTCACACGTCTTTGAGAACATTATGGAGAACTCTCAGGCGTGCGTCTCAGGTTTCCTCACGATTTTTTCCTTCGTCGTTGAAGCAAGTGATATTTTAATTACTTAAAAACGCACATAACTCCGAAAAGTTATAGGTTCGTGCCCGGATTCGAACCGCCGACCTCTGATTAGGCTATCACAGCTAGTTATTTATTAATTTCCTTTATTTTATAAAAATTGTCTTATTTTGGTTCTCGAACCTAACAGTGCTATTTAGTTCTCTGTAAAAATAAAGTAATTATTTCAATTAAACCTCTCTCAAAATATTCATTACCAACCTATCATATCAACTTACTTAGTATCATGCAATAACTTGGCATCGCTAGTTAGAGATTGTGATGAGCTAGGCTTGTAGTGATGGTGCTTATTGACTGCATGGTGACCACGGGGGTGGTGCGGCCCTCGACACGTACAAGTTGACAACCAATTTAGAAGCAGGATGAGGTACGCTGCAATATAAAGAAAAAAGTAATACTTAATCAATAATGTGATAGCACACGCGCTGCGCTACGGAGATCGTCTAGAAAAGTTGTGGACTTGTGGAATAGTTATTACTAAAAAATGCTATCTCTTTTTAGCAAGAGACTTCTTTTAATTTCAAAATGTACTTGTATAGCCAAGTACATTTAAAAAAGTAAAAGTTATAAAAACCTAACTGAGCAGCCAAAAATCGTTTTGAAGTACAGCTATATCTACATAATAAAATTGTATATCGAGAATAAAAATCACTTTTACGAACATACAAAGGTACGTGATGCCACTAACAGAAATCGCTGGAGGGAGATCGTAAGAGCTGCTGTGAAGGCCAAATCATAACAACGACCACTCTGGCAAGAGTGAACGAATAAGAAGAAAGATTAGTACCGCTATCAGATTAGGCACCTATTCTACGAAAAATCATCAGTCAGTGAAGTCGCCTCACTCACCTATTAACAACTCTTAATCATGAAATCACACGATGCTGCTACAAGTTTGTTCCAACCACATAATAGAATAACAAAGTCATAGTAAATACAAAAATAATGAGACCAAACATTTTCTTCATCACAGACCGTTTTTTTACCAAACCGATCAAAACTGAACGCCACGCGTTATCAATTAATTTGACAATTGACAAATAAATAGAGAAAGCTACATTCGAGAATCGTATTCATACCTGTGTAATTTGAGGGGCATTGTATTGCACCAAAGGGTAGGGGGCAGGGAGATGGACAGATGGGCCACCCCCGGGGTCCGCCGGGCATACATCCCGCGGAGACGCAATATTCACACCTCATTTCACAACTACCCTGCCTATTACATTTGTCAGCGCCCAGGAAATTTTAGTAAAATGTTTTATCGGAAAAAAGACGGGAAGACTTGGATTTATTAGGCACGGATTAGATAGAAGGAAACGGATCAAATCCGGATATTATTTCTTAAGGCATCTGGCGATTTGCAATGATTACCTTGAGTTAATTAGTTAACACAGCTAGTCATTGGAAGGAAGTATTTTATAGAGTGAATTAATACTTCTGATTGTAGTCCATGATTGCATTGGGGGGATAAATCTGACGAAGTTCTTTAAATTTTTGTGTTGACACAACTCTAGTTTGTAGACCAAATGTCATAGATCTAATCTATCAAGAGTCCACAACGAAGGTATTTGAATGCAAGCGAAAAAGAAGTGGTCTGCATCCAGGGTCTCGGGGCGAAAAATATTATTTATTTAATAGGAAGCCAACGTAGTATACAATACCTTATTCAAAACAATTAAAATAATAACTTAATAATATTATTGTATATCCCACTTACAGTTTAGCTCAGCATGTATCACTAAAACTACAAATTTACCAAAAATAAAGAAGAAGGCAAACGATGTGTGCCTCCTCCAGCTAGGTGGAGCGGTGACCTCCGGAAAGTGGCAGGCATCGACTGGATGCGAAAGGCTGGGATAAGTGAGCACTGCCTCAAAGAAGCCTATGTCCAGCACTGGATTAATATTGGCTGATGATGATGATGATGATGATGATGATGATAAAAAAGGCCATTAAACAAATTAGTTAAAATTAAAGTGAGAGTGGTAAGTAAATCTAACCTTTTGCTTAAATTATGTTATGGAGTCTGAAAAATATTCAGGTCTGCTTTTTTAAATATATCATTATAGGTTGAGATAAATCTATTTATAGGAGCAAGGGCAGGGGAATTCTACTTAGATTAGTTTTTTACTCTTTGAGGCCTAAAAGTGTACTTGTTTTGAATAAACGATTGTTTGTTAATTGTTTTTGCTTTGTTTTATCTTGGTTTAATGACCCCGTTATTCTCGAGGTTACTATAGATGTAAGACGAAGCCTCATAAGAAAGGACTCAACCTCTGAATAAGTTTCCGAACTTGTCCTATACCCACTGAAGCTGCCAACCATTTTGGATAACAGCTACTTTATATATATAATATATATATGTCATGTTTTTTTTTATAGTTTATAGTATGTAAATAAAATAGTCGTCTAAGTGAAAATAAGGTTGTTATAACATGTTGAGTTAGCCCTTAAATGGGGTATACAATGTCAGTAAAAGATATTATGTTAAAAATTGTGCTATTGTATATAAGTCAGCATTCACATTGTATACAACGTGGGCTTCCTAATAAATAAATAAAAAAATAAATAAAATAAATAAATAAATATAAATACTACAGAAAAAACTAGGCAGCAACATGCTACAAGTAAAGTAGATTATATCTACCATATATTAGTGTAACTTTAGAACTCTTATTTTTCAATTCCACAAACAAAAACAGGTGCTCTAAAAGTACCCTTCCAAAAAAATCTATTACAGTGTACTTTCAATAGATCGAATGCATAATTTATTCGGTCCCCTCTATCAAACTGAACAGTTGTCGCTGGAAAGACGACCCCGGTCTTTAATCGGACCCCACTTTATTATGGGGCACAGTGTATAAAATGAAGCGGTAATGGAGGACAAATTATGCGCTCGCGGTGACAAGTGCGCGCTCCGTATGTCATAGTGTCTATCACAAGCGACGTCAAATTATACACATGGTTGTAAAGAAAGTCGTACATCGTAGTCAGTGGCATAGACTACATACATGCATAAAAGCATTGACTACCACAAATTTTTTGTAACTTATATCGGACAAAGATTTTTCCATCCCATGACATCCATTATGTTATATATAACACATATACACAAAACCATATCTCTACAAGTGTGCAAATCTGCCGATTTACTTAGTTATAGTTATAACTAAGTAATTCACAGTGTGAGAAAATCCTTTTCATCCTTGATGCTATGCCTATGCCTCCATCCTTTCGATACTCGAATTACGTCTATAAATTCGCCTAGAAGGGTGACGGTAGATTGAAAAAAAATGGCAAGCTAAGCTTTTAGTTTCAGAAAACACAAGATTATGTCAAAACCGCTGTCAACAAATTGATATAATATTCACATTTACATTTAGTGACATATTATTTGTATAAGATTTCTATAAAGAATATTATTTCGATATCTATTACTATCATTCGGAAACTAAATCGCCAACAAACTCTATCTAAGAGACACGGACGTTTTCACAGTTGTTCCAACCAAAAACATTCTGAAACCGTTTTATATTAAAGAAACTATGGCAGTAAATAATAATAAGACGAAATATATTTGTTATAAAAAAAGTTACTGTGTGTCACCACAAAAGTAACAGCCCCTAAAGTCGTCCACCAACCCACTGTATTATCACCCGATAACACCCTAATCCTGTACGATTACAATTCACACTTACCACTGGGTCACAAACTCCTTTATTAATTACCGCGCTGCTTTGGTTACGTATTTTTTTTTTATCATGGGTATATCCTCACGGATACCTCTGCGCCACGGGGAGGCACAGAGGTTATGTCAGACTCTTACTGACTAAAACCCCCACGTGTTCGTACTCGCCACTGTATGGTGGAGCCGCGGGAATGCTTTCGCATACCACCGCAACTCCACCAGCGGGTGTCCGCCGCAGCAGACACTCCTCGCCAATTAGAGGTGTGCCGGAACAACAGCACACCAGCCAACTTGAGGACCGTACAGGATTGCTCCTGTGCCTTTGGAGGACTTGTGGGCGAGAGGTGGAAGAGGAAAACTCTCGCACCTGGTCTTCCATCGCCGACGTTACGTACATTATATCATGATGATGACCTCTTTAAGTTAGGAGTACCGAACCATTATTGCTGAAATCTGTAAATTATGAATTCCCACATGTCATAGTAATTTTGTGCAGCCTACTAAACGGTACTACAAGTTTACTTTTACTTCTAATGTTCAACAAGTTTATGTATTACCATATTTTTAATGTTCAGTGCGTTACAGTCCATTTTTTTCTTGAAATTATCAATATTCTTGTGAACAAACATTAAATTTTCATATATATATTGGTTATGCACTGACATTATTTTATATTCTTTAAATTATTCTCCTAATGACTCTCTGGGGTCTAATTTTTATATCGCACGAACATCCCTCTTCTGCAAAACGAATATAGTGTCAATATCAGCAGCATTACCCCATAATAAAATACCATATGACATAATGCTGTGAAAGAAGCTAAAATACACTAGTCTGGTAGTCTTTATATCCATCAAATAACGAATCTTCCCTACCGCGTAAGCAGCAGAGCTAAGTCTGTGCAATAAATTATTTATATGTGGGCCCCATTGAAGTTCAGCGTCTAACGTTATGCTTAGGAATGTAGCCGTATTTACCAGATCTAATTCCTCATTATTAAGTAGTACACTGGTTTTCACCTGTTTAACATTGGGCAACGTGAATTTAATACACTTAGTTTTCTTCCCGTTAAGTGGATTAAGTTTCCCCTTTGGATTGCAAGACTAATTCGTTGTCCGAGGTAGCTGGCAGCTCTTCGGTCTCCTGTGATGGCGACTAACCTTTTTTGCTATTTCCCTAAAAATTACTAATTTTATAATTAATGTAGCACTTACCGTTCGCTATCATTTCTGTCACATAACTTGAATCCACGGTTATTTTGCACTATAAACAATAATTTTACATCGACCTTTGCACCATTGGGGAGCGTTTGTGTTAACATGACACAAGAAATCAATTTTACAGCGCAGGCGCAAACGCTGCAGGCCAAATTATACCTTACCACAAATGCATACAGTGTAATTTCCAATAAAAATGTTTTCATTTTCAGCGCATGACTGAGAGGCCATTTCGGAAGCTTTGATATGTTCCCCCGGCTCACACTAGATGGCGTTAGGGGTTCAAAATTAGACTCCAACTAAAGGGAAGCTCACTATGTCTCGTAAAAAAAAGCTTTTGAAACTTGCTCATAGTTAAAATTTGGGACTGCGCTTCGTGTTTTCCGAATATAAACTTACTTTACTCATTTCATTACTTTTAAGTTTTATCGCTGCTTTAAAAAGTACTCAAGCGGCGCTCTTAAATTATAAAAAGAATAGGTAGCGTAGACATAACTAAATAAATAGATAAAACTGGATATATCCAGTTTTATCTATTTATTTAGTTTAATTTAGATAAAACTGGATTTATCCAGTTTTATCTAAATCTTTAATTTGAATAACGTGTTGGCTTATATACAATAATACTAAGAACGCGTACTTTGTGTTAGTTTTTTACCTACTCCATATATAATTATAATTTACCATTGACTATGTGAGATGGTGATAGCAAAAAAAACCCTGGTTAAGTTTATTGTGGGCTTCTTCTTAGACCTAGGCGCGAATGGAAACCTCCTAAGCTTTAGTTTTATGTTTGTGAGTGTAGCTATCACCATAACCTTATAAATTAGATAATGAAAAATATATTGTATATAAAGGTATATTGCAAAATAAATATACCTTAAACATTTTATTTGTTGGTATTTGAGTTAAGCTTACCTAAGCTACATCGATGGTAATGCGGACGTTCAATGAAATTACGGTATTAGACAGACATCTTTCATTTTCAGATTTTCATCCATAGGTTTTTAGTTTTATTAGTAATGTTGTTTTAACAACATTACTAAATTAAATTATACTGAATTAAATTGTATTTAACAATAATAGTTTAAAGTAAAAACTAAAATACACGCTTATGTAGATAACCGAACTAAAAATTTGATTATTGAAATTATTCTCATCGTTGACATCGATTCTTGATATTGGCTAAGTTTTTTAATTAATCTGACGATTTGAAATTACGAAAAATTATTTTACCCCAAGCGGTGATAGCCTAGTGGTTAGGGCGTCAGCCTTCTAATCAGAAGCCGGCGGTTCGATTCCGGGCACGCACCTCTAACTTTTCGGAGTTACGTGCGTTTTAAAAAATTAAAATATCAACTATATATGCTTCAACGGTGAAGGAAAATATCGTGAGGAAACCTGCACGCCTAAGAGCTCTCCATAATGTTCTCAAAGTCATGTGAACTCTGCCAATCCGCACATGGACCAGCGTGGTGGACTATGGCCAAATCCTTCTCATATATTGAGAGGAGACCCGTGCTCTGTAGTGAGCCGGTAATGGGTTGATCATGATGATGATGATTTTAACCACCGTCAAACATTATTATATTAACCCATTACACACATACATATAAATACCAAACTAGTCGTGTTAAAGAGTTAGTGTCATAAAAATAGCAGTATAAATTTATATATCTATCCGTATACCTACCTACATACTATAGAGAGTCATCAGCATTATTGTAATTCTTGGGGTTCTCGACGTATGGTCTTTGACTTATGATGAAAATATACAAAATCAAAGAAATCATGACAAATAAACCATAGAAATATAATAACACATCGAATTTCGATAAAAAAATACGCATTGTAAAATTTCGTTTAATTGTCTTTCAGTGTAGACAATATTTTTTAATCGCTGAACAAAATTTTGTCTCACTAAACTCCGCTGAAAACAACTGAAAAATCTGATTAAGTTCACGTTAATAACCTTCTAAATTTTGGTGTGCGTCTCATTTTCTCTTTAACTCTACGCTGAAATAGATCTTTATTCCTTTAAAGATAGAAACAGAATTTTCGGGCACAACAAGACTTTCTTAAACGTAATAACGTCCTAATTCCAAATTCCCATCAATGTGAATCGGACTTAATATTAAGAGCGGGAAGGTCTGATTTTGTTTGTCGTAAAAGATGAATGGAGTCGTTTTATTATAAAAATATTTATGTTTATAGCGATCTGTTGTGGGGAAGTTAAAAAGAGACGGGCGTATGTAAGCGTATGAAGTATCGCATGATCAATACATCGGGGGCTGCGTCGTCGGCAAAGAGGAGGCTTCGGCGCTCGTAATGTTCGTTTTCTTACATTTGCATGCTAATTGCCGTCACCGCTCAGTACACTCCTTTTGTCCGTGTGTGACATAATTGCAGGATTAGCGTCGTATTTTTTTACAGAAGACCGACTCTAGTGGTGTCGTTTTCCCCGTTGCATTTCCAAGGTTTTTTTGTCCATGTCTAAAACTTTGTGACCATTCTTTTATTTACGAGTATGCTAGTTACTACGAGTTGAATAATTGCTCCATTTCTAGATCGCAGTCGAATATTAAACTTAATCAAGAATTTTTACTCGTATTTACCGACTTCGTCCAAATGGATCAGTTATCCCAGTATGTCAAGTACCTAGCCAATTATACGCACCCGTTGTTTTTATTTTATAGAGATGGTTAACTGTGTAGAAATAAAATACTTCAATACCATTTCTCCGTGAAAGTGGTAATAAAAGATAAACCCTTTTGCAATAATAAATTCACTATTACATTATTAATAATACAAAAATAGTATGCTACTTTTGCATTTTACTTTATCTCATTACTAGATCAGATCCCTCATTACTTAAGTATTGATGGAATGATGATGGATTAAAATATAAAATTTACTCCTGACACTTTACTTTTTACCTCCGTGGCGCAGTGCGTGCGCTGTAGCATTATAAAGTTTGAGGTCCTGGGTTCGATTCCCGGCTCGAGTCTGGTCTGGTGGGAGGCTTCGGCCGTGGCTAGTTACCACCCTACCGACAAAGACGTGTCGCTAAGCGATTTAAACCAATTAGGAGCATGGGAGCCATACTCTTAACAGGTTAGCCCGCTAACATCCTAGACAGCATCATCACCATCCGGTGAGAAAGCCGTCAAGAGCTAACTTGTAGTGTAAAAAAAATTGGTAAGTAGGTACAGTAGGCACGTTTTTAAAGTTATTTTTTATAAAGCAGGAATAACTTTTATCTTTTATAAATATAAAAATGTAAAAATTCGTCTGTTGGTCTGTCCTTTAGTAAAACAACAACAGAGCAATGGATTCACGTGATATTTGCGCATGTGACAAGCCAAGTGACATAGGCTACTTTTATCCTAGAGAGCATTTCTGGGATACAGCTAAGGTATTTAGGGCATGGTGAATAGGGATACAGTACTTGCGAAGCCTTACCTCAAGAAGATAAACAAACATAGGTAGGAGCTCAAAATACAGATTGCTTAAAACATGGTGACATTTAGAAATTGCAGCGTTCAACCGGCGTTCAAGTTGGCTCAAGCCATCAAGATGCAGTCTTTTTTTTTTATATTCCACAAGTCAGCCTTTGACGGCATCTCACCTGATGGTAAGTGATGATACGGTCTTAGATGGTAGCGGGCTAACCTGTTAGGGGTATGCTAAACCCATACTCCTAATTGGTTTCTACATGACATCGTGCCGGAACACTAAATCGCTTGGCGACACGTCTTTGTCGGTAGGGTGGTAACTAGCCACGGCCGAAGCCTCCCACCAGACAAATTGCTTGCGATTGATTAACCGCAGGACTCAAATTTAAATGTTGACGTGATTTAGTCGGATGCTGCACGCCACAGCATGGTCTTCCCTTAAATCGCTGGCACAAATGAAAGACAAAACCAAGAAATAATTTGAACTTTTCCAGCCGTAATCATTGCAGTCATTATGTTTCACCATTGGTGAAGAAAGATAACTGAAGAGTATTCAGAAAATTTAGATTCACATGTTTCTCTTTCCAACTTCTATATGTATATTAGTTAGTAGCTTAACAAATATTAATTAGATTTTTAAAACGAACTTATTCTATCTTGATACTAGGATTTTAATATTTTTCACGTTGCATTTCTACAAACTAATTTTTAACTAATCTTGATAATATAAGGAAATTAGTATTATTCTCCCGGATGGATAGAGAGCATCTTTATTTCTTAATTTATTTTTATTTATTTGGGACAGTAAACAATTGTATATTAAATACTAGTACAAAGATAAACTAACACATAATAACTATAAATAAATACACAATTAACAACACTATCCACGACTTAATTGAAAATGACAATAACAAGGGCGTGACCCTGTGAAATATTTAAGGAAAAGATTGACAAAATAATAGGAAAATAATAGGAAAAGTAAAATTAAAATTAAAACAAGTGAAAGAAGAAAAAAAATTAAAAACGATCGTAACAAAATAAGTTCTTCTTTCTTTTTATATTAGTATGTATATATTATAGAAACGATTTATTTATAATATTTTAATAGTATGTTATTATTAGTATGTATATATGTATAAGTGTTGCGATTTCCCGTCTTTTATTTCTGTCAGCTTCTTACAATAAGGTGGCCTGGAAGAGATCGATTTAAGTGATAAGGTCGCCTTTTGCTTTTATATTATGTATTTCTTTTTGTTCTCTTTTTCCTCTCTTTTGTATGCAATAAAATTGTATAAATAAATAAATAAGTTCAATAACACACAAAATTACTAGCTTGTCATTACTAAAATAAGCAAATCTTAAGCAGTAGTTCCGATTATGTCGCGGGATAGTAATAGTATTTTTATGAGGTATCGTCATCATCATTTTCAACCGATTGACGTCCATAAGTCTGGACATAAGTCTTTTGTAAGGAGTTCCAATGTCCACGGTCTTGGGCCGCTTGTATCCCTGCGACTCGTCTGATGTTGTCTGTCCACCTAGTTGAGGGTCGACCAACGCTACGTTTACCGGTTCGGGGTCACCATTCCAGCACCTTGGGTATAAATGGACTTAATCTATAAATTAAAAACTCTAGTGAATTAAAATCGTTGCTTATATTATTTATGTAAATATATATGTATTTTTGTTACGCTTTCACGCAAAAACTACTCAACCGATCGTCATGAAACTTTGTACACATATTCTTGGAGGTATTAGAAGTAACATAGGATACTTATTAAAAAAAAATTGAAACATAAAAATGGTTTCTTATACAAACAATAGTTATCGTATCGATTCATTTCTATTGTAATTAATGATCTCTGATACCTAAGGCTAATAGGATAACGCCTATTAATGGCTTCAATGCGAGCGAAACCGCGGGTAAAAGCTAGTAGCTAATAAAGAGAAGTAAAGTTATGGATTTCCAACATCACCTGTATCATTTCCCATGAAACTTCACACTTCCAAGTTTTAATAATTTTAATTTGTTTTATGTTAGAATAACTGAAGAAAAATAACTTAGAGCCAATTAATCTTTTTAATATGTGAATAATTAAATAATTAAACTAGTAATTAAAAATACTTACGATACTTATATATTATAGTGATTATATGGTATGTTTGTTATAATATTTATATTTATTATTCGTTAAAATTGCAGTCATTTCGTTTTTATTTCGACGATATATGCATATGTTTGGGCTTTTGGCACAGAATATCGTTTCCACAATATAAATGTAAGCAAGAAACAATAAATATTCGGTTTGCTGGCACGAGCCGAGATTTGCCGCGCGAGGTGGGAGGGTGGTTGCTAGGCAACGCTCCCCAGCCTCCCTCCCTCCCGGATCACTTTTAAACTTTCATGTCGGGAAGTTTTTAAGGTTTGCTTGCGGCTTTGAAACTCGTCTCTTTTTGTTTATAGCTACCTTATGATGAGAAATATGAGTTGGATGTCACAATAAATCATCCTATTTTGTGATCACCAAAATATATTTCAACACAAATTGAAATAATTCAAATTCAAAAACATAGGTATCACATTTATTATCAAATCAAACACGGAAAGCAATAATTGCTTTGTTAACATATTGAGAATACTATCACCATCACCGAGAATGGGTTGGTCATGATGATGACATCATGACCAATCCAATCTCGGCTCACTACAGAGCATGGGCCTCCTCTCAATATGAGAAGGGTTTGGCCATAATTCACCACGCTGGCCGTGTGCGGATTGGCAGACTTCACACGCCTTTAAGAACCTTATTTAGAACTCTCAGGCATGCAGGTTTTCTCACGATGTTTTCCTACACCGTTGAAGCAAGTGATACTTTAATTGTTTAAAAAGGCACATTACAGAGAAGTTATAGGTGCGTGCCCGGGCTCGAAACTCCGACCTCTGATTTGGACGTTGGACGGCTGACGTCTTAACCACTATGCTACCACAGCTTTAGAGAATACTATACGTAAAATAATTTACTAATGTTACTCGCGACTTTGTTCGCGTAGAATTTTTAACGTGGTTGATGCAAAATGACGGCTTGATCAATAAATCTATTCTACGGTAACTGTACAATAAATACGGTCAATGTATTTGTCTATGTTTATTGCGACTGTCAATTAATGTTTAGACTGTAACATTTTCAACATAAATAAATATAAATTAAAAAAACATTCAAAAGTAATACCAGTGAATACCATATGTATAATGTTACCTAATGACTAAAGCTTTTTTTTCTCCAACTCATTATCCTTTTAAGCTTCGTGTCTTTTGTGTCATATTTCATACACAAGTAAGTGGCTTGGTGAATTACCTGACACTTTCCGAGATTAAATGAGCGGTAAAAATGTTTTCGCCTTTTTTCACATATTGCGAGCACTTTATGGCAACACTTATGTGGGTACTTTAGAGATTTTGTGATGTGTAACAATTCGTTACATTTCATTTTTTGCTACACACCAAAACAAAAATACTATGAAGCTATGATAGCCTAGTGGTTAGGACATCAGCCTCCTAATCAGAGGTCGGGGGTTCGAACCCGGGCACGCACCTATAACTTTTCGGAGTTATGTGCGTTTTTAAGCAATTAAAATATCACTTGCTTCAACGGTGAAGGAAAACATCGTGAGGAAACCTTCACGCCTGAGAGTTCTCTATAATGTTCTCAAAGGCGTGTGAAGTCTGCCAAACCGCACATGGCCAGCGTGGTGGACTATGGCCAAACTCTTCTCATATTGAGATGAGACCCGTGTTCTGTAGTGAGCCGAGAATGGGTTGATCAAAATATTATGGTTTTATGTAATTTTTTTTGCATAAAACCACTTTCATTCATTAGTTGGCATCAGGCGTTCACATTTCCTATTGTTAGCAACGGATAGAAATAATCATTATGTCATCGACCGAGATATTTTTTTAATGAACTTGTTCTTTCGAAACCTTGCAATGAAACAACCTTCTTAAAAAAAAAGTTTGCGGTTTCGATTTAATCGAATTTTTGAAGTAAAATCTATGAAATGGTTTATATTTCTTGAAGATAATCTATTGTATTACAAGATTAAAAATAGACTAATAAAAGCCGAAGCTATGAGTGTACTAAATTTATTATAATCTAAATCAGTTCAATAGTTTTTGTGTAATTCGTGAACAGATAGATAAAAAAGGCAATAATTAAATAAATTTCTCTTATATCGATACTATATTAAAACTTTCATCCCCAATTATATATCCCTAAGAGATGAGTAGTGTAGTAATTCTAAAATACGTCTTCCTTAATTTGTAACTGAAAGTCTGATTTCTAATTTTTATGTAAATCAATGTGTACATACATAAATCATTATTAATGAAGGATTTTCATAGAAACTATGATCCGCTATTAAACCCCTTTCGGTAAGTTAGGTTTAGGTTTGACTAAGGGAGAAACTTCTGTGCCGAAGTTCAGTTATCCAAGTCTAAGGGCTACATATATAGGCTAGGCATTAATGAGATAGTCACTGTGTTAGATTTTTTTTATATATATTAAGATATAACGTTTTGAGAGTAATGTGTGATTGTAATGGAGAGAAAAATATACAATTTCATAGGAATGTCTCCAGTTTTCTTCATCATGATGGAAAAGAAAATGAATTTTACACAGTATTAAAGAATTTTTTATTGGAGAAGTGTTATTACACTGTAAACGATTTTTTAAACGATGCAAGTAAAAATAAATGAAATCGGTCTCTTTACTACGGTCGAATCCAGACCAAGTTGCAACACCCAAACTGGGTATGTGTACACAATATGCTACGAAATAAATAAATAAATAAATAAATGATGACATTTTATGTTATAAAGTAGGTACATATTATTATTGTAGATAACTCTGTGCCAAATTAAACAGTTCCATACCAAATACGCTTGAGACTGTAAATTGCTAATACGAGGTCACCGTTTATCTACTAGAAACCTGTCAGCGCGAAAGAGACGAAAATCGTGTGCAAATCTCTTAAAAGCCGACCCTTTTTCATTGCCACGAAACGTTTGAGAGGTAATCTTATAATTATTCCCTTTCCAACCATTTTCCACGATTAAATATTTATATCAGGACCCCGATTTGTTAGGCAGGTTAATTGGGAGACGCAATTAATAATCTGTACGTTCAGTAAAACGACATTAACAAAATGTCGGTTGCCAGTCGTCAAAAAAAATATTATGGCCCAGTTTTTTTTTATTGTTACATATACAATGGTACACTCAAATGTTTTATACAACTAGCTATTATGCTAATTGTGGTTTTGTTTTGTTATTTCGAAGTGGGCTGTGACGTTATAGTCGCAGAGTTTAAGCGTTGATTGTTTGTTAAAAATATTTTGACAGGAAAATTAATGGTTGCCCGACTGTCAAAATTGCCACCTAATTAGGCGCGCGCGCCAGTAACCGCCCCCTTTAGGTTTGAAATTAGAACGGTGAACTTTTTTATTGTCGCCACGTGGCAACAGATTATGTACAAAACCCCTTAATTTCACTTTTTAAACATATTAACTTTGCTGCTTTTAACATTTAGCCTTTGGGAAAAAGTTTTCTTAGTTCCGTATCACCGTCAGTCTGTATACTTCCTACTACTTTCAGGAGTCATCATGGTCAACCCATTCTTGGCTCACTACAGAGCACGGATCTCCTCTCAATGTGTGAAAGGTTTGGCCATAGTCCACCACGCTGACCATGTGCGGATTGGCAGATTTCACACGCCTTTGAGAATATTATAGAGAACTCTCAGGCGTGCAGGTTTCCTCACGATGTTTTCCTTCACCGTTGAAGCAAGTGATATTTTAATAAGCTTAAAAACGCACATAACTACGAAAAGTTATACGTGCGTGCCCGGGTTCGAACACCCGACCTCTGATTAAGAGACTGACGTCCTAACCACTAAGCTATCACAGCTTTCAGGAGTAACTAGTCTATACTTTGGATATACCATCTTTCAAATACTAAAGAAAATATCAAAAAGTTACAATAATACAAGTATCCGCCTACTTTATACTCTATACTATCTATACTTTAAATGGTGTACCCTAATGATTTTGGATGATCTTATCAAATTTTGTATTAAAGTTCCGCATTTGCTGTAATGTATGAACTTTACCCTATGTGGTCTTGTTAAACCCTTGGAGTGGAATTAAAAATATTTAAAAATTCCTCCTTATAGTATTTTGTACGCACCAGTACACCGGCGACGTCAAACAACCTCACGATTGTCCTAAAATCTCACTAATTACAAACAAAACTCTGGTTAGTTAACTATATTTAACACAGTTTTATATTATACTACTGAAGCGGTGATAGCCCAGTGGGTAGGGCGTCAGCCTCCTAATCAGAGGTCGGCGGTTCGAATCCGGGCACGCACCTCTAACTTTTCGGAGTTATGTGCGTTTAAAAAAAATTATAATATCACTTGCTTCAACGGTAAAGGAAAACATCGTGAGGAAACCTACACGCTTGAGAGTTCTCCATAATGTTCTCAAAAGCGTGTGAAGTCTGCCAATCCGCAAATGGCCAGCGTGGTGGACTACGGCCAAACCCTTCTCATATTGAGAGGAGACCGGTGCTCTGTGGAGAGCCGGTAATGGGTTGATCATGATGATGATGATATTATACTAGCTTAACCCAGCTACGCTTCCCTGTAGCGCAGCCTGATATCCAAAGCGTTATGCAATTAACATATATGAAACGCATTGTTTAAAATTCAAATCAATATCGACTTCTTTTCGACTATTTTGAACTATAACTAAGCTGACATTATATATGTCTGATATCTATTAATTCATAATTGTTACCATCCTCAGCCCATTAATGCCCTCTTGTAAGGCCAAACTGTTCGAGAGAAAAGGACTCCGAACTTTTCTGAAAAGTCATAGGCCTTTTCTCTCGCATTTTAATTGGGATTTATGCGCGTTCTTTTCTCCCCTATAAGTCAGCCCCTGACGGCAATCTCACCTGATGGTAAGTGATGATACAGCCTAGGATAGCGGGCTAAACTGTAAGGGGTATGTTAAACCTACACTCCTAATTGGTTTGTACGCGACATCGTGCCGGAACGCTACATCAGTTGGACACACGTATGTGTTAACTCGCCACGGCCGAAGCCTTCCACCAGACCAGACTCGAGCCGAGAATCGATATAGCACCCAGAACCTCCAACTTTACAATGCTACTGCGCACGCACTGTGCCACGGAGGTCGTCAAAATCGGTCGTCTTATACCATACGAGGATTTAAAAACCCCTAATCTAGGTGGACGAAGTCGCGGGCATCGACTAGTAAATAAATAAATCTTAGATAATCCTTTTAGTGCGTCGGCAATGGATTGTTAATGATGATATATAAAACTAGCTGACCTGGCAAACGTTGTTTTGCCATATAAATTATTATTTCTAGGTAACTTCTAGTGTAAACAAAAAATAACTGACTTATTGTAAGTGTGTAAGGATGTGGTATATGCGTGAAATAGGCATGGAGCGCTGTGAACGATGAAAAAACCCAAACATCTTACGGAACCCCATTTTTTTCCAAAATAAAATTTACCCTATGTTACTCGCGGATAATGTAGCTTTCGAATGGTGAAAGAGTTTTTAAAAACGGTCCAGTAGTTTTTGAGCCTATTCATTACAACCAAAAAAAACAAAGGTTTCCTCTTTATAATATTAGTGTAGATAAATAATCTTTACTTTGGTTAATCTTTTCGCGCGCGCCTGTACCCGGGCCGGCTACGACGCGACGTCAAACAAACTCGCGGTAGTCTTAAAAGCTCGCCAATTAGGGGCTAAAAGCACCTTCGGGTCTCGCGGATGCGGTTTCTGTTCCTTCATCAATTTTGTACGATACACTCACTTCACTTTGGAACTTTTCCTGTATAGATAAATCTGGGAAACCGTGTGGTGGTTTACATTTATTTATGATCTTTGTTGTCGGGTGTTGTTTTAGTACGATTTAAGAACTTAAATAAACACCAGATTAAGGGTAGCGATTTGCATGGATACGAGTTTTGCCATAATGTTCTCAAAGGCGAGACATCATGATCAGCCCATTCTCGGCTCACTACAGAGCGCGGGTCTTCTTTCAATATGAGAAGGGTTTGGCTGCAGTCCACCTCGCTGGCCATGTGCATTGGCAGACTTTACACGTCTTTAAAAACTTTATGGAGAACTCTCAGGCGTGCCGGTTGCCTCACGATGTTTTCCCGTTCACGATGATTTTAATTGCTTAAAAACGCACAGAACTCCGAAAAGTTATAGGTACGTGGCCCGGGTTCGAACCCCCGACTTCTGATTAGGAAGCTGACGTCCTAACCACTAGGCTATCACAGCTTCAAAGGCGTGTGAAATCTAACAATTCGTACTTGGCCGTAGCGTAGTTTACTACGGCAATTCCCTTTCATTAAGTGCCAATAATGGGTTGATAATGATTATTTAGGTTTACCAACAACCTTATGTCTTACCTTTTTATATATTCTAGAAGCTAGAGCCCTTGACAGAAATCAAATTCAAAATTCAAATACAAATAATCTTTATTCAAATAGTCCTTTAAAAGGCACTTTTGTCTCGTCAATAATTTACATAGTAGTGATTTGATGGTAATAACATTCGTAAAAACTAAAGCTACGAAGGTTACAAACGCGCTCCGGTCTAAGAAGAAGCCCACAACAAACTTAGAAAGGTAAATTTTTTTTTTTGTAATCTCACATGCCACTTAAAATTATATTAAGAGCTATCTCACTCGATAGTAAGTGATGATGCAGTCTAAGATGGAAGCAAACCCATACATCTTATTGGTTTCATGACATCGTGCTTATTTCTCAGAATAACTGAAATAAGTCTAGTAAATAGCAACAGAACGTGTTAGTTTTAAAAAAATACCAAAACGACCTACTGAAAACCACTAAACCACCAGAAAAAAAAAACATTGGTTAAAAAACTCCGGACTTCAACAAATAAATATAAGTTAGGAAGGAGAAAAGCTTGTATTGAATATTTTCTACATCTTTTCAAGTCGTTAATAAGTTAAACATACGAATTACTATACCTATATTTTGCAGCACTATTTTATTACCAAGGAATTTGTCGACTCGACTATATACGGTATCTATTTTTGCTGTTCAGTTGCTCGTATTTAATTAGTTAGTTAGTTCAATATTTAGTTTGTGACTGCATTATGTAGCATATTATATCAATCAAACAATCGGTAAATACCTAATAATTTATTGGAGACCATAATTGTCGATAATTTTGTTAGTAATTTTATTAACTTATTTATCCATGTTTGTAAAAAAATTGTGTAAGTACAATTATACTTAATCTATGTTAGTTCTTAATGTACCTTACAACTTGAAAAACCTTAGATAGCCGCTGAACATTCGCTCACAAGAATGAGAAGTGTAAAATTCCATACAAATATACGTCACATGGACGTCCATCGTTTGACACCAAGATGCACGAAATATTTAATTAATTAATTTATCATTAATATATTATATATACTTTTTAATTAATTAAGAACTACTTAATTTTTTTTAATTAAAATTAATAAAATAATTTTTCTTATTTTAAATGAACTGTATTCGGACTAATAAAATTATACTTAATATAGATATTATAGAAAAAAAATGAGAGAAATAATAAAAAATTATTAAATTAATATCTTAAAAAAAATCTATACGAAAAATTTTAAGCTAAGAGACCGGATTTTTATAATAGCCTCGGTATATATAATAGGTACGTATAAGAGGCATCTAAAGAAGCTGTTATATTCGGGCTGGGATAAACGCGGCGTCCGCCCCGTAGCTATTAAAAACTTATTAAACATCATCTCGAGCAATTACACCCCACCCACGCACCCCTTTCTAGTCAGATATTGCCGACGGTATCATTGGCCGTTGTTTTGCAAGGGCTTTTTATAATGACTATCAAGTGTTTGCGGATTACCAAGAAATTTTAAGCTTTGAATTAGACATGATAACATAAACGTGCCATTTATGTAAAGTTTTGACGACCTCCGAGGCGCAGTGCTTGCGCTATCGCATTATAAAGTTGGCGGTCGGGGGTTCGATTCCCGGCTCGAGTCTGATCTGGTGGTCCCCTAACAGGTTAGCCCGCTACCATCCTGGGTCATCACTTATCACCAGATACTTGAGATAGCTGTCAAGGGCTAACTTGTAGTGTATAAAATTAGTGTTACATAAAAACATAACCAGTGAAAAACACAACACTAAGAGTGTTAGTTACGTTTCATCTGTAGATATATCCTTTTAAATGTTTATGTAATATATTATAATTATTATTAATTATATGAGTTAAGTTTTATTTATTATAAGTAAGCAGTGATAGCCTAGATGTTAGGGCGTCAGCCTCCTAATCAGAGATCGGCAGTTCGAATCCGGGCACGCACCTCTAACTTTTCAGTTATGTGCGTTTTTTTACAAAAAAAAAACTAAAATATCACTTGCTTCAACGGTGAAGGAAAACATCTTGAGGAAACCTGCACGCCTGAGAGATCTCCATAATGTTCTCAAAGGCGTGTGAAGTCTACCAATCCGCACATGGCCATCGTGGTGGACTATGGCCAAACCCTTCTCGTATTGAGAGGAGACCCGTGCTCTGTAGTGAGCCGGTAATGGGTTTATAATGATGATATGAATTAATATTGTTTGATTTCATTTATATTTATTTATTTTATTTCCTCATTTAAATCGGACATGGAAGCGTCCATAGATTCTTAGTATGTTAGTAACATTTTATCCTTAATGACTATGTTAGTATTGTTATTAATAACATAAACAGAAATACAAATACAGATATCCAAGCTATTTACATACAGTAAGCGATGACTTGGGCGCGTTAGCGACGACAGGTTTCCTGGGGGTACCCACTTCCGGCGACCGAGCGCTGCGATTTATGGCTGTCTAAACTACTAGGTACCTAGTACAGCTGAAATATCTAAACTAGAATCACAAAATGTTTACAGAAAGTTTTTACTTTCAAATGTAATTAAAAGAGAAATAAAGAAAGAATATATACTTTATCGTAAACCAGTAACCACACAATCATCATCATCATCATCATGATCAACCCATCATAGACTCAATACAGAGCACGGGTCTCCTCTCAATATGAGAAGGGTTTGGCCATAGTCCACCACGCTGGCCATGTGCGGATTGACAGACTTCACACGCCTTTGAGAACATTATGGAGAACTCTCAGGCGTGCAGGTTTTCTCACGTTATATTCTCGAAGGCGTGTGAAGTCTGCCAATCCGTATGGCCAGCGTGGTGGACTATGGCCAAACCCTTCTCATACTAAGAAGAGACCCGTGTTCTTCAGTGAGCCGGAAATGGGTTGATCATGATGATGATGACATCGATAAGACCGATTTAAATTCTTACGTGTAGTCAGCCTTTTTGTAAGTTCATTTCCATTACATTGAAATATATAATATTTTCAATAAATATCTGAGAAGATGGATGAATAAAATCTTCATGTGCACACTATAACGACTTTATATCAGCGTGAAGATCGCGCTGTATTCAGCCACGTGGCTCAATAATATATTTGAAAAGACGTATAATTTGCCTCTGGGCCCCAATACATGTATTACGGTATATCGCAAAGTAAGGGGGTGGTGTGGGCGTCGCCTGCACATGTCCAAACAAATGTCGCAAATTATTGACGGCTTTCTCAATCCAAAATGAAATTATGTATGTATTCAATTAGATATATTTGAAACAGCGTTAATACAAACAAAAGGCTTCTTTTTTCAAATTAATTTCTTTCCAGGTTAATCTTCGGTTAGAGTTTAACCGATTTTAACCGACAGATAAAATTAAATTAATTATAAATTTTGGATTTGACCAAATTTGATAAAAAGTTTGATGTATCATCTTACGTGCTGAAGCGTACGTATCGAAGCTGTGATAGCCTAGTGGTTAGGGCGTCAGCCTCCGAATCAGAGGTCGGCGGTTCGAATCCGGGCACGCACCTCTAACTTTTCGAAGTTATGTGCGTTTTTAAAAATTGAAATATCATTTGCTTCAACGGTGAAGGAAAACATCATGAGGAAACCTGCACGCCTGAGAGTTCTCCATAATGTTCTTAAAGGCGTGTGAAGTCTGCCAATCCGCACATGGCCAGCGCGGTGGAATATGGCCAAACCCTTTTCATATTGAGAGGAGACCCGTGCTCTGTAGTGAGCCGGTAATGGGTTGATCATGATGATGATGATGAGGTTAATCTTCGGTTACAGTTGAACCGATTTTAACCGACAGATAATGTGAAATCAATTATAATTTTTGGATTTCACCAAATTTGATAAAAAATTTGATGTATCATCTTACGTTCTTTTATTTACAATATTTGTAACTATAACAGTACATTAGATTAGAACGATTTCAACGGTATTTCAGTTCGGTATGCTGAGGTCTGAGACAGTGTTCGAGACTATTTTATAACAGGTAAAATACAGAAACAGAATCTCTAGGTAAATATTTCACAGGTAGATGGCAGTAGATACTAAAATAATCACAAACACTATTTACAATGCAACTCACACAATCATTTTCCATTAGGCGCAGTCAACGCGCTGTTCATGTAGCGTGCCTTTATATACACGCCCGACAACTGCCACAAAATGTGGTTGGTCTTACGTCAACTGCAAAGTAAAACTGCATTCAAACTAAAATTTTGCAGTTGAATTCATTTGAAATCCACAATACTTAAAGTATTGTGTTTGTTTAAGTTTGCGGTCTTTATTGTTTTAATTAAATAATGTTTGTAGGCACATATATCTTATTTTAGCTAGCAAAGATATCAGGCCCTGTGGCGCAACGGATAACGCGTCTGACTACGGATCAGAAGATTCCAGGTTCGAATCCTGGCAGGGTCGCAAAATTATTTTTTTGTTACAATAACTCCGAAGTTATAATATTTTTATTACATACGACTCAAAAGAAAGGAAAGTACATAAATTATTCTTAGATTATTTTTGTCTTCATACTCCATACCACAGTCAAATCAAAATATTTTATTTTAATTGGTCCATACCGTTTGCTGAATACCGAGATCCCGGTTCAAATATCGGATCGGAGCTATAATTGTTATCCGTTCGTGTATCACGCAATAACTACTAAAGGAAAAGCAATTTCGAACACTTCAACTGGGTCTGGGTCAGGTAAAGCTTATTTTTATTGGTTTCTGTGGTGTAGGGCATAAACTTTTCTGTCAAAAGTTTAGGTGTCAACGTGTTGAAATGCTACCCCTACGTATACCTACGTAATGTTTTTAGACTGCCCATGAGGTAGACAGATAATAAAAAACAGATAATATAATAAACTATTTTTGATAACACAGACTTTTGTTATCAAAAATATTTATAAAAACTGCGAACTTTAACAATGGTTATAGTTCGCAGATTTCTTTCTTGAAGCAATTTAGCCTATAGACTGCTTTATTTATTTAATATTTATTATTATTATTAGTCCACAAAACTTACTACAAGTGTATAAAATAGCCTTAATGCAGTCGTGAGATTAATAGATTTACACTTGAGTCTCCTGGATGTGGACCTGACATGTTTAAGGGGAGGGCACAAAATAACCATCCAACATTAAACTAAGATTACAAAACAAAAAAAACAACAAAACAAAGGGTTAATAAAATTACTTACTAATAAGTTAGTCAGTAATTTTATTCACCCAAGTGTACATAATTTCCTTTGAATGCTATGTATATTATCACAGAAGATAGATAGATCTTTGAAGGAACGAATAAAGTGGTTCTGAGATTTTTGTATATCGACAACGTTTACGTAATATATATTTCTTTTATAAATGCAAAATTTGGCTGGATGGATGTTCGTTACTCAATTACGCTAGATTGAGATTGATTTGACACACACACTTATAGTCAAAATTATAGTCAAAAGTAGCCTATGTGCTGACATAGGCTACTTTTTATACGTGTAAAATGTACGGCTCCGGTGAAATAGATTTTTTTATCAAACCATCAGTTCTTACACAAACACATGAAAATTTTCACGCGAAAGAAGTTGCGGGCAACAGCTAGTATGTTGTACATTTATTATTAATGTATTCATCCAGAGTAATATATAACTCGTACAACTTTAGGTACGCGTATGTAAAAGATGTCTTATAAGTTGGAAGCTAGTTTTAATTGGTCCCCGCTCTTTGGGATTGGTGCCAAGTTTTAATTCTTAAGCCAAATTTAATCTGAATAGCATGTATATGCAGAACACCTTAACCAATGAGTTACCTCGCAAAAAGGTAAGGTAATAATGACTTTTATTAAAAACAGACGATAATAATATTTTAGTTTTTACTTAAAAAGCTTCTTGTGACCTTCAATATTAGTTTAGCTATTGGGCTAGCTACCTGGAATTTAACTAGCTTTCTAACGGCCTGGGGAGAGATCGCGCTGTCCCGATCCTCTCCCATCTAGCGCGGAAGCCCCGGCACATGGCTGGGGCACCTGTTAGATGCCCAGGAAGAATGCAATGGTGTTACCCGGGTGTCTGGAAAACTCAGCGTGAGGGACGTGCCGTGGTGATTTTTAGTTTGGATATACCCTCTAGGGAGGGAGTCCCACATAACCTCCCATCCTGCCCAAGGTACGGAGGTAGCAATGAAGCTTTTCCAGCAAGACAAAAAATGGTATACCGAGAGAATAGAATTTGATTAACATTGATGCAATTCGTAAATACTGCATGTCGTTTTAGTTCAACTTCAGTGTTATCTATGATCTCTTAAACAATGGCGAAATATTCAAATTGCGGCCATTTGTTTCCAGAATATGATACTACCACAACTGACTGCAAATTATATTCATAACCCTTCATTGCTATCAATATTTAATTCCCTTCCCTATTATATCGTCGATGCATATCATCAAACGGTATCATTCGAATAAATTTATAAAATGTTTGAGCCATATCAAGTTACCGTAGTTTTTAAATCCATACAAATGCAAGAAATGATGTGACATTCTGCCCCTTGTGTAAGTTTTAAGATAGACGCAATGCAGTTACGTTTATGTGTCAATTTGTTTTATCTTTAAATGACAGATCTCGATGCC
Source organism: Lasiommata megera (assembly GCA_928268935.1). Lineage (NCBI taxonomy): Eukaryota > Metazoa > Arthropoda > Insecta > Lepidoptera > Nymphalidae > Lasiommata > Lasiommata megera. The sequence goes on from OV743321.1 coordinate 5,345,263, forward strand.
GATGTTATCTTGTGTCTAAGCTGGGTAACGTAATCTTTACACAGAAGGGCGTGTGTATTAAAAGTTTAGTATACTGGTGATATTCGTGAGTAACCTTTTTTTTTGTCTTGGTGGGAAAGCTTTATTGCTACCTCCGTCCCTTGGGCAGGGCGAGAGGTTATGTGGGACTCTCCCCCTAGGGGGTATACCCAAACTAAAAACCACCACGGCGCGGCGTGTCCCTCACGTTGAGTTTTCAAGACTCCCGGGGAACACCATTGCACTCTTCCCGGGCATCTAACAGGATCTTATGAAGCTATCTTACCTTCTGTACATTATCAGGGCAAACACGCGATTCAGCGACATAATTTGCTCTCAAAGTGATGCGAACCATCGTAATTATATCAAACAAAAGATGTAAATTTCTGGGCATATGTTTTTGTGAGGAATTCTAATTTACGGTCTTTTGCCAATTTTATCCATCGGCTCCAGCTATGTGGCCTATCCACGCTGCGTTGACTGAACAGATTACAAAGTACTACTTATCCAATGCTAGGCTACCTTGTGTAAAGAACGCTTTTTAGCGATAGCCCTATTGAATTTACCGATCCGTCATATTTGTCATATTCCTATGAATTGTTTTTTTTTTTTTCATTTTCGTCTTGTGTGTCAAACAATATTAGGTATATAAGATAAGGTCCATTTGCTACCATTTCTATTTTGGTTAGCACCAAACTTGCATCTTATTTTATATGTTACTCTTTATAATTTTACATATACGTATTTAGTAAAATATACATATATTTGGTTGCCTGACAGAATTTTTTAAGGCCGTCATTTGTGGATACAACTTTATTGTATTGTGTGTATGTTAGTATTATGTACGTCTTTATGAATAGTAAAGTATTTTTTCTTTCTTTATTTTCTTCTTGGTTACTCTTACTTTATCCAGTTTTTGTTCCATGTTACTAGCATTTGCTAACCTGGTACAGAACTCGAAGATCGTCATATTGTCAACAGGATCTAAATTAGTTTTTCATGGTAATATATCTAATGTTTTCATAATTTCTTTACAAGTTAGCCCTTAGCTATTAACTCCATGGTAATTAAGATGCTATCTTAAATGAAGTACGTAGGCTAACCTGTTAGGGGTAGGATATGAGTTATATCAAACCCAAACACATAAAAGTTTTCAGGTACATTGTAACGGAACGCTAAGCGAGACTTTGTCAATGGGGCGGCTGAAGCCGAAATGGTGAATAGGAAAGACCAGAGATAATTCAGGAATTATAATTTCCCTAGAGGTCCTCTTTGAGATTGAGTCTGGGATCTGCACCTTTAAGAGCATAGGACTCACCGCTGCACCAGGGAGCTTATCAAAACATACTTAAAGGAGATCAGCTTTAAATATTATATATTTATTTATATATGAAATATTTCAAGTAGGAATTGTGATAAATTTGTGTAGGTACGTGTTTTAATTTTTAGTCAAAAATTTTGAGCTGTCAAAGTGGGTTTGCTTACGCCTTCAGTTGAATTTTCTTTTTGATGGTAGATATATCACTGTGAAAGCCATAGGAAGCCGCGATAGCCTAGTGGTTAGGGCGTCGGCCTCCTAATCAGAGGTCGGCAGTTCGAATCCGGGCACGCACCTCTAACTTTTCGGAGTTATGTGCGTTTTTTTAAAAATTAAAAATATCACTTGCTTCAACGGTGAAGGAAAACATCGTGAGGAAACCTGCACGCCTGAGAGTTCTCTATAATGTTCTCAAAGGCGTGTGAAGTCTGCCAATCCGCACATGGCCAGTGTGGTGGATTATGGCCGAACCCTTCTCATATTGAGAGGAGACCCGTGCTCTGTAGTGAGCCGGCGATGGGTTGATCATGATGATGATGATGATGATATCACTGTGACAAGTTACGTTAGTTCAAATGTTAATTACAATTAAATTATCCATCAGTTCACCGTCCGCTTCGCTTTTGTAGTAGATATTGTAGTGAATGAAGATTTGCCGTCGGATCTAAATGAAACAATTTTACCGTAACATGAACCTAATCACGTTTGTCTTATCCTATTACCAAGTTCTGAGTTTTCTGTATATAGAGTGTATAAGTATCTAATTAGTTCCTTAAGGGAATGATTATCTGCACGAGGTATGTGCGTATTCATTATTTAACTTAAAAAAAGGGGGAAAATACAATCTTGGCCTTTCAAGGATTGTCCAAATTGTTATTTGAGCAATCCTTGAAAAATAATTAAAATTTAATAAAAAAAAAATTAAATGTTATTCTCCAAACTCATCTGGTCACATCTGTAAAACTTACGAAAGATATTTTTTTATCCAAGTATGTTAAGAAAGTAAAAGAAAAATATATATAATTAATACAACCCAAGTATTTAATACAAAAGAAATATCCGATGTAGACCATGAAAGTGCTAAAGCACGCAATGTGATATTGGTTAAAGGTACATTTAATAAATGAAATGGGTATGTTATATATAAAAGTGTTAAACACAGTTTCACTATTTTATAATTGTAATACATTATACAAAACAGCATAATCACCACAGAACCAAAACACCCAAAGAAAAAAACAATGAAAGTCACACCTCCATTTCAGCACATTCTACCTCAAGAAGTTCATACGTGATTTTGTGTTTTGTAGAACAAAACATGGTACAATGCATAAACTTTGAACGCAAGATCGACGAAGCCATGGAGACAATAAAACAAAGAGAAACGCTCTTGCCTGGAGCGGTGCCGAACCCCGTGCGGAAAGCAGCCGCCAATCAGAGCGCCGGATCAGCCGGTTGGGCCCGCCCGCCGCCGCCCTCGACGATCCGCGCCGGGGATGAATGAGACGCAGCATCCCTTTAAAGATTTTACATCGATTACGGGGGTGCGGGAGCGAGCCGTTTCGCTCTCGCCCGAGGGCGGCGACGTGAGGTCCTCTCGCGCAGTCGCGAACAATTAGCGCGCGGGTCGGCGGCACACCACGTCACTATAATGTGGTTAGTCAGTGAGCGTCGGGGCCGAGCCGACGGCGACGGCACGGAGCACGAGTACCGAAGCGCGGGAGAGCCGCGCTGCTCGCTCAGCCAGCGCGCCGGCCACAGCACGGTGGAGTTCAAGAGCGCGGCGTGCGCGGGGGCCGCGGAGCCGCCCGCGCCGCCTCTCGCCGCGCTGCCGGACCCCCAGCAGTTCAACATCTTCCCGGCCTTCTTCAGCCGCCAGCTCAACTTCAGCGCTGGCGGCGGCGGCAGTCAGGGCTCCAAAATAATGGAAGAGTTGCGACCGAACTTAGTGGGAGGTTTGCTCGGGATGCCGGGCCTCCTCGACGAGCACCAGTCCGACGCCAAGTTCTTACAATCAGGCGGTGAGAGCAAATACACACCGGACAAGGGTCGAAAGTGCAGTAATGCGTCGTCGTCGTCCGCAGAGGAGTTCGGTGGTCTGTACGGTGGGGATCACGCGGCGACACCGCCAGCGCCACTTCATAGTCGTTCCTTACAAGACCACACAGGTACGTACAAACATGTTGTCATTATGACTATCGACCTTTTAATGCCCCACACCTAGGCAAACGTCTATCTCCTCTCATAAAGAAAAAAATATATAGTATAAGCTGGACTTGCAGATCCAAAGAGGATTAACGGTAGGTAATTCTGACTTTTTTTAACTAGTGATATAAGAGATTCGTATAGTCGGATCGACGGCTTAACATGTTCTTCGAGGCATGCAGGAAAATCTTTATTGTAATACCAAACCAAACCAGCATGTCGAAGCCCAGGTGACCAGCTTTCTTTGTGTCGGTACATACATTATAAGTTTTATATTTGTTAGAGTATATGTGCACTTAGTTGAAAATGTTCCCTAAAAAACTAATAGCCATAATAATGGCATAACAATGGCTGATACAGCAAACGCCACAATAACGAAATGTCGGACACACCTCAGTGTATTATTGCTCATCCCCAATAAACAATAATAACTAATCATGTAAACATACAGTAGGTATAAGGCAAGTAAAGAAAAGTAGGCATGATTTTTTCCGTTGTAGAATAGTGAATAGAAAGAAAAGATAAACAATTAAAATAATAAAAAAGGCTAATAATAAAAATGAACGAAATCTTGTTTTCTGTTAAATCCCTGCGAATCGGTGTTCAACTAGTTGGGGGTCGCCATTCAAACATTTTGGGACCTCAAAGATGGACGGTTCTCCGGGCTATGTGCCCCGCCCATTGCCACTTTATCTTAGTAACTTATTAGATGGACTATTTCGGTAGCTGTTTGTTCTACGAATCTCCTCATTTTTGGTTTATTTAAAGAAATTTCACGAGCATAGCTGTCTCTATTGCCAGCTTCATAACTCTTTATTAGCTTATAGCACTTCGATACTAAAAAGTGACTAAGTGATGAAGTAAGGCAGAGGTGAAGTTTGACGACCTCCGTGGCGCAACGCGTGCGCTGTTGCATTTTAAGAGAAACTGTCCGACCTCCCCGTTATCCCAAAAGTCGCCTAAGTCGAGGTTCGGCCTCAAAGGAGGCGCCCTTAGGCAGACGTTCCCTTAGTTTCTTCGAGCCCATAGGGCTCAAAAATTTCTTCTGGCAGAGCTTCTTTCCGAAGCTCGCCAAACAGCCCGATTACGCTGTGGCAACCAACAGGGTTAGTACAGCTAATAGACAGTCCGAAAAAAAAATGAAGAGTTTTAAGAGTCTGAACTGGTGGGAGGCTTCGGCCGTATCTAGTTACCAGGTAAAGACCCGGCACAAAGTCGTGTAGAAACCAATTAGGAGTATGGGTTTACCATACCCCTAACAGGTTAGCCCGCTACCATCTAAGACCGTATCATCACTTACCATCAGATGAGATGCCGTCAAGGGCTGACTAGTGGTGGATAAAAAAAAAGAGCCTTGTTCATCACTGGCAACAATCACTTTGAAAACTTTTGCCTGTAGTAACTAAGGGATTTTTGACAATAAAGCGTTATCGACTTTTTAATAGCAGAACTTTACAAGCAAACATTCATACTTACTTTAAAAGACTGATTATTAATTAACTAACCCACCATCTTTCCTAAAATCATAGTAAGTTATAGGTTATCTAGCGTTCACAGAGTTGCAGATGATATCGTTTGATTTAGTTTTAAATTTACCAATGTAGTTATCACGACTATCAACATAAGCTTGTAGAAAAATCCAGTTATAGTGCAAAGGATTATGTAAACGATAACATTCAAGCTTGAATTTGATATATAGTTCTAACAAGCTGACCTTGATCCTTTGATCGATCCTTTTCAGGTCGTTGGTCCACCTGCTCGCTGGACCGACGACCTGAAAAGGATTGCTGGTGGCGGGTGGATGAGGAAGGCGGAGGACCGTGTGTGGTTGCGCGCTCTCGAAAAGGCCTATGTCCAGCCGTGGGCGTCTAAAGGCTGATTGATTGATTGATTAATCTAACAAGATAGCTCTGAAATAGTTTTAAGTGACTATGTGATATAGTAATGAAAATAAAAAATGTACCCGGCTAAGTTAGTTGTGGGTTTGGGGGTTCTCCTTAGACCAGGGGCACGTTTCAAATTCTTGTATACCAACATAGTATCACCATCAGCTCACTACTATGTAAGATATTTACGCAAAAGTGCCTTTTAAAGGATTATTTGAATAAAGTTTATGATTTATTGATTGATAGATTGCGTGTTCGATTAATCTACCTTGTTATTAAAGGATAAAACTCTGTATGAATTAGTAAGGGTTTTTATAATTAATACCATTCACATCTACCTACATTTACTACCTACCTAAGGCTATGATAGCCTAGTGGTTAGGGCGTCAGCCTCCTATACACAGGTCGGGGGTTCGAACCCGGGCACGCACCTATAACTATTCTGAGTTATGTGCGTTTTTAAGCAATTAAAATATCACTTGATTCAACGGTGAAGGAAAACATCGTGAGGAAACCTTAAACCTTTTATTTATTTATGCTCAGGTAAATTAGATACATCATTTAGGTTCTTCGCACCCTTAAGCCTTGTTGAGATAACCGAGTACATCACATTCTTAAAAAATCGATTAGGTAAAGTACCTAAGAATATAACTTAGTTACAATCATTGAATCATGAACTTGTCCTGTTTGTTATTAATATTTAACTTTTTACTTTTATTTAACTTGAGATCATTTAGGTTTGGCTGTTAGGTTTTCATCATCATTATTCTAATATCGTCCTATTGCTTGCCGGGCTTACAAAATCAGACTCATCAATCAGATAAAAAAGAGGTAGAAAACTTTCGAACCATGTTCTTTAACGCGGCTTGCGGTAGGAATAAGGAGTCAAGCTTCTGGTAAGGAATCAGCTTCACGCCCGCTCCATGATAGTGCGTCAGGAAATTATTTTTTATTTTTTTTTCCATTTTCACAGACTATCATTGTAGTCTAGAGCTTTGTAACCAGGGTCCCCGACCGAACACGTCTTTAAGATTTTACTATTCGTTTAACGTCTTATCCGGGATACGGAAAATAAAACTAAAAGTGTTTCACCTTTGGTTTTGGATTCAACGTTGCTTTTTCCATGCTGAGTTGTATCTTAAGGCAATGCTGAACCACTGCGCCCAACTGCGTCACAACTGCCCAACTGCGTTAGTAACAGCGTTCAAGTTTGCGTCCTACGTACGACCAATTCCTGACTCACCCGTTTGAGCAAGTTCCGTGATTTTGTGCAAGCAGAAAGCAAAATATAACGCATAGCGGTTAGTCAACGCTCGCATAATTGCCACCTGTTTTTACAATCAGCTGGAGCAGTGGGGAGTGAGAGGTCCCAGGTTTAATTCCCAGCAGGGACAATTTAGAAATTTTTTATTCCTACATTTTATTGGTCTAGTCTGTTGAAAAACTTTAGCCGTAGCTAGTTACCAACCTATTTCGCGATCTCCTTAGAACGCACCGGTGCATCCCTTATGCAACTCCTATGTCTTTGATCCCTTGTGCAACTCCTATGTCCCCAAAACTAGTGCGGCTTAACCATAGTATACCATACCCCTAACAGGTTAACCAAACGTTCCACGTTTTCTTTTTTAACTACCTACATGTTGTCAACCGATTTCCAACTAGGGCGGACGATTTCAATTCAATGTGAAAAACTACAGTGTTAGTCGTCAAAATAAAATAATTTAAACCACAAATAATAGTATCTAATTATTAAAGCTATATTATAATAAGATAATTATTAAAGTTATAATATTAACTAAGTCCACTGGAATCACTTCATACAGCTAAACAGTGAGGTGTTGTGATTGTTTCGATATTTTTTCTTTTTTTATTATTAGTTTATCATTATTTTTGTATATTTATCATTATGGCGACTGTATGTGTCAATGAAACTGTGTACCCGAGTTTAAATCAGTGCCAAGATTCTAAAAGTGCCGAGATCTACACATATTCGATTGCGTGCAAAGTTAATTTCAGTTTGAATGGAATTGAAACAGCGTAATCCATTACACAATAGATGTCTTAGACAAAAGATGGCGATCTTGTAATTTCCGATTACAGAATACTCTGAAATCTGGTGAGTCACATATAATTAGAATTATTTATTATCAAGCATTTATTAAATTAAATGATTAGCATATCAAAAGCTTTATTATTTGTTACGCTTTAAAAAACTTACTATTACATATAAATAACAATCCAAAACAAAACAAAAAGTCCTTATTATGTTTTTTTTTTATCTACTACAAGTAAGCCCTTGACGGCAATCTCACCTGATGGTAAGTGATGATGCAGTCTTAGAGGGTAGCGGGCTAACCTATCACCATGGTAAACCCACACTCCTAATTGGTTTCTACGCGACATCGTGCCGGAACGCTAAATCGCTTGACAACACGTCTTTATTGGTGGTAACTAGCCACGGCCGAAGCCTCCCACCAGACCAGACTTGAGCAGACTCCAACTTTTAAATGCAACAGCGCACGCGCTAAGCCACGGAGGTCGTCAAAAATAATAAACGATATCAACTTCATCTTTTTAAACGACATATTGAGAAATGTAACATCTCTTCTTCTTCACTAGAAACTGCAAAAAGGACAACTACGAGTGTTACTCGTTGAACACAAAATAAAAAATCTTAACGTTAGATTTTTCATTTTGTGTTCAACAGAATTACTACAATAGTTGTACCTTAAAACGATTTATTTAACACTAACTTGTTCAGGATTCCATATGCAATTGACAAGAGCCTGAAATCTATAGTTTGTCTGCCTGACTATCAAAACTTATTTAATTAAAGTTTGTAGTGTCTGGTCATAAGTTATTTAAAAGTATTACTGCTATGCAGTAATACAAAACAAACGACAAGGCAACAAACGACAAAGACGTGTCGCAAAGCGATTTAGCGTTCCGGCATGATGTCGCGAAGAAACCAATAGTGAGGGTTTACCATACCCCTAACAGGTTAGTCCGCTACCATCCTAGACTGCATCATCACTTCCCGTCAAGTAAGATAGCTGTCAAGGGCTTTCTTGTAGTGTATAAAAAAGACACGTTTTTAATTGAAGATTATTATCTCATGCCATTCCTGTTTCCGTTTCTGTATTCGCGGCTTTTCCAAAGATTTAAGTCGAAGTTGGAGTAAGTTTGCTACAGTAGTTTTTCACAAATTCTGAACTGTGGATTTTTGTGGGAATAAAAGTATAACTTTTTTTGACAACCTCCGTGGCGCAGTGCGTGCGCTGTCGCATTAAAATGTTGGAGGTCCTGGGTTCGATTCCCGGCTCGAGTCTGGTCTGGTGGGAGGCTTCGGCCGTGGCTAGTTACCACCCTACCGACAAAGACGTGTCGCCAAGCGATTTAGCGTTCCGGCACGATGTCGCGTAGAAACCAATTAGGAGTGTGGGTTTACCATGCGCCTAACAGGTACGCGACAGAGTGTCGGAACGCTAAATCGCTTGGCGACATGTCTTTGTCCGTAGGGTAACTAGCCGAAGCCTCCTCGAGCCGAGAATCGAATCCAAGACCCAGTGTGTGTATATATAGTTCGGAGTCACGTCATTGTTGGTAGGGTGGTAACTAGCCACATCTGAAGTCTCCCACAAGACTGGAATAGACAAAATTCCGTAATCAAAATTCCCGAATTGCTCGACATCGAACCCGAGACCTCTCGCTTACGAATATAATATCAAACGTTCACCAATGCGCCAGAGAACGTCATAATACCTTCCTATCGTCCCTGATGTAATTTCGCCTGCTGCACCTTCAATTTTTGTCGTTACCTATTTCTTGTTTAATCATCATGATCAACCCATTACCGGCTCACTACAGAGCACGGGTCTCCTCTTAATATGAGAAGGGTTTGGCCATAGTCCATCACGCTGGCCATGTGCGGATTGGCAGACTTCAAACGCCCTTGAGAACATTATGGAGAACTCTCAGGCGTGCAGGTTTCCTCACGAAGTTTTCCTTCACCGTTGAAGCAAGTGATATTTTAAATACTTAAAAACGCACATAACTTCGAAAAGTTAGAGGTGCGTGCCCGGATTCGAACCGCCGACCTCTGATTAAGAGGCTGACGCCCTAACCACTAGCCTATCACCGCTATCTTGTTTAGTATTACGTAATAATTCTATTTTTGTCATCGTTCTAATAACATTCCACTACTGAGCAAAATCCTCATCCCACAAGGACACAATAAGTAAATATCCGGTAGGTATTTTAAAATATGTTAAGGTAATATCACTTTGTACACGTTGGACCAATAACGTGGCACGAATACGCATACATATATCTACACGCTCCCCAAATGCCGCTTGAAAATTCAGGCTTCGCCCGGGGGGAGTGGGGGGGGGCAGTCGTTAGTGACATTTCGTATTCATGACGTCAGCCCCGGGGCGATTGTTTGCAATATTACTCTAATTGAAATTGTAATACGTACATATTCAGAGTAGTCAGAGAACGTGTCCGAAATTCGAACATTAGTTTGGTCTTATTTCATATCAATTGTTTGTTAAGTTTGATAAGTTAGTAATTATTATTCAATTTAGGTAGGTGGATCTGTGATGGTGATGAAATTCGTCTTCCTCTTTCATTTATTCGCCAATTAGATCAGCACTATTTTTTAACGTCACGTGTAATCGTGTGTAAGATCCACTGAGGATTCCATAAGATTACGTAAATAGATATTTTTTTTTTCATCTTAGTATTCCAATAGGAGACGTATAAAGACAGTAGATAGTATAATACTTACATAAAACACACATTCAGATATAAATAAATAAACATTAAAATCATAGACGATATCGTTTTTAACAGTCAGTTATCATCATAATCATCATATGACCCGATTGTCGCTATTGATGGACCGAACCAATGGAACTTGGGACCCCAACGTCCATCGGTTCTACGAGCTATGTGCCCACCCATATACTATAGATATATGATATAGATATATGAGTATCTCTACTGTCTCTATATTATATTATTATTGAATCGACAGTTCCTAGTGCCATCTATTTTTATAAATAGAGGTGCGAATTCTGTAGACATGAATCTCTTTAAACTAAAGTGATCTTTAATGAAGGCTATCTTTTTTATTAATTAATACTCTTCACGAGTAGCTCTCATTTGCTCCGTCAGCAGAACAGAATAAAGGTTTTTGTCATAAACAGTTATTAATTTTATTCGTTTATTCGCAACACGATCCTTTAATTTGACTACTGAAAGTAAATAATCAAGATATGAGTTGAAAAAAATCTAAGTTTTGACTCTTATGAATTTTATAACCATTTAGGATCCTTTGATGAATTCACAAAATTTGTCCTGCCCCAGAGTACCAAGCCCTAAGTGGAGAAACGACATTCATGCGTTTACCCATTTTCGTAGGAAATGGGGCCAATGGGATTTCATAGTGTGAAAAAAGTTGCGGTAAACGTCCACACCAGCCTACCGGGGCATTTGGCTTCTTATCCCATTTGCCCCGTTGTACTCTACTTGTACACCACTACAAAGTTAAGGAAGTTGCTGAATGACAAAAGTGCAATCCTTATAGCCTTTATTCAAAATATAATTGAGATGGAAAGTGTTTCTGTACTATTTACCTAATGCTAACGGTGTAACTGTAAGAAAAAATCCATCACACCGATTTAATTTAACTAAAAATGGATTAATGAATAGAAGCATGAATAGAAGGCGTTACTTTGCGGAAGTCCATGATAAACAATAAACAGCAAGTATAATTTAGCAAATTATACTTGCTGTTTATTGTTTAAAAATGGATTGTTAGTTAGGGCTTCAAAGTTGGCTAAATGCTTGTTGGCCTCGCACACAAAGGGTAAGCTAACTGGGCAAATTTCAACTCTCAACCTGTTACGGTTCATAAGATACAACCGTAGAACTATAAATAGGGTATCGTTGGCACTATTCGGGTTAAAAAAATGCTTATCAATCAAAATAAATAGAATATGATATGCCGCTTATAATCGAGTATTTTAGGTTATGCCCTATTAAGGAATCCATCACTGGGCGTTGTCCGACAAACGTAGCCAATTTATTTATCTATAAATTTAAACCCGTCGTGTTTCAAGAATAAAAAGGATTTTTATAAACCTGCGATTACATATCACGCTCGAACGTAACTTTATAATTTTACATTAAAATTATAAAGTTACGTTTGTTACGTACAAAAAAAATTGCGCATATACCTAATATGCGCAGTTTTTTTTTAACTTAACTGTATAATATACACTATATTATATAATATATAGTTTCCTTTAAGTGAAAGGAAATAACAAATCATACTTAAGGATATCAGTTTTTTTTTTTCGGACTGTCTATTAGCTATACAAACCCTATTGGTTGCCACAGCGTAACCGAGCTCTGCCAGAAGAAAATTTGAAGAAACTAAGGGAACGACTGCCTAAGGGCGCCTCGTTTGAGGCCGAACCTCGGCTTAGGCGACGTTTGGGATAACGGGGGGTCGGACGGTGTTGGATATCAGAACGAGCATAATTATGCATTTCTATAATTGTAATCATGCTCGATAAATTTACGCAAATATAGTATAATTTTACGCTATGCTATGCTGTAAAGAATACTGTAACTATACTTTTTAAAGCTTCAGGTATAAAAACGTTGCGACTTACGGGCTGGCTTAAAAGCGCTTCACGTACGAAGAGCCACTTGCGCTATACAATGGCTTAGCGGTACGTGGCCAGAGTTCTATAATACTACTTCTATAATAGTTTCTCTAGTAAAATAATACATAATTAGTAACATTTGTTGTTGAAAATTAATTGAAACTGTGATAGCCTAGCGGTTAGGACATCAGGCTCCTAATCAGAGGTCGGTTTGAACCCGGGCACGCACCTATAACTTTTCGGAGTTATGTGCATTTTTAAGCAATTAAAATGTCACTTGCTTCACGGTGAAGGAAACCTGCACGTCCTAGAGTTCTCCATAATGTTCTCAAAGGTGTGTGAAGTCTGGCCAAATTCTTCTCATATTGAGAGGAGACCCGTGCTGCGTGGTGATGGGTTGATCATGACGATGATGATGATTAATAAAAGTGTGAACTCTAAAAGTTGATTGTTTTACATCCTCCCTAACACTTTTTCTCTATCTACGTATTGTTGAATGAGGAGTGTTTTACCCTATTCTTATACATAGAACTTTGGATACGTAACGCAGGATGGAAATGGCTAATCTAAATGTACTCTTTATATTATTTTGACGACCTCCATGGCGCAGCGAGTGCGCTGTTGAATTATAAAGTTGGAGGTTCTAGGTTCGAATCCCGGCTCGAGTCTTCGGCTGTGGCTAGTTACCACCCTACCGACAAAGACAAGTCGCCAAGCGATTAAGCATTCCGGCACGATGCCGTGTAGAAACCAATTAGGAGTATGGGATTACCATACCCCTAACAGGTTAGGCCGCTATCATCTTAGACCGCATCATCACTTACCATCAGGGGAGATGATGTAAAAAAAAAACAGTAATCGGCAACCATTTTTAACTGAAATTACATGGTCACGTCACCATGTTCAAGGTACGAATTTTCCCAAGTGTATATACTTATCTAATGATATAAAAATCATCAGGATCACCGCAACTGTTTTGATCACAAACCTGTCTTCAACAGTTTTTCCTAAAACTTCACACCCTTTTTTAACCGTAAAGATTATTATCAAAAATTCTTTCTCAGCAGACACCTATATTATAATAACTTTCTGTGTGCCAATTTTCAGCACAACCCATTATTGAGATTTGCGTTGAACGATGATTCATGTATTTTAAAATTTGCAACGCAATAACCTTATTATTATATTTATAGTCTCGATGGAAAAATGTAACTATTATATCACGCACTAAGGTACCAAGGTAGGGTAAGGTTGTTAGTGAGCGAGTCACGTGCAAGACGCCACCAGCGCTTAACAATAGCTCGACAGGACGTGAGCACGATCCTTAACATTCTCTCAGACAGAAACACTTCTATCTACTAAAACAGCATGTTATACTAAGAAACGCGAGAGCCTAGTAAATAGGAACACATATACGACCTTTTACATTTCTATCAATTAAATAATAAGTCTATATTTATAAAAGAAAGTCGTGTTAGTTACACTATTTATAACACAAGAACCGATTTGGCTGCAAATTTGTCAGGAGGAAGATTAGAACCAGGAGATGGGCATAGAATACTTTTATCCCTTAACATTTTGCGCGGGATTTGTGAAAAAACGAATTATAGACTATAGCTTTATTTCCATCTATAACTTGGGAAAGGGCGCGAAAAAAGAAACGGGAACTGGAATGAGCCATGAGATAGTAATCTTCAATTACAAACGTTTCTTATGCCCTAGGATTATTTAAAAACCCCTAATCTGAGCGGACAAAGTCGCGGACATCAACTAGTTTTTTTTTTATTTTAAGTTTTTAAAACCCTGTACAATTTAAAAATTAAAACCATTTTATTTTTTTTGTTGAATTATTATAATTATCCATGATTAAACAGTTTTATATGTTACGTATACTTAATTTTGTTAGTTTATTACATCGATAATTATAAACAAAAATATTAAATAGATCTATAACTTTATTAATATAAACACAAATATAAATATACCAACTAAAAGCTCACAGTAATTGGTAAATATTCATCGCAAAAAATAAATATAACTCGCTTAAAACTTTTACATTTATTCGTGGCACAAAAAAAAACACAAACTACGCTGTATTATTGGTATAGAATATCATTCAGGTACAACCATACAAAAAATCGCTTGGTCATCAAAAAATATATATTTAGTTAAATATAACTTTCAAGTCGACAATACAAAGTTATTTGGTTTTCCCGCCTGCTGCTCTTTTAATAATCAGCACCAATGAGTCGGTGCCATTTTTTTTGGTCAAAAACGAAGTCCATACGCAGATATAAGTTTTTTATTCATCATCATCATGATCAACCCATTACCGGCTCACTACAGAGCACGGGTCTCCTCTCAATATGAGAAGGGTTTGGCCATAGTCCACCACGCTGGCCATGTGTGGATTGGCAGATTTCATGATCTCACGATGTTTTCCTTCACCGTTGAAGCAAATGATATTTTAATTTGTTATAAATGTGCGTTTTAAAAAAATTAAAATATCATTTCATTTCAACTCCGAAAAGTTAGAGGTGCGTGCCCGGATTCGAACCGCCGACCTCCGATTAAGAGGCTGACGCCCTAAACACTAGGCTATCACCGCTTCAGTTTTTTATTACACTTCACTAAATGGCAATCTCACTTGATGGTAAGTGATGTTCCAGTCTTATTTGTTTTCAACGCGACATTTTACGGGAAAGCTCAATCACGCGACACGTCTTTTTCAGTAGGGTGGTAACTAGCCACACCCGAAGCTGAAAGGCTGAGAGACCAAACCAGACTCGCAGAAATCGAAACTAGGACCTCCAACTAAATAATTCAAAGTTATCATTTTATTAAAAGGTCGGTATAAATCTTTACCCAAAAATATATTAAGTACCACATAATAATGTCCTTGTTGGTCTAAAATGTGTTCGTATTACTCACCCACTCACTCACACCCACAACCACACTCATATGCACTCACCCACACACCCATCCACCCACTCATTTCTCACTCATGTATGAATGTGATTAAGTCCAAACTTTAAGGCACAATAGTTTATTTTTTATTGCACAATTGGAAGAGACTGACCCCCAAGATACGGGCTATCCTAGTTTGGGAGTCAGGGTAGTTTAAGAAATATTATATTTCGTTGAAATAAATGATTATTATTATAAAAAAAATATATTGTACTTCAACTACTAAATTTAAAATAAGACACACTAAAAATTTACGTTACAAAATTTTAAAATGAATCTGAATGTCTGGCAATGTGTCACGTGTAGAGTGTGCTATGGTTTTCAATGGCTGGTAAACATAATTGGAGGCGCGTGGCGTGCGCGTGCGCCGATGTTATAAAGACTAGCGGAGATACCTCTACCTGCATCCTGTCTGCTTCGTTCAATACATTTGTTGACCGCTGGTGTGTAACATAAGCCGGATTAGTACTAAACGGACAAATCAAACACGCGGCGAGCGATAGTTACAGAAGGCAAGGTGCAATTCGAACCAGTTTGGTGTTAATTTTAGTTTAAGTATGAATAGTCACTTGGTGAACAGAAAATATATAAAAGGATAAGATTTGAGAAGTATAGTTTGATGAAGATATACTTATTTTGGCGCGATATAATAATTTAAACTAACGTAGATATAGCCCAGATAGTTTTAAGTAATTACCCACGTCTCATCTAAATAATAAATAGTTCCTTTTTTTTGACGTGGTTAAATGCCGGTCATACAAAATCAAAAGGTTGGTTTTAAGTTACTAAAAAACTTATCACTTATCACTTGCGTCAACGGTGAAGAAAAACATCGTAAGGAAATTGCCTAAGCGTTCATCATAATGTACTCAAAGGCGTGTGAAGTCTGCCAATCCGCGCATGTCCAGCGTGGTGGACTATGGCTATAACATAACAACATTATAACTCGGAAAAATAAAAGGTTTCTAGTAAACAAACTCGAAAAGCATGTAAAGAATAATTCTTAAGATTTATCTAGTAGCAAATTACGTTACATTATAAGTATAACAACCTAAATTATAAGTAGGGACTATACGCGTAAGTGCAAATCCGACACAATTGCGAGACAAGCCTCTGATGCCGATGGAAACAGTAAATCCGCACGAGATTACAAAAACACCAGGAGTTTTTTTTTTCGGACTGTCTATTAGCTGTACAAACCCTATTGGTTGGCACAGCGTAACCGGGCTGTTTGGCAAGCTTTAGAAAGAAGCTCTGCCAGAAGAAATTTTGAGCCCTAAGGCTCGAAGAAACTATGGGAACGACTGCCTAAGGGCGCCTCCTTTGAGGCCGAACCTCGGCTTAGGCGACGTTTGGGATAACGGGGGGGTCGGACGGTGAGTGGTCCATACGTCTCCGAGGCCGTGGATGGAGCCCACGTCCGGATGATGTAAGATAGCGGGGAATGCCAACGTCCATACCACGTTGAACACACCGGTTCTCGTCCGATCACCGAAGTTAACCAACGTCGGGCGCGGTCAGTACTTGGATGGGTAACACCAGGAGTACGATCTTTAGAATGAAGGAACGACTGGAGAGAGAGAGGGCGAAAGAGTTATAAGTATTATAACAACAAGGTATGGAGCAGTATACTTTCATGCACTCCAAATGTATATTAGTTCTATCAATTTTACAACCTTAACAATAAATAAGACCTCCGTGGCGCAGCGCGTGCGCTGTTGCATTTTAAAGTCGGAGGTCCTGGGTTCGATTCCCGGCTCGAGTCTGGTCTGGTGGGAGGCTTCCGCCGTGGCTGGATACCACCCTACCGACAAAGCGTACCGTGTCGCCAAGCGATTTAGCGTTCCGGCACGATGTCGTGTAGAAACCGATTAGGAGTATGAGTTTACCATACCCCTAACAGGTTAGCCCGCTACCATCTTAGACCGCATCTTCACTTACCATCAGGTGAGATGCAGTCAAGGGCTAACTTATGGTAAATAAAAAACCTAACTTCTAGTCCAAAAGTCAGCAACTACGCCCTATTATTTAAAAACCGCACGACACAGCCCCATTATAGCAAAGCAATATGCGCATAAATAAATCTCTAGTAAAGAGGCCACTCGATATAATGGAGTGGCTTGTAACTCGTGCGCACGCGCAACCCCCCTAATCCTATAAAAGTATAAACCTATTGTCATCGCGATCAGCTGCCATTCGAAAAAAGTTACAAATGTACAATGGGTTAAATAGAAATACGAATACTGACCAACGTACCAAATGATAATGTTTTACAGAAGCATTAACTAATCAGAACTAACTGCAAATAATTTTGGGTTCCAATAGTCAGTTTTTAGTTTGTAAAGTTTTTATTTCGTTGTTCTTAACTCAACTGCCGAGCCGATTTTGGTAAAAATTTTTAATGAAGCAACTTGAAACCCAAAAATTGGCATGTGATACTTTTCAGCCCAGGTACAATCCATCCCAGTGAACATTTTTAACCTACACGGACATAAGCGCGAGCAATAACTAGTACAAAATATAAAACATTCCACTACTTTATATAGTGTCATAACGTAGATCTGTTCAAACAAATTACTAACAACAAAAAAATATCATCATCATCATCATGATCAACCCATAACAGAGCACGAGTGTCTCCTCTCAATATGAGAACGGTTTGGCCATAGTCCACCACGCTGGCCATGTGCAGATTAGCAGACTTTACACGCCTTTGAGAACTCTAAGGCGTGCAGATTTCCTATCGACGTTTTCCTTCACTGTCGAAGCAGTGATATTTAATTGCTTAAAAACGCACATATCTCCGAAAAGTTGAAGGTGCCCGGGTTCGAACCCTTGACCTCTGATTAGGAGCCGGACGTCCTAAATACTAGGCTATCACAGCTATAAAATATACACATATTCGTGTAGTAATAATATGAAAAAATATTAAATAACACGATAAATTCACTTTAGATCATACTTGTACACTATGATCAATTAAAGATCGCAATCAGTGAGATTTGCGGCATTTGCGCCGATTATAAATCTATTAAGGGCTTGCGAGAACATATGGACGCTAGAGGGCGAATCCGTGGAGCCCCGTGGCGCCCCCGAGGGTGCCAAATACGTTATACATTTTTTTTTTCTAATACAAAATTGTGATTTTTCAAGAGCAGTTTTTGCACTTCAGAGTATGCACTACAAAATAACTTTATAAAAACGCTTTTCACATTGATCTACTTGGTCAATGGATTTTTTGTTTAAACTCTTTATACAAATAAAATGGACTTTATCGGATGTGATGACGATAATTTTTTTTGGAAATCCAACCGAAATTTTTAATCAGTACTGGAAAGAAAACACAGTTTCAGTCAAATATTCAGAGCAATTTTTTTTCAACATCGTTAATTATTAATTAAAAGGCAATAACAATAACACAAACATTAAACCGAAGACGGTAAACTAAAACGTTTAGCACTGAAACGTGTAACGCAGTACGAGATCCGTGGCCCGAGTCATTCGTTGCAGAAACCGGGGTATTCAATTACCGGGCCGGAACCAGAACTGACGTGAACAAGAACGACTCGGTCTGAAGTAAATCTAGACATAAAATAATAATAACTTAATACAAACATACGCGCTTACTTATATTACTTTCACCTTCATTTACCTTTTACACAAAATATTTACAAAATATTCGTGTGATAAAATTTCAAAAGAGCATAAATAAGTTAATTATAATTTACTAATATAGTGGTTGAAGTGATGATGATGATGATGATGAATATACTCACCAATCTTAAGAAATAGTTACCTAATTTTCAGTTATATTTTTGTAAGATACCTATAATAAACAGTTATACCTACTGTCTAGCCCAGAGTGAGGTCAAAAGGTTTCAAACTTTCGACGTTTTATATTCCCATTTGATCTTGTGATGAGTCTATAACATTTCCACCCATCGAAATTTTTAAGCTTCTTACTTTTAATAAAGATTAAAACAGAGTTGCCACTCTACTAGTGCAGTCATCCGACACCTCTTCACCACCACAGATGGCGCTTTTATGTCAATCGTAATAATTAGGGGATTAGGGCCCCCTAATGACATGTTACATTGAATCCTTGTTACGCCCCCGAACAAATGTTCCCTGCATTGCTACAAATAAATATTGTGCTTTGACTTGTCGCAAGTCACTCGCGATTTTGGCACGTCGTGTTGGGAGCTTTTGTGTTCTGGATTATAGGGCAGTGATCGCCAATCGACACCAGTACGAAATTATGTTTCGTTATAAAAAATCTAGTAATTCTAATAATTCGACTCAATTATTATCAGTATTTAAAAACTACGTAATTAATGACGCTCTTTAGGGTTTATTTATTTTTTATACTTTGTGTAAGCAAAAAAATAACTGTAATATGCGAAAAAAAATTAAATATTTTGTTCATTAAAATGTATAAATTCCAAAATTAATTTACTTCAAAGAGGCTACCTTCATGAACACTTCTAAAACTTTAAGGTCACATTGAAACCTTATGCCTGAAACCCGTGACTTTATCAGGTGATCCACACAGGCTATCTTATATAGACGAATCGACAGGCTTACCTTCAACTATACTTAAATTTACTACGTTTACAATTACGCCTCGCATTGTGTTGGTATGATGAAAATCTTCTAACGATGATTAAATCTTCTTCTGAAGATTATTTTTTCCTAAAAAAAGTGGATTAGCATTGGAACATATTCAGGCAGAAAGAAATCACAGAATCTAAATTATCACAAACTCAAATTCAAATTATCTTTATTCAAAAAGTCCTTTAAAAGGCACTGTTGACGCGTCACTAATTTACATAGTAATGATTTAATGGTGATAACTACATTCGTAAACTTAAAACTAAAGCTATGAGGGTTCCAAACGCGCCCCGGTCTAAGAAGAAGCCCACAACAAACTTAGCCAGGTAAATTTTCTTTTTGTTATCACCATCTCACATGCCACTTAAAATAATATTAAGAGCTATCTTATTAGAGCAATATTTCATACCCATGCTTGTATATCATTTACATAATGCTTTACACTAAAGTAGGACTTTTCTACAAGCTTGACTTTTCTACATGACAAAATACAAACCAAGTTTCGCTAAATAAAAGTAACGTTACCTTAATTTTGTTACGCGAAAATGTCAGGCGAAAAGCGTAACCGATATACGCCATCAAAGCTTGTAAAACATAGAAGCGAGTAAAAAAAAACTGCCTTTTAAACGTTAAAAGGCTCCGTTTACCACGGACGCAAACACTTAGCTCAATTTTAATTAGTAAGTAGCTGGAACGCCGTCAAAGGGAATGCATGAATACTTGCCGAACCGACCTCTGACGGTGCTTTTAAAATCTCCCCCTCTTAATTCAGAAGCTCAGAGAAACCAAAGGTAAACTGATTATGTCGCCAATATGCATTTTTTTACAGAAACGAGCTTAAAGACTCGTGTATATGTGAGAGCATGTAATAGCTATGTCAGTAATTGAGGAATCAGATTATCTTTAACCTACAGCTAGTTTATATTCCCATCTCGTAGGGACTTTATATGATGTTATTCCCAACCGTTTTCTAGACTATCTATATATTGTACTCATATAACTATCCTAATGCCCCGTTTAAGTAATACTGTACAATAACTACACATCGCCTTTGCGTTTAATATGTGTTATGTAGGTAGTCACATAATTGGTTTGTGACTTGTGCCCCTCGCAACGTCATTAAAGCAGTCTGCGATAGTCCTTGTTTTATTTAATACATTACATTTGGCGCAGTCGGTAGGATTTAAAAGGTAGTCAAGATGTAAACAATTTAGTTTAGGAAATATATTATTAAGTTTTCTGTGCTTAACTTATTTACTTAGGATTTATAGTTAATTTAAGAGAGGAGCAGTGTTATGTAGGTAGTCACATAATTGGTTTGTGACTTGTGCCCCTCGCAACGTCATTAAAGCAGTCTGCGATAGTCCGTGTTTTATTTAATACATTACAATATGTTTAAAAAATATTGTCTCTATCAAGTAAAGTGCTTGAATAGGATTTTACTTGAACTTTTTGATGACTTCCGTGGCGCAGCGTGTGCGCTGTCGCATTACAAAAATTGTAAAACTTGGGTCTCAGATGATCTGCCAGTGTGTTGTTAGGTTTGTAAGTATAGTTATCCGCCCACCTATTGAATAGCTAAATATAAAATCTTTGTGGAAGCTCAGATGAAAGCATGAATTAAAAATATATAGGTACACATCGATTAAATTATATAGACTTTGTAAAAAATCTATTATATAAAAATATAAAATAACGGTTTGTGATTTCGCGCCAGCAACAAGCGTCCCATTCATTGAGAGTGGTGCACGGAGTCTGTGCCGAATCATAAGCTATAACAGTGTTAAAGCAACGCAATTACAATTACGAGCGGGCTGAACTTGACCTAGGGCAAGATCGATGCGGCCCGCTATGCAAATAAGAAGCCGTTTCTTTGAATCAACCGGACCCGCGCTAAGTGAGGTCGAACGATCAGACCTTTCGCCTTGAAACATTACGAAGCATATTATTTTAGACTTACATAAGTAAGCACATAAAATATGCTTATACGCTTATCATTCTAATGATTTAAGATAAAGTGATCATCATAAATGAATAGATCTGTGTGTTGTGAGAATTTTATAAAACTTTTGATGATTTTTCTTTGGAACACATCGGCGCAGCATTCTTGATAGTTTTTCTTTGTCCCAAACACACTTGATATACTAATTAACTCATTAAGTACTATCATGCTCAGCCTAACAAGGTCCTACTGTTGGGCACAGACCTCTGCACTTATACGAAAGAGGGTTTTAGAGCCCATCACGCTGAACCCATAAGAGGGTAGGAAGACCTTAAACGTTTTTTATTACATTCTCATGCATATATTTCACAAATAAGCAAAGGGCAAGATATTTGGATGAGAAAAATTTGTCTCAGGCCTTTATTGTAGTTGCGCTTTTACGAGTTGCGTTACGTGAGATTTTTCATAAATATATCAAAGAGATGTGCTAATTTTTGCTTCAGATTACCGTTCTCGAGACTTTTGATCTCGACTGAGTGAAATTTAAACTTATTTTTTGTGTCGTTCTGTATTTTACTGCCCGGTTGCGACAGCGTAACTGGACAGTTTGGCGAGCTTCGGACATAAACTCTGCCAGAAGAAATTTTTAGCCCTAGGACGAAGAAACTAAGGCAACTTCTGCCTACGAGCGCCTCTTCGGCAAGAAATCGGGTTCTGCGACGGCGGGGTCGGACGATGAGTGGTCCGTACGTCTCCGCGTCCGTGGATTGGGCCCATGATGAAGTAAGACAGCGGGGACCACGTCTTTACCGGCGTAGATTTTGTGTTGACGTTGTTTGTGTAGGAGTTTTGTTGTCATCAGGGTCGCAAAGGATGTGAGGCCTCCTCTTTCGGAGGAAGCGCTTCGGTCGGATTAATAAAAAAAGACCGCCACCACGAGAGGTTTGGGGTGTAGGATTGATTTCTCGAAATAGCTTTTCGAGTGTTTCTTAAAGTGTTGATATGTAAGCTGATAGTAAAACATTCCTTATTTTTATACAGTTTTATACAATTCTTAAAAAATGATTTTATGCGTCTTATATAAATTAATTACACATCTTTAAATAGTACCAAAAATCATATTGTCTTTTCATCAAATGATTACTTATTTATGTTGTAAAAACAAAAATATTCGCTTTATTACTGTTTTAATATCGATTTAGTTTCGTGCCTTGATCATTACACAGGTATGTCCAACTTTAACTTTATGTGTATTAGATCAAACCGTTAACATAACGTTTTCTTTGACAGCTGAAGGGGCATTCAAAAAGTTAAAACCCGAGCCGGGTGGGACCGGTGCCTCGGGAGGTACATCAGCGTTGTCCCCATCTCTCGGTCCCCAGCACGCGGGACACACGCCCACCACAGCGTCTTGTCCCACCCCCGCAAGGCGACGGCACAGGACAACGTTCACGCAGGTACCAACATCTATCTATCATCATCATAATCATCATTACAAGCCTACGAATCTGTCCTCAGCATGAGAAAGGTTTTGGCTATTGTCCACCACGCTGGCCAAGTATTTGACAGGATCTGTAGACTTAACGCATTCGAGAACATTACGAGTCAGGCATGCAGGTTCCTTCACGACCTTTTACTAATAAAATTAAATTTATTTTTGTCTGGTGGGAGGCTTTTGCCGTGGCTAGTTACCGCCCTACCGACAAAGACGTGTCGCCAAGCGATTTAGCGTTCCGGCACGATGTTGTGTAGAAACCAATTAGGAGTATGAGTTTACCATACCCCTAACAGGTTAGCCCGCTACCATCTTAGACCGCATCATCACTTGCCATCAGGTGAGATGCTGTCAAGGGCTAACTTGTGGTGAATAAAAAAAAAAAATTATCAATCATCACTGTCACCTAAAAGACCGGAGTCTTACTATTAAGCTGTCACTGTATTATTAACCTACTATTATAACCGCGTTATCCCGGCAGAAGTAAGTATAGATTTAAAAGAAGATTAAAATTCAGAATTATCCAAAAATATCACTTGCTTCAACGGTGAAGGAAAACATCGTGTGGAAACATGCATGCCTGAAAGTTCTCCATAATGTTCTCAGAGGCGTTTGAAGTCTGCCAATCTGCACATGGCCAGCATGGTAAGCTATGGCCAAACCCTACTCATATTGAAATTAGACCTACGCTGTGTAGTGAGCCTGCAATGGGTTGATCATGATGTCATGTTCTGTATATTTCTCGACAAGTAAAGCATCATGAATGAAATTTCATATTGTTTGTTTATTCTTTGAACAGGAGCAATTAGCGGAATTAGAAGCGGCATTCGCGAAATCCCACTACCCTGACATTTACTGCAGGGAAGAGTTGGCGCGGACTACAAAGCTTAACGAAGCGAGGATACAGGTCAGTTATACCATTTACGTATTTTAAACTACATACCATATACAACTAGGTACCTAATGAAGCGGTGATAGCCTAGGTCGGCGGTTCGAATCCGGGCACGCACCTCTAACTTTTCGGAGTTATGTGCGTTTTCAAAAAAATTAAATATCACTTGCTTTAACGGTGAAGGAAAACATCGTGAGGAAACCTGCACGCCTGAGAGTTCTCCATAATGTTCTCAAAGGCGTGTGAAGTCCGCCAACCCGCACATGGCCAGCGTGGTGGACTATGGCCAAACCCTTCTCATAGTGAGAGGAGACCCGTGCTCTGTAGTGAGCCGGCAATGGCTTGTTCACGACGACGACGACGACCTAATAAAGCTCTTTGATGATTAAGCTAGAATTTCTTCAGCTCAACATCCAAGCTCATTCTTACATTGAAGAGCCCTTTTAATTTTACTTAAAAAAAAATAGCAAACGGATTTTTGTGAAAAAAGTCGTAATTAAAATATCGTTGCATTTATATTAGTGATATGATAGATATCAAATAGATCGTGTACCTATTTAATTTCGCAGGTAAATTAAAACGCTAAAATTAAAATTTATATCATTCGTTTATTTTGGCAAATAGTTCCAATTAACATTTACAATACGCTATAAAATACCAATAATAAAAATTTCAAATAAATTTAAAATTAAATTAAACTGCCAACAGGTTTTAAAACTGTTTGCAGATTAAAGTCTTAATGGTCCATTTACTTTTGTCAGAATGATGTTGCAACTTGCCCACGCACTTCTTAACAAAGATGCTAGGCGATTTCTTCTTTTAGCAAAAAAGTCGTCAGCGTGAGCTGTTGCAAACATTCTGGAGGCATTACACGGCAAGTTCAACAACATCCTGAAACCGTTATTATATTTAAAGTATTGAATAGAATAAAGTTTTTGAAACGATGAAAAATTCGCGTGTACGATAGACAAGTTTCCAGTTATTTTAGGCTCTTAAGTTACTCGAAACCTGTCTAAGATTGCAGGTGAAATATTTTTTAAACAATAATGTTTATATTAATGATTAATTAAATGTGTAAAAGTGGAGTTTACCAAAAAATCATCACATTTTTCATAGTCATCTTAGGTATTGGATACCACTTTTTGTCTTGGTGTTTGCGATCTCTGGAGTACGTTATTCATGTACATAGATAAAATTCGACCGTAAATCGAACTATAGCTAAATACCAGAATTTATAATGGTTAACTTTTAGGGGTTCATTTAGCAAAGAGATTCAAATTTCTTCTCTGGCATAGATGGAGAGGCAGACCGATCTGCTTGTCCGTCTATGTGTCAAGTAACTTTTTTTTATAAGAAAGTTGTTCTTAACCTCTTAATTCGACAATTAAGAGGTCACTTTAACACAAAACCTACATGGATAAACGGTACAAAGTATATAATTCTACTTACCATTGACATAAAATCAAAAAACACTATAAACTGAAGAGGCCAACTAAACTCAGTCTGAATCGACAATTTTTCGCTCCTTGGCGCAGTGCGTGTGGTCCTGGGTTCGATTCCCGGCTCGAGTCTGGTCTGGTGGAAGGCTTCGGCCGTCTTCGGTTAGGCTTCTACCGACAAAGACGTGTCGTAAAGCGATTTAGCGTTCCGGCACGATGTCGCGTAGAAACCAAGTAGGAGTGTGGGTTTACCATACCATACCCCTAACAGATTAGCCCGCTACCATCTTAGACTGCATCATCACTTACCATCAGGTGAGATTGCTGTCAAGGGCTAACTTGTAGTGAATAAAAAAAAAAAGTGTCCGAAGTTAAACTATAGTATTTTACATCTACTAAGATAGATTATTAATTTGTGAAAAACCGAATTTGACGATGAGCTACTATAGCTATAATTCACGAAATTAGATTTATATGTTGGGAAAGTGCCGCTCTCTTGAGCTCCGCTCTAGATGAGACTCCTAGGAGTGCAACAAATTGTAGTCTATATCGTCATAACCAGAGCTTTATGATGTTTAACTGGGAATGGCCTCTTAAGTCTGTGCGACTTGACTACAATACACTTATATGCTTCTCGATATCCGTATCGAGCCAGACATTGGCAGGTTTGTATTGAAATTTTCTGCTATAATACCTCCCGTTTCTTAAATAACACGTTATTTCAAAGTCACTATCATATAGAAGAAACAAGAAACGTTAAAGCTCTTCTTTGGTTTAGTTAACCGTCCGACCCCCCCCCCTGTTATCCCAAACGTCGCCTAAGCCGAGGTTCGTCCTCAAAGGAGGCGCCCTTAGGCAGACGTTCCCTTAGTTTCTTCGAGCTCTAGGGTTCAAAATTTCTTCTGGAAGAGCTTCTTTCCGAAGCTCACCAAACAGCCCGGTTACGCTGTGACAACCAATTTTAACACAGTTAATAGACAATAGGAAAAAAAATTGGCCTAGTTAAATCTCAAAATCCTCATCATCATTCTCAATCTATTCATACCTATCGCTGACCTCTTTTCTCATAGAGAAAGAGAGATATACATGTACCACGCGGATCCAAAATTAATAAAGTAACCGGCTCCAAGGCTTACGTAACGAATTTATTTAGGTGTAAGAGATAATAAACGTCTGAAACTAAATCATAACGTGCTCTCCGAATCAAAGGTGACAGGGAAAAGCAAAATTGGGATCTCCAAAGTATCCGATGATAAATTTTGGTCCACGATGCTAAATCTTTATTACTTTATGGTTCTATATATATTATTCTACACAACCTATTCTATATAAACCTACAGTTAAATGTACAAAAGCGTAAAACACGAGTCATATTCCCTCCGCTCTTTTTCTTATGTGGAATTGTCGAAATATCAATGATGCGAGAATACTTCGGTAATATAATTTGTAGCGTAGGCCGGAGGCGGATTGAATTAAAGCGCCATCTGTCGTCCGTGGCTGTATGAATACGGAATACTTACAGTTACGAACGATCCTTATCTCAGTTTTAAAATTGCTCAATCCCTCGGGACGCTATTGATTTGTCCCAGGAGTACCTAATTCGGTGCTTTAGATATTTTATTCAGTACGCGACTTTTAGCGTCCTCTTTAAAAGCTCTAAAAAGCTTATGTTTTGGAATGTTTAATGATAAAGCATCCAAAGAGGTAACCCTGTGTGTTTTATCATAAATGCGGCTTTCTCGACGTCTATCTAATTCGAAGACATGAGCTCTTTTAATAATTCTTTTAGAAAGACAAAGTCGTACTTAAAAATATAAAAGGTTCGACGAAATGTTATTATACCGGAGACTCTTGCATACATTCCGCTTCTAAAAGATCGTGAAACGCACACAGTATGGGGAGTGCCAATACAAGTAAATACTTACAGTAGGTATTACTTGTACCTACGCTCGTGTATGCTCGCCCTCATACTCGTAGGAGGCTATTAACGTTCAGGCGACGCTACATAAGAATGTAAACGTTAAAGACGACAGCGACGTCGGGCACCCTCCTTCTAGAGGAAATTTCGATATAAAAATACAACGCTGTCGGGCGAGCGAGGGGGTGAGCCGGGGGGTGGGGGGCGGGTGGCCCCTGAGGCATTGCAATCCCATCAAATGGATCCGTAACGAAGTTAGCCGCTCATCCTCCCCGCGCGCCTCTCGACATTGTCTCTGCCCTCAAATGAATTCTACAATTGGAAATAAGAAAATGTTTTGTTGGATCTCGTGCTTTTTCAGTTTAAAGGCGACCATTTCCAGCGAATAACACGACGCGACGCTGGGGTAAATGCGTAGATACTTATCTGTTTTCTGTTATTGGGACAAATGGCTTTGAGATCTCGCTCAATTTGATTTGAGCAACATTAAACATCCAGGATCTCTGTGAATTATTTATGCACAGGTTTTATTTTTGAAGTGAAGGTCGTGACAGACGGATAAACCAAAAAAAGGTAATTGTGATGAATGAAGCGTTCCTTTCCCACTGCTTGAAGAGGCTTCCTCTCCAGCTCGCTTCGCTCTTCCTCTTGGGTTGGAAAAATTTACGTTCTGGTACTTATGTTATTGCTATTACTGGTACAATTTGCAATTATGAGTTGGTGGCCGAATTCTTTTCCGAAGCCCTGAGGATCATGAAAGTATGGTTAAGAAAACATAAAACTATTCTAAGAAATCTTTTCTTCTCTTTCACTCTTTTTAGCGATGTAAAAGGAAGGCCATGTATTGCATGCATATATTTATTGCATGTGTAAGAAAAGCTAAAGTTCACTTACGCACGCAAAAATGTAACCTTTTAATCTTTTCTCACTTAGAGCGGGGTTTTTCTAGTCTAGAGTCGAAACTAACGTTTAATATTATAAATACGAAAGTGTGATTGTTTGTAACGTTTTCACGCCTTACCTACTCAATTGAGTGATGAAATTTTGCACATATATAGCGTGAAACCTGGAGATGGACTACTGAAACTTTTCCCGCGGAATACTAAATATTACTTTTTGATAGTTTATTTTGCAATATAATGGCGTACTTTAAACCTTTTCACATCGGCATAACAATGACTATTGACTTAATATCTTAATAAGCAGTAGATGAGGTCAAAAACAGTAGGTACTTTAACAACATTTACAAATTCAATAGGCACTATTTTAACTCACTAATATATAAAGGCCGATATCTCTAAAGCGAGCTTAGCCTTACTTAAGTATCAGTTAAAAAGAGACAGCGTTATGTGTCTGGCGTAAGTCTGTCTCACTTAAAATGTATCTTAAGTAAGAGGTAAGATTAAGAATGCTTAATAAATCACAGCCTAAGAGTCTTCCAGCTTGCTTAAAACTTTAAGTTTATTAAAATACATAAGTATTTACTACGCTAGGTACATGAGGTACATGTGAATCTATTTCTGAACGTCGGCTCTTCGTAAGCATTTTCTCGTTATCGTTTTTGGTTATATTTTTTTACATCTTATTTCCTGTAAAAATGATTAAAAATATTTTTTGTATTTTTATAAGTTTTACTTGACCTGGCCATAGGTGTAATAACCCTAAGAGTAAATTGGGTTGTCTTATTAATCAGCCCTTAGGAAAATAAAAACTGTTCGAGTTCATTTTTTTTGTATTAAATAGACATATTGCTATAAAAGTATACATCATAAATAAATACTTTCTCATTAATTATATTAAAGGTAATACTATCATATAACTATTATTAGATACTGTGAAAAATGCGTAAGTTTGAATCTATGTGTTTTTATTAATCACACCAGAACGGCTAAACAGATCAGGATGAAAACTGGCAGAGAGATAGATTACAATAAGTGTCGTCATTATCAACTCATTACCGGCTCACTACAGAGCACGGGTCTCCTCTCAATATTAGAAGGGTTCGGCCATAGTCTACCACGCTGACTATGTGCGGATTGGCAGACATCACACGCCTTTGAGAACATTATAAAGAACTCTCAGGCGTGCAGGTTTCCTCACGATATTTTCCTTCACTGTTGAAGCAAGTGATATTTTAATTGTTTAAAAAATACAATAAATATAATAATCTGGAATAGCACTACTTTTATCCCGGAAAATGTATAGTTTTCGTGGGATAGTTTTTTTGACCAGTCCATCAGATTCCACACGTACCTACCTACATATCAAATTAAATCGCGAACGAAGTCACGGGCAAAAGCAAGTCATCAATAAAGTCTGTAACAGATATGTACCAAAAAAGCCCGTCTCGGAAATTGCCTCGTTTTTCATCACAACGCGCACAAGGGACGGATGTCGAATTGCTTTGCGAAAAAAACTAATATCCCATTTATGTTTCTTCACCCCACCATATACCTACCTACCCGCTTCGTGTACATATATCAGCATAATCCATCTTAATATCGCCTCTATTGCATTAAGTGTAGGGTTCAAATGAGTGTAGCTGCAAGTGGTGTGTGGTGGGTAGGTATGTATCGGTGTTATTTGTATGGGGAGTGCGTCCAGAGGGCGGCTCCCTCGGCCCTCTCCCTCTAATCAGCTGTAATCACCATATCAAAGTACGCACGCCTCATTCCCGTTGACAACACAGATTACGGCGGTGTTTTGTACTTTGCTAAGTAATATGCTCGCTGAATTACATAGGAAATGTGTATGGCTGAATCATCAGTGTTTAAAAATGCTTCATTACTTTGTTCTTGTATTTAATGGTTTTATAATCCATTATTATAATTCGCTTGAGGACCTCTGTGGCGCAGCGCGTACGTAAAATGAAAGAGTCTTGGTTCGTTTCCCGGCTCGGGTCTGGTCTAAGGGCTTTGGTCGCGAATAGTTACCACACTACTTTTTTCTGATCTCTTGGTAATTTAGGTAGATTAGGTGCGTTTTTAAATAATTAAAATATCACTTGCTTCAATAGTGAAGGAAAACATCGTGAGGCAACCTGAACACCTGAGAGTTCTCCATAATGTTCTAAGGCATGTGAAGACTGCCAATACGCACATGGCCAACGTGATAGACTATGGTCTAACCCTTCTCATATTGAGAAGAGACCCGTGCTCTGTAGTGAGCTTGCAATAGGTTGATCATAATGATGCACTTATTTTAGGGGAGTTCATGAGAACGACATATTTACTTTCTTGTCTTAAAACAGGTCTGGTTTCAAAATCGTCGGGCGAAGTATCGCAAGCAAGAGAAGCAGCTGCAGAAGGCGCTCGCGCCGGCGGTGCTCCCGGGCTGCAACGGCATGATGAGGAACATCCAGGGCTACAGGGGCTACCAGCCGTACCCTCATCCGAACACAATCAACCGATATCCGCAGGTAACAAAACCATTCATACTTCATATCCTCTTCTACTAATTTCTACTAATATAAACCGGAAAGATATTTTTGTTAGTTTTTAAGTATTGCTGAACAAATTAAAAAAGTTGAACATTTATAATAGAAACTACTTTATCCCAAATTTTCATAAGCTACTTCACTTTAGCAATAACAAGGTTTCAGTCAGAAACAAGAAGTTCTATTTTATCCGCGTGCACGAGGTACTTTGCGCATATCTATCTACCTATGTATCTACTATATGCTGCAAAAACAAGAAAACGCATCTCTAATGTCGAAACAAAAAAACATATTTTATGATGCATAAAATAAAAAAATAAAAGGTGGCGACTTCCGTGGCGCAGCGCGTGCGCTGTCACATTTTAAAATTTGAGGTCCTAGGTTCGATTCCCGGCTCGAGTCCGGTCTGGTGGAAAGCTTCGGCCGTGGCTAGTTACCGCCCTACCGACAAAGACCTGTAGCAAAGCGGTTTAGCGTTCCGGAACGATGTCGCGTTGAATTATTATTTCGCGTTTTCGCAACATTTTTCTGTGATTTTATATGCCTTTTAGCCTTTCTCGTTAAGTGGTCTATTCAACCCAAAAAATATTTTTCACTCAATAAATCTTCAGCTTTGTAATATTAATTTTGATAAATTTAGATTTTTACAAGATGCTATTTGGACGCATAGTATAGAAAATATTGACAAATAAGTTAAAATTCCTACACCCGTAAGTAATTCAATTTAACTTAGGTGCGTAAATCAAATCAAATCATTTATTTTGCATAGATTGAGTCGGTATATAGGTGTTACATTTAATTAGTGAAGCTTACAATCTGCCGGGTAGGCATGCAAAAAATAATATTTTAACAATTCAATCATCACCACTAAGCACGAAGTAGCAGTAACCTAGTGTTCATAGAAGTCGTCGTTACAGGTAAAAATACAAGCATAGTTTGAAATACTAAAGCGAATATCAAACAATAACAAAGAATTGATGAAGCGGTCGGGAATTCGCTCGTTAGCATGCGCCGCTAATCATTTGCTCTGATTACGCTATAATGAGATTGCGACCGAATTTCGAAAATAATGCAAATACCACCACAGACCGGCGGCGGCCATGCTGTAGACAATGCATTCGTTATGACGAACACAAGTGTATACAAGAATACTGGACTCATTTATTGGTACAACGAAACATTTATTGGTACGCAATATTATTGAAGCGGTGGTAGCCTAGTGGTTAGGGCGTCAGTCTCCTAATCAGAGGTCGGCGGTTCGAATCCGGGCACGCACCTCCAACTTTTCGGAGTGCGTTGTGCGTTTTTAAACATTTAAAATGTCACTTGCTTCAACGGTGAATGAAAACATCGTGAGGAAACCTGCACGCCTGAGAGTTCTCCATAATGTTCTCAAAGGCGTGTGAAGTTTGCCAATCCACACATGGCCAGCGTGGTGGACATAGTCAGGACACCCGTGCTCTGTAGTGAGCCGGTAATGGGTTGATCATGATGATGATGAATATTGACACATTCTAGTACTTAGCAGATGCGACTTTAGAATACTGTCTCCTCTCTCTGCATCGTCGGGTTGGATTTAGAATCGTGCGGCAGGAGTTTCGGGGAGAAAGATGTTTTATTCGGTAGAGGTTTGGTCCCCGATTGTCACAATAGCACTCGCATTACAAGGTAATTCACTTTTTTCGAGAAAACAAAAAAAAACTAACATAACCTAAAAATAGGTAAAACATCGAAAAAATAATGCAATATTACGGGATAGCTAGATAGCATATATCATTTTGTATAAGTGCAACAAGGACGTAAGATCATGTCAAAGACTAGTGTCACGTGGTCTATGCTCTCTGTCAACTGTCAAATCATAATATGACGAACTACTAATTTCTAATGGTAAGAAAACTTCACACTTGGAAACGACATGAGCTGATGTAGGTCGAATAGTGTGACAGAACCAAATTGGCCAACCCCTACTCCACGTAGTCTTGTCTGCCCTACCCCTAGAGTGTTTTTATGAAGTGCGAAGCCAGAAGCTCGCGAAGGAGGTCCTGAATGAAGCGAGCCTACGAGGCAGAGTGGAGCGAAGAGGGGAGGTGGCGAGCGGAGCGAGCCGGCGACCTTCGTAGCGAAACGAAGGTCGAGTAGGTGAAGCTGAATGAAGGGGCGACGGAGCGAGTCGTCTGGCGTAGCCCATTTGATTTGTAGCTCTCCCGTAATATTGCATTATTTTTTCGATGTTTTACCTGTTTATAGGTTATGTTAGTTTTTTTTTGTTTTCTCGAAAAAAGTGCATTATCTTGTAATGCGAGTGCTATTGTTACAATCGGGGACCAAACCTCTTTCTCCCCGAAACTCCTGCCGCACGATTCTAAATTTTAACCACAGACCACAAAAAAATAAAAATACTGTGACAGTAGTCTTTGACATGATCTTACGTCCTTGTTGCACTTATACAAAATTATATATGCTATCTAGCTCTCCCGTAATATTGCATTATTTTTTCGATGTTTTACCTATTTTTAGGTTATGTTAGTTTTTTTTGGTTTTCTCGAAAAAAGTGAATTACCTTGTAATGCGAGTGCTATTGTGACAATCGGGGACCAAACCTCTACCGAATAAAACATCTTTCTCCCCGAAACTCCTGCCGCACGATTCTAAATTTTAACCGCATCGTCATCCTCATTACTGAGGGTCGCGATCCTTAGCATGGATCACCTTCTTCCGTATGATGTTTCTCCAGATGGTTCTGTTTCCGGCATTATGTAGTGCGGCGTGGAATGATGTACCGAGTGCATTGCTGATCGGAACAACGCATGGGGCTACGTCCTCTTGGCCTTCTTCCACCACCTTGACCGTATCAGCGAATACCGTGCTCGTCTCAAGTGGCTTCCAATAAGATTTCGTCGAAATTTCCATCTTCTTTCTTTTCTTTATAATATTCTCTATGCTCCGCACACTCCTTCCTACCTTAAAGAGCGCTTTTCTTTTTTAAGTGTTTTGGACCGTGATGTTACATTGCGCTCTCGCTCGGATAATAAGCTAGTATGTCCCCGAAGTCACTGTAAAGGTTATGGGATGTCATTCACTGTTAATGCTGTGCTGCTGTGGAATAATTTGCCTATTGATGTTAGAAGTTCGAAATCGTTAAACATAAAAGTCGACTTAGAAAGTTTTATTTTTCTAAATGCCATATTAGTGAATAGTTTATGTGTACTGATATTTATTTATTTGTATATAAAAGTATATATTTATATATTATATTTATTGATATTTTATTTTGTTTTGAATTGCGCCATTACCCTCATTCTTTAATTAATTCTTTCCCCAAGGGTTGTCTGGATGAGATTGCTGAAGCAATAAGACCGCCTTTGCATACTTATGTGTTAAATGTTTTTGTATTGTTGTTTCTTTAAAGTTTGTGTGCAATAAAGAGTATTTATCTTATCTTATCTTGCCCGTTACGAGTAGTTTTTCTAAATTCCCAGGGCTACGGCAAGCAATGTGTCCGAAGTATTCAATGGTGCACTTGAGACATAGTCGACAGCCTTGTTGTTATTTTGAGCCCTTTCAGGATAGATGCGTTGGCCCTGAATGCAGTCCAGGGTATCTTTAGCATCTTCCTTCAGCACCACATCTCGAAAGCATCAGTGTGTTTGCGATCTGGAGCCCTATGAACACTGTAGTCTTTCATAAAATCCTCTTATGACTTTTAATCTTTTATTAAACGTTAGCTTTTAGATATTTCTGACAATAAAAATCATGGCTGCTACTTTTTGGGTCTACCCTCGCAAACATGGTAATCACATTTTGACCACAAAGATCCAGGTTTCCTCGTTTTGCTTCTCGTTGGACAAAAGTAAAATACAAGAGGGTAAAAAATACACACTAGGCGACAAAAAAAATTGTCTTTTTTTATATATTTCTCCAATGAAACTTGCGTAATGCATGATATTATCGGAAAGCTGATAAGCTGTAAATGAAAATTACACAGCCGACGATAATTATGATTAAAAATCCTTTCCCGTGCGGTAATTGCAGTGGTTTCAATATTTTCAGCATCGCATTACCTCCCCATTAGCGAAGTGTTATTTATTCGTGATAAATTTTACCGCGGCTCGCTGCTTCATGACGGCGAGTTGCAGACAAACAGATATTATAAATGTACAACCTGCGTTCGAAACGAAGTCGACAATATATAGACTATTATTCAAAGAAGCATCAATTACTTATGAATATAATTAAGCGGCGTTTTAATGAATTGACGAACCCCGTGGCGCAGTGAGTACGCTGTTGCATCATAAAGTTGGAGGTCATGGGTTCGATTCCCGGCTCGAGTTCGACTTGACCAGACCAGTCTGAACTGGTCGGTCGTGGCTAGTTACCACCCTACCGACAAAGACGTGTCGCCAAGCGATTAAGCGTTCGGCACAATGTCGCGTAGAAACCAATCAGGAGTATGGATTTACCATACCCCTAACAGGTATCATCTTAGTTTGCAACATCTCTTACCATCTGGTGAGATTACCGTTAAAGGCTAACATGTAATATATTTAATAAAAGTTGATCTACAGTAACAAAGACGGAATTCGGTTTGTCGATTTTTTTTAACATCATGATTTATCTGGACTGAGAGAAGTAAAGTTCATATACTCATCTGATCGGAACTGAGCTAAAAATGTATTATGTAACGTAAATATTGACACCAGTTCACACAAAACCTGTTAATTATTATCATAAATTGGGTTGAGAATGAATTACGAGAACAAAATTAAAAAGAGGATCAGAGTTGGATTTTGGATGAAGGTAGGGATCTAGAAAGTTTGCTAAGTCTATTCAGCCTCGAACTAAAAAAATTTATTCGAGACAAGCTAAGTCTCTTTAAATCTGTCTCGATTAAACACTTCAAAAGTCTGTAGCTTTGGGATCCCAGCATTACTGTTATGTATATTTTTAGTCTTATGCTTATTTTAGGAAGATCACTACAAAACATTTTTTCGAATATGCATCGCATTTCTGGTTCTCCTGAGATATTGTGTTATAATGGACTTGTATATATATTGTGGCGTTTAATGTACGCGAATATATTCTAAACCGAAGTATTGTCAACAGCATCACGGCAGCTACGAGGAGTTGCAGAAAGACATCTTCTCGCTGTCGCAGATGGGTGGCGGCTCATACCCCATGCCGCAGGGCTTCTCCATGGGCCACAGCGCCAATATGAGTGCCGTCGGCATGCGTCAGGACACTATGGGTGAGTAAACGCACCTACAATATCTATGCAAAGATGCAGAAGAACAACTTTTCCCTGTCGAAACTTTGCGATGGGTAACAACCCATACCGCATGAATCTCCATAAGTTACGTGGCCAATATGAGTGCCGTCGGCATGCACCAGGTGACAACGGGTGAGAAACTGACAACAGTAGCAACTAAGGGTTGAAGAAGGCCATCTTCTCGATATAGCCGACGATCGGTGGCTTATACCTACGCGTGATCGCCAATGGCTTAAAATATGATTTTAAAAATAGAAAAATAATATACATATTTTCCAAATTTGAGTCTTCCCAACAATTCAAGTTTCCTGATATTCATATTTCTTTTTTATCGTATTTTGAATACGGTGGCTGATTTTCAACCTTACTCTATTCCCGTCGCTCTTTTTTTATCGTCACTTTTTGCGTGAGTGGAAATCTAAACAACGCTTACTTCTCCCGTACTTCCTATTCTATGTACTTCTACACACTCGTTAATGGTAACGTACAAAAAAACAATCCTTGTTCTTACGAGCCAAAATATTTGCCCCAAAAAGCATTCATTGCCTTGAGATTCAAATGCCATGCAAAATCAGTACCCTTTTCAATCTATAGCGGAATTAATTACAAAAAATAACAATTAAGTGGTTAGAAACTATGTTGTACGTTTTAAGTGTAAAATAAGAAACGGTAGACGACGCGCGGCAGCTTTCATCATTTCATCAACTTTCTATTAGAATGTCAGGGCAATTATAAAAGTTGCGGGCCGGGATCGCGGCCCCGTTTTATACAAATATCCCTTATAATAATGAGAAAACTTGCTCTTTGCCGGCCGCGACTAAGTTCCGCCAGATGATCTCCAAAAGGAAAAAAAAAACTTAATTAGAATTTGTTAAAGTTGCGGGCATTCTTTCCTTTTGTTCGCCTCGGAGTGTTTTGTCATACCTAGACGTCAAAGCGTAGACTATTTAAACTTGGTAGAAAATATTACTTCGTATAATGCGTCTTTTGGTATTGTTTTTGATACTAAAGTTTTTAAAGTGAAATATTTCTGGAATTCCAATTTTTTTGTACTTTGTGTACCTAACTTGTTGTTAAGAGCATAAAATACCCAATTACTAATAAGTTTTTTTTTTTTAAATAAAACTTAAATTAAATAATCAAAAGGAATGCGACGAGCGGAATGGAGTCTTGTAGTACCTGGACGTAGGTTTATAGGATTTAATATCTAACACATCTAGTGTTGAAAATAATATACCGGAATAACTTTAATAGATTTTTTATATGGAGAAATAATAATTAGAAAAGTACTACTAATGTTTAGTTAAAAAAAACTATTGCATTGCGCACTCTCTCCAACTCTAACTATACCATGCGTATACATCAGATTTTGCGCCGTTGCTGCAATAAAAATTTAAAACAAACTAACATAAAGAATCTAGTTGTGATTACAACTCGCACGTCTTGTTTAGATTAAGGCTAGTTCTAGGAAGCAACGGTATGTGACCACCGGTGAATATGCTCGCGTCTGAGAACATTTGATGATTATTATTCAGCCTCAACCAGGATAAAAAGTATTTTTTTATTATTTTTAACGCCCCCGAAAACAAAAGTATCTATTTATTTATTTATTTATACAAGTTTATTGTATACAGAAGAAAGGAAAAAGGTAACAACAAGAAATACATAAAATAAAAGCAAAAGGCGACCTTATCACTTAAAGCGATCTCTTCCAGGCCACCTTTGTGTAAGAAGCTGACAGAAATAAAAGTCGGAATATATTTATATACTTGAAATGAAGGGGCCAAATAATAAGAATGTAAGCAGAAAACGAAATTAACGAATAAAATATCAGCCATCTAGTGCTCAACGTCTAAATGAATTTGTTGATTACATATGACTTAATATCTGTAAATAAATTATGTAAGGTACCTTACTCGTACATTAAGACATGTGTCGTAAGACGTCGCTGGAACGTTTGTTAATTCAATGATCCTTGAGTTTGCGGCCGGAGATTATAAATTTGCTGCTCAACTCAAGACGTTCTAACTTGTATTGAACATACTCGTATTTAAGATACGAGTCGGTATGTTTCGTGCGAACTAAATTTTGCACACTTGTATTAACGCACGGCACGGCACCGGGCACACACCTCTAACTTTTCGGACTTATGTGCGTTTTTAAATAATTAAAATATCACTTGCTTCAACGGTGAAGGAAAACATCGTGAGGAAACCTGCATGCCTGGGAGTTCTTCATATCGTTCTCAAAAGCGTGTCAAGTCTGCCAATCCGCACATGGCCAGCGTGGTGGACTATGGCTAAAACCCTTCTCATATTGAGAGGAGACCCGTGCTCGTGATAATGATTATGATGTTGCTGTGTCGTGTGGCCGGGACATGTTGCCAATTCGGTTGTACTGAAACACAACTAACATGTCCTAACATTGACTACTTGGAGATTCCTCTCAATGGGTTAAATTTTTCTATTACTTAATAGATAAAGGATAAATAGATAGTCTTTATTGCACACAAATTTAAAAAAAACAACAACACGGAACACTTAACACATGAGTATGCAAAGGCGGTCTTATTGCTTAAGCAATCTCTTTCAGACAATCCTTGAGGAAAGAAGTAAATAATATATGAGGGTAACGGCGCAATATATAAATATAATATGTAAATATATGCTACTATGTATAAATAAATATATATCAATACACATATGTACTATTCATTATTATAGCATTTAGTCATA
This sequence comes from Lasiommata megera, assembly GCA_928268935.1. Taxonomy (NCBI): domain Eukaryota; kingdom Metazoa; phylum Arthropoda; class Insecta; order Lepidoptera; family Nymphalidae; genus Lasiommata; species Lasiommata megera. The sequence goes on from OV743321.1 coordinate 5,384,068, forward strand.
TAAAAATTTTATATATAAGATATAATAAAAGATAGATAGAAATCATTTTCACTAGGAGTGCTTGTTGTGCAGATCATTCCAAAAAGTGCCTCTTCAAAGAGGGGCAGTGATCATTCTGGCATCCTGAACTTTGACAGATATTCATCCCCATTCCCACAACCAATTTGTATTAACATAAAACTTATAAACTCGATACTTAAACTTACTTAAGTTAAAAAGAATTATAAGATCACGAATAAAACTTTTCATGTTTACCTACTTACTACTTTACCTTTACTAATTTTGTATTTATGTTCTTCTTAAATCTCAATTTATTTCGATGTAAAATACCAGCCTGAATATCTACTTAAATTCATAGAAGATTGCAATTTCAAAAGCACGAAGTTTTTATTTTAGATAGTGACAACAAATGATGAAACATTTTCAAAATAAATATTTGGAAAAAAAAACTACCTGCAGCACTAAACCTTTAAAAAAAATCTCACAGGCAATTTTGATAAATAAATTGCGAGAGGCCGGTCAGACTAGCCTTCCGGTGGAATTTTTAATCGCTCGACATTTTTAGGCAAAATTCGAAACAGCCTATTTCGTATAAGCTATAAAACGCGGCAAAGCGTATAACGTGTAAGCGCCGCGGGCCGGATTCCTGCGTAGAAAAAAACGAACGAGTAATGGAGGCGAGGCATCGTACCGTAGATATTCTAATAAGAAAATTTCCACTACATTTACTTTGGCGGGCGTCCTCGCGGCGTCTTCGTAAATATCTTATTTCCTGCGGCGAGATTGCATCTTGAGAAAACGCGAGGGTCGAGTGCTACGAAGAGCTACGACCCTCCGCTACGACTGCGGTACATTTATGTCTACATCGCTATGTGCTACGGCACGGGTAGGGTTAACGCTACGCTTGCGAGACCCTAAACTCTAACCAAAATGGGTATGGGTATTTACGAGAATATTTTGGTAATCTATTATGTAGATATAGAGATGCTGCGATATACAATATGGAGGGTAAATGGATTCCAAATTCCCTATTTGAAATTAAAAACAGTATAGTAATTGATGAATATAGCAATTTTTGGGAATGTTGGTACTCGTACCTAATGAAATATGAATTTTTCGCGCGATAAAATCAAATCAAAATAGCTTTATACATGTAAACCTATCACAGGCATATATGAATCTATGCATATATGAAATTATTTTTATTCGTAAAGTGATGGTGATAACTACACTCGCCAACTTAAAACTAAAGCTAAGAGGATTCCAATCTAATAAATCTAGGTCTAAAATAAAATGCCCACAACAAACTTGGCCGGGTTTTTTTTTGTTATCACCATCTCATATAAACAACAGCTGTCGACGCTTTTGATTGGATAACATGTTTTATGGGGAATATTAATCTTGAACACCAATTTAAAATTACCTAAAAGTACCCACATAGCATAGCGCTCAATCGCAGCCAATCAAATCTACTAGAACATATAATTTTTCTAGTGTAGAACATTGCTTATTTAGTATTATGTATACAAGTTTATTTTTTTCCTCGTGATGTTCTCCTTCATCGTTCAAGCAAGTGATTTTTAATTTTAAATTGCTAAAATTTACTTTAAAACGCAAGTTTATCTGAAAAGACCAAAGCCTTAACTACTAAGATCTGAAAGCTTCTACGCAAAATATATGCTCGTACCTTATCTGGTTTTCTCTCATACAGGCATGAGTGCAGAGGACGAATGGTACAACAAATCTCTCTCCGCTCTCCGGATGAACAGCGGTCACCACGCGAATCTGGCAGCGGCGCCCATGTTGCAGTACCAGACCTAATCGTTGCTCCACGGCGCCGACTACTCGCCGGCGCCGGCGCACGACTACGCGCCCCCATGAGCTCCTTGTCAATATCACACCAAATAAGGCAAGGCCAACCTGCTTGCGCCCAATCACAGTACTCGTCTAAGAACCAATGCTTCCTGTGATTGGTACTAAAGAGCGCGCGTGGTTGTGTTGGTTTGTTTTTGCCTTAAGAGCCCCATTTTTCACAATACGTTCGACATACACCTTGCCTACCTTAGTATGAAATTTGCACGCTCGCAATAGTAGAGTAGTTAGCGAGTATCGAAACCATAATGTAAGTAAAACTTTTTGAGTGATAAAACACTATTACGGAAGAATCAAATGGACCCAAATTTACAGATTTTAAGGTCGTACTTCGAATACTAACGATTCCTCCTGATGAAAAAATCTGTACAAATTTTTTAAGTATCAAAATGTGTTACCATTTTGATGCTGATTTTTTTCACACGCTTTTAAACGTTCAAAATCCTTTTTAAATTAAAAAAAGATGAGAGAAAACGTAGTATTTTTCAGCTTGTGGATTTTAAGATTGTTTAAGATGGGTAGTTTTTGACTTGCCATCTTGACTTGCAATGTTAAGGAACTAACATATAAACCGTGCTTAAGCGATCGAAGTCACAAATACACATATGTAAAATTGCGGTTTCGTCTGGCATTATCGCCCGTGTCATCTTCCGCACAGCTATTCTACAGGTTTTCTATTCCATACCATTACCAAAGGACCATTGGCAATATGGACAAACTTGATCTGTTAAACTAACCGGTCGAGTTTATTCCGAAGTTATAGTGTTTCCAAACTCTTAAACTATCAACTGTTGCGAGTTTGCTATTTTATACCAGGTTAACTTAACTACGAATACAAACTAAGTGTTTATGACGCGTACTAATATATGTACAATCAGTTAGAAATATACCTAGCAGAGTGACTTTGAATTTATCGTAGCTTTCCACTAAATTTGTTACTACGCAGTGAGCTGGAGTTAGTTAAAAATAAGTGCATTGGAGTAAGGAAATTGACAATCAAAAGTATCGATAACTATTTATGTAATTTTTGAAAATAAAGAATAATACTAAATAACTGCGTATTACAAAGTAAATACATGTTTATTTACATTGTAATTAATCTTGATTTGCATCATAATTTTATAATAATACAATTTATAAATTGATAATAGATTGAGCAAAAGCTGTCTTATAAATGTATCAGAAAAGTCAAATTCACTACACGAATAGCAGATTACATGGAACATATCGAATGAATCTTCATTTATATTATTGTTGAGGACGCTATTGTCTTAGTGTGGTTTAAAAAGTGTATAAATTCATTTGCCTTATAATTGTCAATATTGTACTGTATGTAGTTTTATTTATTTTTATTCCACGTACATTAAAATTTGAATTCTAGGAGTTAAAAATAATTAGATTCACATAGATCGTCAGAGTACGAAAATACATCAGGCGACGAACTGCCAACCAACGCGAAAATATTATGCACACATCAAGTTAACTATTGTCCATTCATTCATTCATTTCCAGGTGTATGAGTATAAAAAAACGCTTTTGTTCATCATCATTAGGTGCCATCTTTAAACTTAAGTTTGGAGGTCAGCCGGTGAAAGCATTTTCCATCTTCTTCATTGAATAACTACTCGTATGTCGGCTCCAGTCTTTCATATCGACAAACCATTTCTTCCTCAGTCGCCCAGGTGCTCTTTTTGCGTTGAATTCGCCTTCTAACATCGATATCGGAAACTCATATTGGAATTTCCTCTGGAAGAGATCTAAAATTGCGATCTCCTTTTGCATGCTGTTATTCGTTCAAACTCAAAAATAACACACAATTTGTAGAAAGATCAAAATAAAAGTAGCGTGAAACAAAAACATTGAGACATTGCACGTAATTTCTCATATCATAACAAGATCTTTGAAGGCTACGCAATCGCATATTCCGTGTAAATTATTAGTCGCTAAGCATGGAGACGTGTATTTATAAGAAGAAAATTGTTTATCGAAAACAAGTACGCAACAAGGACGTGCTTAAACATTATGTATAGGTACAAAATAGGTTTCTAATTTAATAAAGGGTAATTGACCTTCTATATAATATTTATGTTCACTGTGTATGCTAGTCGTATATTTGTACAGACATTTTGGATTGTTATGTGATAAGTATATAAAAATTTCTTGTTGTATTGATTATGTGAGTTAAATTTTAAGAAATATTTTGTGGCAGCTCTTTATGGTGGATAATTTTAAATTTAAATTCATTTCCCTTATGACATTGTATATTTCGATTCTTACAAATAGGTAACTTTTGTGCCACTTTCTGTTATAAAACTATGTCACTGTTTGGATATGTTTACGAATCAGATGATATCATGTTGGTAATTTTTTGTTATAGTAAACGTAGATCCTCAAGAGTTTAGACTCGTTTGATTGTGAACGAGCTAAAAGATAAAAAAAGAGCTATTGAAATTTCAAAACTAACTGCGACTGAACCAAAAGAAGATTCAGACAAAAAAGATAATTTTTTCTGTTCGGTATCTAGGTATTACATATTATAATTTAATAAAAAAAAACTCTTTTTTACCACTATTTTTTTACAAAGCGGGGCTTTTCACACGTATTTTTCACTTTTCTATTTTTTTCAAATAAGCTCTTGTGCCAAATCATAAAATAAATTATTAAAAAGTGATTATATTTCAACGATAATTACTTGTTGGAAAAATTTAAAGTGTTAACTCGTGTTAAAAACTCTTCAAAGTAGTTTCCATTAAGATGACTGAATGGGGATGACACATGATCAGTTAAACGAGTATCATCTAAGAATGGTCGCCTCTGAGTATTAAGATAGACCGCCAGGCTTATTATGAATTATTAATGACCTTGGTTTTTTTTTCGCAAATATATTAAAAAATGTAGTATGCAGAAATTTTCAAAGTGAAAATTTGTCATTGAAAATGACTGTTTACTTCCTTTACGCACTTGTATCAAAATAAATATAAATCAAAGGAGCTGTCACGATAAGATAACTTTTTAATTAATAAAATTATTGCAATACATCCCTTGTAAATATAAAAAAAAACGTTTGCATGATAGGTATTAAATAAGGTGTTAACAGCTCAACGATACTATAGTAATGAAATATTTAGTTAATTAATTGAATAGTATGAATCGGTAATTTTGGTGTTAAATGTTATTTACATGTGCACATTGGCGATTTAAATTGACAAAATAACGATATATAGTTTCTGGAAGGCTTCGGTCGTGGTTTGATACCACCTCACCGACAAAGAAGTGTTGCTAAGCACGATAGCAGCATAGATATTGAATGGGTTTAAACAACTTTTGTAACCCCTGATTAAAGCCAACCCGACACCATCTTAGATCATCATCACTTACCACCAGGTGAGGTGTAGGTTCCACTACAAAGTGGCCTGAGGCTTTGTAGCCTTATTCCAATTTGTAGTGGAATTATTTGACCATACAAAATTGAAAGATGATCACATTAAAACAACACAAAATACATGAGAATGGCTAATGCGTATGATCTTAACATATCATTCATATTTAAATCGCCTTTGATGCTGATTTACTTGTACAGAAATCTCTAAACAAAACTCGATAGGTCTTCAAATACACTATATTTACTGTAATGATAGAAGCTTTCGTTCTTTATTATTGTGAAAAATAAAACCTTGTTTCAAATAAAGCAACACTTATAGATCAGTGAATATAGTCTAGAGGTCTCTGTACAACTGAATAAGAACTAACATGCTAGAAAACCGCTCCAAATGTTGATGCTAGTCAGTTCATTGAATAAAATGATCAGGTAGTTTCCCATTTATATTATAATAGACGACATTAATGAATTATCTTTTAAACTTTTGTACAGTTAAACGAGACGAAATAAACAAAAAAATAGTATTTAAACAATCAAGTAAATAAATATAATCAGAACTGTTTCCAACTTATTTGTTGTATTACACAAAATCATTAAAAATTTAAACTAACAAATAAATATGAGTACTCTTACACTCTAAGTCTTATATGTTTTTTCGTTATCGGGTAATTTTAATATCTCTATAATTAAATTGATTTTAAAAATGTCGATGTCGTGATGCAGTTGGTTTTATAATTTTTTAGTTTTTGTTATACAATAATCTCGAGTTTGCAAACAAAAATACAAATACATGGATATTACATAAAATGTATGAAGCAGGCTGCATCACGAATGCCACAAGATATACTTTGGATTCCAGTTAACAGTAATTCCGAATTGAAATTACCTATGATTAATTATTTTCAACTATGTTAAATTTGAATATTGACAAAATTAATGCTAATACAAATATTGAATATTGATTTACAAATCGATAATCATTTTGTTACTCAACGGCCATCTGTGCATTTTTGTGTAAATATTATCTTTAAGAAAACTTGTCTTATAATGAACATGACGTGTAAAATTAAATAAATTGTCTAAAAATGTAGTAGCGTATTTTATTTTAATAAATTTCGTTCGCAGGTCGAGGTGCATCGGGTAAATAATTCTACGCCGATTTCTCCTTTAATCATGGATTATTTCACATTTTCAAGATTACGACAACGCATTCTATAACAGCTATGGAACCATCATACATTTATAAGTTAGAGGTATATAAAATACAGATAGTTTTAGACTATAAAAAGAAGATTAGTTAGGTGATAAACACTGCCTAAAACGACTATACTATTATCCCAAAACTCATAAGATTACCAATATTTTAAAATTTTACTTTTGTCAGTTGAAAATTTATTATATCAAAAATTGGCCATTTTATAATTTTTTTTTTTTCTAATCATGTAGTTTCAAGGGGTATATAGTGGGTAAAATAAATTAAAGTAAAAAAACATGCAGGTTTTAAAATTTATGTCAAATGTATTGCAAATCCGACACAGCATATTGTGGGTTGGCAATGGCGTACTTTTGCAGGTATCTCGTGAGATTCTTAAACACGATGCGTTCCCCCCCTACCGCTTTCCAGAATGTATCGGCGTCGTGATGCAGCACTTCATTTTGGCCGCACTCCTGGACAAATAATTACTTACTTAAAATATTCTCGTGACTAAGAAGTTAGATATATTATACATATAAGCTTTATTTTGTATAATTATTTTTGAAATCTAAATTAAAATTATTATTAAAATCCTGTGCATCTCAATTCTTACCACTATTTAGATTAATAAAAATCGGATTATTCAATTATTATTAGTTTCCCACCCAACCCATCCAACCGCATTTCGTTTTTATTTGGATTTTTAGCATAATTATTCTATAATCTTAGTTTAGTATAGGAGTCTACTTGAAAGACTTGGGTATGAAATTCAATATGGTTTGAACCAAGTAATTGGCAGTTCCGGAGATCAAAAGCACTTTAAACAAAAATTATTTAGGTCCATTATTAATATCGATAAATCAATGATTCTTATTACAATTATGTTCCACCAAAGAATTAAAAATAAAGTGAAGCATTTTTACGTATTGGTACTTACTATTGCTACGTTGGAATGAGCGACTAACACTTTATGGGGTCTCTTTTAGATGAACGACATTTGAAATGCAATCCAATTACAAAAATTCTACTGGGGTAGCTACAACAATTTTGTTACCTTGCAAGACTCGTTGAAGTTCAAAGCCGAAAGCTCTTCACTGATGGATGCCTTTTTCCCCTCATAAAATTCATTATATTTCGTCTTTACCACATCATATACCTTGAATAATAAATAAATATTACTTTGAGACCAAACCTTAATACCAGAATGTTGCCTGAATAGTGTATTATGAGACAAACTGAAATATCTTTAGTCAGTATTAAAAAGAGAAAGCAATATTTTAAAATATCCTGCATTACGTTTGTAATAAATTCGAAATTATACTGTATGCTAAGCTATCGCATTGGTTACGAATACTTCGCAATGACTAACTTACTTCGTTAAGGATTTCGAGTTCGATCCTCCATCGAAAGATCTACATCTCATATCACTATTTATTTAACCGAATGTGTATTAAATTTATATTTTTCATTACTATTTTAGATACATAATATCAAAATTGATTAAGAATTCGCTATGAATTATAAATCAATTTTAATATAATACAAATCAACTGATGATCTATTAAAAATCATTATACAGAACAATAAACAAATAGCAGATCTTATGACAAACAACTGTTGATACCTACCGTATTCCCACCATGTTCATAAATATCACTTAACATAGTTGTAAATGGCTCCTGATAGAAAGCAGCAGTCCAAGGTTTTGTGAAGTAATCAAATAGATCATCTATGAGATTCATCTGTAAAATGTTTGTTATTAATAAATATACTGATTAAATTACGTTATTTGTTGTCATTACTAACAATTACTCATAACAGATGCTAATATTATAATATTGTGGTATAAAATGTTGGTGTTGGTTTGTGCTGAATGCAAAAGCAAACAAGTCATATAAAGTGTTTTTGTATGAAGCTTACGCTAAGGCATGAGACAAGGTGTTCTGATTTCACCTCAACTATTAAATATTTAGATCAATGTCTTTCTAGGCATTTCTATCGAACAAATTAGCTTATATATATTTATTTTTATAATTATAAATTGACTTACATTGTATCTAACAAGGAGATTATTAAAATAAGCTTCATGCTTTCCATATAACTGTTTTAGAGTCTCACAAGGAAATGGCTTTTTAGAGAGACAAGTAATTGATTCTATGCAATGCAAGGCGTTCATCTGCAGTCTGAAGTAGTTGTCCCTTTTATTGGTTACAAGAGTGTGGCCCTTTAAAAGGAATAAATAAAATATGAAGTTGATGGCAAATGTTACTTTTTAGCCATGCAAAAAATATTAATAAAACATTATGTTAGGTTTTTATCACCAGCTTACAATAACAGTGGGCATGTACTACACTAATCAAGAATTAAAAAGGTTGAGTACCTATCGAAATGACGGTGCTCTATCACAATCGGCATTACAAAATGGGTTCGAAATATAGGTTGGATAAAATAAGATGGTATTGAGTATTTCATTTCGATAAGTTAAATCATCCTGGATTTGGAAATCTGCATTGCCCATCCCTAGATGTTGTCTTCAGGCTTTAAAAATTATTAATATTTTACAAGTGCTAATGAATGTCAAAACCTGCCGACGTGGTCAAACCTCTTAAAGTATCAAGACACAACCTTTGAAAAATGGACTGTGTCCAAAAATTGAATATGAAAGCGAAATGGCCACAATATCAAAATTAATAATGAAATAAAAGAATCTTGTTTTAAATTATATTCAAGATTGAAGAAAAAGTAAATTTTATTTCTTGTACAGCATTACAAAAACCCCTGAAGTAGTGAACAAGTTAAGAAGTTACGAACCTGTCGCGGTAACAGAAGTTGCACTGCCATCGGTACTCGCCGACCAGGTTTACACATCATCATATAATAAAGTGGACCAGGTAGCGTTGCCAACTGGACTTTTGGCGACTCGAATTTCATGACTGGTTGCCAGCGACTAATACAATTAGGGAATTCAAAACTAAGAAAGTCATTGCGAAAGATTTGTTGGGGTAGAACTTTAGACCAGAGTTACCTACCTTATAAGTAGTAAAAAGAAATAACTATTAGATCAAATTTTAGGTACATTGCTTACATTCCTTATGGTGAAAAACGTGGAATACAAACACGAATACCTGCTACTTCAGAAATATATCAATATCATCTTTTTCAGTACCCGCAAAATAAGATTCTAAATCGTGGAATCGATCTCGTTAAGTAGAATAAACCTCAGTGACAATGGACCTCCACATCTAACAGATAAAGATGCGTGGTTGTTACTGTTATAGTTGCGGTGCGAAGTCGAGTAGAAACCAATGAGGATACCTCTAAAGTATTAGCCCACTACTCTCTTCGATTGCATCTTCACATACCACCAGATGAGATTGTAGTCAGGAACTAACTTTGAGTGACATGACAAAAAAGTACACTTCACCATGTTTTCCAATATGATCTAAAGTTCATGGAAAATAAATTAATAGATAAGATCAGATTAGCAATAATTATTACCTTTTTACAGTATTCAATGACGAGCGATCGTTACTCGCTAAGCTAGCATGCGATTCTCGGAAGCTAGAAAATTGACATTTAAAATTATTCAATCATAAGACTTATTTATGCACACTGATATTGAGATTTTTTTTGCAAAAAATATTACGCGAGTAAGCTCGAACTATATCTGTGAATATTGTCTGGTTCTTCAAGGTCAGTTCTTCCTGTCATGAAAGGATCCAATTTATGCACGAACATATTTGCTAGCTGAAAACAACGAGAGCAAGAAATAACTATGATGATTGTGAGTGATATTGAGCTTTCTGAACTACTACTTTGGGATTACTACCATCGCTTCCAGCAAAACTCTATGAAAATTATTGGTTGTATTTCACTAAAAACAGTAATTATTTCTTGCAAAATTACACAAAAACAACATGAAGTAATTATATCATTTACGCCTTTAAAAATTTACATTGTCATCCGAATTACTGAGTAAGCCACAATCGTCTGAAAAATACAATCTCATAGACCATATAACTAGTTGGCAAAAAACATAACCTTAATCCAACCAAACAGCGAAGACTAAACAATTCATTAGTCATTTAAAAGACCGTACAATATTGGCGAGTTTAGAAATGAGTAATTTTTCAACTCTTTAATATCACAATAATTTTTAATAACACAATCATGAACTTCCGCGTGATTAACCAATTCATCTACTTTCACCTATTTTGGAAACGGACATCTATATCTAGACTAAAAAAAGTCTAACAAGTGAGAATTTCACTTATTTAAGTGTTTGATTAGAATAAGAAAATTATAGTACAGATATACCTTAAATTATAGTACATGTTACCTTGGATGATACACTTTAGACTGATTGACACAAATTATAATTTACTTAAATCAAACAAATAAGTAACAAAGTTTACTTTACTGCAGGCAACCATTTTGCTTTATATCCTACTAACAATATTATTTTCAGTGTATAAATTGTATTCCCAACTACTATAAAACGTATAATAACAGACGTATATAGGACAAAAAGGACTTCATTAATTATGCCATGCAATGGCGTATATGCCACCAAATAACTACGTTGTGAATATTTACCGCTTCCCCCACATCCTCAGAGCAGTAGTATTTATGAAGGCGATGCGGCGCGTAGAGGCGTCGCGAGTATCTGACACACGGGCCTGCGCCGTACACGTGAGGGTCGTTCGTCTCGAACATCGGCCCAACGACCAAACCGCCGTCGTAAACCAGACCACATTCATTTATAGCTGTAAAATTGACGAGTCATCGTAATATCTATATTACGTACGACTAAATCGTTATATCATAGAAATAACAATACACAATAAATATTGAATAGAAACAGGAGTAAGTTTGCGGAGGCTTCATTTGCTGAACATTGAATAAATTACAAATGTTATCATAATCATAATCATTTATTTGCAAGAATGTTAGTAAATAATCAGATGGTGTATACAATTTTGTCAATAAGTCGACCATAACATTCAACTAAACAAATAGTGTGCAAAATACAAACATAAACTTTAGTTCTAGTTAAAATTACAACATTAAAAATTCATCAAATCTATTATTCAAAGTCAAATTATTATTAAGTGATAGTGAATTAAATTAACAGCAAGAAAATAAATTATAAGGTATATATGTTTTATTTTTTTTAAACAGGTTTTAATTGTAAATATTCGTTTATATTATAGAAACATTTTTCTTTGAGCCAATTCTTTAATTTAACCTTAAAAGTTTGGAGAGGCAGGGCTTGTATCTGATGGGCTTGTATCGTGCAATTTTATGCGGATTACAGAAAATAACAGACTTTTAAAAATTTTTGATTTACAGGGACGAGGTAAAAAGGCAATGAAATACTTTGTCTATTTCTAGCACGTTAATAATATCAGCTGCTGGATTATTTAATACACGTGCAAGCGAGATTATTAAAATACTCACTTAACTTACATGCACTAGGCGAGCACCATGGCTTCCAAATAATGGAAACACGTATACCTAGATCCCAATAATCCATTCAAGAATACCTTTAAAAGCATTTAAGTCGATAGCCTTTATCCCGTAGTAGAAGAAAGCAAAACAGGGTACATGCATTGCGTGCGTTGGAGACATAAGCTGTAGATATTCAACGCTCGCTTCAAACTCGGACCAGCCGGTGAAGTAGCATTGGCGGTAAACGCGAACACCAAGTTTCTCTAGCTTCAGTTGGACCCTTTCATCAACCTGAAAGCATCCTGTACCCTAAGGTACCCATCCACAAGCAACTACACGACACGTTTGGCGATCACGATACTTCTATAATAGGGCACACTGCACATTATGATTAGCGCTCATATTTCCACGAGCGACTATTATTTTATTTTTATTTATTTATTTATTCTTTATTTGTACACCACAACAAAAATAGAACTAATAAGAAAACAAAATAAAGAAGAAGCAGGATACCAAAGGCGGCCTTATCGCTTAGTAGCGATCTCTGCCAGGCAACCTTAGGATTAGGAAAAGTTAAAGAAGAAGAAGTAGGTGGCGGTAAACAAAAAACCTACATACAAATAACTAAATACTAATACATAAACCAGATTACATAAATAACACAATATAGTAATAAATATTTAATAAATATACCTTATAATATATAAAAAAATTAAATTATATAAAAATAAAAGTCGTCATTTATTATGTACGGTATGTAACGGTATAGGTGTACTCATCGTATGATGCGTTGTCAGAAAGTTTGTACTTGTTTCGTATTTGCGCTATATCATCACCGTCTACAATGTTATCTCAAAAGTTGATCTGTCGAACTTACGTATGTTCGGCGGATCAACTTTCGCTATTATAAATTGTTGGCATGCGAACAATAATGCGTGTTTGGGCACACAGTATATTGTATGACCTTTTCTTGCAACTTAAAAATTAATTTGAATAAAAGCGGTCGATAATAAATGTGTGATGATTCGTAAAAGCATTTTATCAAGTCGTTTGGTAGCTCGTATGAAAAAAGTTTTAAAAGTTTCTTACGAACGAACGTACTCGAAATAATGGAAATTGGAAATTTGTTATTACAATTACACTGTAAATCAATATACGAAGGTCTCCATTCAAGTTTGCAATTTAAAAAACCTTATAATGTAATATAACTGCGTGCTGGAATTTTGAATTTTCGTGTTCTTCGAACATACTAAACTAACGAGGCAGTTAAAAAAATCCATATCATGACGTAATTACTTAATACGAGTTCGATAAAATTTAACAAAGAAAGAAGGATTCGTTTTAATTTTATAGAAAAAATAATCTGTTAATAAACATTAATATTGTATAGCTCACAGTTTCATTATTAAAACAGTTTACTCTCATATCCGTGCTGTCTTCAGGAGGAAAGGGCTCTACAAAAGAAATTGAATCACCCGTCAAGCCTAATTCTAATAAAGCCGCTATGCAGCTATATGCTTCTATACAGTCTCCGTAAACAACAATAGGTTTCTCTTTACTGAGACAATGACTTGTGTTATCTGAAAAGAAAATCTTTTTTTTTAACATGTAGGTCATATTGGAAAATTCGGCATTATTTTCAGAGAACTTTATAAATGGAGTCGGTCTTTCAAGCGAGTATTGTTGTGTTTTACACATATTCCTCGCTTATACTACGTTTTATGAGAGAAGGTTCGGAGGAAGAACTTACCATTGTCAGATATCATTTGCATTAGTTTCCGCAAGCACGTATTTGCTTGGTACAATGTGTTAATTATCATGACATTATCGGGCAGTTCAGGATGAAATGGAACGCTGTCGGGTAGATACGCCGGATTGTCCATCGGGATTCGGACACAAGGTTTTCCTTTTCTATGCAAAAGATATATGAAGTGCGAGTATATAAACATGTTCCGCGTATTCGTATACTGTGGGCCTGTTAAGAGGGCTCAATGCTACTCAAAGGAGGCTGTTCTCGGAGTATCTCTGCGTGATCTTATAAGAAGTTAGGAGACCCGTTGAAGAACCAGAGTTACAGGCATAGCTCAACGAGTAGCGAACTTATAGATGTTGAGGCTCATGACCCAATACGCAATACATTTTTTTTTATTTACTACAAGTTAGCCCTTGACGGCTATCTCCCCTGGTGGTAAGTGATGATACAGTCTAGGGTTGTAGCGGGCTAACCTGATAGGGGTATGGTAAAACCACACTTCTTTTTTTACGCGGCATCATGCCGGAACGCTAAATCGCTTTGCGACACGTCTTTGTCGGTAGGGTGGTAACTAGCCACGGCAGAAGACTCCCACCAGACCAGACTCGAGCCGGGAATCGAACCCAGGACCTCCAACTTTATAATGTGACAGCGCACGCATTGCGCCACGGAGGTTGTCAAAACACACAGTATCGAACCGAGTCGAGTCAGACAGTATCGAACCATTTGTTTACTATTTTGGAACTCCCTACTAAAGGCTTAAGTCTGCAATATACGTCTGTTACTTATAGTTAGGATGATGATGAAACATTCGGTTTTCACTATATAATACACAGCCTTTTAATGTTCCATCGCTCATCTGTCATAGCAGAGAGGGAATTAGACCCACCTACGTTGTTTCAATGCGGATTGGCAAGATTTAAGGATAGCTATCACAAGTTTTAAAATTTCAGGCTGTTACTAAAAACAGAAAAACTCAATCCCGGAAATTTTATCACTAACGAAACCTTTTTTGTATTATACCTATTACTGAATTGCAATTTAAGTTAATTTAAGTTAACTTTTATAAAATGCCCCGCTGGTTATCTAAAAAATTTTAATTTAGTACTCACTCCACTTCTTTGGCAAGCTCGATAGAGTTCTTCAAGTAGTCTGGATGTTGGAATTGATGGCCACACGTTATCACAAGTTCATCATAAAACTTTATGCCACCGCCCTTGAGGTGAATGCATTTCTTCTTTCTATTGAAATTATTATTTAAAAATTATAGTTCTAATTGTTTCTCAAACTAAATCTCTACATATTTTTTGGTATGTTTTTCCAATTTCCAGTTTATCCACTAAAAAATTTTCCTAAAGAAATTCGAAGAAATGTCTTAAAAAAATTCTGGGTGCCTCAGGGTAGTATACTTAAACCTTTCTTTTTTCTTGTATACATAGATGGAAAGTGAACTAGTTTTAAGGAAATGTTACTGTTAAAACATATGATTACATTAAAGTACAAATTAGTACCTGTCGATATGAACCATAACAGCAGACATGATGTCCACGTAGTAATAAAAGGGAATGCTCTTGATGTATCGGTCTGTGTAACGGCCATCCCTCGGCACGCAAATATCTGCGGCGCGCATATAATCCGAAACGGTTGGTAAACCATGCTGGGACACTAAAGTTATATTTGTAAACGTAAGATATTCGGATGTCGGTCTGGAAAATTAATGAATAGTATTTCATAATATATAAACTGTAACGGTTTCATACCGTGATGATACTTCAAAAGTAATCCAAGTATATTTGAATGATAACTATTATAATTATGTAATACTAGCTAATGACCGCGTAGATAAAGGTTTTCCAATTAAACCTGTAGGAATAGGCAGCGTTGACTTGAAATTTTTGGATATTCAACTTTGGTATTTCGAAGGAGTCATTCTCTAATCAACATCATCATCATCATCTACCCAGCAAAAGGGCACACAGGGCGCGGATATACTTTCGGCATCAGAAGGTGGGGTTTAATCGTAGTCCACCAAGCTAGATTTAGCACGCAGCAGTTAAATGTTCAGGTAGATAGGTTTCGTAGCAATGTTTTCCTTAAGCATTAAAGCACGTGGTATTATTTTTATTAAATTTAAAAAGCCCATTACTACGAGAAGTTAGAGTTGGGTGCCGGGGATAAAGCTCATTAGTTTAATAATCCTTACTAATACTACAATTATATACTAAGGATGATCCTCAGAAATATACCCAACAAGCAAAGTTTCCAGGAAAGCGAGTCCAGTGCGACCTGCTCCAACAACAACTATGCTGTTGTTTATATGCACTTTTGGCATACTAGTCAACGGTCGCTCTAAGAACCACAAAGCGAATGGCGTTGCACTGTTAGAAGAAAAAACTATTAATTAATCATTCACTAATATAAAGTTACTAGCTGGCGCCCGCGACTTCGCCCGCGTGGATAAGTTTTAAATTCCAACGGAAACTCTCCTATGTCACTCTCCAGGACCTCAACTATAATTTCAATAATCACGTCAATCCATTGCTCTGTTGTGACGTGATTGAAGGACAAACGAACATACAAACTCACATTCGCATTTATAATCATCATCATCATGATCAACCCATTACCGGTTCACTACAGAGCACGGGTCTCCTCTCAATATGAGAAGGGTTTGGCCATAGTCCACCACGCTGGCCATGTGCGGATTGCCAGACTTCACACGTCTTTGAGAACATTATGGAGAACTCAGGCGTGCAGGTTTCCTCACGATGTTTTCCTTCACCGTTGAAGCAAGTGATATTTTAATTGCTTAATGTCATAGTTACTGTAAAGTAATGCTCTAATTGCCGATTTTCATTTCTCTCAAACCCTCACCCCTCTCACCCCTTTTGGGATGGATTTTTGTAATATTACGTATATACAGGTTTTTATCATTAAAATTAAGTAACCTAATGCCAATTTTCATGTCGATAACCTCGAAAACTTAGAATCCTGATGAGAACTTCCAAACCCCATTTTACCTCCTTTCGGGTGGATTTTCGCAACATTGATCGTACAGATCTTTATTATTTATAATAAACAACTTAGTTGCCAACTTTCATGTCATACAAACTTCCAACCCCCATTTCAACCCTTTAGGGGTGGATTTTTGTAATATTGAATAACAGGTTTTTATTATTTAAAACAAATAAACAAAATGGCAATTTGCATGTCCCAAACTGAGAATCCTGATGAAAACTTCCAACCCAATGGGGGATTACCCTCTTTGGGAATTACCCTCTTTGGGGTGGTTTTTCGCAACATTAATATACAGATCTTTATTATTTAAAATTAAAAACTAAGTTGCCAACTTTCATGTCTCTAACTTTAAAAATATAGGACTTTCATACAAACTTCCAACTCCCATTTCAACCCCTTTGGGCTGATTTTTCGCATCATTGATTATACAGATCTTTATCATTTATTATTAACAACTTAGTTCCCAACTTTCATGTCTCTAACTTCAAAAATATAGGACTTTCATACAAACTTCCAACCCCCATTTCTACCCCTTAGGGGTGGATTTTTGTAATATTGCGTATACAGGTTTTTATTATTTAAAACAAATTACCTAAATGACCATTTTCGTGTCCCTAACTTCGAAAACATAGAATCCTCATGAAAACGCCTCACCCCCATTTCACCCCCCTTGGGGTAGATTTTCGTAACATTGATTATACAGATCTTTATCATTTATAATAAAAAACTTAGTTGCCAATTTTCATGTCTCTAAATTCAAAAATATAGGACTTTCATACAAACTTCCAACCCCTATTTCTACCCCTTAGGGGTAGATTTTCTCAAAACCGTTTCTTAGCTGACCTCTACTTCATAAAAGGAATCTACCTTCCAAATTTTAAGTTCGTATGTTTTATAGTTCCTGAGATATCGTGATCATCAGTCAGTCAGTCAGTCAGTCAGTCAGTGGTATTTCGCTTTTATATATATAGATTTATAGTTACAAAATATATAACCACTAGGCTGTCACCACTTCAGGAGAATAGATTTTATTTATAATAATAATAATTCTCGATTTTAGAATCGCTCTAAAACAACGTAGCGATAAAAACTTTTGCCACGTATTAAAAAAAACATATTTCAACAATTTGTATTTAATGATTTTACCCCTCAGGCTACGCGATACACGATCCAATTAACTGCATGTCGTACAAAATAGTTGATAGTATTTCGTACAAAGTAATTTTCATGTTATCTTTTTCAGTAATGTTTTTCAAAGTTAAAAATGCCTTATTTTTCAGATTTGAATACTTAATGTAACTGATTCATTGGTCTAGTTGTTGATGTGCGCACACTACTGCGCCCTACACTGCGGAGCACGAGGCCTTGGATTCGATTTTTTCATTTCATGAGTAAAATTTGTAGGTACTTCGCATACCTGTCTAGGAAGTATACAATGGGTTCCCCTGGCGTTCAGCAAATCCAGCGACTGAGACATGGTGTGGTACTTTTTAGTTCGGTTATACCCCAACTATAAGGGGGAGGGGGGGGGGGCACATAACCTTCGTCCTCGCCCAACGGACAGAGGTAGCCATAAAGCTTTCCCACCATGACAAAAAAAAAGGTATTCCTCATACCTAAACATACTAAACTTGATGTAGGACATTTGTGATGTATGTGCTTCGGAGAGCACGTAAAGCACGTGGGTTTCCGTTATATCACTAACATGTCTTACTATGTAATTGCAAAAGCACTCAGACAGATCAAATAAGACCTCCGTGGCGCAGCGCGCACGCTATCACATCATAAACTAAGACGTCCTGGGTGCGATTCTCGGCTGGAGTCTGGTCTGGTGGGAGGCTTCGGCCGTGGCTAGTTACCACCCTACCGACAAAGACGTGTCGCCAAGCGATTTAGCGTTCCGGCACGATGTCGTGTAGAAACAAATTAGGAGTTATGGGTTTACCATACCCCTAATAGAACCATCTTAGACTGCATCATCACTCACCTTCAGATGAGATTGCCGTCAAGGGTTAATTAGTAGTGGATAAAAAAATAAAAAATAAGATGCGCAAAAGCGTAAATCTGCCCTCTCATTTGCGTTGTTTGCGTTGCTGAAACGAGACTCTCGCAAGGAAAAAGTCAAAAAGACTTACATGTCTTTAAATATTTTATCGTGATGTTTGCTCCCAATCATATTAGGCACTGCTAGACGGGGACGCACCGGATTCATGTAACTTGCAAGCGACATTAGATTCCGTACGGGACTCTACATATATAATGTGCAATCCATTAAAGGCAATAAAGATTAAGTGTCATACTAATAATTTAAAATATAGATACACTATAAATCATAACAGACTCTTATAAACAAAATTGTAGCTATGACAACGTACAACGTTTTCTTTAAAAAAAACGTATATTACAGTAAAGCTACGAGAGTTCCAAACGCATTCTAGTCTATGTAGAACAACTTACAATTATAACTAAACATTATGACACAGAACTTTTAAAGAGCTTCTTGTTCTTCTTATCAAGTTTGACGTTAGGTAACTATTCGTTACTAGAATTATTTAGAAGATATATTTCTGACGATTCTTCGATATATTTTTTTCAGTAGAAAAACGTATTTTTAAGGGGATATTCGAAGCAGTTGTTAATCAACTTAGCTTACGTCGTTATTAACTTACGTCGTAGCTAAATATAATTTTTGATTCATATTTTTGTAATAATAAATATTTTATTTTAAAAACACTTAACAAAAAATAACAGGTGTCGCCTTAAATTTAGCGTTCCGACACGATGTCGTGTAGAAACCAATTAGGAGTGTGGGATTACCATACCCCTAACAGGTTAGCCCGCTTCCACCCTAGACTGCATCATCACTGACCACCAGGTGAGATAGCCGTCAAGAGCTAACCTGTAGGGCGTATAAAAAAAACTGTTATTTATTAATATTATATAGTTGCCTAAACGCCATAACTATAACTATGTATAAATTAGCCATGTTAACTGAAAAAAACCTTTAAACAAAGAAAAAGTATTTACCGCATCGCCTTTAGCGAAAAGTCGACAAACCCAAAACAAGGAAGTATATCTCGTTTGACGCAACACGTCTCTTAGATACCATCGTGCATGAGGTTCCATCACAGGAGTCATAACACATGCTAAAATCTGACGACATATTCATATAAAAAACATTTACTTGCGCAAATCATTTAATAACGCGTCAGGAAAGTAAATAACAGAATTGGAATATACAGGAAATCGAGTTCTATGTCGTCATCATCATAATCAACCTATTGCCGGCTAACTACAGAGCACGGGTCTCCTCTCAATATGAGAATGGTTTGGCCATAGTCCACCACGATGACCATGTGCAATTTGGCAGACTGACGTTCTATATCGTATTCACTGGTAATTAATTAAAACGATCACTTTTGTACTAAACGAAATTGGTTATTATATATAGGGCAAAGCATAAAAATAACTCGCAATTACTTATTTTCATTTTGACCTTTAAATGGCACGAACTGGATTGTACTGTGTATAAAAGATTATTTTATGTCAAATATTTATTTATTTTTAGATGTTACTGGGAAAAACACGACAAGTAAAAATATAACTGGCTCTTCAAGGCCGACATTTTTATACATTATACCCGAATATTTTTATTAAATTTCAACCGAATTTTAATGGAATCGTGTAAATGGTGCCACTTTTCTCCTCCAAACATATACATTTTAAAGAACCTTATTTATGTAATGTACCGAACATTATTTATGTACAGAACACTATTTATGTATTAAACTTAGTCAAATAAGTCACTTACCGACGCATCCGTGCCGGCCCGTCTAGCCTCTGGCTCTAAATCATATTGAGTTCTGACAGACGATCCATCTTCCAAGGGCCTCCAAAATAAATAAGAACATAAGTATATATCCGATAATTCAATAGCTATTTTATAAATAACATCTTTCAAATCAATGCAATAAGTAAAATGCATATGAGTATGTACGTCATATTTTATAGACGGCAAAACTGGGGATAAAGTAATCCCACTTCTGAAGTTGGAGAAAAATTAATTAAAGTTATCTCTACAATATTTAAACCACCTGTGTTATGGGGTTAAAAGACTAAAAACTTTTTGAAAAAATATATACTTGAGATATTTAAGTAAACAAAGATATATTTACCCAAGAACAACTAATCCGATAGGCTGATTTTCATTTAGAAGAACAAATGATGACAGTGTTATAGAATGCAGACTATCTTCAAACAATGCCATCAAGTCAAGCTTTCTTGGGGCGTGCTCCAAGACCTCGTTTAAGTTGGGAATGTCGTACGCTTCCGCTGGACGTACGGAAGGGTTTCTGAAAAATAACTTCACCCCGTAATCTAAACGAATTGTTAAGTCAAAGGAACTTTTTATTGATTTACGAGTACATATCCAGCAAGAATTTAAGTCTTATTGATATCAGTAAGCTGTAAGACTACTAGTTAGGACGTCCGCTTCCTAATCAGTGGTCGGGTGTTGGATCTTGTACACGCACCTCTTAACTTTTCGGAGTTATTTTGTGCTTGAAGCAAGCTTCAACGGAGAAGGAAAACATCGTGAGGAAACCTGCATGTCTGAGAGTTCTCCATAATCTTCTCAAAGGCGTCTGCCAATTCGCACAACGTGGTGGACTATGACCAAACCCTTTTCATATTGAGAGGAGACCCGTTCTCTGTAGTGAGCCGGCAATGGATTAATCATGATACCATATAACCAGGATGATTTATATGGCAATGCTGAGCTAAATTCTTAATCTTTTATTTAGATTGTTTAAAACTGTATCGTTTCAAATACAGATGAAAACAGGGTGGCTGAAAAAAAGTGCCTGAGCCTTTTTAAACCAGACTGATCCAGCCTTTGTCACACATTACATTAAAAAATGTTCAAATATGTGTCAATATAATAATAATAAAATACTCTAATCTTGTGTGTGTAACACAAGATTAAAAGAATACAAAAATAAAAATAAAACATAAAAAGGGTGTAAGGGCGGCGGTTATCACTGCAAGTGCAACGATGCTTTTTCCTTCCTCTAGTTCAATAAAAGTAAAATACTCATAATATAAACATCATCCTGAATAATACAGGTGTAAACGAAATAGTAATTACCCTCTGATTGCATTAACATGAGCTACGTACAAGGTGTCATTCATGTAACGCATTCTAAAGCTGTACGGAGTGACGAGCTGGAAAAAAAACAATGAGTTTTACAAATTTTGTTGTTTAAGTGTAAACTACAATAGAATAATAAAATTTAAACATTCTAGGCGGGCGGAAACAATGCTGTTCGCGTTATAAATCCGCGCATTTAAACAACGCTGATAGAAATTTTAAACCAAAATATAAACCTGTAACTACTGGTGGTCTACATATTATGACCACAGTTAAACATACCTAAAACCATCAACAAATCAAATCAGCTGAACAGACGTAGGTATCAATACGGGAATGTCGTTAAATCCAACTAGGTTGGGATATCATTTGAAAACTTAAAGCAATGCTGATAGATAGAGTTTTAACTCATTGTAGTCGTTTGCTATATGGATTTGTTCATTCTCCCCTGCAACTCGATCTCGGTTTATGTACTCGTTTGAGTATGAGTTTGCACACATATAAAACGTAAGCTTGTAGAAAAGTCCCACTATAGTGTAAAGGATTATATAAATGATAAACATGGGGTGTGAAACATTGCTCTAATAAGATAGCTCTTAATATAATTTTAAGTGGCATGTGAGATGGCGATAACCAAATGAAAATTTACCTGGCTAAGTTTATTGTGGGCTTCTTCTTAGACCGGGGCGCCATTGGAACCCTCATAGCTTTAGTTTTAAGTTTACGAATGTAGTTATCATCATCAAATCACTAGCATGTAAATTATTGACGCGTCAAAAACGCCTTTTAAAGGACTATTTGAACAAAGATTATTTGAATTTGAATTTGAGTCATAAACAATAATAGTCAAATACCGTGAAATGTTCCAACAGCGGGAAACATGTGTGCGAGGAAGGGAGACATATTATACAGTAGTCTCTGTCGGGGAAAAGCTCGAAGGCAGCCTCGAGCATCTCGAAACCATACCTGGTTTGGAACAAAAACCAAATCATCAACCATCAAGGCAAAAAAGTGATTGATGACGCGTTTATTTGAATCGCACTATCTAGTGAATGATACGTTACTACACGTGTGTGAAAAATAAAAGATTTAATTACTGTGATATCATCAAATGAAATAATGAAAATGAAATGAAAATACACTTTATCGTACATCACACAAAAGAAGAAATACAAGACAGTAAAGAAACACACAGAAAAGAAAACCGGTACAATAAGCTGCCTTATCGTTATTAGCAAATCTTCACTATTAGCATTTAACATCGAGGACACTAAACACTTCGATTGACGACGGTTTTTATTGCCTTTTAAACGAGTCATCTTGCATAATTATCCGTAATCCTACCATTTTACTCGATAACTGTAATATAAAACCCATATGACTCACCTCTCATCGTAATCGGCATGCATAGCAAAGACTTCTAGTAGGAAAGCATTTGGCCGTCCTGAATATCGAGTCGGTTCGGGAGGCTTGGCCGGTGGAACGGCAGTCACTGTGTTTGCTGATACAACATAAAATACTATTTTTAAGTATATAGCGAAAAGAAAAGCATGTAGTGTAGGGGGGTAAAAACCTCTCTCTACTCTAGAATACTACCTTTTTTTTCACGCTGGGAAATGCTTTTACGCATGCCCTCCGGAGGCGACGCAGGCAAGACTGCGCCGCTTCCGACGGGGTATGTGGGACTTCCCAGCGGTCAGGCTGGCGACCAGAATACCCACAAAAACCCAGCGATGCTCCTTCGCGTCGCCTGGTGGCTGGGTCACGGGAACACTTGTACACTCGACCGCGGCCCAGCCAGCGGCGTCCGCCGAGGCAGACCCTCTACGGGGGGCCTATATTGACCAACGAGACTCTAGAAAACTACCTAATAGCAACACTTTCTGAAACAATTTCCTAATTCATCCACTGATTTTCATTTTTTAATCGACTAATTATATTTCGAGTACATATTACGAACACGAACTATATCGACCATTTCAGCATTCTTATTGAACTTGTGGCAACAAGCGGCCCAACAACGTGGGTTGGTATAATGATGGTGATGATGATTGAACTTTTGTCTGCGATTTGGTTGAAATTGTCCTGGATCGGATATAATATAGCAGATATTTTCGTGGAATCGGAATGGAAAATAGTCGGCTTACCCATAGTCTTCAATTTATCTTTCATAATGTATTTATTATCAAAGCCAGATTCCTTGCGCTTTGCAAGAATATCCTCGGAAAACCTGTTGATGAAAGTTCACTTCAATCTGAATTTATAATGTACCGTTCTTCTACGTCTAGAGTCTACCTCACCAAGGCTCTTCGTACGTGTACCTTATACGCATACGTGATGTATCCATCGATCAATAATATACCGGTGGAAAATAAGAACTCAAGAACTGTGAGCTTATTTTTATAATTATAACATTATTTGATAGATTTTTTATGCTTTTCTATGATTGAAAAAGGCATGTCATATAATCGAATCTACCCTTCAACAACTCACTATTTCAAGTTTCGTAACGCGTTCTTACCTTGGTTTTTTCATAATATCATCGCTCATAAACAAACGCGGCAGTCTCAATAAATCTGTGTCAATATTAACAATATCATATTCAAATTCGTCCTCTTCTTCTTCCAGAAGCTGCATGATATCCAACTGAGAATACACGTCGGCTTGCTTATGTTTCGATCTCTCTCGCGAAATGTCTTTAAAGGCATCCTCATCGAACACCCATGTTACCTTAAAGGGTAATTAATATAAAATGTATTTTTTTTCATAAAAATAAAGTCTATCTAGACTCGACTGCAATATCAACCGGTGGTAGGTGATGATGCAGTCTAAAATGGTAGTGGGGTTGCTTTTAGGGGTATACTTTTGCGGTCGTGTGCGGGAGTGTTCCCGTGACCCAGCCACCAGGCGACGCGTAGGAGCATCGCTGGGTTTTAGTGGCCAGCCTGGCCGCCGGAGACATACCCCGTCGGAAGCGACGCAGTCTTGTCTGCGCCGCTTCCGGAGGGGATGCGTATACGCATTTCCCAGCGGAAAAAAGGGGGTATACTTTGGTTTAGAGCATTTGCGTATCGAACATAATAGAAACCACTTAGTAGGGAGGGGGTCAATAATTTCTTTGCACGAAGCTAAGGCTGAGTTATATACTAAGGGAACAAAGATGGAATGAAGAGAGAAAGGAATAGAGAGCTGTTAATTGTGTAACCAATATAAATCTGTCAATCAGCTAATGAGCTTTTTCTTTTAAATGTACAAAAGATATAAGCTGATACGTGTAAAGTGTAATCTTCCAGTGATTTGAATTGTAGAAGTTTTACTTATTTCACGCACTTGCTATATTTTTAATATTTGTCAGTTTGTCTGCTTAAAACTCCCCTATGGTTATAATACTATTCTTTCCAGTCTTTGCTTGCTGTATAGGGATAATCATCATCATTTTTATAAACCCATTACCTGCCCACTGCAGGACACGGTTCTCCACTCACCTTAAGAAGATTTTGAACACATGTCGCCACGCTGGCGAAGTGCAGACTGATTCCCTTCACACGCCTTTGATTATTGAGAAATCAAAGCAAAGCATGTGATATACATAAAATCGCTTAAATTTTAAGTGCGTGGATATCTGGAACCGAACTTGGTCCCCGGTATTTATTTATTTATTTATTTATTTATTTATTTATTTATTTATTATTAATATACAAGGAATAAAATAAGTTATATAATAAAGGCACCGAAAAAACCAAAGAGGTTTGTCCTCGGTGCTAATCAGTAACATAACAGCTTAAAGCTAAAGGAACTGAGTAAGCATATTAGGCATGAAAAGAACATTTCCTAACTGAGTTAGACGGTCGACACTAATGAGTCAACCGTCCAACTTAGTCAAAAAATATTCTTTTAATTTCGGTTTGAGATTTTTAATGTGTAAATTTTGGAACGCTGGAGGTAGTTCGTTCATGAATCGTGGAACCAAATACGCGGTCGTTCGCTCGCCGTACGTATTTGTTAGCGCGCGTAATGTTAAAGCGGTTGGCCGCCATCGCCCGCGTCTGTACAGGATGTTCTTTTTTTATGAATATCTTCTCATTGAAGAACTCTTCTTTTAATATTGTGTTTTTAAACAGCTTCTGAACAGGTAATGTTTGGCAATGTTTAAATAGCCCCAGTTCGTTACCATCGTACTTACCTTTAATGGAATTTGAGACCATAGATTTTAAAATTCTGAATTGCAATTTGAATATATTATTAAGGTATGTTGTATATGTACGACCGTAGCTACTGAGACCATATTGTACGTAAGTATGAGCGAACGAGTTATATAGCAGTAGTTTAACTTTAAATGGAATCCGACGATTTAGGATAGTTATATTAGCGAGAAATTGTCTCAGTTTATTACACACATAGTCAATGTGCAAACTCCAATTGAATTTACTGTCAATAATAAGACCGAGGTATGTATATTGGTGGACTAGCTCAATCGATGGGCAATTACAAAAGTTAAAATTTACACTGTGTAGACAAGAATGATCATGAGCTATTATTTTTTTAAAGGGAAAATATTTTAGATAGGGTGATCTGATGTGAATCAATTTAGTTTTTTACATCGTGACACCACATGTTCAAGGTGTTAAAATCCGTCTGCAATGCATCGCAGATCTTATTAGGGTCCCGGTCAGCGAAAACAAGGCAACTATCATCCGCAAATTGATAGCATGAACAATATTTAATACAGTTGCTCATGTCATTGACATATGACAAGAAGTGCAACGGGCCAAGGACGGAGCCCTGAGCCGTGCCTTCACTTACGACCCGGGTGTCGCTGTAGGCGTTATCAATTCGTACACTGAATGTACGATTGCGGAGGTAGTCTGCGCACCAAGCGAGCAAGGGACCTCGAACCCCACATGTTTCCAATTTACTTCGCAGTAGATCATGGTTTAGAGTGTCAAAAGCGCGTGAGAAGTCGATAAACAGTGCAAAGACGTGTTTTTTTTGATTTAGGTATACATTTACTTGGTCCGTAGATTTAGAGAGAAGAGCTGTTGTTCCTTTTCCTTGCTGAAATTCATATTGATTGCAGTAAATGACTTCTTCTTCTTCTTCTTCAAGTGCCTCTCCATTACTGGAGGTCAGCAGTCAGTTTTTTGTAACGTTCCTTGTCCATGGCTAAACGGAACAGTTGTTCGACCGACTTAATGCCAGTCCACTCCCGTATGTTTCTGAGCCACGACTTCTTTCGCCTTCCAACACCTCTTTTTCCAGCAATCTTCCCCATCAAAATAGTTTGCAGCAGGCGGTACCTATCGTTACGCAATATATGACCTAGGTACGAGATCTTACGCTGTTTGATGGTTCTGACCAACTCGGTGTTCTTCTGCATTCGGGCAAGGACTTCAGCGTTAGACACTTTAGCCGTCCAACTTATGCGGAGCATCCTACGATAAGTCCACATCTCGAAGGCTTCAATCTTTTTTCGTAAGGCTTCCACTAAAGTCCATGCCTCGCAACCATATAAAACAACGGGCCAAATGTAGCATTTTAGGAGTCTGGTTCGGAGTTTTAGAGAAAGTTGACGGCTGCAAAGAACTTTTTTCATCTTCATAAAAGATGCGCGAGCAATTTCTATGCGAACTCGGATGTCAGTTTCGCTTTTCCACGAGTCTGTTAACCATGAGCCAAGATATTTGTATTTGTCAACTCTCTCCAAGATATTAAATCCGATATGTATATGTGACGTCAACTGTGGCTTCCCCGAAATGACCATATATTTTGTTTTTGACACATTCATGCTTAACCCTACGTTTTCGCTGCACTCGTTTACTCTATTCACAATTACTTGTAGATCTTGCTGTGTGGACGCTATTAGGACAGTATCGTCAGCATACCGTAAATTATTAATAACTTGTCCATTAACGATGACTCCTAAAGCAATACCATCTAGAGCATCTTTTATTACATGTTCAGAGTACAAATTAAATAATAGCGGTGACAGAATGCATCCTTGTCGCACCCCTCTTTCGATCTTAATAGCGTCTGTTTCTTCACCATCTACCCTGATTGTTGCTGTTTGCTCCCAATACAAGTTCCTTATTATGCGAATGTCCTTAGTGTCTATGCCTGTATTGATAAGCAACTTTATAAGAACCTCGTGTTGAACACGGTCAAAAGCCTTCTCATAATCAATAAAGCATAAATACACATCTTGCTGCATATCTCTGCATTTCTGGACCAATACATTAAGTGCAAACTGTGCCTCCCTTGTTCCCATACCTGCTCGAAATCCAAATTGATTGTCGCTAAGTTGGTCTTCACATTTTGACCTTATACGCTTGTGTATGATCTTCAAAAAGGTTTTTAGCATGTGACTCATGAGACTTATAGTACGGAACTCTTGGCATTTTCTAGCATTCTTCTTTTTAGGCAGGGTTATGAAAGTTGACTTTAACCAATCTTTAGGGATTTTCCCAGTACTATAGATGTAATTATAGTATTGCAACAATACAGAGATATTTTCCGGTTCTAAAAGTTTCAGAATTTCCACATTTACATTATCTGGACCAGTCGCTTTTCCCGATTTGGCACTCTTTAATGCCCACAACAACTCAGATTTTATGATGTCAGGTCCATCAGTTTCACTCGCCAAATTCGGTATATTGCGGGTGTAGTCGCTGTAAAGGTCTTTTATGTACTGTTCCCAATGGTGTTTCTTAGTGGCAACGTCCAAAATAATGTTCCCCTGATTATCTTCCAAGAGTGACTGATGGCGTTTAATGTGTATACCTGCCATATCTTTGACTTCTTTATGGAGATTAAATAAATCATGCTTTTTCATAAGAGCTTCTATGTGATCACAACGTTGCTCGTACCAATTGTTCCGAGCCCAACGCGATTCACGACGGATTGTCTTATTTAGAGCTTGATATTTAGCGATATCTGTTGATTTATACATTCGTCGCTCTTCCATTAGATCTATAATTTTGTCAGTCATCCAGATTTCTTTTTTGATAATCTTCGAAGCTTGCAGTATATTTTTATTTATGTCTGAAATCTTTTCCTTAAGACTATCCCATAGTTCTTCCGGATCGCCCAGTTGTTGTCTTTTCTCGACTGCCCAGTCATTAATCTTTGTATGTACTTGTCCTTTGATGGTCGAGTTTTTTAACTTGTTTATGTCTACCTTGATGTTACGAATTTTAGGCCTGCAGTATTTCAGATTGCATTTTAAGTCGATAATCACAGGATTATGATCAGATCCTATATCTGCACCTGGATAGGTCTTAGCTGTGGAGAGGCAGTTCCGAAACCTATTATTTATCAATACATAGTCTATTTGGTTACGTACTATGTTCTTAGCCGTGTGAGCTGGTGACGTCCAGGTATAAAGCCTTCTTAGTGGCATTTGAAAGAATGTGTTGGCAACGACTAAACTCTTTTCTTGACAGAACTGCACCAACAAGTCTCCTCGATCATTTCTATCACCAAGACCAAATTTTCCTACGACTCCTGATACTTCACCTCTGCCAATTTTTGCATTAAAATCACCGAGTATTATATTGATTTCCTCAGTTTTTAATAGGCAAAGTAGGTGTTGTAATTCTTCATAGAAATTTTCAATTTCAGCCATCGGCTTTTCCGCGGTTGGTGCATAAACTTGCATTATATTTAAAGGTCTTGGTTTCGTTTTAAGCTGTATCATCATTGCTCGGTTGGACAGTGGTATAAAGTTGGTGACAGCAGAGTCCATGTGTTTGTCGATCATGATAGCAACACCATACGTTTCCGTGAGTGTATCGGCTCCTGAGTAATATAGTACCTTATTTCCATTCACTATATGCCTTCCTGAACCACTCCACTTAACTTCGCTTAAACCCAAAATCGAAACACCCAAGCGTTCCATTTCCATTGCTACATTTATTACTTTTTCGGGTCTTCTCAGTCCTTTTACATTCCATGTGCCAATTTTCATTTTCTTTTTAAGTCCTCTCCCGGGGATTCTTAGCACCCCTGTCCCATTTAAGGGACACCGGGAACTCGGGGCCATACTTTGTGTTCCTTCTTCCATATATAAACTGACTAAACTAGGGAAATTAATGTCAGTGGTATCCCGTTGCCTTCCGACATCGCAGCTTGCCGCCGTTTATACCCTAAAGGTTGCGCCTGCACAAGTACTAGATTTTGAGCCCTTCCTGACCCTGCGTCTTCGGCCTCAAAACCTTACTGAAGCTACTGCTGCCTTTTTTTTTTTTTTTTTTTTTTTTTTTTTTTTTTTTTTTTTTTTTTTTTTTTCCCGTGGTGGAAAAGCTTTATGGCTACCTCCGTCCGTTGGGCAAGACGGAGGTTATGTGGGACTCCCCCCATCGTTGAGGTATACCCGAACTAAAAACCACCACAGCATGTCCCACTCGCTGGATTTGCCGAACACCTGGGGAACCCATTGTATTCTTCCCAGACATCCACCAGCCGCCCCAGCCTTAGCAACAGGGCTCCCGCGCTAAAACAGAGAGGATCAGGACAGCTTGATCCCCCCCCAGACAGTAAGGAGACTCGTGCAATGACGGGTAGTTAGCCCAATAGCTACCCGCCGCCTCCCAAGAAGCTACTGCTGCCTAGCTCCAGGTTGCACTTTACGCCATGCAACAGAGCGTGCCTCTTCCGCCAAATGCTACCGTTCTGATTAACTAAATCTCCGCTAACACCGCCGTTAAGGTCTTCACCTGTAACCCTAGGCAAGGGACTGCGATATACCCCGCAGTACTGGGTCCCTCTCTGAACTTCGCCACCACGCAAGCCGGTCTACTGACTCACGTGATGCCCACCCCCGCGACGTGGACGCGTCAGAGAAGAGTCGCCCAAGTGAAACACAGAAAAGGAAACTCTGTCTTTCCTTGTGCCGGGTTAACGGTCTTGTTTGATACCAAGGCCGAGGGCAACGAAATGACTTCGTTTTGCTTATAAAATGTTTGTATTTGGTAAGAGATGTCGTAATATTTACCAATATCGCATGATCGCTTAAGAGCTGTATGAACATTTTGAAAAACGTGCTTAGAGAATAAACACTTCTATGTGGAATTTTTACAGTTTCCTACCAACATTTGTATCATCGTGACATATGGCGTCCAATGCTGGGTAAATAATTTGAGCATAGGATACCTTCAATGTTATATAACAATAAACAATTATTTATCATATATAACTATATATTTGAATACAGGTACATACCCGAGGTCTTGTATCTTTCGCCTCGGGTAAATCAGGGTTGGAGTCTTGGTTAGTTTCAAACGTTGCGCCGCCTCCTACAAAACTGAGACAAGACGTATGGTAAAGTTATTTTAACACACCACTTTGTGTTATAAGAACACATAAATATAAGAAATAACTGCATATTACCAAGACTGCGCTAATTTTGCTCTAAAATTTTAATATTCATGGTACCTAATAAAATACTGTAATATTATGAATGTCGAGAATTGTAGCTTAATTGGGATCTGGAATAGGTAGTCATGCCGATAACATTTGTCGTGGTTTGGTTTTCACCTTTATATTAATTAGCAATCTATTTAAATTACAGGTTTATTAAAAATTCCATCGAAACATGTGATACTTTAAGAAACTCTATGGTCCAATTTATATTAAAAACCAGACAAGTGTGTAAGCTGTGATAGCCTAATGGTTAGGACGTCCGCCTCCTAATCACAAGTCGGGGGTTCGATCCCGGGTTCTCATATTGAGAGGAGACCTCTGCTCTGCAGTGAGCCGGAAATGGGTTTATCATGAAGTTTGTAAATGTTAATTTATAATTTATTTAATATTTATTAACCGCACCATACAGATCTACTATAGACTATAGTCCATTGCGTTATGAAAATAGAAATCACCGTCATCATGATCAACCCATTACCGGCTCACTACAGAGCACGGGTCTCCTCTCAATATGAGAAGGGTTTGGCCATAGTCCACCACGCTGGCCATGTGCGGATTGGCAGACTTCACACGTCTTTGAGAACATTATGGAGAACTCTCAGACGAGCAGGTTTCCTCACGATGTTTTCCTTCACCGTTGAAGCAATGATATTTTTTTTTTAGATCACCGTCATTAATATTAAAATAAATTAGTTTACGTTACTTTAAGTTTATTAACATTACTTTATACATTTTGTCTTGCGTGTTAATATCGATGAAAATCGATTTATCCATTGATAATTAAATATGGTTACTGATGAAAACAACAATGGTACGTTTCAAAGTCAACATTGCCTGAGGATGCTCAGTGGTCGAAGCGCAACGTGCTTAAAAAGAATATATTGGAAGATAACAAAGAGTCCTAAAAACGTACCAAAACCAAAACAATATTTATACAAGTTTAACTAGAGATAAGGGCAAATAGAAAAATAAGCTCATTTACTATACCTATACTTATATATAATATTACCTATATTTATATACCGTGGTCGCTCACTATGGGCCTTATAAGAAGGCTCAGAGTCACTCAGCGAGCAATGGAGAGAGCTATGCTAGGAGTATCTCTACGTGATCACATCAGGAATGAAGAGATCCGTAGAAGGACCAGAGTTACCAACATAGCTCAGCGAGTTGCGAAGTTGAAGTGGCAATGGGCGGGGCACATAGCTCGGAGAACCGATGGACTTTGGGGTCCCAAGGTGCTGGAATGGCGACCCCGCACCGGTAAACGTAGCGTTGGTCGACCCCCAACAAGGTGGACAGACGACATCAAACGAGTCGCAGGGAGCCGCTGGATACAGGCGGTAAAGATCGTGGCCATTGGAACTCCCTACAAAAGACCTATGTCCAGCAGTGGACGTCTATCGGTTGAAATGATGATGACTATACCTTATAAAGTCTTAAGTACAACTCTACCTGTTGTTGGAATCGATTTGTTTTGGGGCTGGTGGCATGTCGAGGTGACGCAGGCCGGCGAAGGGTGACAGTTCAAAGCTCTCCTCTAAAGCTTCGTAGTTGATTTGCGTGTTCAGTATCATGACACCAACTGCTACCTCTTTATGCTATATGCGTAGACAAAATCGTCGTTAACTATTTTAGAATGAATCGGAAATCATTTATTTACATAAAAAGGTTTTATTTTATTTTTATTATTTTTGTACCAAATTTGTGATAAAAACACTTATGTAAGAGGTATACAAAGGAAAGCTTATCTCTATAAGAGATATCTTCAATCTACCCTCAGGTTTTAACATCATAAGCGTCCGAAAATTTATGGAACTTAAAGCGAGACTTCAAAATACAGCCTTAAAAACCTTTGTTTGCCTTTGAAAGTCTACCATCGTTCAAGCACTATTTCACATTCTTTTTCCAGAAGGTGTAACCTATATACCATACCCCGTAAAAGTCCGTAAGTATCGTAAGTAAGCCCGGACAAACAGACAAACATACATCTGTATAAATAAACCTAATATAAATCACCTATCTAGGTACTCATCGCCTAATCCGAGGTTCGGCCTCAAAGGAGGCGCCCTTAGGCAGTCGTCCCCTTAGTTTCTTCGAGCCCTAGGGCTCAAAATTTCTTCTGACAGAGTTTCTGTCCAAAGCTCGCCAAACAGCCCGGTTACGCAACCAATAGGGTTTGTACAGCTAATAGACAGTCCGAAAAAAAAAACACAAACAAATAAAATTAAGAAACCTGTGTTTCGATTACGTTACCTATAATTAAAAAATGATAGTTAAGTATTAATTTAATCGGAGACAGTTTTTTCGAAAATTCAGATATAAATTGCCTGCTAGCCGGTATTAAAGCATTATGGGGGTTTTTATGCTCTCTCTTATGTTAAACCCTTTATCAGAAGTCATATCTACTAGATATAATGTCTTTTATGAGACAAGAGGCCTATATCCAATTGGACTTTAATAGGTTTATCGATTATTGTCTTTTTGTTCATTTGACAATTATCGGGAGCTTTCCTGAAGTGTCTATATCAGTTAATTAAATTCTGATAAAGTGCTTGAAAAGCTTTGACGATACTAGCTTATATGAGAGTTTGAAATCACAGCCTCTTAGCCAGGGAACACGCTTCTATAAGATCGCCTCTTTCATGCCCAATTTTGAGGTATAGTTTAAAAAGATACCTCACAAACGAGCTGCACTCGTTCAGACTCCGGATGTCGCGATATCAGCTCGCTGATATAGAAGTCGCCGTAAAGCTCGCGTAACCACTGAGAGTGGCGTTCTATTATTGGCAGGAGATCATCGTTGTCTTCCTCGCTGTGATAATGAGGTAAATAGTTAGTGGCTGGAACTGTGATAGCCTAGATAAATTGAAAGCGATAGTTCAAAAAGAGTTTCTTTCGTCTCAAGCAACGGTTGAGCTGACACATCAACTTTAATAATAAACTAGCTGATGCCCGCGACTTCGCGAGTTAGTGTGTGTGAAACTGTGTTCGTTTGTCTTCCAATCACGAAGCGATGGATTACTAAACCGACGACCTTGAAATAATTATAGGATAAACATTAAAGTATCTCCTTTCTAACAAAAAAAGAATGAGTGAAATCAGAGTACGCGTTAATGAATTACAAGTAAATACACATTTTAACTTCATCCCAAACTATCCTATACTTTGAACCGTCAGCGACTCCTAAACCAAATTTCATTCAAATCCATCCAGTAGTTTCGGGCAAGATGGCCGCGCATGACGCCACGCAAACAGACATAAAAAAAAGCAAATAAAAAATAAAAATAAATTGTTTTGGGCTCAGTATCAATAGTAAAGCATCCTCCAATTAAAATTGTTAAAATATATTTAATGTACAGAATTCGTCCTGTTACATTTTTATTATATTATAGATAGATAGATACCCACTCCCTGATAATAGTAAAGTCTGCTATCTCTTCCAATTACCCTGAATAAGATGAGAAACTAACACAGCTCTCCGTATCCTCAGTTTGGGGCTGACTTCTTTCCGTTCTGCAAGCCACAGGGAAGGCAGCTGGTCGCCAGGTATCCCGCGCTCTAATGCCTGGATGCGCTTGAACGAGGCTTCACTTCGGGAATGGCCTGGCATTAACACTGTATAACACATTAAATATATATCTACTTATAAAACTAATGTTTTTGACGACCTCCATAGCGCAGTGCGTGCACTGTCGCATTTTAAAGTTGGAGGTCCTGGGTTCGATTCCCGGCTCGAGTCTGGTCTGGTGGGAGGCTTCGGCCATGGCTAGTTACCACCCTAACCACAAAGACGTGTCGCATGATGGCATGATGTCGCGTAGAAACAAATTAGGAGTGTGGGTTTACCATACCCTAACAGGTTAGCCCGCTACTATCGTAGACTGCATCATCACTTATCACCAGGTGAGATAGCCGCCAAGGGCTAACTTGTGGTGTATAAAAAAATATTTAAAACATACCTACATTTCTTTTTCTTGCCCTTATCCTACATTATGTGCGACACTTCTATCAGCTAACTTCAAGTATCCTGATACTTGAAGTATTAATCACATAACCTCAAGTATTGAGTTCATAGTCCTAACTTAGTAAAAGGGATGTCTTCGTGAATTCCTCTTCGTACCAGATACCTCTTTACGTGCAAAATGCCATGAAAGAGAAAGCCTTCAATTCTTTGCATTTAAACTAACAGAAATATATATACAAGTACCTCGTACAAGAAGACATTTTCAAGTCATTTATCTGGTAGAGACACCTAACACTGCACACGTTTTAATTCCTAGCTTTGTTTAAATCAAAATTAGAAATGAAACAAGCTTGCCTATGAAAAAATAAATTTAGCTTTTACGGGACTGCTCTTACTCGTAGCAGCATACTATTAAAATTACAAACAAAGTACTGCATTATCTGAACCTACTCTGATTCTCTCAATCAGCAGAGACCAAAGGGCTATTCATTATCGATGATAATAATTAATCAATGCTTTAACTTTAATCACCCAATACGAATCGCTAACGGCATCGATAAAAGAAACCCCCTAAGTGTAACATCATCATCAACATCATTTCAACCGATAGACGTCCACTGCTGGACATAGGTCTTTTGTAGGGAGTTTCAATGGCCACGGTCTTGGGCCGCTTGTATCCGGAGGCTCCCTGCGACTCGTTTGATGTCGTCCACCTTGTTGGGAGTCGACCAAAGCTACGTTTACTGGGGTTGGGGTCGCCATTCCAGCGCCTTGGTACCCCAACGTCCATCGGATCTCCGAGCTATGTGCCCCGCCCATTGCCACTTCAACTTCGCAACTCGCTATGTCGCTAACGCTAGCATTTTTGATTTGATCATAGTGTAACATACATTACTGTTATTCGAATAACTTACGTGTACTATTAACAAACGACTTTATCATCCCGATGTATTGCAAGTAAAGATCGTGCATGAACACAGATTTCAGCATGCCGTCCACCACGTCCCGGCCGTACGATGTGCTCCAGCATAACAGATGTATAAACAATGTGTTTCGTGAGTTTAATTCTATAGCTCTGAAATACACTCCAATCAGTTTAATCTTATGTATAAAATTCTCGTGTCACAATGTTTGTTCCCATACACCTCCGAAACAGCTCGACCGATTCTTATGATTTTTTTTATGCATATTCATTAAGTCTGAGAATCGGCTACTATCTATATTTCAAACCCCTAAGTGAAAAGGGGTGTCCACCTATATACAACCCTAAATTTTCATCCTTCTATCGCAAACCCTTATTTTTAATAGTCATTTTAGTAATTTAATCATTTGTCATCCCGCTCGATAACTGAACAAATATCGTCTTTATTGTGAATGTTTTTCACTCTAAAATTTTTGAACAAAAACAATATTTTTGTTATTTTTATATTCCCTCATCGTTCACAGCGGTCCATGTCTCTTTCACTACCACATCCACAAACACAATAAGTTAGTTTTTTTTTTTTTACAATAGAAATACCCTAGAAATAATTTATATGGCAAAACGTTTGCCGGGTCAGCTAGTTAAATATATTGAGTAACAACATTTTGTTGGCAGTGTTTTTTTCCAGTGAGGATGGTTTAAGCGGTAGCGTAAACGCCGACAGCGACGCAGGCAGAACTGAGCTGTTTCCGACGGAATATGTGGGACTCTCCGGCAGTCAGATTGGCAACCAGATTACCCATTACCAAGAGGTGCTCCTTCGCGTAGCCTGGTGGTTGAGTAACGGACGTCCCTAAGCAAATCGTATGGTAGTCTTATAATACTGTTATTTGACCAAGTGCCTTTTAGTAGATTTCACAAGTAAAGGTCAGGATGTTTTCCTCAACAGGTACAGTAATTTAATTTTACAATGTAACATTTAATGTAAGTAATATTATTATTATCACATTTGAGTCTCTGAGATGGTCATAACCTACTAAAAATTTCTTGACAGCAAACTTAATGGGTACAAATTATTGGGTCGATTCAATAAATATACCCATGGGATACCTAACTAACGAATCGTTTGATAAATACCTAGTAAATAGCTTTTTTTACACACCACAAGCCCTTGACGGCATCTCACCTGATGGTAAGTGATCACGCGGTCTAAGATGGTAGCGGGCTAACCTGTCGTGAGAGGTATTGTAAACACATACCCCTAATTGGATTCTACACGAAATGGTGCCGGAACGCTAAATGGCATGGCATTATGTAGGTACTTACTTGTATTTGGTGTTAATAAAGTCTTCCCAAGCTCCTGGATAGACGGCAGGTATTAACGGATAATCTTTCAGTACGAGACAACCCACTACCGTCTCATTTATATCTAAGTGGCATATCGACAATATGCAGGTATCACTGTGAGAAATGGGATCATTAAAATAAAAAAAACAAAATTAAAACCCCACACCACTGCAACGCCTATTAGATTACTGAACTTTATTAAGCTACTTTATTTATTCATAGGTCAAGGCAAGAGCTTTTTGTTAGGCAAGGTTTCGCTTAAGATTCGATCCTGCGGCTCGTTAACTAATTCTTAACAAAACATGACCTTGGCTATTAAATGGCAACAATTTAGCAAATGTCGGGAAAAATAGTCTATTCAATGCGACAAAACTGGGCACATGTTTTTAAGATGTCCACTGCCTTCCATAATTTTTATACAATCCTAGTATCAAACAACTGGTTTTTAATTAAGTTCACATAATTTCTAATCGTTACACAACAGGTTTATTCTCTGATTGGAATAGAGCTTACCACGTAATTTAACTGGTTAGTTATTTGACGGCAATCTCACTTGCTGCTAAGTGATAATGCAGAATAAAATGGTAGCGGACTAACCTGTTAGGGGTATGGTCAATTCGACACTCCTAATTGGTTTCTAATTCTATCGTGCCGGAATGCTAAATCGCTTGGCGGCACGTCTTTGTTGGTAGAGCCTAGCCACGACCGAATAAGACCAAACCGCTTACCGCTTTTGACCTACATTTCAGACCCTGAATTTGATTATCCATCGAACTATCGTTTTAAATCAAAGTTTCTTTTAACAAGCGCCATATTTGAACTTTAGCTAGGCATACATGTAGGTAGGTATTATATGTAGGTATGTTTTTGCTAGTCGCTAAGGCAGGTGCTTACAATAAATACTGGATATCAGAGACATCGTTGATTCGAAAGTTCTTCGCCATAGATTCCGTTACTAACGGAAAAACGGCTGGAACGTCATCCACGCTGGCTAGTCGCAAACGGCCCAATGGAACCGATTTCCACAGTCTAGACGTCATAATAATATTTACCTATATTGATTTAACTACCTATCTTAGCACTTATTTTTAATGTATTTACGTGATTTTATTATTGTATTTATTGAATCAAAACACTGGAAAATACATTAAAATATTTGGTTGCCATCTCAGTAGAGACGCACGAGATGATTTTAATCTGATTGACAGTATAAGTATCTCCTTTGTTTTATTCTTTATTTAGAGCATAAACTCTATGGACATTTTAGTAAGAATAATATTAAGGATATTATAAGGAACTTTTTTCGTGAAGTTCATCCATTAATTCTGCCAATACCAATGTCATAATTTCATACCATTTCATCAGCAACCTAATTTATGGATACACTACATTTAAATAATTGAACTTAAGGAAATAAACTAATCATCTGCATCAGATTTAAAAATATTATCGAACGCGAAGTAGTGCGAGTGAGCGTCTAACACACTTCGCCGCGGAGCCTTTAAGGTTGAATTCTGTATAATTTTTACTTCCCTATCTATCACATTTAAAATACTACCTAAATTTAAAAATAATGGAAGCGTTTTTACATTTAGTTTTAAAATATATTAAGTTCAATAATGTTAGTTACTTTTAATTTATGTAGTATTACTTTAAGTAGTAGTTACTCTTAGGTATAATATAGTTTAGCGTGTTACGTGTAAGTACTAATTGTCGTAGGCTTTGGAGTACGGAAAAACTCAAGTTACAAGTTTATGATTATCATCATCATCATCATCATGAACAACCCATTACTGGCTCACTACAGAGCACGGGTCTCCTCTCAATATGAGAAGGGTTTGGCCATAGTCCACCACGCTGGCCATGTGCGGATTGGCAGACTTCACACGCCTTTGAGAACATTATAGAGAACTTTCAGGCAGGTTTCCTCACGATGTTTTCCTTCACCGTTGAAGCAAGTGATTTTTTTTTTTTTTTAAACGCACATAACTCCGAAAAGTTAGAGGTGCGTGCCAGGATTCGAACCGCCAACCTCTAATTAGAAGGCTGACGCCCTAACCACTGGGCTATCACCGCTTCCATTATGATTATACCTGATTATTATAAAAAAATATGTAAATGTTTTTTCTTAAATAAATAAATATTATTAGTATTATTATAATTTGAAAAGGACCCATAGACATGTTTTTTTTATTTCTTTAGAATTTTTAGCTTCGGCCGCGGCTAGTTACCATGCTAGGCGACTGCAGCAGTAATTTATCAACTTGCCTTTTCTACACGTCTTCACTTTTACATCCTTATAAATGTCATGTTTATTATGATCAGAATTTGATAACGGAATGGGAAACTAAAAACACAAATTCATACAGACTTATGTTTATTTAATATCTTAAATTCAAACATTACGAATGTTAGAAATACATAGAACATAATAAAATGAAGAAAAAAAACTGCCAACACACACTGAACAGCTGTTTGAGCTTAAAGTTATTTATAAGAAAACATTTCATTAAACTAAACTGATTAATACGCTTAATATACAGAGAACACAATAATCTAATAAAAATAATTTAATTCTGTAACAAATTTTCTATTAGGTCTAAAAATTAGCATCAATAAATAAGATGACTTCATTTTGTGGATCTCTTTGGAGTGGATGCAGCAACACAGCTTATGTGCAATAGTAAAAAGAACACTTATTTACTGTTTCCATTTACAGTTTTTCTTTCAAAAAAAAAGCACATCATAGTCAATGTATGACAATTTCGAGTATTTACAAAATCTCCAAAAAAATAAAAACCCATAAACCAAACTAAGAAATAATCAGTTAATTATATTTATTATAAATTATTAGAGAAAATTATTTGACTAAACGTTATTACTAGAGCATAATATAAAATTTCAAAATCTTACAGTTAAAGAGTTTGAAATTAATGCTGAAGCAAAGGGGACTTTATAAAATAGGATTTGCTAATATAAAACCTACTTATTTTTATCGTCACAAATATAACGTAATATTTATTACTTACTTTTTATTAATTATGGTATATTATGTCCTTTTACAGTTTGTTTTAGTCAAGATAGCAGTTTATGCATTTTTGATAGTGTTCACAAACAACTACAAATTACTGTACGTTTAACGATTATTTCTACTCGTACGTAAACAGCGCATGCATACGTTTGACGAATACGGACAAGATCGCAAGTCGTTATTAAAAAAAAAAGACTAATATACAAAATGCAATGCTTTTTAAGATTTATATTATTATTATACATCTTGAATATTGCAGACACTTCTATAGGATTTTGGTATGGGTTTTAGCAGAAAAAAATAAGCTTTCATGTTATATTATAACCATGTTAGTTTACTACGTCGAAAATTACACACACACAAATAATATACAAAAAAAAAAATTATGATATATTTTGCTTAACATAACGTTAGGCGGAATATTTTGAATGTAAAATAATAAATCAATTATTATTCATTTTAATTTTTCCTTTATCGCAAGCGCTTGATTATCGAGCGCACTTATTCGGAGCACTCCATTAATATACAAAACGAAGGTAATCACAAATCTACATAGGTAACCACATCTTCGGCTCAAGAACCAAACTATCATCTCATTCGTGATGTAGGCACATGTCAAGAGCGATGTTCGTAGGGTCTTCAAAGTTGACACTGCCCGGGCAAAGTTGATTTCGGACAGAACTTCCAAATGCGAATTAGCTGCTATATGACACAAAACAAGCGACTTCCAATAAATAAATGACTTTACGTGAGTGTTTGTGTAATCAAAGCAATAATTCAATACAGTAGACAGTAAGCATATTTTCTGTCAACAATATTAATTAGTACATACCTCATTAGAGTCTGTTTGGATTTTTTAATACTTCGCTCCAAAAATAAACCAGGTCTACTAACTTAGCCTTGTTTATAAACAAATTTTTTTAGGCCGCCACCACTAGTACAATTGATTCTAGAGCAAAGGCTTTTATGAAAAGCGAATTTAGAACTCTACCCTCACTCAAGTCAAGTTGTGCGGGCACTGTCAACAATGCCCCATAGACTTCGCCCGTGACATATAAACATTAAAGCTATTCCGTAATGATTATGCTTACGATATTATAACTATTACAATAAAATAAGAGGAACTAAGCCTATCTTACACACATGGCGTGTTGTAAATAATGGAACATCTTACACCTACGATTGCAGATTGTAAGTCATATAATGTAATATCAATGGATGTACATATTATAAATTATGTAATCACAGATATTAGCCATGGTTGAAAGACAGCGGTTTTACCCCAGCTGTCTAAATATTTCCATTATTGACGACACATCCGGTATAAGAATTAATGTTAGAATAACTACATATGGTATTTTTTCACATGATCCTATTTCTAAAATATGAATTGAATGTCTTTTGAGTGTACAAAAATATCGTCAATATTTAGTAACATTTGTCTATATATAATTCTGTAGCTACAATATTAAAAATTAAGCTATTTTACTACGTATAAAATGATTTTAAAGTAGTTATAAATAATTGTTAGAAAATCGGTCACTATCATACTTTTTAAACCAACACCTTAAAAGTATAGTTTGTTCAAGCACAGCTATTTTTAAGTGTAATCTTGTCTAGCCGTGATAATTATTGCTTATTAGGGAGGGAAAGCTACGAGTTCAC
Source organism: Lasiommata megera (assembly GCA_928268935.1). Taxonomy (NCBI): domain Eukaryota; kingdom Metazoa; phylum Arthropoda; class Insecta; order Lepidoptera; family Nymphalidae; genus Lasiommata; species Lasiommata megera. The sequence continues at coordinate 5,426,234 of OV743321.1, forward strand.
GTCATGCTAACAGTGACATGATGTACAACGTTGCTTACGTCTATAGGCACATAAACATGAATACATTGTATATGATTTTCATTTCCAGTGACTGCCTATTTTATCAAGGCGCTCAACTATGATCCCACATCTGCAATTACTATAAGGTTTTCACTCTCGCAATAGACGCTTTCGAAACAAGGTTAAATGGGCATAATTGCTGCTTGAATTAGCGTCTGTCAAAATTCTGTTATTTATTTTTAATTTTACAAACGTTCCGCAGCGCTGGGTGTACAAGTAGTACCTAATTTGATCGTTAAAACCAGAAAGCTAAGTTTCTTATTGCTCTATCGTGTTTTGATGAGCGATAAGGACTGCTATTGCGGTCGTACAAATCTTATGCAATTAGGTTTGAAGATGCAGTTGAGTCAAGTCATCTACTGGAATTTTACTAATAAACCTTTTCCGCCTGAGTTTCTTATTTTTATTAGTTTTATAAATAAAGCACCTATTTTGAAACATCAAAAAAGTTAAAATAAATGCGGTGTATGACACGAATGTTTCAAGGAGATTGTTCAACTTTAATCATATTTTAAAGTGTTTTTAACAAGGTATTATCTGGGCCGTGATAGTTTCGGTAAACTATCTTTCTAGATAGTTCGACATTAATATGATTTGCGAGCACTTTGTGTGTTTTTTCCTTTGAAACTTTTGCGTGAAAACACCAAAACCAACCACATAATTTGTATATAATATAATGTGATATATAAAAATATTACTATAATTCTACGCAGTCCATTTCAATGCACTTTTAAACTTTGCAGTAATGTTTGTCTATTCTGTTATAATATCAGTGTGTAAGGTTTGTTTATTCATAGGTCATACATAAATGGTTTAATAAGTTTAAATGTCAATAAATTATATGAAGTAAAAATTTCCGTTCAATTACATAATTCTCAGTGTCAATTAAATTCTATGCTATATATACCGGCTATTTCATCATTAAGGCAATTAAATTTGGTCTTAAAAACATGATATTATACTAAAATTTAACTCGGTATGAGTAGCAATTGTAATACTAATTACACTTTATATCAGGCGATTGCATGGGTTTATACACCTTCGGCATTATCAGACGAACTGATTGCATAATTTTACACTTAGATATTAATGTTTAAATACTATTCCGAATGTAAAACATATAACTTATTCGTTTAGGTAAACAAAATCCACGCAATCGCTTTTTGTTTTTTTCGTCTACAACCTCGATTCTTTTTGATTTATCTCATTCTTATCACGCTAGTACAGAAGGCTTAGCTACGTTGCGGCGCCGCACTGCCCATTTGGATGGCATTATGCCAAAATTATTACGGTGCGGCGTCGCTACGCAACATGAGTGGTTTCTCCCACTTCTTTGCGGATTGTGAATAGAAGAATTACGCACACTACAGTGTTGCACAGAGGTTGTGACGACTATTAGATAATTTGTATGTTCTGATTAAATGAGCAATCGAGCTCCGTATAATAATAACCGCTCTTAAGTTTACCTTAGCGTAACTAATATATACATTGATGTCACTTTCTGATATTCGAATGATAGATTAAACGTTATAGTATATTATAATAAGGTTAATGACGTACGTTAAGCATGCGAGTATATGATTTAAACTAAGATATATTCTAAATTAATTGCGCGCTCCACGTCTTAAAATGTCCTTACACAAAATATTATTTTTCATAATTGCTATAAAATTTCAAAGAGTGGGGCAAGCAATTTTAACTTGGAATACCTCTACTTAAGGCCAGTGGATTTGGAACAGAGATAACCTCTTTTATATAGTCTCTTTAAGAAGTTTAATATAGAGTTGTAAATTTACCGACACAATATACATACTATCCCAATCAATCAAATCTATTTCAATTTAAAACCTAGACACTAAAATAATATTAATATTTTTCATGTCGCACTACATCGAAAATTATCTATATAAACATAATTAATATATACAAGATTGTATGTACAAATTTGTATATATATGTTCGGCAGAAGTTTTGACATTATTTTAAGAAATTAATAAAGCAATCTTGTTATTCAATTAGGTAATTCTATTGTCATGGATATTAATTCAACCACCCGTCACGATAGGCAATGTAAGTCTAATATGAAAATTTATAATGAATGCCCGCAATAACTTACCGCCTGTAAAATGAACGTTAAAATTTCTGTGATAATTGGATTTGTTTTTGTATTGTATTTTGTAATATCATTGAAAAAAATATATAGAAATTATTGAACTGTCTCTAACCTATATCAATCTTAATTCTATTATTACTTAGTTTAATAATGTACAACATTTGAATCAATTTCCTAAAACGTATACCTTCAATCATCATATTCATAAATCATGATTTCTAAAACATAGAAATCGCTTCGAACCTTTGTGATACTATCTTACTATGAAATTAATAATTAATTTTAATGAGACCTATATTACAATTTTGGCAGAGTTCACAGAACCTAAAGTATGAGATTTAAACGCTTGCAAATATAGCAGCTTTCAAGTAGAAACGCTGTATATCGTAGATATTCACCTACAACCTTATTTTAAGCTTAATAGACAATGTCACAGACAGCGCTTCGAAATCACACATATTTTAACTCAAAAACAGTAGTAGATAATTATGCGTCAAAATTATAGTGGTTCGACACTCGAACAAAATTTATACACGATGTCAAGCTTGCAAATCTCATACTTAAAGATCGGGAATAACTGAAACTATTATACTCAACTCAACGCCAGGACATGGCGTATCTATCGCCTGGAATGCTAGCAAGAAGCGAGCGATAATGAATTGGTATACTAAATCACAGCATAACTTGGAAGCTTATTTTTTGAGAGCTATAATTATTTTGTTTCTTCAAATATGTGTTCAGGATTTTTTCATTGTAATGGACTTGTAGTTTAAGGTTGTCGATTGACTAACCTCTGCCAAAATTTCACCCTTTAATTTTGTCCTTAATTAAAAATCTTAGCTGGTACTACACTATAGAATAACACTTGCAATAGTCTATATACTATAACATGAGACCTACTTAGTCATTCCCTCCACTTGATTTCTCAATATGTAGGTAATCAAGCTGTTTTTTTTTTTTTGGAATCTCTTCAAAATTAAATGCTTTTTTATCAATCATTTGTATTACATAATTATCTAGTGGACGAAATCGAAACGTTTTTTTAAATAAAATTAGTTGCTATTTAAAGCTGGGAACTAAAAATCTACGATGTTTTGTAAAGCTGATGTTTAAGGAATACACAGTATGGTTTATTTATATGGGGCAATAATGTCACAGTTCAGCAATTATGCCATGTAAAGTGTTAAAAAGACCTCTGTTCGAGTAGCAGTTGTATGTATGAAACTGTTGCAGTCGCTATAGTTCGTGATGAGTATCAGTGTTTGTGATAAGTTCAATATAGCTTCTATAGCTGATGTCAAGGCAATTTATATTTAAGGTTATATCCAAAGATATAAATTGCTGTTGCGTGATCAATACCTAACCTACGAGCTCGCTTCGTTTATGAGAACGCGATTTCCCATTTCGAAAACGTTGATGGTTTTCGAGTATCAAACACAAAAACATCAAAGTATAATGGACTTAATTCTAATTAATAATGGTAAATAATAATGGTAATTTGAAATTTAGGTACTTTAATAAAAGGCGAATTTCGATCTTTTTCACGTGGACATTGAAGTCGATATCACACTTCTGAACTATTGAGTAACTGAGGCGATGCTCAGAGCTACATTAAATATTATTAATTTAATAAATAAATAAGGATTAAAAATTTCATAATCTTCAAAAATCATACTGACGTGTTCGATATTTTCTAGAATCGGGTTTAAAGCAATTCATTAAGTTCTGTCACGATCAACCCATTGCCGGCTCACTATAGAGCACGGGTCTCCTCTCAATATGAGAAGGGTTTGGCCATAGTCCACCACGCTGGCCATGTGCGGATTGGCAGACTTCACACGCCTTTGAAAACATTACGGAGAACTCTCAGGCGTGCAGGTTTCCTTACGATGTTTTCCTTCACCGTTGAAGCAAGTGATATTTTAATTATTTTTTTTTAAAACGCACATAACTTCGAAAAGTTAGAGGTGCGTGCCCGGATTCGAGCCGCCGACCTCTGATTAGGAGGCTGACGCCCTAACCACTAGGCTATCACCGCTTCTGATAAGTTCTGACATACCAACAAATCGAGGTAAATTCCCAAACACGAATGTTGACTGTTGGAACATAAAAAACTTGTTTCACTCATTGAACCTATGTTCATTCTTCATATACCAGAGCTTTAATGTGGAAACTTACTTATAACACGCGAAGCGACCCAAAGCCGCGTCTAGTTAAATCAAATCGTTTACATTTAAACCAAATGTAGACGCTACTGCTAAAGTAAGAGTTTGGATCAACTGTTACAAGTAATTTTTCGTAGAATATTTGAACAGAACATTTTTTCGAAAGCTAAACAACTAGGCGAATATTGCAGATCAAAATGGCTGGCACAATACTATATGGCCCTACATTATCTGATCGTTGAACTGTTTCACCATCCTCACCGCAATGAGAACGCATTTTAGTTTGTCCTAAGGCACGCAATCTTGATATTGATATTTTTAAAACGAATGCATATAATATGGTGGTTTCAGTATTAGTCAACCCCCGCCTGCGGGGAATCCCCGCAAGCTGTCCATTTACCGGTTTATTGCACTTATCGTTATCCCGCCTGCGGGGATTACCCACTTCCAATGGAGCATCGCATTGTAATACTGGAGCATGTAACTAGCGATGCGCTGAAGTCTGAAGAATATGCTCATGAAATCGTCCATTCCAACTTTCGTGACGGGAATTATTCATAAAATTATACATATGAAAAAGGTAAACCTCTTGGACATAATAGTGTGTTGCTAGTGTAGATTGGTGTGGGCTTTATCTGGCGTGCCGCTTGTGTGGCGGGCATCACTTGGCGGACTTGTGCTTCGGCGGCGTGGTGGGCGGTCCGCCTTGCTCCGCCGAGGCGCCGATTGATACGCCTTCGCTGTCCACCTCCGTCTATACAACATTTGCTTCAATCAGAAAAATCGACCTTGGGATTTTCTTGGGAACAAGATATCTAAGTATCATCTAAGATATTAAATAATTAATTTGATTATCTCTGTGTGTGTGTAAGCCTCTAGCTAAGTGAAGGGCGAAATAACTTACTTTCTCATCCTTAGTTTGCGGTGATCCGGTTCCGTTATTAGCATTACTGTTCTCTACATCGTTCTCTGCAGACTCTGTGCTTGTTGTACCTTTAAAAGGAAAAGAAAATGCATTTCACCCTGATCGTTTTCAAGCTGCCCTAATGAGGATAGCGGGATTTGACAACTCTCTGACGAAGTGTTGAGTGCTGTGTCTTATAAACGAGAGCTCCTAGGTTCAATCCCCAGCTTGGACAATTACAAATTTATCATTTCTAAGTTTTCTCTACTTACAACTCTACCGACATAGACGAACGACCAAGCGATTTAGTGAGCACGATGTCGCTTAAAAACCAATAGGAGCGTGGGTTTGCCATACCCTAACAGCTAGCCCGCTACCATCTTAGACTGTATCATCATTTACAACTTGGTCAGATTGCCATCGAAGGCTAGCTTGTAGTAGAATAAAAAATAAAAAACTAAACTGTTACATGTTATATGATAATCATAAATTAGGAGTTCCGTAGAAAAATCAAAGTCACCGAAATAGCTCATAGAACCATTGGATATTGGTGGCCCAAGATGTTAGAACACAAAAACGGAACGGTGAACGCAGCGTTAGCCGACCCCTAACTAGGTCCACAGACGCCATCAAACGAGTGGCAGGGAGCCGCTGAAAACTTTGAAAATTTCGACAAAAAATTGATTCGATCGATATTAAGAAATTAATCGATTAATAATAATAATTAATCGATTATTAAGAAAATTGGAATATATAAAGGCTTTTTGGTACAAAAAAATATGCCCTTCCATTAGTTCTCTGAAACTGTATAATGAAATGTCACAAGCATGGCTTTTTGGTACGAGAGCGGTTACTCACCGGGTTGTATGTGATTAGCGTTCCCGCGATCGGCCTCATGTTCTCGAAGCACGGCATCCAAGTTGTAGCGGCGCCGGTATGAGATGAAAAACGTGCGAATATGCGCCTCCGTCTTAGTGCCCAGGGTCTCAGCAATGGCTTGGAAGTCTTTACCTGTCATTAAAAACTTTAATATTATAAACCAGAACCAGGGCAAAAAGAATAAAACAGATCTCGAAACTAAAATTAGTTTCAAGTATGCGTTTCAACGCAAAATGGTATTTTCTCAAAATGTCCTTCACTTATTTATCAATTAACTCTTTATTAGGAAACCACGAAAAAATATAGTAGTATATAGTATAGAAGATACACACCACTACCACAATATTGTAAGTAAATATTAAATTGTTTGCTTTTTCAACGCGGTTGCCTGGAAGAGATCAATAGCAGTGAAATGGCCGCCCTTACACCCTACACCTTATACTCGTACCACCTACCACACAATCATACGCTCCCCCGAGGTCCCCGCTATCATACGTCATCCGGAAGTGGGCTACATCCACGGCCTCGGAGACGTACGGACTACTTACCGTTCAGTGCAAATTACTTTGAACAACGGGAAAATAATGTAATCCAAACACATACCATATTTCCTTACAGCTGTAACTGCCATGAGTAGTTCGTCGTTAGTCCATCGCGAATTAATCTTTGCCGGGGGTTCCCCGGGCCGCAACTCTTCAACGCCAGCGTCACCTACTTTACGCTTCATCGCACTTAGTTGCTGCTTATGCTGTTGCACCTGAGCAGAAAAAAATATAAACAATGCGTCCTGAACAAAAACAATTCAACAGCTTCTAATAGTAGTACTTACTATGACGTCACGAAAGTTGAAAAAGTACTTCGAACAGCACGCAGTAGAAGCTGTTTTAAGTTGTTCTACATCGAGCAGTACGTGCCGGATTGGCACGTTATGAGAAAAACATTCGAATCTGCAAACGTAGTCTTAATAACGCTTGCGTAAGCTTGCGACCAAATGTTAAACGGACTTTACGTCACCTATCTGCCACCAAGTAACTTGACTCCAGTTTTTTCATGTAATAAGGTTCCGAGTGAAGTTAGCGGATAGCCATCACATGATATCCAAGATTGAGAAACTGCGCAGTTTCAACTTCCGTGACGGCAATTACAAATGCTAGGCAGGATCAGGGTTGTGCATATCTGGATTATCCAAAACAACACTAAACGCAGGACTCTCACTGCATTGAACGTAAAGATACATTCGAATAACTAGACAACAAATTAATGGTTTAGAGGGTAGGAAAAAACAAAAAATAAAAATTAACTACTATGTGTGCAGAATATACTGTTAAATCGCCTAATGCAATATCGGAGTAAAAACACTACAGTAACTTTATACGAGATCAGTTTTTTTAATCACATTCTCCACGTTACATCACACAATCGATTAGTTAAAACCACAGTGAGTGTAGAATTAATAATGTTATGTAGAATATCTCCGCCCACAACATAGGAATGTGCCATAACATAGCGTACTTAATTTAAGCGTTCACTTAGAATGCTTGGGTACAATTTATAAACAAAAACTGTATTAATCACATGTTATATGTATACTAATCAGTAATTTTATTAGATAGTATGAATCCGATGCCATCTTGTCATCTTCATATCATACAAACGTATACTGTTGTTGTACAATTGTGTATTAAAACAGCCAGTTAGCAGCTCCTCGTAAAAAATACTGAATACGAGAGCTGGAAACATAAGCTTGGTTGGATCTCAAGTCAGAACAGATTATTTAGTAGCCAGAGTTAGCCGGAGGTTAAGAGAGGTTGAATTGCAGACAAAAGTTGCCCATCTGAATGTGTACGTGCTGTATAAGAGCTGATAAAACGTCACAGTAGAAGATAAAAGATAATTTTGTTTATTTATGTAGCACGTAGCATATTGATGTCGTTCTGGAACGGCACGGTCCTTTCCTTGCTCTTTATTTTGTATATGCTACGGCACGTTCCTATGTAGTGGACGAGAAGCTTAAGCGTCGGGTGAGATCGTAAGGGTGAGAATGTGAGCTACATAGCGTCATCGGATGGCGGGTTGCGTCTTACTTGTCTCTTGAGCGAGATAATTTCTCTGTCCATCGCTTTGAGCATAGCCTCGCCCTGATTGACCAGGCCCGGCTGCGAGGCGTCGCCGGGCTGCGGGCCGGTCGCCATGGCAACGAGATCGTCGTGATTGAGGTAAATGCCGCGCGGCAGCCGGTGCTTGTACCGCTGCTGTTTCGAGCCGGGCCCGCGCCGCCCCGAGGGCCCGCACAGCGGTCGCATCGAGCCCGTGCGTCTGTCACATTACCGCGAACTTTCAAAAAAACCCCACTCCACCCCTGACTTTACATTTCTCATGCATTTAATGCAATGCTCACAAATATTTAGCCGTTTCTCGCTACGTAAGGGATCAACAGCTCCTGGCCAAATCGCTAATCTATCTATCGTTTCTGTACATTTTCAGTAGTTTTAATTTTAGGACAACTGATTATATTGAGATCTAAACTAAATCTAAAGTACACGTTTGTCATAATGAAAACTGTAACAATTACCAGTAATATTAGTGGTTGATTAAGATTGAAAAAAGAAATATATAATGTAATTTAAGTAAAGTTGTTAATCCCGTACGGAGTCGCGAAATAAGGCAATACTTATTTTGAAATGAGGATGAGTTTATTCAAAACTGTATGTACCGACCTGGCGTGCACGAGGCATGCCTGGCACAACTTGTGCGAGTTGTGAGCGGTGGTCTGCGAGCACAGAATGCCGCACACGGAGCACCACTTGCTGACTTCGCCGCCGCCCTCGCCCTAAACCCCAATGCAACACTTTACTTCACGCCTACCCATCACAATTTAACTCCTCAACTGTTTTGTTAATTTACCTACTTTTGGTTTCAGAGGATATTCCTTAACGCATTTTTAAATACACGTCAAAATTTGCAGAATCGGCGGGAATTAAACCCATCAAATACAAGCTCCATCTGGCATTTGGCTCGTGAACAAGTTTGCCGGAAAGAAATCACGAGTGCATATACAGTTTTTAGGAATTCAATACTAGCGTAGTTTGTAAATAGTACATGGGAGATCGTCTCTGTTAGCCAACTTCAGCGCTGTCAAAAAATAAAGCGCTGTTTTTTTTTATTATTATACCTCGTCATTCTGTGTAGAAACAGTGATTTTTTTAGACCAATAAAACATGACATTTACGTGCAAAAATGGACATATATTTTGAAAATTCATTAAGAAATCCTCTACTCCTCACACACTTCATTTAAAAACCCGTTAAACGATATTCTGCACACATTTACAACATAAAATAAATGGGGGCTGTTAAAGGAAGCATGCGGGATTACTGAGGTGAATTATGGGAAAGAGGTCGGGTGCTACTTTCATTAGAACGTATACACAAATAAATATAGTTAGCGACTTTATATAATACATATAACATAGTGTGTGGCAGTTGTAAGAAGAAACACAAAAAAAAAGAACCAACCCAGCGTGATCAACAATGACGCGTAACTCTTTAAGTTGGTCATGCTAAGCTTAGCACTATTTTACTTCTAGAGAAAGGTCAACGAAGAGATAATGAAACAAACTTCGACGTAATTTGCGTGCGAGAGAAAACGACACAGGCAATAATTGTCATTTCTCTCACCCGCAATTCATTTCAGAGTTTGTTACAAATGTAACCACATTTCGTTGACGTTTGCTTTAAATTAAAAATGGCCACAACCAAAATGTTTTATGTAGCGTATAATAATTGTGATGAAAAAAAAACACACTAGGTTTGTATTAGATATCCTGAATCTGATTCATTTAAATAGACTAATTGTTATAAATATATATATAATATATATGTGAACATGATAGAGACACAGTCTGTAGATAAAAATGCAGAGCAGTTAAACTTAAAAAAAAAAATTAAAAAAAGCATAGTCCTAAAAGCGCGCAACGTAAAAATCATAGAGAATATAAATCAACACAAAAAAAATGAATGAACTGAACTTGCTTATATTGTACATATTACATCGCAATTAAAACGGGCCCATGTTGTTTAACATATTTTGTGATGTTAATCAAGTATTTTGTGATGTTAATCACACTACTACTTCATTACTACACCCCCTGAAACGGACTGTCAACTTCCAAGTAACATAACTTACTTGAAATGTCAATACATTGAAAGTAATCATAAGGTCCGGCTAGTCTAGTTTGTGGGACTATTTAGAAATCGCACAACATATAGACACAACATCAACTCGGCTCAAATGAAATATGAAATGTGAGCTTTATATTTATTTACTGGTAACAAAACTTTTTGACATTTTCGTACCAGTAGCTACTTAATATTTTTAGATAAATATTTATGGATAAATTTTGTCTTCTTTTAATTAACCCATTAAAAATGTGCACAAAACCCACTGTTTATACTGATTCTTGATGTAAACTGATGTTTATATTTTAGAGTTACAAATTCAGAAGTAATATTATAACTAAGATTTCATACTTTTAAGGCTTGTAAAAGTGATGCAAAATATATATTGTATTTCTTTATGGAAACTTATGTTTAAAAGTCCAAAGGCAAATTGAGATACATTAAATAATAAATAAATTCAAAGTATATAAAAGTAGTCCTTCTTCTAAAAGAAAAGCTTTCTCTTTTTATCTGACTTAAGGCAAATTCTAATACTAGGTAAAATATAATTTAGATGGATAAATTCAAAAGAAAAGGGTAAAAAAAAATAAGCTAACAACTAAAATTAATGAAATGAAAATCATATCATACATATGTAAGCTGGAATAAAGCATATGCCTAGAGGTTTGAAACATACATGAACATATGATGATACAAGTGCACCTATGAACTGTGTGACTAGTAACATGTAATGGACACCAGGAGTTCGGCTAAACATGTCTTAATATTTTGATAAACATCACATTAGGGCAGACAACACACCAATTACAAACAGATAACAGTGAGAGAATGGAAGAAGACATTTAACATCCAGTAGTTGAAGTAGTGATGGGACGAGTCGCGTTTTAAACAAAATCTAGCCACTTGAGTTAACTCTAATACTTAATTTACTTTGTGTGGCTTAAGAAAGTGAGGTACTTTAATCGAATCTCGAACTTACGAGACACTTTTTATTTTTGATTTAAAGATGTTACTCACTCACCTTTTCGTTTATTGTGACTTGAAAGTTAAATATAAATTACTGAGCTTATTTTAAAGTTCAAATTCTTCTACTTTTCTACAGTTAGTGCTCCTTGTGGAGGGTTGTAGTATAGGTTTTTGCGACTCTAAAACAAGTCACATTTGGGTCCAATTTACTTTGAAAATAAAGTTACTTAGTAGTTATCTGAATCATGCTGTTTATTTCAAGTCAAGATTTATAAGAGAATATTCAGAAAAACAACACAACTCGCCCATCACAATTGTAGCAACACTGTGGGGAAGCAATAACCCACCTCGCCTTGATGGCCGGCGCGCAGTGAAGGCCCACCGGCCGGCAGGGTCTTGCCTCCACGGACTACACCTCGGTGTAAAGTCCACCTCTGTTATTACCAACATTATATTATCCATAACAAAATTCTACCTATTTGAAAATATTGTATCTCTTTAATCCGCAAAAAGTATGGGACTTCGGCTATGTCGCGCATGTTTGGTATTTGGAATGGTAGCTCCAAAATGGATGGAAAATATACTCATTTTAGGGAGCTTGTTTAAGTGGGATAGGCTTTATTTGTCAGATATAATGTGCTATTCAAAATTTACCTATAAATAACACTTACATTAGTTTTTTGACTTTGTCATGAATAAGTCTGCTGAATTAATTTAGGCTCATTTGAAGGACATAAGAATCTATACATTAGTGTCTTGACAGGTGTTATTTGAATTTCAATATATTAATTATATAAGTACTTAATCTAATTCTTGTCCATTGAAAGAGCAATATAAAAAAAAAGGTTATGAGTTTTTTTTTATTGTAAGTATAGTGTTTTTAATGTAAAACTATAATGGATGTTCACTACTTTTAAGAAATAATTAAAAAAAATTATCTACTCTGCATTTCTATCTCGGGAGCCACCAATGATTCATTAATTTTGTCTAAATAGTTTTCAAAACTAATCATTGGACAATCCAGATACACTGTCGTGGAGTATTTTTTGATGCCTTCTAATCCTTTATGCAAGTTTTCAAGTTATAAATGTGATATTGGAATTGTGTCAACAGACCTTATCTGTATGAAATTGGTCTCAAGTATGAATACATATTCTCTTTCCATTTACAAAGTAACCTTGTGCAAGTAGGTACAATAATAGTCCAACAGGTGAATTTTGCACCTACTATTCAATTCATTACGTAAAGACTTTCATACCCTTTCCCCTCTAACTAAACTTCTAAGACGAGAAATCAATCAGTGGGATTTGAACCTAGCTACTTACAAATCAACAACAAAGTCACCCTTAAACCATTGGACTATTAAAGCTTTATTTAGCAGCTCATACAAATGTCCAATTTATGAACACTCCCAATGTTGCATGTTTACTTGAAATCTTCCATTAAGGTAACTGTAGATTAATTTCAATAACCAGTTTAAAACAGGCATACAAAACAAGACGAAAACGTTAGACAAAAGCAGCTGTACCAAATTAGCCATAGATAATACACAATAACATACCTTTTCATCATTATCTGAGTCTTTGTCAGAACCTCCTGGTTCTGAACCAGCTCCCGATTCCCGTTTACCAGTTCCTGAGGCAGTGGCATTGCGACCTTCACCGACAACATCCATCAAAGATGTTCGAGCTCTGGTCTTTTTCCATGAATAGTAATACTTGACTAGCGATGCTATTGATTTATCTGGTAACTGTTGCAAAAATATAAAAAGATATTTATCTTTCACATTCAATTTTATGCAAATATACCAAAACACAAGCTTTAGATAATTAATTGTTATAATCTGAAATATTTTTTAAACTATGTAAACAACAGTGTTTATTAAAAAAATTAAATCAGTTATAAATACTTTTAAAAAAATGTATGGCTGATGATGATTCTTTTTTATTGCTCTAAGACTCACAAACTTTTTGAATTGGAAAATTCTATCCAAAAAATTCTTGCAGGACTTGCCTATATAAGCTGTGATATATAAATGTATTTTTATTTAATTATTTAAATTATGTATTTATATAGAAATAAATAAAAATAGATTAAGAAAAAGAAGTGTTGCAAACTATGTTAATTTCATGTTTACAATAATTTGATCTCTTAACTTAACAGGGATTGGAGATTTGGAGGAAATGGGAAAACACAATTTTTTACAATAAGGGGGTGTTTTGGCTTAAAGTTGACTATGGCAAATGCTTAAACTTTAATAGAAGGAACTGTGTAGTTAGTTATTTGATCAAGAAAATCATCCACTGCCCAATAGTGCCCAGAAATGTGTTGCTCTGTCTGTTTTAAACTGAAAACTCTCGAAGCTAAGCTACATTGCTGAGATAAGGAATGTTCAACAGCTCAACATAATCTCCAAGTCACATGGGTGAAACATTGCAAATTTCCTATTTCAGCACTGGTACTGGTTTTTCTTGATGGAAAAACCCCATAGCCTACACAATACAAAAGAAACTAAACTAACTAAAAGACTAAGTTAAAAGAACCTGGGATTTGAACTGTGGAACTCATACTCTGTAATCAAACATGCTGAACAACTCCAAGATTGCAATGTAATTCCCAAACAATTGAATGTGTCTACCCACCATTTGTCGTATTCTATGGAAGCTTTTGCCATGAAACTGAAAGGCTTGCTCAAAAAGCACTTTGTCCTCCACTGTCCACTCATCAGGAAAAGGTGTGAAGTTTGCAAGATCCATTGATGCTCTGTTGAGGTCATGTTTGTGCCAAAACAACATACCAAGTGCTTGTTCACCATTATATCCATATTTTTCCTTTGCTGTCGTTATATACTCATCCACTGCAATAAATAACTATAGTGACTCTAAAATCCCAATAGCATAATAGTGCAAACTCAATAAAGAACTCTTAATATTGTATTAAATTACAAATAAATGGATAGTAACAAATGCTAAAATAGTCTTAACTTATGTAAGCCTCTCATTATCTCACACACTGAAAAAGCTCACAACTTACAATAGTAGGTAGGCACACACTAAGGAGACAAAATAATCACTTTGCATCCTCAGTGAGTGATAGATTAAGCGGCCATATGCCACCTACACTAAGATACTGTCCTTTTATCAAAGTTCACTGTAGAAAAGGATAAAGTTATTGAAGTTCAATTAATTTAACTTATACAACCTAATTGATCTTATTATCAGTGTGACCTTCTTTACAGTTTAATTTAAAACCACTTTTGTGTAAAAATTTGGTTAACGTCTTACAAATTAATTTTGAACACTTCCTGTTTTCAGACTTGCCTGAAATCTGGAATATTTGCATAATCCCAATACTATGTTTTCATACAAGAGTATCATGATTAAGATGACAGGTGGAAATTAATCTCCAATTATACCATGCTTAAGCTTGTTAATTGAAATCTGTATATGAGTAATTGTAAAAAGTAGGGTCATTACAAATTATAGAAAACAGTACTTTTTCATACTCTTCCAAAAAGGGACTCTAGTTGGAAAAATGTACACATATTTTCCTTTACATGTGTACACTTTACTACAGTAAAACAGATTTTAAAAATGAAGTTTACTTACACTTAATATCTGATATGTCAGCTGTAGGTGACCAAACTAGTAGAGCTCTGTCAGATATCTGATCTGGTTTCCTCTGGTCCACTGGTTCCAACTCGGGGCACACTGCCTGATAATCTCGACCCACTCTGATTTTTTCAGCTGCAAATGGCACTACTGCTTTGTTTTGGGTTTTTATGATGTTTTGATGAGGTGAACGCAGCATGAAAGCAGATGAAGAGAAGCATAAAAATAAAGCATATGATATAGTGAGTTGATTAACGAAAATAGGCATTACAAAAAATAAGCTTAGTTCCGAGACGATTTTATAATTTTTTTGAATATGATAGACAGCGCTATTATAAGCACCGCTGTCATGCAGTCAGCATCCAGATCAGTCTGTAGAGCACTTGACGAATTTTATATTTCTACAAACTAAAGCTGTTGACCTTACCATTCTCGTCTTCAGAGCTAGAATCTGGACTGCCATGACCATTTGGGCTTGGTCCTCTCGAACGCTTCCCGTTTCGAACATCAGTACTTCGTTCAGCCAAAACCATGATTACTAATTTTGCACTCTATCACGCGTATTTCACTTTTGTTTCTTACACACTTTTTATGTCCATTGGTGAGGTATTTTTAGCAACACTACTAAACGATAAATAAACCTAATGCGAAGCTTCGCACTTCAATTCAAACGTGATTCAAAACCACCGCATCAATAAATTGACAAACCAGACATTAGCTACCTTAATTCATTTCGTGGCGTCTGTACCTCAGCTCAGGCATTCACTTTTGGCGATGTAACTCATTTAAAATAATTTTAAAGCCACAGAAATTATGGAAACTTTAGCAATATATTTTATCACCCTTGGTTTAGTGATAAAATTAATTAATCCGCGCTTTAAATATTTTTAAATTGGAATATTCATTTTAATTTCTGTTTTTCGCAAACAGCAACACTCATACTACAGACTCTGGAAAACGAATCATTAAACACATCGAAATTTGAATACTCGACTCTGCACACTAACTTCCTTAAAGTAATAAAGACATATTAAAGCTGAAAATAAGTATATAAATATATGAAAAGGAGATACAAATCTATTTCAAATAAATTAAAAAAATAATTAACTTCGTCAAACTATGTTTCGTAATAAGAGATGGCGCTTTATTTAATCGAACCCCTGATTGGTTTTAGCGTTTATACAAGTGGATCTTATTAATAATCCAATAACGATTATTAAATATTAAAATAATCCAATAACGACTTTGCCTTATTGGTTTGGGTCTCGAGAATTTTATTTTGATAGAAATACCTACGTGTACTGTTTATTCTTATAGGCGCGACACAGCAGTAATAGTTTAATTTAAAGTGTTTACAATAAGTATTAGATAATAAAGTTATTCTGTTTCTACCTCTTTATGAGTTGTATAAATGTCGTTGTTTTGATGAATAAATGATTTATATTCTATTCTATTCTACAGTAAACTAACATCAGCTTACACATCTTGCCCGTAAAAAAGAACAAAAATGTTAACCAATTAATCTCAATTCATTTAACCTAGATATTTAATTAGTACTTTAATAGTTAGGCAGGTACCTGTATTATTTAACTTGGACTCAAATCTGTTATTTAAAGGATTGATGATATCCAACCAGAGGGCAAACATTTAAATTTTTGTATATATATTATACCTAACGTCTCGATCCGTCCGATCTTATAGATCTACACTTCCATGTAAGCAGCGAACGAAATAAGTTTTCGTTCACTACATACTTACGTGCATGATCTACTCTTGAACCTAACTAATTTTATAAATGAGAATGAGAATTTGTTTGTTAGATACGCTTTCAAGCCAAAGCCAATTTTTAAAATTCTTCCCCTAATCACTTATCAGCGTGTAACATTGATTTATAATGTACCCGTATTCCCATGGGTACGGAAACTACGCGGGTAAACCCGCGGGCAACATCCATATATTTATATTTAATGAAGCTGCTTATTATTTACTAGCTTATGCAGGCGACTTCTTGAGCATAGATTAAGGGTTCATGTGAGATGGTGATAAAAAAAAGAAATTTTACCTGGCTAAGTTTGTTGTGGGTTTCTTAGACCGGGTCGCGCTTGGAACCCTCATAGTTTTAGTTTTAAGTTTACGCATGTAGTTATCGCCATCAAATCACTACTATTAGCCTTAGTTATGTGTGATGGATCAGTATTTCAGCTATAATAGCTTCTATATAAAGGTATTTGTAATACTGCTTAGGTGTAGCATTCCAACCATCCATTATTTTCATTTAGCTTTAAGAATTTATGCAGCGCACTCCGAAATACGAGTATGTCTCAGATGGCATTTATTTTCGACTTACTTCAAACTCATTCTTAAATTATGACCAATTTAAACAATATCCTTATAAATTACAGCCTACGTGTTATTTTGATGTATGACCATTAAGTTTTATAAAAATCCGTTTAGTAGTTTTTGCGTGAAAGATTAAAAAGGCATTCTTCTATTTGCTAACACTAATCATCCCTACGTGATCAAATCAGAAATGAGGAGATCCGTAGAAGAACCAGAGTTACCGACATAGCTCAGCGAATTGCGAAGTTGAAGTAGCAATGGGCGGAGTAGCTCGGAGAACCGATGGATGTTGGGGTCTCAAGGTGCTGGAATGGCGACTCCGGACCGGTAAACGTAGCGTTGGTCGACCCCCAACTAGGTGTACAGACGACCTCAGACGAGTCGCAGGGAGCCGCTGGAAGCAAGCGGCCCAAGACCGTGAGCATTGGAACTCCCTAAAAAAGACCCATGTCCAGCAGTGGACGTCAATCGGTTGTTAATGATGATGATGATGAATTATCCCTATAACGACATCGAAAATAATCTTACAATGGTATTTATAGCTTTATTGGAATTCATTGGCGTACCAACCTATTAATACAAATTTTACCCTTGGGGTGGTCACCAGTTGACCTCATCGTTTACTTCATTGTATTGAAAAACATCAAGCAGACAAGAGCTTTTAGCGTATACTTGAGAAAATCGTTTTTTTTTTTTACAAAACGTGCGTTATTTCTAACGTTCGATCGAAGGTGAATAAGCGAGGCTTATGAGGCGCCATTGATCGTCGCAGAGATTGGATTATATGTTCTGTGGCCGCGATCGTCTAAGCCACCGAGAACCCGGGTTCCACGCCGCCATGCACAGGTATGAAAATAGACGCGGCCTCATAATTTTTAGATGGCTTCAAGCCATGAAACAAGAAAAAATGTATTAGTGATAGGTGTATATAAGAAAGGAAATTGTGACGAAGCATTTAAGCACTATACACAGCGTTCTCTGTTTGGTGAACTTTAAAAGTTATCATACAAAGTGACGGCAATGTTACCACTGACACTCAGAACTTGATTTCTATCTTTATAACTGACTATTGAGCAATTTTAACATTCCTTTTTTTCTAGTTACATTTGGAAAAAAATTGCTTAATAGCAAAAATTTAGTTGTATATTTCTGTTTCATCTTTAAATTTGGATTTGATATAAGAACGGATTAATACACGAACTTTAAATCTGACCAACCCCGAAGGATTTTGCGAATTGTGTAATACGAAAAAATGTTAATTCCGTAGCATATACATCAATAAAATCGACTTCATACAATCTATATAAACCAATTGACTTAGCAATTCAATGATTCGCTTCATAAACAATTCTATGTACTATGTTTATTGACTCGATTTAGTACTATTATAGAAGATTGATTTATTTTTCAAAACAAGTGCTATGTACCCACTGCAAAATGAATAAAGGTTATTCTATATCGCAACCGCGTTTTGTCAATTTATAATATGTCAGATTAAGCAAATAAAGCGATGAAACAGTAAGGAATGTGGAAGTTAGAAGAGTATTATGTACATAAAATGAAAGAAGTTAAATATGCACGTCAAATACATAAAATAAATATTGTTTTTATTCACGACTAGCTGGTGCCCACACTTCGTCTGCGGTAAGTTAATGTGTGAAAGTGTGTTTGTTTGTCTTCCAATCACGAAGCAATGGATTACTAAACTGACGAGCGACGACTTTGAAACAATTACAAGATTATCTATAAAGTATTTCCTTTCTATCAAAAAAGAACGAATGAAATCGGAGCACGCGTTAATGAATAACAACTAAATTCACATTATGACTTTCATCCCCTTCTTCCAAGGGAACCGTGCTGAATACCGGAATAATAACTATCCTATGTTAAACCGGAGTATCAGCTACTCCTATACCAAATTTCATTCAAATTCATCTAGTAGATTCGGCGTGATTTTTGGCCAAGAAAAAGACAAACAGACAGACAGACAAATAAATTAAAAAAAATTGCTTTTGACTCAGTATCGATAGAAAAGCATCTTTAAAATAAAATTTTCAAAATATATTTAATGTACAGGATTCGCGCTGTTACAGTTATATTACAGATGTAAATTGTCTTTACCTATTCTAGATTAAATTCAGAAGGAAGGATTGGCTTTGGTTGTCTATGGTAACTGTGCTATTTACAAAAATGACATTTGACAATAATTGTCATCAATTGTCATTTTTTGTTGCGCTGATCGCCTCGATGTGTAGAATTTTCGTATTCATTACTTAATTTCCCCTAATTAAATAATGTTATCGCCCTAGAGATAATGAGTGCGCTGTGCATTAGTTTCCTCACAGGCTCGCTATGAAGTGAGCTTATGTGGGAGACGCGACACCTAATACATAAAGGATGCAGGTGTCGTGAGGAATACCGCATTGTGAAACCGTCATTGTTTTTGCACAAATAGTTATTATGGTTGTTATGTAATTATTGTTAGTTGTTATTGGTGTTATTTGAAGCTTGCGAAGATGAGGGTGGTCGCGTTGATCAGTGGTGGGAAGGACAGCTGCTACAACATGATGCAGTGCGTCGGCGCCGGGCACACCATCGTGGCTCTGGCCAACCTCCAACCAGTTTTCAAAGGTTACTTTTGACGTTTAAAACTATTTACTCATCACTTATTATTATTATTATTTCCATTATATCCTAACTCTCACGCCCGTGTGCAAAATAAATACATATAAAAACCAAAAGAGATATAATAAAATTAAATAAATAAAAATAAATAAACCTACATAATATTACCCCTCCGGCCAAACCAAATGGCAGGGGGTCAAGGGACACAGTGTGAAAGAAAGTTCTTTTAGAGCTGCCAATTTAAGTTAAAGATTTATGCACAGTAGAATCTCCAGCAATAAAATTTCTAAATTTATTTTCATTTAATTTTATAACTTCCCTATTATGCATATTTGGTCTGTCCTCCAAGTAAGTAGAGTTGTTTTACTTTGATACCATATTTTCCTCTGTTATCTGTTCTAGAAAAAAAAGGCTTTCATTTCACAAACACTAGTTTGTGAAATGAAAGACATATTTAACTTTTTGTATAGTATATAACTTTTTTGTTTTTATATTATATAATATATAAATAAATATTGGATTGAAGTAAACTAATGACTTTGAAACATTATGATGTATGATTGTATGGTTATTGAATGTCTTAAACAAGAAAATCATCCAAATAATAAATATCCAAGGTGCTCTCATTTTTCACACTTAATAAAAACACATTTTCTTTGTTCATTATGTTTTTAATGGAATCAGATTTTTATAAATAATTAAAAAACAGCTCTCTAGTAGTTTAAAAGAGTTATAAAAGTAACCAATAAAAAAATATGTTGGCATAAAAGTAATTTGACCAGAATAGAGCTAGTCTTCTTGGCAATGTGTATTTTGTCTTGTTTACTTGGGTCTATCGAAGCGGTGATAGCCTAGTGGTTAGGGCGTCAGCCTCCTAATCAGAGGTTGGCGGTTCGAATCTGGGCATGCACCTCTAACTTTTCGGAGTTATGTGCATTTTTAAGCATTTAAAATATCACGTGCTTCAATGGTGAAGGAAAACATTGTGAGGAAACCTGCACGCCTGAGAGTTCTCCATAATGTTCTCAAAGGGATGTGCAGTCTGCCAATCCGCACATGGCCAGCGTGGTGGACTATTGCCAAACCCTTTTCATATTGAGAGGAGACCCGTGCTCTGTAGTGAGCCGGTAATGGGTTGATCATGATGACTTGGGTCTATAGGATCTTAGAGTTTAAGTGTGTATAGTGTGTTGAAAGGACTATATTCTATTTGTTTTAAACTTAAAAAATGTTTTGTTTTAGATGAGCTGGATAGTTACATGTATCAAACAGTAGGTCACCAGGGTATAGCTCTGTATGCAGAGGCTATGGGCCTGCCATTGTACAGAGAGATAATATCGGGTGTAGCTGTGGACCAAGGCAGGAACTACAAGCCAACTGACAATGATGAGGTGGAAGATTTGTATAGACTTTTGACAAATGTTAAGGTAAACTGATGTTTAAATCATTATTTAATGTGCATTTGACTAATATTTTAAAGGTATCTTTGGTGATGCTGACTTATTCTATAAAGAGTTTAATACACTAATAAAAAATCAAAATATTCAATAAAGTTTCAGTTCATCTGATCAAAAGTAGTCCCATTTCAGGAGCAGCAAATGACCGGAACAGTAATTAATGTCACCTCTACATCTTGTTGCTTGTGTTGGTTACAGAGTTGTTATATATTATATCAAATTAAATAAACTTAATACAATTTTTCTTAAACTACCCTATTATTATTTATTTATTTAAAAAAACATTATAATATCATTTATTAATTGTAATGTACTTAATAGTTTTGTAGCCAATGTTAACATTGTACTTATTATTCAGTGTTGTAGGATGAAAAGATGATAGGGTAAAATCATTAGATTCTACTTGAACCAGAGGTCACTTGACCCCAATTACACACAAGTTTCACATTGGGTACATGCTTTTGTTTCAGAATGCAGTAGATAATATAGAAGCGGTGGCTGTTGGAGCCATTTTGTCTGATTACCAAAGAATTAGGGTGGAGAATGTGTAAGTATTATTTTTTCATTTTAAAACTTAAAATTTAGAAAATAAAATGTATCAATGAGGAAATTTTTTTAGATGTCAGAGGCTAGGTCTGGTAACACTTGCATACTTGTGGAGGAGAAACCAGAAAGAGCTGCTTCAGGAAATGATAGCCAGTGGTGTTGAAGCCATCATCATAAAGGTTATAATTGAATTGTTATAATAATTATATCTTGCTCGAGTTAATAGTTGTGTGCAAATGTATGTAGTACATCCAATCATAACAGCTAAAGCTGGTGCCTCCTTTCTTTAGTTGTTAATATGCATGTAACAGAGGACACGCCTTGGTCACCTTGATAGGCCTTTGCTTAAGCTCTTAAGTTACACATAATGAGATGAGTCGCTAAACATGCATATTCAACTAGCTGTCAAAAGAAGGATGATTGAATTGATAATTCTAGACGCTCTAAAAATTTCGAGTCAACTTGTTAAAAATATTTTTACCATCTGCTGCAATCATACGGGACTTCCATTTTACCTAAAAAAAAGTTTACTGTAATATTAACAATAAAAATCAATGGTACAAGCTTGCAATAGGCAACGGTTAAAAACTTTTAGTACATAACAAGAGCAAACTATTTAAATGCCTATCAAAACTTTTTTCTTTTATTTTAAGTAAATTTTTTCTTCAGCAGTAGTTGATTGAACTCTGGGAAAAAATTGCAATAGTACACTTGCCTTCTTAATGCCAAAGAGATTTTTCAGTTTAAAATTTTCAAAATGATTAGAAGTGTGGAAGACACTTACCCTGTCTTGCTTTGAAGAAACCCATACTCTGTGTGTAATAACGTAAAAAAACGGGTGCGGAAAGAGATGCCTGAAATCAGAAATGAGAATGACATCACAGCGAGATAGGAAGTGAAATGGCAGATAATACTTTTTTTTCTTGGATTAATAAAAATTGGGGTTCTAAAGAAACTACAAAGTTCAGTCCAGCGATATTAATGATTGTCTGCAATGCACATTAGGGCACATAAATAATTGTTTAAACACTTAGAAACACATTTAGATAATTTATTTGCTATGATATTTAACTAGTGTGTGATAGATAATATTTATTTGTTTTATCATATATAGGTACTTTGTATATTGATTAATAACGTACATACTAGCAAAGTCGTAAATATTTGTTAAAATAAATACAAATGAGTTGTTACTATCGAACAATGTATAATAGATAGATCGATCAGTCTATGTCATATTTTTAAAGATAGCCTGTATAGACGAGATTTATGGCCGCGCCGGTTGAAACAATGATAAAATCTTGGTTAGAATTCTAGAGTATCTACCTACGTAGTCTCCGTACGTAAGTCTTTACTCAGTACTTCGTACAGAAAACTTTTTTTTATAATATGATTTAATTATTAGTGAATATGTATTCAAGTTGTTTTGGGGAATTTGTACCTATCATCTCTAATATATTTAAGCTTTTATAGCATGATTGTTTTAGGCTATTTAACGTCATACAAATTACTCAATAGGAGCTAATATATAAATACTAAGTACTAACGCGTGCAGAAATATGACTCTGTAGGTCGAGGGCCAAATTATAAAATCCGATTTCGTTGCAACAAAGTTAGTTATAGCCTAGCTAATATGGTTGCGATATAAAAATGCATTTTTTTGCAAATGATACTGGAGAACAAAGAAAATTTGCCTGATGTACCTTGCGCCTACAAAATTAATGCGTTAAACCGCCCTACGTAGGTAGTCTATTACAATAGATGATAGAACGACAGTAGGTAATAACTAGTAATATGACATTACGAGTTAATAGACTGTTGATCGACTATCTGACCGGACATTTACGGATATACTTCGAGCTCTTTTAATCTTTTCTACCTACACGAATACTAGTACCTAGTATCTTATACTCTAATAATTATTCTATTGGTGGTAGTACGGTTAGTTTGCGGATTTAAAGAATTTATAACTACATCTTCTCTTTCCCAGTGCACTAGTCTAATTTACTGTATACCTACTTATATAAATATAGTTATAATGGGTAAGTTGCAGTTTAAGGGATGAACGATTCAAAAACTATTGCATTCGCAATTATTACACGATGCTATAATTATCAAAATTATTTCAGCCACTTTAGCACGAAATCCGAACACAAACATTAGCATTTATAATCATCATGATCACCCCATTACCGGCTCACTACAGAGTACGGGTCTCCTTTCAATATGAGAAGGGTTTGGCCATAGTCCACCACACTGGCCATGTGCGGATTGGCAGACTTCACACGCCTTTGAGAACATTATGGAGACTCTCAGGCGTCCTAAACCTGCACGCCTATTATATTCATATTTTAATTGTTTAAAATAATACTATAAGTAAAAATAAATGCAACGCATTAAGTTCTTTCTTTTAGAAATACAGATTGGTCCAAGGCATGTCTGATCTAATCTTGTATTCTTATCATAATTTTAACCAGGATATTATTCATTCAAATAATGTAATGCACCATTCTCATATTTAATATCGAGTTCGTCAGATATCTGATATCGTTGTAATAGTCGTATTATTTATTTTACCATTTGTTTTATTTATTTGCGGTTATTGCGGTTGATTTGTGTTTGTAATAACATTATGAATAATCCATTACTGTGGTTATCATCTAGAACAACTGTAGTGTGTCCTTCATATAAATCTTAACCGTAGTTCATTGAAGAAAAAATACAGGACAAATATCCAGTATCTAGAACATTTAATAAGTAATGTCAAGGTTGGATAGAGATAAAAACAGTTAGTAGCATAGTTCATTAAACTATTGCGCAATTATTGGCAAAGAGTACTGACTGCACAATAAACATTCGGAAAATATTTATAATATCTCCAGTAGAAGAATTACTAAAGTGTTGAAACTTCTGACGACCTTTCTGACACGGTATTGAGCACTATTGCCTGTGGTCTATGGTTCCCTGGTAGATAACTTGAAATATTATCATATTAGAAGTTCCTCTGATCTGGTCTGGCGGGAGGTTTGTGCTAGTTACCGGTTACTTACCCGGCTATGACGGGCCGCTAAGCGCTTTAGCGTTCCGGTACTATATTGAACTCCTAGTAAGGGTTTAGAGTTTACTGTTATACACCTAGCAGATATCAGGTGAGAATGCAGTCAAGGGATTACTTTTAGTTATATAAATAAATAATCTCTGTTAGACACTAAAAAAACTTTGCCCTGTATTTTTTTTTGTTTTATTTTTCCTTTTTCGTGGAGTACAATAAGTGTGTAAATAAATAAAATAAATAAAAACAAAAATTTAATAAAGCCAGAAGTGGGGGCACTATAGAATGTGGTTGCATGATATACGGAATTGTAAATTACAAACTCTTTTTTTCAATAATAGGTGGCAGCCTTAGGACTCGATCCACGGATACACTTGGGCATGACGATCAAAGAAATCCAACCCCATCTTCTAGTCATGCAGGAAAAATATGGACTCAATGTGTGCGGCGAAGGCGGCGAGTACGAGACGTTCACGCTTGACTGCCCGCTGTTTAGGAAGAAACTAGTTATGTAAGTGTATTTCTTTAAAAAAAAAACTTGCAGTAGAAGTGTAACCTTCATAAATTTTCACTTTAATATGTCTTCTAGAAAATCATATAAATGCACAGATTAAATACAAAAAGATGAGACTACCAAATTTAAATTCAAATTCAAATAATCTTTATTCAAATAGAAGGACTATTACTACAAGGCACTTTTGACGCGTCAATAATTTACATAGTAGTAATTCGATGGTGATTACTACATTCGTAAACTTAAAACTAAAGCTATGAGGGTTCCAGACGCACCCCGGTCTAAGAAGAAGCCCATAACAAACTTAGCCGGAGTTTTACCACGTGGCAGCACATAAAACAACAACAGAAAAATGCCAGTATTCTTTTTAAACTAAAAGTTAGCCAAATAATGAAAAATGGCCACGCTGTTTGAGTCGGAAGATACGATGCTTTGTCTCAATTTTCTTACATAATCCATATATACGCATCTCACTTCCACATTTCTCACAAATTCATGACTTCATCTACGCAATATAAATGTGTTTGTCTCTTTCTTAAATCACAATGGTACTAAAGAAGTTTGCACTTCAAAAAGTAATACAAATTTTGACAGCCTTAATAACTGCGCAATTGACATGTTCGCTCAAATATAGTAGAGAATATTTTCATATTCGTTACCAGAATAACAAAAATGTCGTTGTCAACAGAGATGAGAAACAAACGGTGATTCATACCGAGGACCCAGTCGCGTCCGTCGGTTATTTAAACTTAAAGTTACACTTAGAAGATAAAGAGAATTACGAAACAATCAAACTACCTCCAACAGTGAGAAACTCATTAGATTTTGTAAAAGACTTGAGCGATACGGTGTTTAGCGACATAAGTGATATAGAACTAAGCGAGACCGAACTGGAGTCTATCGAGAAACTGGAGAAGGTTGAGAAAATAAAGAATAACGAATTTCACCCATTGCTCACTTATTCCGGGGACAATGTTGAAGGGCTCAACTTGAGTGATAACGAAATCGAAGAAAATGTCGAGGACGGCTATTACTACGATGAAATGCACGATTCGAGCGAGATAAAGCCAGTTTTGGATCATAGGACAATATATGGGAACAGACATGGGTGGTATTTCATCGGAGGCATTGTCGGTGAGGGTGTCGATACAGCTGTAGCGACTAAGGACGCTATGAAGAAACTCATTAGTAGGTAAACTTGTGCAAAAGCTTTTCTTTTATGTGCTAGTATTTGCATGTTTGTTGTTAGGATTGCAACACTAAAAAGTAATATGTTTTTTTTTTAAATGTGTACTTAAAATACATGTTACCATAAATTTACAATCATCATCATCATCATCATGATCAACCCATTACCGGCTCACTACAGAGCACGGGTCTCCTCTCCATATGAGAAGGGTTTGGCCATAGTCCATCTCGCTGGCCATTGATTGGCAGACTTCACACGCCTTTGAGAATATTATGGAGACTTCTCGGGCGTGGAGGTTTCCTCACGATGTTTTCTTTCACCGTTGAAGCAAGTGATATTTTTATTAAAAAAAAAAAAAAACAATATACTAATACTTAAAAATATTATATATAAAACTAGTGGATGCCCGCGACTTCGTCCGTGTAAATTGGGAGTTTTTAAAAACTCGTATGGTATAAGCTAACAATTTTCTGTGGCTAGCTGAAACTATAGTTATTGTTCATTGACGTGAAATTAAGTTTTTCATACATCCATTGGGAAATGTTACGGAATAAAAAGTATCCTATGTCCATCTCCTGGTTCTAAGCTACGTCCAGACGTTCTTGAGTTATAAATAGTGTAACTAACACGACTTTCTTTTATATATATAGATTTCATGAAAGTCAAAAATAAAAATGTAACAGATGGCAACACTTATCTTTGTTGTATGTTGTTTATTTTATTATGACAGATCTCGTTTGCTTAGTTTGCACCGCGGCAGTACATTTTATCTCTGACTGTTATCTCATTATTTAACTTTGTTATTGTTGGGTGCAATTGATATTGCCGTGACGGTATGTCATTATGAAATGCACGACTTGCATCACTGCATAATTACTAAACCATTAAAATTAAATTAGAAAACTGGTAAATTTAAATAAAACAATTAAATCAACTTTTCCATAATAATGGGATATTACTAGGCTAAGATTGAATTTTAAGAAGACGTAATATAAATATTGTTATCTTAAAAAAACTATAGTGACACTTATTAATGTAGCTTTCAAGATCTAGAAGTCAAGACCTAATGGTTGGTAGCTCAACAGTCAGTCAGAATTTAGAGGAAGGAACTAAAATAGGGGTTTGAAATTGATATGAAATTCTTTCAGTTTCCAAGTTCGTAAGACAAGAATTAAGAATTTAAAATCAGCGAATTGCAGGCAGAAGCAAGATTTTACTATTACAAAGTATAACCGAATTCTGTTTTACAGCATGCGAATATGAAGACAAATATAATATGTTAAAATTATCATCATGATCAACCCAATGCTCACTACAGAGCACGGGTCTCCCCTCTCAATATGAGTAGGGTTTGGCCATAGTCCACCACGCTGGTTATATGCGGATTGGCAGACTTCACATGTCTTTGAGAACATTAATGAGAACTCTGCAGGTTTCCTCGCGATGTTTTCCTTCACCGTTGAAGCAAGTGATATTTTATTTGTTTAAAAACGCACATAACTCCGAAAAGTTATAGGCCCTGGTTCGAACCCCCAACCTCTGATTAGGAGGCGGACGTCCTAACCTAGTGATTAGTGATTAATAATATATTATATTATATTAAATTTACCCTTTTATTACTTGTAATTGTAAACCACAACCTCACCTTTCTTCATATTTTATCCCAGGTTGTGCTAGATTGCCTGGTAGAAGATCGCTCTTTAGCAATAAGGCCGCCTATTACACCAATTAAAAATTAAATTTTTTTTTAGCTGTAGCTGTATTGAAATCATGTCACACTTCTAAATTACAACAACGTAAAATAATGCAGTTGTTTTTTTTTTCATAATTTAATTGCCACCATTCTAAATTCTTCCGAAATTAATAGCCTGAAATCGAAACGAAATTATATTTTAACTAAGGTTTTCATCGAAACTAGAAACCATTGTAAAAATATAATGTAAGCTGACACACTGTAATAATTTCAGACCTACTCGAGGCGGAAAACCTGCGGCTACCGGACGTGTGCTCTGTGAACATATATATGCGAGATATGGAACAATACACGGCGCTTAACAAGGTGTACGTGGACACTTTCTCGTTTCCGAACCCTCCCACGAGAGTCTGCGTACAGTGCCCTCTGCCGAGAGACGTTGGACTTATACTGGACGGGGTAAGAACATTAACTTCTTTACCGTTTTCTTTGTACACTTCAAGTTAGCCCTTGACTGGTATCTCATGTGGTGATGATGCAGTCTAAGATTCTCTGTGTCGCAGAATTATATTATTAGGTAAGGAAAAAAGGAAAATACGGGAATTGTGGCGCCTCCGTGGCGCGTTTGTGCGGTATTGCATTTTAAATGTTAGAGGTCCTGGGTTCGATTCCCGGCTAAACAGGCAACCTTTCTTTCTACGATGACGCCCCGACGTAATTAGGGAAAGTTGATAAAGGTCAAATTCATCAAATAAAATTTGATGCGATACATTGCTATCACATTATAAAATTTGAGATCCTGAGTTCGATTACCAGCTCGAGTCTGGTCTGGTGGGAGCCTTCGGCCGTGGCTAGTTACCACCGACAAAGACGTGTCGCCAAGAGATTTAGCGATCCGGTACGATGTCGTGTAAATACCAATTAGGAGTATGGGTTTACCGTACCCCTAACAGGTTAGCCCGCTACCATTTTAGACTGCAGCATCACTTCATTAGGTAAAAGGTGTATTAAAAAAAACGACTGAAATATGTATGTACATATTAATATCTCTGGAATTATACTAACAGAAATATTGGTTCTTAGATAGAAATAAAAATTATTTTAAACTCTATCACTTTGAATTTAAAACTCAAACTCGACAACTTCACTACTATATCGTGTTTATTTTCAGGTTGCATATAAAGCACTGAACAATAATCAGGACAGTGATGGTATCATGAAAGAGCGCATCACGATGCATGTCCAGGGCATATCACATTGGGCGCCAGCGAACATTGGACCATACAGCCAAGCGTTTAAGGTACATTTTTATTTATAACATAAAACCATTATTTACCATTATAAAATTCTTATCCCTTTTAAATTAATTTATTTAGCCTATAAGATTACTAGAAATTGTTGAATATGCAATGTAACTAACCATTTCATTTGAAATGTTATAAATTTAAGTTAACAGATACAGTTCCTCACATTTATGCTTTTCAGCGGATACAATATCATAAAACAGTCGAACAAATTATTGTACCAAAAGATCCGTTTCGTATACGAGTCAAGTCTTCTAGCAGATCGTTCTTGTATTGGCCTACACAAAGCCTGATTTGTAGCCTAGTTTAATGCATTTCAACGTATACAATAACATTTAAATATAATTATTCATCAACCTTAAGGCGTCCTTAAGTACGATATGAACTTTCCAGAAGATAGTTCTCTAAAGTTCAATAAATTATCTTAACAAGTTCTATCGCACCATATTGTCAATGGGCGTGGCTTTTTTTATACACTACAAATTAGCCCTTGACGGCAATCAACCTGGTAATAGTGCAGTTTATGATGGTAGTGGGCTAACCTGTTAGGAGTATGATAAACCCACATTCCTAATAGGTTTCTACGCGACATCATGCCGGAATCATCTTTATCGGTAGGGTGGTAACTGGCCACGGTGGAGCCTCTCACCTGACCAGATTCGGGCCGGGAATCGAACCCGGAACCTCTAATTTTCTAATGCGCACGCACTACGCTACGGAAAGGTCGTACATCGGAAGGAGTTTATTGTACTTGCTGGAAAATTGCTTTTGTGCCAGGCGGTGATTTCAATCGAACTTTCTAGTACAATGTGAAAGGTTCTTCTGGGGAATGTGGCCAAATTGTCCTATCAATAGATGGTATTTCCGATCGCAGGTAGGCGAAGTCCTCGGTACTTGCGGCCAGATTGCTCTTGTGCCGGGCTGTATGAAGCTGACGGAAGGAGGCGCGAGGGCTCAGTGCTCGCTCGCTCTGAGACATCTCACCCGCGTGTTGAGGGCGGCACACCCAAGAGCACACATCCGGAGCGTTGTACAGGTGAGATAAGATGCTGGTCATTTGAGCTTTAATCGAAGGAATACACTGGTGATTAGGAAAAAACCTATTATACACTGACCAGTGTGGTGTGAAATGGCCTAAATGCTTTCTCAGGGGAGAACGCTGCAGCTACTTTTGGGTTGATAATGATGATGATTGCCATGATAAAAGTAACGTAATTAAATTAAGTAGATGAAGATTATAATTATTTTTAAAGCAAAGCTTAATGCACAATTCTACCATCACATGTCATTTTATGTTACCTCAAAATATAATACCAATAAAGCTAGAGATTATAATTCCTTTTAAAGCAAAGCTTAATTCACAATTCTACCATCACATGCCATTTTATGTATTATACCAAAATATAATAGCAAGAAAGCTAGACTATTATTATTTTTAAAGCAAAGCTCAATGCACAAAAACTTCCCATGACATGTCATTTTACGAGTATGCTACCACAAAACATAATACCAATAATGCTAGAATTTTTTTTTCGGTTTGAAGCAACGTGCCATGTACTATTCCGTTGTAATTGTATTGTCCAGAGCGTATGTTACGTGACGGGTCGAGGCGCTGCTCGTGAGGCTAGAAGACAACTGGAGCGGCGTACTGCGGGCGCTATAGTCCAGTGCGCTGTGGTGGAGGCGTTGCCGAGGGCTGCGTGCGTGGAGTGGCACGCCTGGGCACATACAGACAACAACCGGTTCGAATGTGAGATGGGCTTTAATTTTTTTCCCAGTGACACTCAACGTCTTTATATAACGTACTAGCTGACCCGGCAAACGTTGTTTTGCCATATGAATTATTTCTATGGAATTTATTCTATTGTAGAAAAAAATAACTAACTTATTATGTGTAATGATGTGGTATATGAGTGAAAGAGGCATGGAGCGCTGTGAACGATGATGGTATATAAAAATAACATAAATATTATGTTCAAAAATTTTAGCTTTGCACTAAGCTCTGGGAAATTTTAGACGAATTAGAGTGAAAAACATTCACAATAAAGACGATAATTGTTCAGTTATCGAGCGGGATGACTAAATGATTAAACTACTAAAATGACTATAAAAAAATAGGGGTTGTTGATAGAAGGGTGAAAATTTAGGGTTGTATGTATTTTTTAATGCCACATAATACAAAAATAAGATTAAAAAAAAATAAAGTATGGGAACGAACATTTTGACACGAGAATTTTTTATATAAGATAAATATGTAAAATATATTATATTATATTTATTTATATTTTATGGTATTTATATTTTATCTCAGGTTGTGCTAGGTTCCCTGGTAGAGATTGCTCTGTAGCGATAAGGCTGCCTCGCACCTATTTTATTTTCTGTGTGTGTGTTCCTTCTTTTTTGTATGGTGTGCAATTAAGTATATTTTCATTTCATTTCATTATTTATAAACCGATATCAAGTTGTTAAAGTTGGCCTTATTCGTACATTGACCGGTACTTGTGAAACTGACATTAGTACGATGTTGGTTCACAAATATTTGTAATTATGTTTGATAAAGCGTTGACTTTGCTCAATCAAACACAGATTTGTATCGGATAATTAGCTTTGTTTTGTGATAACCATTTTTAAGTATGAAGCACATTTTATCGATTCCAGTCTATATTCTATTTATTCTTTATTGTTTCATATTTTTGTTGCCTGGCTAAGTTTGTACTGGGCTCTTTTTTAGATCGGGCGCGTTTGGAACCCGTTACGAATGTAGTTATCACCATCAAATCACTATCATGTAAATAATTGACGCGTCATAAGGGTCTTTTAAAGGACTATTTGAATAAATATTATAAATATATAGTTGTAATAAGTTATAACATAAATAGAAGTTTATATATATAGTTTAATATATTATGCAGATGAAGAGACCGGCTGCAATGTAGGCGACTACAAAGTGGGCATCATAAGGAGGTGGAACTATGAAAACACCGTCGCAGCCATTGTTTGTTACGTCGCCACAGGTATTTACACTTCATTATCATCTTTTTTTTTTTTTAAATATTTAACTCTCGGTGGAGCAAAAATTTTTGATTGTGTTCAAAATCCGACGACATTGTAAAGTTGGAGGTTCTGGGTTCGATTCCCGGCTCGAGTCTAGTCTGGTGGGAGCCTTCCGCCGTGGCTAGTTACCACCCTACCGACAAAGCGTGTCGCGAAGCGATGTAGCGTTCCGGCACGATGTCGCGTAGAAACCAATTAGGAGCGTGGGTTTACCATACCCTTAACAAGTTAGCCCGCTAGCATCTTAGACTGCATCATCGCTTACCATCAGGTGAGATTGCCTTCAAGAGCATAACTTGTAGTGGAGAAAACAAAAATCTAAAGAGTAATCAATTTTTTCGCTTTTTAAAAGTCTGATCATACTTCTATTGTGTGCCAAAATTAACTGTCAATCAATAATTATAATTATTATCAACTATTTTATATTTGCATGTCAGTTGGCGAAAAATCTTTGGACACAACCTTTACTCTACTTATGCAGTAGAAAAATCTTTGGACATAACTTTTACTCTATGTAGTGGAGTTTGCATGATGATTTACAATTTTTAACGCTGATATAATAAAGGCTCGTTTTTTCTCCCAGGTTCCTCCCCCTCTACGTGTCAAGTGTCGTTCTCGGACGCGGCGGCCTGCGACCGGCACCGCACGCACGCGTCCAACATGTCGGACGGCGACCTCGAGGGCGTGCTCGAGTACGCACTGCGGAAATTGCTCAACGGCTGCCAAGAGCGGGAGCCATGCCCCGCGCTCTACATTAGGATATTTTATCAGGTTGGCACACATATATGCCATTAATGGTTAAAACCTTCGATCAATACTATCCTAGATGTCTCAATCGTCAGTGTCTGTGAAAATTAAAATGTTCACGAATTTTTTTGGTGTCGATTTACAATAATTTATATATCTGCCGGCTTCTTGGCCACCTTGGTCGCCTTTTCCTTTTATGTTGTTTTTTTTCCTTTTAACTTTTCTTATGTTTATTGCACACAATAAAGTGGTTTAAATAAATAAATAATATACCAATAAGTAAAGTTTGAATGTGATAAAGAAAAACGTGGTAAACTGTGCACATATTTACATTTTTGCATTACTATTAAATTACAAGGTTGCTTAATCATCACTAAAAATATAGAAATATTGGTTCACTAATTGAAATGTTTGTTAGAAAAGGGCAACTAATGAGCTTTTGCCGGCTACTCGGAAGTTTGTCACCCTAGCCGATAGCCCAGCCGTTGCGATTCATTACAGAATCACACTTCACTATAATTGGACGATATCGTTGCTTAAGTGCTTCTATTAAGCCTACTTGAAATGAATATTTAATACTAGCTGTTGCCCGCGACTTCGTCTGCGTAGAATAGCTGATTTCCCGTAAGATTGAGGTTTTAAGCTACAGGCAAATGTCAAATTGCCTATTTTCGTGTTTCAAAATTAAAAAACAGGACTTTCATACAAACTTCAAGCCCCTATTTTACCCCCTTCGGGGTAGATTTGGATTTAAAAAAAAATCTAACCTTATACTTACGCCCTAAAATAAACCTATTTTTAAAATTTCAAGCTTGTAGTAGACTTCATAATACAAAAATAAGCAAAAACTATCATCCCCTATATTATCACCCTTAACAGATAATATTTAAAAAAAAATGATGTACATGTTTTTTTCTTCTTATTTTTCTTTTTTTCTTTTAATCTTAATGCAAATTTTTGTGTCTCTAACTCTAAAAACAAAGAAATTTCATACAAACTTCCAACCCCCCTTTTACCCTCTTAGGGGTGGAATTTCCAAATATAAAGGATATTTGGAAATTATTATCTGACATCTCTTAACTATCAACTACCTACTTGCTAAATTATAGCTTTATACGTACAATAGTTTTTGAGATCTCGTGTTTAATCAGTAAGTAAGTATGTAAGTGACCTTTCGCTTTTATATATATAGATAGCTATTAAAACCTAAATATCCAGTGGTAGTAACTGATATCACTTCCAGGTATGGGGTTCGCCAACACCGCAGAGCATGTCGGCCGCCGCAGCGGCAGTCGGCAGCCGACTCAACTGCCGCGTGGCGTTAAGCGCTGTACCCGTCGTGGCGTTGCACAACGCCTTCACTTTCCTCTCCATCAGCGGCCTGCGCTTGCAGGAGTGACTACACGTGAGTTTAATTTAGAATTATGATCAACCCATTGCCGGCTCACTACAGAGCACAGGTCTCCTCTCAATATGAGAAGGGTTTGGCCATAGTCCACCACGCTGGCCGTGTGCGGATTGGCAGACTTCACACACCTTTGAGAACATTATGGAGAGAACTCCCAGGCATGCAGGTTTCCTCACGATGTTTTCCTTCACCGTTAAAGCAAGTGATATTTCAATTGCTTAAAAACGCACATAACTCTGAAAAGTTAGAGGTGCGTGCCCTGGTTCGAATCCCCGACCTCTGATTAGGAGGCTGACGTCCTAACCACTAGGCTATCACAGCTTCGAATAATAATACTAATTTAGAATAGCTCTTAATATATAAGTGGCATGTGAGATACCAAAAAAAAAATTTACCTGGCCAAGTGTGTTTGTGGGCTTTTCTTCTTAGACCGGGGCGCGTTTGGAACCATCGTAGCTTTAGTTTTACGTTTACGAATGTAGTTATCACCATCAAATCACTAGTAAATGATTGACACGTCAAAAGTGCCTTTTAAAGGACTATTTGAATACAGATTACTTGAATTTAAACCACCAGTAGCCTTAGTACAAGACTTGCGCACTCGAAAACCGAGGTGTCGCTATCTAGTACCGAAACACTAACGACAAAGTAAAATTGACTTTGTTTTCAGATTAGTCACAATGTCTAGTAATAAATACTAAAGTATTTTTATTTCACAATCCTGTGCTGGCTGTGTAAATGTGAACGAATTCAAGTTTTAAAACAAGGTGGATAGTGAATAATGTTTCAATCTCTTATAAAGTTAGTTGTCGTTATTCGAAAACGAGTGTGAGCAAACAAATCTTATAATAACGGTGTTGCCAGACGCGTTAAGAATACCTTACAAGAATATTCACAGCGAATTAAAATTTATATTTTATTTAAAAAAAAAACTACTTGATAAAAATAATAACTTTGAATTCAAATAGAAATAAGTAAATTATTGGTATATTTTCATTTGTATTTATTAATCAATGTAAAGTTTTTTACTCTATAACTTATCTGCTTAAAGTATTGTTTTAACATCAATCTGCTTTTGACATAAGCGGGGAAAAGGGAACACAGACGATTTCGAAATGGGAAGAGGGACCTTGCAAAGAGGAGAACGGGGAACAGGCTAAGAAATAGTTCTTCGCAATAACTAATAGTAATAAATCAATTTTAATTCTACTCTTTTATTCGCAGGTACCCAGCCCTTGAAATAACTATGCAGATGCTTTATTGCCGTTTTAAAAATATATTTGCTGAATATTTTTCAGTGTTTATAAAATTTTGTTAATTATGCTACCGAGTTTACCATATTTTAAGTCAAAATATATAAATTATTTTTATTGCATATTCAAATGTGTTTCAATTTTGTCCAAAGCAATGAAAACAAGTGGTCAAATTAAATTTACTTTATTTTTTTTTTACAAAATTGACCGAACAGTGCGAGATTTCTAGAACGTTTACACTTGCATTAAGTAGACATAAAAGTTATAATTATTTCACTTACAAGTAAGTCTTATTCACCTGTGTCAATAAAGCAATGCGAATTTAAGGTGTGTAAAAACACACAGTTACCAGTTGTGTATATCATAAAAAATGTAACATGATTCGATGAAAAAATTAAACTGCGGACATATCTTAAAAATTGTCACTACGTAAAATTATGATTAATAATAAAGAAAGCATAATTATAAACTAAACTTCGATACATTACACTTAATCAGTATTAGTTGAAGTTACCGATCTCTAATACAAGGTTTAATATACAACATATTGGGACAGTTGCACTCAGCAGTGGTTAAGACGATAGCGCGCAGTTGGGATACTAAGAACAGAAGACACGTGAAACAATGCCGAGTTGGAGATGGCCTTATATGGACAATAATCAAATACATAGACGTACTTTATTCGCT
The DNA here is from genome assembly GCA_928268935.1 of Lasiommata megera. Classification (NCBI taxonomy): domain Eukaryota; kingdom Metazoa; phylum Arthropoda; class Insecta; order Lepidoptera; family Nymphalidae; genus Lasiommata; species Lasiommata megera. Next base: position 5,462,979 of record OV743321.1, read on the forward strand.
GCAATATCCAACAATCCTTCTGTCTATTACAATCATGCGTTAATTTTGATTAAACACTTGAATTTAAATCCATATTCCGTCTGTAAGGAATCATGGTGCAATAATAAAATAGTTTTTTTTACTTAAAAAAAAAAAAACTATTTTTTTATTTTCAGTCGATATGCTGTCTGTCTGTTTGCCAGATGTATGTAATGAACCGTAATAGGTAGCAATATTTCTATAGCTATAACAAAAAATATAAAAAAAAAACTAAAATTCACATATTTTTATGTAGTGATTCATATTGCACCTTGGTATGCCAGTGCCAGTGGTGGCTGAACCCTTCGTATGCCAGTCCAACTAAGATTAGTCTGTTTTTAAATGCTCAGATGACAGATATTGCTAGTTATGCTGAGACATACTATGTTAATATAGAATTACTTGAAATTGAGGTATACTTTTTATAGGCACAATAATGAAATTAGCCAGGATTTTCTTAAGAAGCTATTCCACAATTCTATTGTATACAAACAAAAGTTAGTACCATTATTTAATATCTAAAAATTTGTTACAATTTTTAAATAAACCAATGAAATAAGCTGTCTTATTTGATATTTTTATTTATTTATGAGCAAACGATTCTGTTTGCGTATTATAAGAATAGTCTATACTTACTTTTAGGCAAGTCCTACGAAAAATTTTTTTTTTGTGTACTGATAACACAAGATGATTTTCTGTAATAATCTATGGATGCATATTCTATGGAGGTTTAACACTACGTAAGGTTTGAATAATTCGTTCAGTAGTGTAAGACCTACTTCAGTTGTAGGACTCTCACAGTTGATAGCTTTTAATAGCTAGCTAGTTAGTTACCGGTGTAATATGCAGCGTTTGTTTACCTATCGTGTAATATAGTTGTTTTCTACTACATCGAAACTAATCCGAGCAGAAAGTGCCCTCGGGCAATAAAATGCCTAACTGACTATAGTCTAGTTTAGACCAATATGAAAAACTCCTCCTGTTGCAAGAAAAGTCATTAATTATCCGAGCTTGTAACCCATACACATTACAGGCAAATAATTTTTAGTGGAACTTTTTCTATATAAATAGAACAGGCCACGTAGACAGAAGAATTGTTAGTGGAGAATTTGAGCTTAAAGCACGTCTTTTAAAATGATTTTAGTCCACCAAATGATGTAACGAACAACCATTATGTTACTGAAAAACAATCCTTTTGCACATCAATATATTGCACTGTTTCACTGAATGCTAAAAAAAAAATTGAAAATCGATAAATCCTGAGTATCGCCCGAGAAATCGGAAGCGTTTAAAATTACATATTTAAGTAATACTATATCATAATTGATAGAATAAATAACTATTTTTTTTATAATGAAAACTAAATAATATACTCTTAGATATATAATTTAATCTGATTATAAACTATATTATTTAATGGGCCTATTCAATTTCCGGGGCGATTGTAAATAAATTAGCAGACAAAGGTAGCCTATATTTTGTACTTCGAAATTAAGACAAATGCTAAAACTAACTGTGCTAGCACAAAAAACAATTCATTCTCAATGAGTTTACTATGATCATTCCGTTTAAATTGTGACAATATGTGACGTCAAGAAACGTCAAATTCTACGTCACAAAACACATAACATGTATTAGCACGTCAAGATCTAGCATTTTGCCTTGAATGAGATAAAATAATATAAATCATTAGTCGGAAAGGAGAGCTGCTGGATTTCACTCGTTTAATTAAACTTAAAAAAAACCTAACAATCTACTAAACATAGCTTTAATCAACATGTTTAAACATTAAGTTAATGAATATTCATTATTTGGGAGTCGGATAAATTCTTCTCAATGTAAATTTATTCAACCATAAATACATATCGGTCATCACAGACAATCAACTGAATTATTTTCATTTTATAGTTTCGCATCACCACGGATATAATATAATAATACATAATGAATGAATAAAGATACGGGTATAAGTTGTATACAGTTGTATCCATATAAAAGTATAACTAAAATAAATACCTTATTAAGCGAAATTAACAATACTCTAGAATTAACCTAATTTCAAAAAGAAAATGCGCACCGTCTTCTTTTCAAATAATAAATCATAATATGAGAAACGTCCGTCCAATAGACCGTCTCACTTATGTATGATGATTTTGCATTACAAATGCATTAAAAGGCAGATTTATAGAATATACAGTTTATTTTTAAGTTTTGAGAAATTATTCGCAGAGAAAACATTCTATTTGAAACACTTTCTTCCATACGAACCGCACACTTATAAACAGTAATGTTCAGCTTCGATGAAATCAACGTTCGTCACAGAAAACAACACCACACTACTCGATCTCTCTCACCCTCTACTCCTCTTGATATAAATAACACGGGGATGCATACATGATTTGTCTCGCTAACTTTAAAAAAACAATTAATATTAAAAATAGTATGATTGCCCAGCTACCCATATAGTGAAGTTAGTATTAAATTACTGTACATTTTGTCGATAGTGAACCGCTCACTACAGCTATCTAACCACTTCATGACGTTAAATTATAATATGCGAAACGAAACGCCCTCGAGGGCCACAGAAAGAGGGTCAACGGCAGCCGGCGCCGACGGCCGCGTCGCACCGGCCGCCGCGCGGCTGGCTACAACACAACCGACCATCTATCTCCTCACTATCCGACAGCTTACCTATACATAGCCTACTAGTTAATCGTTATATTAATCAGATGTATGCAACAGTTTATACCTCACGACCGTATTACCGAAGCGAATAAGAGTTATACATTACGAACTAATAACAGCTAGATATATTACACAGCAGTTCCAAATCTATACACCGATAAGAATGCGCGGGGGGTGGGCGGGCGTTTAGGGGTCACCGACGTCGAGGGGGTCGCTGGCGTCGTCGGCGAGCTCGGAGTCGGACTCGTCGTGCCGGCTCGTCTCGGCGGACAGGGCGGCGCGCTCCTGTTGGCGGCTCTGCAGGTACTGGCGGTGCGCGTACTTGTTGAAGCGGCGCTTGGCCATGAACAGCGTGGCGATGGTGCGCGGCGCGAGGCGCACGGCGGCGGCGCGCGACGTGATGCCGCCGCGGCGACACTCGCCGCACGTGTAGTCCAGCACGTTGAGGCTCGACACCGTCGCCTTAACGCACTCTGCGCACCAACAGACAGCCGCACACGTTACACGCAGTCCACACCTCCGTTACAAATGCTGAATCGAAGCTCGTATAATAGCGATCGCATATATTCGTTCACCAACCTTAAGTGAACTATCTAAACCGATTAAGTTTACCAATTTGTAGAAGCTAATAACGACAACACTAGCTTATTTAACTTGGGCGGTATTTATTTTATTAAGCGTAATTGCTATCATCATCACTAATCAAAATCCTACCTACCTATAAACCTACTTACGAAAGTATTTAGTGTTTCGGGTCTCTCTGAAATCTGTACCGCTTTTCCCGGGTATTTATATAAAGTACACACAGGAAATTTAATTTACCTAATCGCGAGGTTTGTGACTATGCCATTAAAATGAATAAAATATCTATAATTTTTTTTTTTAATTATATGTATTCGAATTGCAACGGTAACGAAAAATTGGTCAAATAAACTAGATGTAAACTTAATAAAATTGTAGGGCAAAAATATATCTATTTCATTACATACAACACAAAATGCGCATGAAAACTACCACGAATCATCATGAAACATTCGAAAACAGATGAGAAATATTTGCCACGCAATATTGCCGAAAATATATCCATACTGTCATATAACACTAGTTCCATTTTTATTTGTAGGTATATTCTCCATGAAGAAGTAAGTTTACCCGAATTAACTTACCCATCTTCATTATACGAGTCGATTCAGCAATCATTCACAGATAATATAACATAATATAATTTAATGCACGCACACACAACAGCATTTCTATATCTATTAAACCACCATTGAAGGTCCCAGGGCCTTCCATATGTGCGAATTGGGCAGTACACAAAACTTAAAGAAATTGATAGGTCCAAAATTAATGTCATCTCTTTCACAGGGTACACTGTAGAAAAAAAACCATTATTTAATGGACTTTCAATTTAGTTGTTACGCTTTGAATACCGCTAAATAGGCACTGTGCAGGTCTTGATTATCTATTTCATTGTAATCTCAACGTACATTTAACGACAGTTTGTGACGTTAAAATTGTCTACAAATTTAATCCATTTTTCTTACCTGCCATACAATGTAAACAATCCTTTCGTTACATTTTTAATCGAAAGTATGCTTCAAAAATAACGCACCAGCAAAATCGGTTGTATACGACAGTTTTATGACAAAATATTTTTTTTTGTTTTTCAAAACATACTTGCAACTTTAAGGTAATTTTGACACTGTTTACATTCTAAAACACGTAAGTAAATGAACATGTCAAACTTGACGGCACAAAATGCATTTGGCGCACAGTTGAGATTCCAATACCATAGCGAATCACCACCCTGATCGAGATGCATTTCAAATCTATCATCTAATCGAGGCGGAAGAGATTACATAATATATTTTTGCTGTGTTTAAACACCATGCTTTGGCCTATATCCTTCTAAAAATCTAACACAATACTTAAGCTTCCTATTGTGTCATTTTATATTGTAAACCTTATACATTCAGACTTGGTAATGTACCGATATTAATGTGACACACCGAGAGTTAAAAAAAGCCATATAAATGGATGAAGCTTTAAATAATGGAAGCATTGAAAACGGAACAAAATCACATGCCAGAATGGATTGAGCGCAATTCGGACTACGTATATTCCATTATAACGTTTTAATGAAAACTCAGTAATATTACTTGTTTTAATATTATGAAGTCCGAACTGCGCTTGAGAATGAAACATGCTTGTCGATGCATAAAACTGGAAAGCGTGAAGCGTCCAACTCGAGGACACAATTTTTTTTAAAGAACCCAAACAAAATGGTGTCCTTTCGTTAGATTATAGAAACCAAGCTGTATAAACAAATGGGTCTAGGCGTAATACAAATTATGAAGCTTATTTATTCGTAGTGTAATTTTAATCGTACATTATATTCAACGCCCGCATTGATACATACGTGCCATCATTAACACACATTGTTATGTGCTGTAGGGAAACCGACCAATTATTGACAACGAGTTTTTAACGACCAAGATTGCCACGGTCAGACCACACAATTAATATTAAGCAGAATCAGTAATAAATACTTGAGAAGAGAACTTAATTGTAAGCATAATCCATCTTACAAAAAGTATTCTTGCTACGTGAATATTTTCTTTTTTCAGGCCCACTTCTGCGTTTGTCCAAGACAGGTAATTAGATAAGTTCGTGACCACACCAAAGATGATGTGAAATCTGTAACATTCTTAGTGTTGCTTCGAATTTTAATCAACTAAAAAAAAAATTATATTTTTTTGTTTATTTATTCTTTATTTGTACACTACAAGTAAAAATAGAAATAATAAAAAAAAAACAGAAACAAGAAGAAGCAAGATACTAAAGGCCTTATCGCTTAGTTGCGATCTCTGCCAGGTAACCTTAGGAGCTTTTTTACTATTTAATTAAACCTTGATTTTTAATTTAAAAAATAAGCTAATCAATGATTGGTCGGGTGGCGGAAATAAGTATGATTACCTTACATACAAATAGCATGCGGTTCGTCCTATAATGTGCGATCAACTTAAGAGTTAGTAAGGAACGCAATATTGTTTTAGTCTGGAGGATTACGCCTAGCCTTGCGGTATGGGGATTGTGGGAGATGCGGTGAGGGGCTGGGTCACTCGGGGGGCAGGCGCTTGCGTCTACGGCGGTGACGTACCTTGATGCAGTTGCCTATCGCAGAGCTTACAAATGACGAGCTGCATGGTCCCCTTGGGCCCGATGAAGGAGCGGTCACACAGCGGGCAGTAGCGACCGATGCGATACGCCCTACGTACGCACACACACATACGGACCGTACGCGCACAAGCACCGGAACACAGAAACACGCCATTAGTATCAATCGAGACCTCGCCGGGCACGGTCTCACCTCTCTGAACTTTGTTACTTCTCCGTTGGCTCAGTATATTTTATATAAAAAAATATATATATTTTAAATACTTACATAAATATTTTAATTCACTGATGCATATTTTTAAACACCCAATTACCTCAGTAGGTTATATAAAAGAAAGTAAAAAAGCAATTCACAAATTAAAAAATATACACGTATATAAATATAATACATAAAATACACACATAATACAAACAACTTATACATATAATATATTATTTTGTTTTTGTGTAAATGTACAAGTGTATTTATTAATAAATAGATTTTGTATACAAAATGTTAAATCAATAAGAACTGAAATAACAAAAGAAAGGCCAGTAATTCAAAGTAACATTCGTGTAAAGAGCCAGAAAACAAGTAACAAAGTGTTCTTAGTTAGTGAACGCTTAATATGAAGAATAACGCCCGTGTTAGTTGACAAGTATGAAATGGAGTTAGTTTTTATTGCCATGGCTGATGTGATGATGTTTACATCCATAGCCACACGATGAAAATATTAACTGAGGCAACATATTTTGACAGCTAATAATAGAAATATTACAGTAGAAACTACCAAAAAGAGAGAGCGGCAATAAGTAAGTGGCATGTTGCATCAATTAAATAAAAATAATCGAGAAAAAATAACCAGTAATTGTAAAATTTTAAACGGACAGTAAAGTCGGTTTGATTTATAACGATACACATAAAAGCAATGAGATAATTAATTCTGCTGAAATGAATTTTGGTACTGTAACAGTAAAAAAATCTATAAGTATTTTATTTTATAAAGTCCCTTTTGGCATTATAATATAACTGTAAGTAAACCTGAACTGTGTAGTAATGTAGTTTAAAATATAGTTCAGATTAAATTCAAATTAAATACAAATTAGCATTTAAAATTTAGATAATTTTAATTTTATAATGTAGCATCTCCAAGATAACCATAATATAATGTTTTAATAACTAATAAGATAAATTGTTTTATTTTTTGTTTCGCCTGAAATAATTTAATAAAGGCAAACCAGAATTTAAATACCGAATTGTTGATAAAGAACTCAATTAATAAAATTAATTTTCAAAAATTATCATATAATATATTGTTTTAAACAGTTCTATTTCAGCATAAGTTTTTGTTAAAAAAGTTTAGATATGGGAAGGGCGTTATAAATTGTCGAAACTACTTGGAAAATCTTGCCAAATCACGTTATTAATCGTGTCAAAAAGGACTTTCGTCAAATTAAAATACTATACACATTTTTGCACAGCAATATTTTTCTTTAGTAAATTATCCAATATAACCATTTTGTACCTGCTTTACTGACCTACAAAGATTGTTTGCGAAAATAATACTTTTAATGAAGCTCAAGTATTAAACTTGAAAGTTCAAGTATTAAAGACTAATTTACTAAAAGAAAATATTAAAATATAACAAACAACCCCCGTAACTTAAGTAATCATAAAAATAACTTACGTATGAAGAGATGTGTAGCATGCAACTTACATTTAATACCAAATTCTACTAAATATTGACAATGACTATTTTTTTATTTGCTCATATCTGTATTGCAGAAATTAAAATTAATAAAATTCGTCCGTCCCAAATTTATTAAATGCGTCTTTTTGTTGCGTGTATACCACGTCATACAGTTTATACAAAACGTGCCTTTGTCTTCCACTCACTTAACTCTTCCGCTCCTTTTTCACATGACCTTTTTCACATAATCTTTCTATCTCTTTTTCTCCTTTCACATTAATATTTATCGTTTGTCTAGTAATGTCACTATATTCCTTACGCATTACATATCTTTACCATCTCAGCCTATTTATCTAACAGATAAACAATAGACTAAATATAGTCTATTGTGTTTGTGTTGTCTTGTATCCAGCGGCAATCTATGGCTCTCTATAACGTAATCTACTAAAGCTGTTCGCTCACAATTCGCCATTTATTCACCACCAAACTATGTGAACTCATAGATACTGCGTAACACTTTCAACTATATCGGTGTATAACATCATCATCATGATCAACCCATTACCGGCTCACTACAGAGCACAGGTCTCCTCTCAATGTGAGAAGGGTTTGGCCATAGTCCACCACGCTGGCCATGTGCGGATTGGCCGACTTCACACGCCTTTGAGAACATTATGGAGAACTCTCAGGCGTGCAGGTTTCCTCACGATGTTTTCCTTCACCGTTGAAGCAAGTGATATTTTAATTGCTTAAAAACGCACATAACTCCGGAAAGTTAGAGGTGCGTGCCCGGATTCGAACCGCCGACCTCTGATTTGGAGGCTGACGCCCTAACCACTAGGCTATCATCGCTTGAATTACATATTGGTTCCTAATTCTATTTATTCCATGTCACACAACAAATCCATCTCAAATAAAATGGCTTCTTCTTTACTAACAACTCGTTGAGCTATGTTGGCTTATGACATATTCGTTCCTAATCATATCCTTTTATGTCACATCACACATCATCTCAATAAACCTATGTTTAAAAAATTATGGCTGTCTTCTTGCCAAAAGCAATCTAAATATGACGAACAAAATTGGTGCAAAATAAAATAAGCATAGTTAGTATTTAATAGAACTTGGCAGCCGGATTTTGTGCTGAGTAAGAACGCATGGGGGTCTTATAGTATGCGGGGTCAAAATGCTACAATATACCAGAGACAAAGCGGATGTCGACAGTAAAGACAGACACGAGCCTTGCGTGTAAATTTTCAAGCAAACAAACGCATCGCATTTGGCGTAGTTCTGCCAATTTGTATGGATGATCGGACCCTCGTGTAAGTTCTCATGTAGGCAAAAATCTGTCACTCTGTATCGATACATCGATTTTAAACTTTATACAAGTTGACAGAAAACCCATCTCAAGTTCACGTTTGCTTACTTTAAGAGTTAAATAAAGTTTTCAGCATTGCAACGTTAATTTGTCAATTTGTACAGAGTTGTAAACAAAAACATTTAGCTGCCAATAAGAAATGACAGATACGCCTACATACGCTAAAATGGCGTGCGAGTTTAGCTGACAACTTAACACGGGCTACAGATGCTATGACTCCATACTTCGAGAGATTTTCACCAACTTCTGACGTGTTTGCTTGCTTATCCGTCAAGAATCCCTTAAACACTTACGTTAGCCAACTCGTTGTTCCAAATAACATTCTTTGTAATTCGAGTACTGTTTTGATATTTATCTTTGAATTAGAGGGTAAATTTCTGATGTACCTGTGGGCCTCGCTCTTTTATCATAGGGGCGATAATTTATCAACGCGTGAAAGTAAGATGACTCTAAGAGAAATACACCTCGGTAAGTTAAAAATGGAATAGTAGTTTTCGCGTTTAAAATAAAGTTAGACGGAAAACGGTTAGGAGCACGTAGGTGTTCTGGGACATTTGGACGGTTTAACAAACCCACACTCAGGGCTCAGGGATGGGAGAGCTTGTGTTAGTCAACATTGAACACGCATGAGATGACGTGAGAACACAATCGTCTACCAAGACCAGTTAAAATACACATAAATCATGGAAACTTTGTATAAAAATAATTGTACTTTTCATCTGCGTCCCTCGTTATATCGGCTTCACGTTTTGCCGGTGCCCCTCTTGTTTTTACTTGAAAAACAATACCGAGTCATTTTAAGTAACATATCGTTACAGTGTGAAGATAAAATGTAAGATAGTTTTTTTTTAATACTCTGTTATACTCATTACTCAATTAGTTGAACCAGAACCAAAGAACTGTTACTTCAATCGGCTGATAACTACATATGGCTCACTACGATTATATTATAATATGGATATAAATAAATAAATCAGTTTCATCTGAAAAACGTAGGTATCAACAGATTTGAAAACATATCATGAAATAGTTTTGGTTTCATAAAAAATTATGAACTTTGATTGCACATGATCTACACATAATTTCGGGTATTACCCAAAGTCTATATATATTCTCAATAGAAATGTATGTTTTCTGAATTTAACTTTCAAAAATCGCAAAGAATAAACTAAAATCTTACAATTTAAAGTGAGAATGGATCTAAAAGGTATTTAATGGGGATCAAATCTTTGGCTGGTTAAATATTTCTTATAAATAATATTGTTCTTAATTATTTCAAAACATACCATAAATATTTTGAGTGTCTAAAAGATGAACGAATATGATATGTGGAATATTGAGTCAAATAGCCATTTTATTGGCTTAAACGATAGCTGTCCTTTGTTTTGAGAATCGCGCTCATGTATGGACCGTGATGCCGAGCAATGTATTGAAAAACAATCTAAAATATTTTTTGTTCAATTTGTATGGACACATACAACATATTGCATTTGTTTACATTTATTTATAATGCTTAAGGTAAACTCCATTATATATTTTACCAAATGCACTATTATTTATTTAATTATTTTCTGTTCAACTATTGAATCTGTTAACTCTATTCAGTTGTAACATTATGTCATCTATGTTGTTAGTTCTTAAACGAATCGAAATACATTAAATACAAGTACGAGCCTTAAAATCCTACATGAATAAAAACGTCTATAAAAATTCAATAACGGTTTTGGTGTTTTTCCGACATAATCTTTTTCTTTTAGACACTCAAATCTATTATTTAAATACACGAATTCAGTAGACCATCGTAATTATAAAGTCATATTATTGGCTATAAATTCATATATTTATATAAAGATGTTATAAAGAATTCGTGAATATTATATTCAATTTATTACTTAAGGGACACACTCATAGTACAGTCAAAGTTGAATCAGGTGTTTGAGTGAATTATATTTATTCATCAGTAATAAAAAAATATGTATGGAAATTTCTTATTGTTAAGTTTCTGAATAGAAACCCTGTTTTCAATTAAAAACCCTTATATTCCAACTTGTGACGGAATTTTACGATTCAAATGTCAATGTTCATGTGTTTAAATTTTTGTTATTAATACAATATTTCATTTAAGAGTAGATACCCAGCTGTACATGTCTATTTTATACCTGGGATTCAGTAATTATTTTGAGATCTTTGTAATCATTTTATTTCATTTTGTTTTTAACTTATTACAGCATAAAATTATCTATATAGTCTATATCATCATCATCATCATCATGATCAACCCATTACTGGCTCACTACAGAGCACGGGTCTCCTCTCAATATGAGAAGGGTTTGGCCATAGTCCACCACGCTGGCCATGTGCGGACTGGCAGACTTCACACGCCTTTGAGAACATTGCGGAGAACTCTCAGGCGTGCAGGTTTCCTCACGATGTTTTCCTTCACCGTTGAAGCGAGTGATATTTAAATTTTTTTTTTTAAACGCACATAACTCCGAAAAGTTAGAGGTGCGTGCCCGGATTCGAACCGCCGACCTCTGATTAAGAGGCTGACGCCCTAACCACTAGGCTATCACCGCTTCTCTCGCTTAGTCTATATAATAAATAATAATTTGTGATACATTACGCGTTCAAAAATACGCCTCGAATCGTAAACCCATAATTTTCGCTATAAGTTATAGATGAGTTTTTGCTATAGGCATTAAGTGAAACTTATTCGAATAGTTTTCGTTACCGTGTCCACGAAAAAGTAGTAACGTTACCTCACATACATAGACTTACTTTTATACAAAATTAAAAACTTCCTTCTCGTAAATTAAGAGCTTCTGGACAAATTACCGGACACTAGCAAGAACCCCATAAGATACAACCATATATACAGTTTAAAAAAAAACGTATACAATGATTCAACAGTAACCGACGTAGTTAATAAAGTTAAACGGAATTGTTTTACCTCGCGCACGGCGTGCAAAGCGAGTGCGAGTAGACCTTGTGTCCGCCCGGACCGCGCCTCGTCTGGTGATGCCACTCCGCGCCCTCCGTGCTCACACTGCCCATAGCCCCCGGAGTCGCAGCTCCTGAGGAAGCTCCCCCCAGGGTACCAGCACCCCCCGACGTGCTGGCTACACCCGAAATGCCGGAGGGACCAGCCACACTGCCGCCCGCCCCGCTAGGCTCCCGCGCACCGCACGACTTACAGATTGCACATTCAACACAGTGCCACCGGCCTGAAATATTATTATTTTTTTATACAACACAAGTTAGCTATTTACTGCACCACACCTGATGGTAAGTGATGATGCGGTCTAAGGTGGTAGCTGTCCTATTGGGGGTATGGTAAACCCATACTCCTAATTGGTTTATACAAGACTACGTGCCGGAACGCTAAATCGCGTGGCGACACGTCTTTGTCGGCAGGGTGGTAACTAGCCACGGCAGAAGCCTCCCACCAGACCTGACTTGAGCAGGGAATCGAACCCAGTACCTCCAACTTTATAATGCTACGACACGTAGGTCGTCAAATATATAAATAATAATAGGCGATAATTAACGAGAATTCTTAGAATCTGACATAATTAAATGTGTTATAATTTATTTTATTTATAGAAAGTGTGTGTGTGTGTGTGTGTCTGTGTGTGTGTATGTGTAAGCGCGCGTGTGTGTAGGCGACAGCATTTGCCAACATCGTTGTTGCTCACAGAAATTAGGCATTTTTTTTTAAATTATAGGGCTTTGTGCTAACAAATGACCGTCTTTGCAGATAGCAAATGTGTGTTTAATGAAATGCTAAGATGGACCGTCTCGCAGTCCCAAATGGGGCAAGGGGTAACTTAGGGCGATAGCCCTCTTCAGCTGTATCTAAGCCGCCTGCTAGTGGAGACGGGTCACTGGGTAGGACTTAATGGTAGGTGAGGGTCATAACCAGAGATAAAGCAAATGTGTTTAATTAAATACAAAAATGAACTGTCTTGCAGTCCCAAATGGGGCTAGGGTTAACTGGTTAGAGCGATAGCCCTCATCAGTATTATCTAAGCCTGCTAGTGTAGACGGGTCACTGGGTAGGACCTAATGGTTTGTGGGGGTAATAACCAGTGATAATCTGGAGGGTGCCGCAAACAGTGTGGATTGACCTTGAGATAGTTTGTGGTCTATTGTGATTAACGGGCATAATAATATATGCCGTTGCATCTTACCCCACCCTATTATGACAAATGAAGGATCAGCTTACCATTGGGCACGGCTTGCAGCCCCACACAGTAGATATGGAAGCCGCGATCGCACAGGTCACAGAACAACATCTTCTCGGCGTCCGCGGGCTGAGAACAACCGCAACACGTCTTGCACTCGGCACACTGCCACGCGTACTCCCGACACTTTCGAATCGTGTCCGGACTCAGTTCTACGCATGAAGGATGCACTGAAACCGTAAACATAAAGATATATAAAATATCATCATCATCATGATCAACCCATTGCCGGCTCACTATAGAGCATGGGTTTCCTCTCAATATGAGATGGGTTTGGCCATAGTCCACCACGCTGGCCATGTGCGGATTGGCAGACTTCACACGCCTTTGAGAACGTTATGGAGAACTCTCAGGCATGCAGGTTTCCTCACGATGTTTTCCTTCACCGTTGAAGCAAGTGATATTTTAATTGCTTAAAAACGCACATAACTCCGAAAAGTTAAGAGATGCGTACTCGGTTTCGAACCCCCGACGTCTGATTAGAAGGCGGACGTCCTAACCACTAGGCTATCACAGCTTACTGCATACTCCTATATAATTGTTCTGTCCTAAGTTTTCAGAGGCGTGTGAAGTCTGCCAATTTGTACATGGTCAGAGTAGTGAACTATGGCCAAACGATTCTCATATTGAAAGGAGACCCGTGTTCTGTAATGGGTTGAACATGATGCAGTAAAAAGAACTACTTTGCAACATATGTGGGTTATTTTAAGTATTCCACTGGGGTACAGTACGGGCGTTACTCACGCTTGGCGTTGCAGTTGGCGCACACGAGGAATCGCTCGTGCGTGTACTTGCGGTTGGCCTCCAGCCGAAGCTTGCACACACGGCATGTGTCGACCACCTCCTCTTCCTTAAAGCTCATGGCAGAGTTCGACGCTTCCGTATGACTGCTGCGCTTCATTTTTGATATCTTTTTCCGCTGGAAAGATTTCAAAGATTTGTTACGATGACGCGTCTATAAATAGCTATGGTCTAAGGTTGTGCGGTTAGGTAGATGAAATGAGCGAACGACCCGAGAGTTGGTTTGAGACTGCTTTATTAGAATACACTGCAATACACACTGTGCAATGGATATATATTAAAATTACGCATTTTTTTTATCCTTTACACGTTAGCCCTTGATGGCAACCTCACCTGATGGTAAGTGATGATGAAGTCTAAGATGGTAGCAGGCTAACCTGTTAGGGTTATAGTAAACCCACACTCCTAATTGGTTTCTACGCGACATCGTGCCGGAACGCTAAATCGCTTTGCGACACGTCTTTATCGGTAGGGTGGTAACTACCCACGGCCGAGCCTCCCACCAGACCAGACTCGAGCCAGGAATCGAACCCAGTACCTCCAACTTTGAAATGCCCCAGCGCACGCGCTGCGCCACGGAGGTCGTCAAAGCAGAGCAAAAAGAGAAATGTTCTCATTTTCAATAAATTATGCAGATCAAAATGTGGTATGTCTTAAACGTTATGAATTTTATTGATATTTATCGAGATGAAAATTAAAGAGAATTCAAAGTTTTATTATTGGTATAAAATAAAACGAGTGGAATTAAACTTGCATATATATATAAAATTCGAGTAGATAGGTTCTAAAGAATAATTTATTTCATAATCATAATCCTAAATATATATCTAATAACAATAAATGCACAAAACAGTTATATTATTAAGATTTTGTTACTGGCTGTCCTTGCTAGATTTTGTCAATCTGTGTTAAGGACAGTGTCAGAATGTCAATGTCAATGTAATAATGTGTTTTTTTTTTATCAAGGCAGTTCACGTAACGTTTTGTCAAAGAGTTTAAGATGAGGCATATGTCTATCCTCTTTTGACCAATTCATAATTTCTTTTAGTTTGAAGTAACGCAACGCATCCCAACACAACCCAAAATACCGTAACACAACATTATATGAATGAAAGAAAGAAAGAAAATTTATTTATTCTCATACGGTGTTACATTCAATTTGTGTTTTATGTCTGTCTGTAACACGTCGCTCAGCTGATTATCAGCTGAGACCAGAGATACGCCACAACAACGAGAACAAAGAAGGTATTAATAATAATAACATAAAAACAATACAACAATAAAAATTAAAAGAAAATCAATCATTTCTGTTTTTAAAACCCGTGTTAAGTCTGTCAATTTAATTTATATTTATTCCTTCTATGTTTTTATATTAGTATGTATTTATTATAGAAATTATTTATTTAAAATATTTTTAATAGTATGTAATTATTAGTATGTATATATGTATAAGTGTTGCGATTTCCCGTCTTTTATTTCTGTCAGCTTCTTAAAAAAAGGTGGCCTGGAAGAGATCGCTTTAAGTGATAAGGTCGCCTTTTGCTTTTATATTATGTATTTCTTGTTGTTTTATTTTTCCTTTCTTTTGTATGTATAAAATTGTATAAATAAATAAAAATAATAAGAAAAGGAAAAGGAAACCCGCAACACGGTCGAGTTTATTACTCACTTTGGCATTCCTGTGGGTTTCAGTATCAGAGTCATCAGTGGAGGAGCATCGCGAGCCCCACTCCTGCTCCGACTCCGAGCTGTACTCCAAGGGGGACGACGGAGCGGGGGGCGCGGCGAGCGCAGTGTTCAGGGGGAAGTACCTAAAGAGGAAGAAATATAGTGTTCAAAATTTAAAAACTATTCATTTCGTCTTTCATTTCAGGTGAAATTTCAAGTCAGAAATGACTACTATATTAAAGAACCTGTAGTTTGTATTATAGCGTGTAATGGTTTTGAGCTAAATATGGAAGATGAACCACTCTATCGAGATATTAGAGGAAGTACCGTGTACACACGTTATCTTACTCTTACCTTTCGATAAAAATTTTAAATAAAGTATTTTAAATTGGACATTAAACTCGGGCTAAGTCGTTCGTTTGTTTATTCATTTATTTATTCAAAGCGCAAACAGAATCAAATGTCAAAAAATAAACATTTTAATAACCTTAAGTGCTAGGATACACAATAATATATAAATCCACTTAGAGGTAACTACAGCATGCATAGTAATTCAAGTCGACGTTAATAGGACGCTAATAATATAATATGCAAATTATTTTAAATTAACTAACAGCAAATTAAAAAAAAACTCATTACAAAAAAACAAAATAAGTAACCTCTGTTTTATTAATATAATAAAGAATAAAAACTGAAAAAAAAACTCACCGCAGCTCCTCGGGTGTGTACAGCCGGTAGCAATGCTGGTACTGGCCGGGCAGCAGCGCGTGCGGGTAGAAGCCGGCCGGCGGCTGCACGCGCACCTGGGGCGGCGCGGCGGGCGGCGGCCGGCGGCGCAGCACCGTCAGCGACTGCAGGTCGGCGCACGCGGGCCGCCGCGTCGCGTTCAAGCGCGCGTTCCACTCGCTGGCCGACGCGATCGCCGCCGCTGCCATTTCCTGCGACAGTCGCGTCGACATTCACAATATGCTTCATCGAAATAACTAATTGTAATTGCTGTGTGCTGTCGTTTTATTTTAACAAAAGATCATTTGGAATACTATACGTAAATGACCCAGAACCACTACCCATACTAATCATCATGATCAACCTATTACCGGCTCACTACAGAGCACGGGTCTCCTCTCAATATGAGAAGGGTTTGGACATAGTGGGGTCGGCACGTCACGTCTTCTTCCACTCACTTCTATCAGCCGTCACCTCACTACCCACACTATTTACACGCATATCTCCTCTTGCACAATCCATTCATCTCTTACCATTCCACATACATATGTAACATTCTTTTGGTGACATTACTTTCTTCCCCCCACATTATATGACCATACTATACAAGCCTATTACTCAACTTTTCTGTCACTGGGCGACTTTAAACATAATATCCTACGAGCAGAAAAATGCACAGTTCTTTAGGAAAAGATCTGAAGTGTATACATATAAAATGACAATTCTTGAATATAAATTGTGTGTCCCCCTGTTGAGATTATGATTATGATACTTTAAACTTACTTGTCTAAGTTTTTCAGGGTCAATCTTGGGCAGTTCTGGTTTTTGTTCGGGCTTTTGCTCTTTCGCATCCGTCGTTTCTGTCTTAACATCGGGTTTAACTTCCTCAACCACCTGTTCAGGTTCGGTGAGTTGCTTCTGCCTTTGATGGCCTCGGTACTCTTCGTATTTGTGAGGATAGTCTGATAGCATTATGTCTAGAACTTCGCTCGCGTCAACTGCAGTTATACCTAGTTATAATTTGAAAAATATGGTTCATTCTTAAATATTTTGTAAAGGACAAACATTTTAACTATTTTATACAGAAGATATATTCTTCTATATTCTAATTTGTATAGCAAAAAATCTTTTAAAAGATCGCTAATTAAAAATAAGGCTCATTCTTAAATATTTTCTAAAGGACAAACATTTTAACTATTTTACATAAAAGATATATTCTTTTATATTCTAATTTATATAGCAAAAAATCATTAAAAGATCGCTTATTAAATAAATATGGCATTATCAAACAATTACCAACAACAAAAACAAAACCTTATGAACAAAAAGCACTGTGCATCGAAAATACAATTAACAAAATGTATCTTTTATTTACTATTTTTGCATGTAAATATTACAATTATTGGCACCTCATCAATATCTTTCCCCCCCAGTATGTATGCATGCTGAACTGACAAAGAATTCGAATGCTATCATAAAAGAACTTACCAAGGTCACAAAGTGCTTCAGTGACCAATCCTTTGCTAAGCACAAAGTCTCTTTCCTCGGCGGAAATAGTTCGCCTCTTCAATTCAGGATATCGCCTTTTAAAGCTTTTTACTCCTAGAAACATTGCCACTTGCTCTTGTATCATCATAACCTGAAATAGAGTATATTGTTATTAATTCACAAACCTCTATATCGGAACAATAGTTGGACAGTATCTTTCATCCGCAAATGGCCAGCGTGGTGGACTAAGGCCAAACCCTTCTCATATTGAGAGGAGACCCTCTGCTGTGAGCCGTCAATGGGTTGATTGTTATGATGATGATTGATGATGATGAATGTTATTCCAACCCTGATGATAGTTTTGTTTATGAATAGATATAACATTACTTCATCAGGGAAGTGGTATTTGGGAAGTACAACCACATCAATTTCGGCAAACAAAACCATGTTGAACTATTTAACAATTCCTACATAATATTTACCTGTTTCTCTCCATCATCTTTTTCTGGTGGTGGCCATGAGTATTCCTTGACATCTGCCGCTGTCCATACTTTATTACTGCAAAGAAAATTCACAATCAATATTTAATTTAGAACAAAATATAGATAAATAATTAATTAAGTTCATATTTGGTTAATGCATTGTACATATTACTACTATAGGAATTAATATCACTTCAAAAGATTCTTACCTATCAAACAAATCAGCAAACTTAGATTTCCTCATTTTACTACTATCATTGGTAGAACTTTTGACAGAACTCTGAGAATCTTCATCTAATAAATGTGAGGGCCTGCAATTGAACATATCAATTAATAAAGTTCAATGCAATTATTGAAAGAAATCCATAGTTTTTTCATGCAACATACTTTGCGGGTGTAGCATTATCATCCATCATGCAGGTCTCTTCTTCAAATAGTTGCACAGTAGTTGTAGCTGGGCCACAAACCCTCCCATATATACCCATGGTCTCCTGGAAAGAAAAAACAATCAAATATTTTTATTGATAATGTACTTTGTTAGTTAATACACATAAAATTGAACGCAGCATCTGTTATTCTTTCTTTATGTTGCTGCAATTTACAATAATTTGGTCGAAATATTTATGGAAATGAAATAGTAATGCAATTTATATAAAGGATACGTAAGCAAAAAAATGTGAGGATTAAATCTGAATGTACCTCAAAAAGTTTAACTAACTTTTTCAACATCAAAGTTGAAAGTAGAATTTACGTAGAAGGAGCAAGACGCTAGTACTGGTTGTACATCCAAGCTACTCCAGGCAAGCTGGTCTAGAAATGTATGTGCTCACCTTCATGTACATGGCACCCCTGCCGCCGCCGCGCCCGCGACCCCTGCCCCGCGTACCGCGACCGGGGCGCCCTCGACCCCCACGACTTCCTCTCCCACCCCGACTGCCACGCCCTCTCATCTCACTTATTACTACAGGAGACTTTAAAAACGGATCCTCCATCTTAGGAAGCGGGGTTTGTTCTACCACAACTTTTAAATCTTGAGCCGCGAATATATGCAAATCAGTGGACGAAGTCCGTCGCCTACTAGACAAAGGTGTAGAGCAAACAGATGGCATTTTGTCTAAAGCCTCTGTCATTCGCGGCAATTTGATGCGTGAACTGGTGGGATCTATCTCTTCCTCTGGTTTTTGTTCGACAAAAATTTTGTTGGCTTTCTCTTCGATGGGCTCAGGAGCAGGGGATGGGTTCGGTTCGGTCTCGAGCCGCCGACCCCTGCCACGACCTCGACCTCGCGGTTTAACGAGTATTACTGGACGGTCTCTGCAAATAGAAGAAATTTCATATCAAATCTAGTTTTTTAAAATAGAATATTTCGAACAGCAACAAATTAGTAATAGGCTAGCTTAAAGTATGGAAAAATATGTTGAAAGAGAATTAATACCTTGATAATCGAAGTGATCGCTGTGGCCGCTCCTCGAGTGCAGGAACTGGTAACGTTACCGGTACCGGTTTCGCGCCTTCTGATAAGGGAATTTTTCGGGGGCGACCTCGCTTTTTTGGTTGAGGTGTTAGGTCGACCAGTTTAGGAATATCAGGTATATCTTGGAGAAAATCATTATTGGGTTTCAAGCTATCAACTTGCAATGGATCCTGCGCGATTTCATCAGATACAATACCAAAATCACGAGATTCAGAGTTATCATTAAAAATCATTTGAACCTCAGGTGTAGATTTTTCAATAATCAAACTATCAGTTATTGTTTCTGGACTATTAGTTGAAGTACTTGATTTAAAGTCTGGACTTGAACTTTGACTATTTTCTGTATGATTCAAATCATTAAAAGGCATAGCTTGCAACTGTTTTGCCTGCAGGTTAGATAAAATATTATGTAACTTAGAGCTCCCATTTTTTGCACAATTTTCATTATTCAATATTGAATGATGTTTGGCGCCTTGTTTTACTTCTGCAGGCTTTATAGGTGGTGATGTTGGAGAAGGTTTGGTAACGATTGGTGTAATAGTAAGAGATTTGTTAGACAGAAGTTGTCCGAGTTTTAGTCTCTTTGTTTCGAGCACAGAAAGTTCACTTTCTGACTTGATTTTTGGGGGGCTCGAATCAGTAGAAGGTCTTTTATTAACTATATTTCTTCTAGACAAAGGAGATTTTTCTGAAGACTGCAAAATTCGAGAACTTCTTAATCTCTTGCCCATGGGCATGGGAGTGTCAATATGAGGCTTTTTTCTGCTATTTAATATACTTTTCTTTTGGTGAATGTCATTATCTAATTTATTATGAGTATTTTCAGTAGAAACAGATTGTGCAGACTTTTTGGATTCCTCTGTTAATATCTTTGCTGATGCACCTTGCTCTGTCTTATTTATTTTAAGAATTATTCTTGGCGAATCTTGATCAGAACTATGTTGCGAAACTTTGTCAGATATACTAATTAATAATGGTTTTGTTAGATTTTCATTTGCTTCTTCACATAATTCTTGCATTGAGCGAACTTTTAACGATCCTATATTACAACTGATATCATTTGTTTGGCCACTTTCAGCCATGTCAGGATTTTCTTCTGATTTATTTTTTTCTTTAAGTAAATCATTTTTAATATTTACATTTTTCGGTGACTTTAAAGTAGCAATTGACTTATTAATGATTGTTTGATTTGATATATCTTCTTCTTTGTCTTTTCGCGTTTCTAATAATTTTTTCAATAACATACAATTCTGCCTCATAGGTACGTTTTTACTTCGCGTAGGTCTTTCACTATGTGCTTTCGATGTTTCGTTTGTAGTTGTATCCAATTGAGAATTTTCTAATAAAACATTACTCATAGACTTCCTAATTTCTTCATTTTCTATGGATCTTTTAGAACGTTTTATTGATGATTGTGATGATATGTCTGTCATTGTGGCTTTTGTTTCAAATGAAAATTGATCTACGTTAGTGGATTCTGATATAGTTTCTTTAATTGTATCTTCTTTAACAACATGCGACTTTTCTTGGTGTATATTTAATTGAGATATACAATTTTGTTGTACATCTTGTTCTTTCTTTTCAGTTGTTTTAGACTCACTTTGTTCTGGTTGATTTATTATTCCTAAATTTGTTTTACAATTCAAGTCTGTTACACTTAAACTTTTCTTTTCAGAAATTTCGATGCTAGAAGGCTTTACTATGGGTTTAATATTAATTTTGGAAACAACAGGAATTGATTCAGTGCTAATATTGTTACAATGCACATGTTCGGTTTTTTTATCAATAATATATTGGTTATCATTGACATACGAATCATAGGAATCAACTGTTTTCCTATTAATTTTCATAACTAAAGGTGGATTTTTTGTAGGAGTTTCTTCAATATCATCTGATTTTTCTTTTTGTTTTATTTCTTCAGGTTTCATTACAGGTTTTATGTTCAGTTTGCTTACAGTTGGAATACTCATAGCAGAACTTTTTGAGAGCTCTTTTTTGGGTGATATTGGAGCTGTACATTCATCAGGTTTTACTAATGGCTTTATATTTAATTTGGTAACAACTGGAATATGTTCTTCCTTCTTAATACTTGGTCCTGACTCTACAGTATCATTTGGTTTACATATCGGTTTAATATTTATTTTTGTAACAAAAGGTATGTCAGTATTATCATCACTAGAATTACCTGTTTCAGAGGACTGGTTCTCATTATCTTTTAAAGTATCTTCATCTAGCGGCTTAACAATAGGCTTAATATTAAGTTTAGTAATAACAGGTATACTATTTCCATCCATATCAGCTTTCAAATCATCACAGTCTTTTTCTTCAGAAGTATTAGTTTCAGGATTTTTTAAGGGTTTTATATTTAATTTCGTAATCTTAGGTACATCATCTTTACTATAATCTACTTCACTATCTTTAGACTTTACTATGGGTTTAATATTTAACTTTGAAACTACAGGAACTTTATCATCTAAGCCCTCAGGTAAATCAGTGCTGTCTGAAGGTTTTGTTAAGGGCTTAATATTTAATTTTGTAACTACAGGAATATTCTCAGAATTTTCATAGGGCGCTGACTTTTTACTTTTACTTGTAGTTTCAGGTTCAGACTTACTAACCATTTTAGGTGATTTACTACTCACCATATCTGTAATATTTGGAGCTGTGTGCACTAAACTTCTTACTGTAGGGTTTGAACTTGATGTTTCAGTTGAAATTTTTAATTTTGGTAATTCTTGTAATTGTTCAACAGCACTCTCCTCAACCACATGGTCTTGTGATTTTATGGATTTTATGGTCAATTTTGGACTAAGAGGCTGACTCTCACATTTTGTTACTGTTTTTATTGTCAGTTTAGGTATTTTGTCTGTCTGTATATCTTCTGACTGACTTATAAAAACTTTTAATTTTGACGGTGAAAGCTGTTCTTCATGTTCACTATTTTGAATAGCCTTTATTGTTAGCTTGGGTATGTTTTTCTCTGTATAAAATTGACCCTCAGATTCTGTTCCTGGTTTTCCTAGTTTTATAGTTACCTTAGGAACTACATCTGATGAGCCCTGATCTGAAGTAGAGGCTTGATCTGATGTACTAGTAGTTTCATCATTTTCGGAATATTCTGATTCTGAAATTTCACTACTACTGGATTTTCGATGAATCTCATTTATTTTCTCTGGTTGCTTAGTAATAGGCTTAATGTTTAATTTAGTGACATGAGGTATTTGCTCTTTAGCATTCTCATCAGGTCGAATCTCCAAAGTTGGAGGCTTAATAGGTTTTATTGTTAATTTTGGTATAGGAGATTTTAATTCCTCGGTGTGTTTACTACTCAATTTGATAGTCAATTTAGGTACTTGTTTTATTGATTCAGACTCCTCTACAATAATATTACAACCACTACTTTCACTATTTTCTCTTTCTGTACTTTTTGTTGTATCCACTGATTCCAGTTTATTTGCTGTAGAAAGGTTTATTTTAAGGGGAGGCAGTTTCTTTTGTATATCTACTTTTTCTGAGGAATCAGTCTTAGAAGGGCTTGCGCTTGCTTCAGCAATTTCAATACTGCTGGTAGAGGTCTCTTGTCCAATACCAGAAATTTGTGCCATTTTCTCCACTACAGGGTCTGATATATTATTAGATAATATTTTAGGTACTGAATCAATCTGAACAGGTAATGTTTGGCTATCTTGTATATGTAATGTTTTATCACTTAGTTGGGCATTTGAGGTTTTTTCTGTGCCTGTTACCTGTGCACAAGGTTCTGTAGTATATGACTGAATTTCTGAAGAAGTTGATTGACACTGGTCACTGTCTGTTGGTTTAAGTTCTGCACTAACCCTTATTTCAGATTGTACTTGGCTTATCTGAGGAATGATTTTTTGTCTTATAAGTTTGATTCTCCTAGTTGGACTGCCTGATGTTTCTGCTTTGCAGATACTAACTTCACTAACATTTTTAATCTCTCCTGGCTTAACATTTCCATGTAAAGAGGGCACCACATCTGAAGAACTAGATACGTCTTTGACAATACATTCACTTGGTTGTTCAGATTTGCAGATATTATTGCTAGAATCTACGGTCGAAGAGACAGTAGAATCTGGACGATTTGGTGGTGGACGTACTAAAGGGCGACGCAATGGTGATCTTGGCAAATTCTCCACAGTAGGGATTCTATTCTGTTTACAAAGACTATTGTCACTTGACGTTGACTCTGCACTTTCTACTATAACATTGTCCCGACAATCACTAGATGAAACACATTTTAATGTTCGTTCACTAGTTGCACTTTCAACCTGTAAAATGTTTTGCACACTCTGTACAACACTACTAGAAGGAATATTTCCTAGTGGTCTATTACTTGGATCCTCAGAGCATGATACCCTACTTTTTTCTGTATCTATTGATACTGTAGGGCAATGGTCACTAAGTATATGTACATTTTGTTGTTCCAATACAACACTATCCACATTGACCTCCATTGAAGATTCACTTTGAGATGACTGTACTTCAGGTAAAGCATCACTCTTAGATATATGTGCAGCAGCACAGGGTTCACTTTTGGATGTTGGCAATGCTTCACTTACTTCCATTTCTGATTTCTGTAATGTTGTACATATATCATTTTGCTCTACTACAAAAGCTTTTCTTTTAGATGGATGTGCTTCTGCACTTGATCCAGTTATTGACAGCTCTTCAGCACTTTTTTCTCTGTGTGATGCTAGGACTTGTTCAATATGTGATGGCTCTGCTGCACACAATTCATTCTCAGTTGTACATACAATGTTTTCAGATGCCTTTTCTGCTTCACAAGGTTCACTATTGAATGGATGTTTTTCCTCACACAATTGATTTTCTCCACTGTGTAAAGTCTGTACATCTGTACTTTTTTCAATTTGTGAAGTCTGAACGTCTGTTATTTTCTCACTCTGAGATGTCTGTGCTGCAACACAAACATTATTCTCGGATGACTGTGCTGTTGTACATACCACAATTTGTGATATTTGTTCTGCTGCAAAAGTTTCATTTTTAGACTTAGGAACATCCTCACTTATTTCACTATGTTCCAAGGTATCCCTTGTTGAACAAACATTATTTTCAGAAGTCTCTTCTGCTGCACAAGTTTCACTGTTAGATGTATGAACTTCCTGACATACTGTACTGTCTGTCTGCGCTTTTGGTCTTTCCTTGCTATTTGATGCCTGCACTGATACAGACTCTTCACTTTCTGATGTTTTTACTATTTCACACAAATCACTTACTGATTTCTCTACTGCTAAGCAAGTTTCACTTTGAGATGGGTGCTGTTTACTTGTATCACTAAGAGAGGTTTGTACTTCTAGACTTTTGTCAATGCACGAAGTCTGTGCTGTCAAACAAACTTCACTTTCTGTTATCTTATTTATTTCACTAACAATATTTTGAGGTGTCTGGTCTTTTGCA
The DNA here is from genome assembly GCA_928268935.1 of Lasiommata megera. Classification (NCBI taxonomy): domain Eukaryota; kingdom Metazoa; phylum Arthropoda; class Insecta; order Lepidoptera; family Nymphalidae; genus Lasiommata; species Lasiommata megera. The sequence goes on from OV743321.1 coordinate 5,488,232, forward strand.
CTAACTTCACTTTCTGATAGAGGCACTTTCTCACTCTCTTTACTGAGAAATGTCAGTGCTGTTATGCACAATTCACTTTCTGAAGACTGTAATTCTATACATAAATCACTTTGTGGGGTCCGCACTTCGGCACTTACTTCACTTTCAGATGACTGCACTTCAGAAATTACTTCACTGTGGGACACCACACAAGCTTCCGTTTGTGTTGATTGCCCTATTTCACAAACTTCACCTTCATATACCTGCACATTTAGACTTACTACATCGTGCAACGTCTGTGGTTCTTCAAAACCTTTACTTTCAGTGAGTGATGATTTCGTTTCTGAAATTACTTCAGGGGGTGTAATAGCGCATACTTCTCTATCAGAACTCCGCTCTTGGGTAGTTGTTTCACAGTGCGGAGGGTATGCTGCCATGCATAGTTCACTTTGAGCTGTCAGTCTTGCTGCACATACTTCACTTTTAGACATATTTTTACGTACATCACTTATAGGTTCCTGCAGTTTTTCACATACGTCACTTTGTTTAACCTGTCCTGTTGAACTTATTTCACATTGTAATGCCACAAGATCACTTTGAGGTGTTTGCAAATTCACTGAAACTTCAGTTTTTAATATATTTGTATCACTCGAGACATTTTGAAGTGTCTTTGAATCTTTGATAATTTCACTTTGAGATTTTCGTAAACCTATCACATCGCTTTGGAAGGACTGTACACTGAGAGAACTTGAGTCAACACTTTGATTTTCTTCACTTTTGGCACTTGTGGCTAAATTTGGAGATGGTGCAGTAGAGTCGTCGCTTTCAACATTGTACGTGTTGATATAGCGGTTTCCGCCACCAGCGAACCTGCTGTCGGTGTCATTCTCCACCGCAAGAGGCAACCGCTTCGGCGCTCCAGGCCCGTCCACGATCTCGTCTATCATATCCAAGATCGCTTCCGTGCTCGTGTTGACATCTTGAGTCGACGGTGATGGAACGCTGTCTCCGTCGAAGTTGTCGTCGGACATTGCGGGAGTTTGGCAAGACGTTCTCGGTTCGAATGGATCTTGTTGAAAACTACCAGTTGCATTGATGTCCTCAATCCGCTCGACGTTCTTTTCCCGCGCCGATACGCGGCGGGAAGCGTTCGTCGCGGCGCCCGCATCGTCTTCTGAACTCTCCATTATCTACTATTTTGCGACACTGTCATATCTGAAATACAAAATGCTCGCTGGATGATATTTACGTTTCGAACGGGTAACCTGTCGACGTGCGAGCTTGACAAACCACAGGCACCATTCTAATTCACCATAACGCTAAGAAAATTTGTTCACGAATCCATGGTGCAAATTAATGTACCAACACATGCACTTTATTCTCATATTCACGACGTTTACGTGACGCTGGAATACGCACAGGGTCTTGAAAACGATTCATTTAACAGCGTAAACCGGCAAACAAAAAGCTTGTATACGCCATTTTTAAAACCAAAGACATGGCAGGTTTAGATGTATGAGCCAATAAAAAATATTTTAGACGGACAATTCGGCCATTGTCGTGTTGGTAAACTCTGCAAGATGCCCATAGATCGCTCCACTTGAGCTTTTAGCTTGTAAAAGAGTAATAAATATGCCTTTCGACATGTGGTAAAACGAGTAGGACAATAGTTTAGTGTAGCCAAATTTATTTAATGTGGCAATACTTATTAAAATAAGCCTCAATTTTAATCCCTCAACAAATGTCAAGTATTTTATACATCTGTGCAAGAGAACCAAGCGCATGGAACTAATTTATATTGTCATAATATTATTTCTATGGCCCAGCAAAACGCAATCTCTCATGTTTTGTATAGTCCGCCGAACTGAGTACCTCCGAACTAGAAGAATGCTATTCGTGCTATATTACATAAAGCGGGCCCGCAGCTACTTAAAAATAAATTATAAAAGAATTTAAAAAATAAAAAGTCTTTTTCCAATAAATAATTCAAAAGTTAATATATGCTTATAAAAGTTCTCTAAGTATTAGCAAAATGTGACTGCAATAATTTAAACATAATAGCGTAGTTTATTCCACATAAAATTAGTAATTTCTTTAAACGAAACTGCATAAATTTTTGCAACAAACTATCGGATGATGTCTTAATAAATTCAAAATATTTATATTAATCGTAAGCTTATAGAATAGTCATATTGTAGTTGAAGAAAATCATAAATTTAAGAAAAGCCTGGATATAAATTATTGCTCTAATTAGACTGTTCCTGGTGTTGAAAGGTAAGTGAAAATGTGAAATGGGGACGGCAAAACATGTTTTATCTTGTTTATTAAGGCAACTTAGTATTATTTATCATTAAATTATAATAACAATAAAGTAACTTTTAAACTTCGTGACTGGATCAGTGTACACCATGTAAGGTGTACTGTAGCCCAAAACAAAGAGTATGTAAACACTACGCAAACAAATTCCAAGAGGAAAAAGAGGTATGTACAATAACTCAAGACAAAGTTAAGTGTGGAGAGTGTATTTAAATATGCCTGTATGAGTCAAATACCTACTCAATACCATATCATTCTCTGGTGACTGTCTAAATGTAGACTTTCACTCACTTTTTATTCTTATCATTTATTTTATCACTTAACATTTTTTCACAACACAATTCTAAAAATGATTATTACTAATGATCTATTAAAGAATACGGTATTTTGTAGACATCCATATTTTAAGTATAATAGGTATAACTGCTCCGCACAATGGTACACTTTGAGCCATCATCAATATCAGTCAGTTTCAGTTACATTAAGTTAAGTTATATTATTTACATATCCATCAGCTCTCAAAGTTAAATATGAAAAAAAGGGATATTTTACAGGTGACATTATGTTGACAATTGTCTAAGAATTAAGATATTTATATTTTATCTGTGCTTATTTTCATCTGAAATGTACCACACTGAATAATTTGTCTCGTTTTTTACGTGATATATTATTTTAACTTTTACTACACCATCTCTTTGAAAAACTATTTACATTGTTGAAAATATCAGTTGGAGTATAATACAAATTTAACGATGACTACAATTCGACCGTTCACGTGTGAAGATATGCTCTATTTTAACACCGTGTCGGTAATAAGATATTTATTATTTATACTAATGCAATTGTTTGCATATTAATTAAAGATTATTATTTCAGAAACTTGGACCCGCTAACCGAAACATATGGCTTATCTTTTTATACACAATATCTGGCTCACTGGCCTGAATATTTTCAAGTAGCTGAATCACCAAGTGGAGAAATAATGGGATACAGTAAGTGCTACTAACTGAAGATTCGAATAATAGTCATGCCATGGAAATAAAATAACTTGCCTGCAGCGGCAGGTCATTCAAGATCTCAGCAGTGCAATTTTTCAAAAAAATAGGCACTTATTCAATCCTTGTATTTTCTAGTTATGGGTAAAGCAGAAGGCCATGGTGAGAACTGGCATGGGCATGTTACTGCACTATCTGTCAATCCAGATTATAGAAGGCTTGGAATTGCAGCAACCCTGCTGAATATACTTGAGGAAGTATCGGAAAAGTAAGATGTATATAATTCCTCTTCCACCACCCGCTGTTCCAGGTCATTTCTGCCACGAACCTGCAAATTGAGGAACCAGCTTCCATCTTCTGTGTTCCCTAATGGCTATAATATGGGGATCTTCAAAGGGCGGATTATAAATTGCTCAAGGCCCAGCAATGCATTGGCGGTTCCTCTGGTGCTGCAAATGTTCATGGGCGGCGGTAATCACTTACCATCAGGTGACCCGCCTGCTCGTTTTCTCGCTTTGTATATAAAAAAAAAATATGATGTGGGATTCAAGTAAAATTATTTAATATTGATTAAAAACACATTTTGATTAAAAGGAAGAATTTTAATAAAAATATTATAAATTCATCCTATGGTCCTTACTATACATATCACTTTAATTGGGAATATCCCTTTAGGGCTGAACTCTCTAAGAGATTTTGGGGGAAAAAAATATGGCTAGAAATAAAAAAAACTGTGAAGTTTACATAATAACTTATATTTACACAAGAAGCTAATAACACCTGTTTAGACATAATAAAATTGATAAAATAACAAGTACTATGACTAATTATTAAAGTGAATAAGAAATACTTTAAAATATGTTAGAATAATTTTTGAACCTTGAAGTAATGAACTTAAGTTTATTTAAATCAAACTGTTTTCTTTAATATCTACATATATAACTTAAATGTCTATATTGCTGCAGAAGAGGTGAATGGGAATGATAAAAAGGGTTATTGGAAATAAAGGTGTGTAATTTGTCTTTTATTTGTCATCAATCCAACTATAGAAGTTGAATTTGCACCCACAAAAATGTTAAAACTTTTTAAAAGCTTTAATTAGCTAAAAGACACATTATACAAAAAAATATCTGAGAGTTCAGCCCTAGATCCTATAAATTGATATACTTTTAATATAAAATCTTAAGATGCTAGAAATTTACAGAGAAAATGTTACTATTTAAGCTTTAATTACCTATTTTATTCAACAGGAAAAAGGCTTACTTTGTTGATTTATTTGTAAGAGTAAGCAATAAGGTGGCCATCAACATGTATAAGAATTTGGGATACATTGTTTATAGGACAGTTTTGGAATACTATTCTGGGGACCCAGATGAAGATGCTTATGGTAAAAAAATTCTTTCATGCTTGTGACAAAAACTGAACTGAAATCACTTGTTAATATGTAGTCAATTTTGTCAGTTTTCACTACATAGAAAGTTATGTTCTCAAAAACTCAATATAATATGTGCTTTATATTAAATTGAATGTTTTTAGTTAGCTGATTCAAATAAGAACAGCTTTATAATTATTAATTAATTAATTAAAGCCTTAGTATTTTTTATTTTTTTATTGTTGCAGATATGCGGAAAGCATGTTCTAGAGATGTAAATAAAAAGTCTGTAATACCCTTGACACATCCAGTTAGACCAGAGGAAGTTGACTAAATTAACAAACAAATGGAAATAAAAATACAAATGGAAATTTTTGTTTTATTTTATTGATAGTAAATGTAAATAATGGGTTGTTTAAGTTTTAATTATTATTTAAAAATTCTAGCTTTTATGTTTTACTACCACTTTCTTCTGCACACACACTCTCTTTTTCATGTTCTGTAAAAGTTTCAGACTCTGTAGTTTCTGGTATTACTTGCTTTTTACGCCAATTCTTTGCAGCTGCTAGAAGCTTCAGATTTGGTCTAACCATTTCGTCTTCAGGGAATATATAGTCAAACACCTCTTCCCATCCTTCTTCAACACCTCCCTCACTCACAATCTTCTGTCTCTTTTTAACTCTTCTAGGCATTTTAGCCAACACTTTTTCAAGCTTTTCTTCTTCACCTATTTCTGTTTCAAAATCTTTCCAGGCTTCCAATAGCAAGACTCTGCATTCCTTTTCACCGGCGGTTCTTAGGCTATCATTTGCGCGTTCATAGACTCGTCGCGCTAATTCAACATTGATGTTGTCAGGGTTCTCTGCATTTAATTCAAACTTCGCATATGAAAGCCAAACTTTGACATGGACAGTTCTTTCTAATAATCTTTCATATAATTGTCGCGCCTTGTCTGTTTCGCCTTGAGATACTTCAAAATCAATATAACTTTTCCATAATAATTCTGGCATGTCAAGTCTTGGCTGACCTACTGCTACTTCATAAATAGCTCTTGCTCTATCTATATCGCCAAGTAAGGTTTCAAGTTCACCAAATTTAATCCATGTGACACAGTTTTCTGGGCCGTATTCTAAAAATTTTTGATATAAAATTCTGCACCTGTCAAATTCCCTCAATTGAATCTCCAAATCTATGTAACCTCTGTATAATTTGTCTCTCGGACACATTCCAAGGGCCATTCCCAGTGTTTTTCTGGCTTGCTTTAAATTTTTGCACCGGACCTCTAATTGTGCATACATAAGCCAAATTTTTGAAAATGTGAAAATTTTATGTGGTATTAGCTCTAGGCAAGTTTTGTATACTTGTCTAGCTCTATCTATATCTTCTGCTTCAAGTTCTTCATATAGTGCATAATTAATCCATAGATAAATATATCTCCTCCAAAACTGTTTGTCTTTAGATGGTGGGACATTTGCAATAGCTCTCTCATAAGTGTCTCTAACATCATCAACATTGCCTTCATTTTCTACGAGTCTTATGTAATCAAACCAGGCATCATAATTAGTAGGATTTTCTATTACTTCCTGTTCATACATGTATTTCCTTTTATTAACAATAACATCTTCAATGCCTGATCTGTCACCATATTTTTTTTCATGTATAGTATAGGCTTTATACAGCTCCTTGTTTCTATCTTTAGGAATATGATCCAGAGCATATTTATAAATGACTCTTGTTCTATCATGTTCCTTCTGATTTTCTTCAAATTTTGCAAAGGCAATGAATAATCTTTCATCTAGTTCTTCATCACCAAAGAATTCAACAGCTCTTTCATAGACTTTTCTAGCACTATTTATGAAGCCATGGTTTTCTTCAAATCTAGCATATTTTATCCAATGCTTTACATCAGGATGGACCATGACAAATCTCTCATATATTTGTCTCGCTCTGTCTAGTTCTTTATACCTCAGTTCAAAGTTTATGTAAGTCTGCCAGGCTTGCTCATCTGGTTGCCACTCCATCCATCGCTCAAATACCTATAGTGGAAAAAAAAGAATTAAATGTTATAGTGAAGCTGTGATAGCCTAGTGGTTAGGACGTCAGCCTCCTAATCAGAGGTCGGGGGTTCGAACCCGGGCACCCAGCTATAACTTATGTGTTATGTGTTTTTAAGCAATTAAAATATCACTTGCTTCAATGGTGATGGAAAACATCGTGAGGAAATTTGTGTGAAGAAGGGTTGATCATGATGATAATACATAAAATAATGTAGGTATCACTAATAGAAAACCAACAATATTTTAAGTTCATAATAGCATATTGAAAACCTCATACTTGTCTAGTTCCAGCTACATTTTCTAACATCTCTTCCATATAAGTGTACTTGTACCAAAACTGGGATACTCTAGGCAGGATGGTTACTGCTCTATCCCACAGGTTTCTCGCATGATTAACTTGGCGGTTCCGCATTTCCATCTCTGTATATTTCAGCCTGTAAATTTAACAAATTTTATATGTATGTATCATTAGAAAGCCACTTCCACATTGAACATGTTAGTAACAAAGCTTCTCTATAGATTTCTTTCACAAGCCTCACATACTTCTCACTCTTTTCCTTTTCATATCACATCATTAAATTACTTGACAAACTTTCTTCGTTTGCCTGTTTTGGCAGCAAAAAGACATTATTTTACTAATTTTCTATTTGGCATTAACATACTTATGCGTGTGAGTAAGTGTTTTTTGTTTTATTTTTTTCAGTGCTGTATATTCTACTTAGTAGGTTCCCTTTACATTGGGTGTGATCCCAATCATGGGCTGGATTTCATAATTAAAAAAGTTAGACTTGCCTCTGCAAATCTTAGATTGTAAGTAAAGGGCTTTATTTCAAAATCATATCAAATCAAAATGTAATATAAGAATTTAAATAACCCTCTAACTCATTAATCATACCATAGGGTAACATTTCTGTGATCCACATCCAAGGCTCTCTCATAAATTGAACGAGCTCTTTGCACTTGTTTCTGTGATTCCTCCCATTGTGCATATTTAAGCCAATTTCCAATAACCTGAAATTACATACAGTTATAGTTGTTAAAGAGAAATAATAAAGTTTATTTTATTAAGGTTCACACAAGGAAAGCTATGAAATATAGGTTCTACAGATAAATGTAAATGCATTACATTTATGTGATAAAGTCATATTTGATTGTTGGAGGAAAGAATTATTATTTTTGATTAACTAATTTAAGTTATGATTTTTGGTTATCAATTTGGTAAACAAGTACATCTTGGGTTTCATCAACTCATGATGTAGCATAATAGTAGACCCACACTCTGTATCCTTCTCACCTATAAAGACCAGCACGGAACCATGTCAAGGCTGTCATTAGTGGGGCGAGTGAACGAGCAACTTTGTTGGGATGAGCAAAATCTTTACATCACGTGAGGATGGGAGCATAGGAAAAAATATATATATTATTTCCTGTTGCTATAGAGGACCAATAACTTTAAAATAATCCAAACAAAAAAAATTTATAAGATTCCAGGTATATGACTAGACAATAGAACCATTAAATAAGAAAAAAGATTAAGATTTATAAAAAAGCTACAAAACTAAGTTACATAGTAACATAAAGGAACTCTTAATGAAAAACTTGGATACACTTTGGTAGTATTTGTGTCTTCAATGTCTCAGTTATGCGACTTTTTCACATCCAGGTTTTCTTTTGACATCCACACTTCAAACATTTGTTTAATATTGATCACTGACCATTCAACAACAATGGTCTGGAACTATGCATTTGTTGCTTTCACAGCTTTAGCATAGGTAATTGACCCTTAAGTATTGTTTTCAGTCTCAAGTCTTTGATAGTAACTTAAATGTACAAACCAGTCTATTTTTTCGAATATTATCTTCAAATGCTTTTCTTTTACGGTGTTGATAGTCTCTTAGTTCCTCTGGATCGGAGATCTTTTGCTTTGGCGGTGGTGGTAATATTTCCAGATCCCGCTCTTTTGCCTCCCGTAATAGCTGTTCAGCTGTGATTTGTATCTCAGCTGGGGCTTTGTTCTTAACCTAAAACGTTATATCTTTTTATTAAAATTGTTTATTTACATTAAAATGCCATTATGTATCTTGGTGTGAAGAGATGTGAACTTGCCTTTGCCACTTTAGGCATTTTTGTAGTTTTCCCATCCATGTTGGAATTATATTATTTAAAGATTTATAAATTTGATTTATCTGATAAATCAGTATAGTTTATTATATTATTCATCTATTTTAGCTGAATTATAAATTTCACCGTACATCTGACAGTCGGTAGCACTGTTGGGGTCGAATTCAATAAATCTGTGGTATAGTCACAGAGCAATAATACTCCCGGTATTATTGCTCAGTGACTATACCACAGATTTATTAAACAATGTACATGCGAAAGTGTTTGTCCGTTGTTCGTTAAAATAAAAAAAAGCTTCATAAAAGCTTTATTCATGGAAACCTATTAAATATAATTACAATTCACCGAGGACAAACCTCTTTGGTTTTTTCAGTGCCTTTATTGAATAACTAATTATATTCCTTGTATATTAATAATAAATAAATAAATAATAAATAAATTACTCATAGACGATAAAAAAAAAAAATATATATATTACATATAATTACTAAGGTTATGGTGTAACTACACTCGTAATCATACTTAAACCAGTTTATATTGTTAGCACCATCTCATATAATCGATAATAAGTTCAAGTTAGCTATGAAGTTAGAGCAATTCACACCCAAGCTTTTTTATCGTTCATATAATCCTTAATACCGTAATAGGATTATTCTTTAATCTTACGTTTTATAAAAAAAAAACTTTGAACTTATTGATAGACATCACCAAGAACTAGAATAGGTAATTTGTTATAAAATAAATAACAATATTTTTAGCATGACTAAGTCTACTAAAAGGCAATGGATTGACGTCATTTTTGTATAGTTTGTAGTCTCGAGAATAATATAGGCTACTTTTATCTACGAAAACTTCACAGTTCTTTTGGGACAGGGCAAATTTTTAAAATTACACAAACAAAAAAAAATTAAGTACTCTAGTCACAGATTTTACTTTCCACATTCCTTACTATCAGGTCAGTCACCCTGTAGTATAACATGTAAAAAGTACTCTGTGAGTATAACTTATGTGCTGTTCCTGCACTATGGATTACTGTAACGTGAAGCAAATCAGGAAGAAGAAGAATTAGAAGAAATGTTTTTTAAATAATATAATTACGAATATATATTTTAAATTTGTACTTTTTAGAAAGGCCATGAGGGGCTTGAATCCAGAGCTGTAATATAAAAAAAAAATAACCTAAAAATTAAGTGAACAATTATTTATTTAAAATTTAACAGCAATTAGCAGTATTTATAATTATTGATTGAATTACGTATTTACGTACATTATAACCATAACATTTATCTAAAAAAATGAGTGTGATACAAAGACATTTGGTTCTACTGTATAAAGGTGTTCGAAGAGGAATGAAACATTATGAAGGGGATTTTAAAAATATTAATAAATGTAAGCCGATAAAACTTAAATGAGGAGAATAATGGTACTATAAGTACGGTAAAATCAAATTATAAAAATTTGGTGTTATGAACCTCTTTATACTTTAAACTTTAAATAGAACTAAACTGTCTACTTTGAATTTGGTTTATCGTGAACAACCCATTACCATTGGCTATAGTCCACCACGCTGGCCATAAGCGGATTGGCAGACTTCACACGACTTTGAGAACATTATGGAGAACTCTCAGGCGTGCAGGTTTCCTCACGATGTTTATCTTCACCGTTGAAGCAAGTGATATTTTAATTTTATAAAAACGCACATAACACCGAAAAGTTATAGGTGCGTGCCCGGATTCGAACCGCCGACCTCTGATTAGGAGGTTGACGCCCTAACCACTAGGCTATCACCGCTTCAAGTGAAGAGTGAGACCCATTAAGTGTGTTTGAGTGCACAAAAAGTTAAATAATCTGAACATATCTTTTAATGCGGGGAAATGAGTTTATGCACCCTCTCCATGCAGAACTGGGCTGCTTCCGGCGGGTTATGTGGGACTTGCTGGAGGCCAGACTGGAGACCAGATTACCCACTAAAACCCAGATATCTAAGATATGCCAAGAAATATCTGGTATTTCTACAGCAAGTTTAGTGGATACAACCTAACTAGATGATTTCTGCTAAGGATATAACTTTTTTTTTACATTTTGAGCAAGATTTCTTCCAGGTTAGGTCGAGATTAAAATTTAGATTACATAAAAGAATTCTACATTGCTATGACTATACAATGCTAGTATGCCTGGAGTCATGTTCATATGGCTTGATTATTAACTTGGTTAATCTTCAGTTAGAAAAAGATTATCTGTGTGAACATTTGCTTCCTATTTAGTGATAAGTAAAAAAAATAAAAAAAATATGTTTTAATAAATTCTTATTCTACAGATTTGAACTTTACTACTCGGCTCATATCTACACCTGCGCCAATCCAGACTGAACAAATGGAATATATAAAAACAGCTATAGATATCAGCCAATCAGAGTACAATTGGTCAAGTTTTAAAAATAATATTCTTTGTAAGCAAGGCAGCCTAAATGAGAAAAATATAGATGCTGTTTTGCTAAAAACAATGGTGACAACTAAAAAATTCGATTCTGCTTTGTCTTTTGCAAATTATTTACAGTCGTCTAATCAAGAGTTATCTATAGGTGCCCTAAATAGCCTTTTAAATTTATATTACGAATATGCCAAACAGAATGAGCTGTCGGAGACTGAGAAAGCTTTTATATTGAATACATACAATAGCCTCTATGAGAAATATAAAGTATTAGATAGTGTAACTTGTGAGAGACTTTTGCATGCACTTTGTGCAATAAATGAATGGAAAAAATGTATGAGACTCTTAGATGATATTCAATTAACTGGTTTACCCTCTCATTCTGCATATAGCACATTAATAGGAATACTTTTTAAAAACAATAAGAAAGCTGAAGCAATGAAAATGATTGAAAAAAGTGAAAACAACAGAAGGCCACTTCTAGACAATGCATATGACGAATGGATGAAGTATATTTTTAGAAAGTATAAAGAAAATAAGACTATATTAAAATATTTGAACGAGTTATGTAATCATGTATCAAAAAATGGTACAGTTGTGCCAGAAGCAACAGCACACAGGTTAAAAGAATCATTTGAGTTTATCAATTGGAATGTTCAATTTACAGAGATAAAAAAAGACAGGTAAAGTAATAATTTATAAGCTTGAATATGATCTTTTACAAGTGTTAACTTATCTTACCAATGCTTTAAATATTAACAAATATTCACACCAAACACTCCTTAAGTAAGTCGCCAATGCTGTAGCATAATTTTATTGAATTGGGAGGCCCTTTGTTCGGTTTGAGTCTGGGCTGGTAGGAGTATTCGGCTGTGACTAGTTACCACCTTACTGGGAAAGATATACAACCAAGTGATTTAGGTTATAATGCTAACTAGAAACCGATTACGAGGAGGCTCTCTGGTGTAGCAGATGTTTATGAGTGTTTATAGTAAAATAAAAGTGCTTGATGAAAAATAAAAACTACTGAAATGTTTATTTCATTCCTTAATAATTATTTTTATGTTACTAACTAGACATTGAATGTTTAAGTGGTGTCAACTTTGAACTTGTAACACTCATAGATAAATTTCTAATTACTTTCACTAGCTTGATAACTATCTCTATATAGTGAGCGTATATTATATTAATATTTTTTCTAAGAATACTTTTCTTATATGGTTCTAATTAATTATTAGTTATGATAAAGCAGCATCATTGCTCTACAGTCCTCTGCTATGATAAAAAAATACCTATGCCCATTAGTCGGACATTAATAAGGTTCATGAAATGTATATTTAGTTTTTTGACCACAACTAAATTTCCAGTATTGAAATAAATGTTTTAATTTTTTTTTAAGCGGCCAATGCAAGAAATGCAGTCGTAAATTAGACTGCCTCAGATTATCTACAGAAGAATTTACCACATTACAGCAGAATATTAAAGAAAAACTAATAGTTGGTTCAGATTTATTCCTTAAAACATCTCCAGAGGAATTGAAACAGTTTATGGATTTTGTTGAAAGAACAGCACCATATGACATAGTTCTAGATGCGTTAAATATAGCTTATGTAGCAGGAAAAGGTGATATCAATGAACGGGTACGAATATTGACAGCAGTAGTAAATCATTTTCTACAAAAAAAGAAAAAAATATTACTTCTTGGTAGGAAACACATGCTAAAATGGAAGAAAGGAGCTCTGCTGCATCTGATGAAGAATACTCAAAGTTTTTTCACCGAAAATTTGTAAGTTTTCTCATAATGTTTATACATTGACACTTTTATCATCCAAGTTTTTTTGTCATAAAGGTATTGATTGCGATTTTGGTTATGACATTCCGAATCAGTATACAATTTATTTTAAATTAATATTTAAATCTTTATTACGATTTAATTTCATTTTATTAATTGATTTCATAACTCTTATTTTAATTGTTATTATTAATTGTTTTTTTCATTGTAAGATTTTTGTTGCACGCCTTTTAGGCAGAATGTGTTAGGCTACCCTTTAATCTTAAGATCTTGATATGAATGTACCACTTTCATGCAATAAACGAATTTGAATTTGATTAAATAAATCATGTGACATTAATCCATTATTGACATCTGAAATTTGATGATACGAGTTTTAAAAAAAACTCAATCTAAGTCTTTTATTGAACACTAACACTTGGACTAACACACTAAAGAGGATAAGCGATATATAGTCCAAAGAACATATTAATTCTTCCAACAATATTATCTATAGCAAATGTTGATTGCAATTTAGGTTTTACAATAAAATTAAGTTCTTAAACTTAATTAAGCAGTGCCTTACTGCTCCGTCTGTTGATATTTATACTTATACTAGCTAGTGACCGCGACTCGGTTCGCGTTGAAAACATGCGTACTAATAAAAATGATGATGTTTTATTATTAATTTTCAGATCACAGGACGATCCGTACTTCATAACAGCAGCCATACTAAGCGGTCCACATACAGACATAGTGTCCCGCGACTTGCTCCGCGGCCACAAGTTTCTGTTGCAACACCAGGAGCTTCAGCAACTGTTCCAGAGGTGGCAGTGGGAACACCAGTGGACAATTGGCCTTAATAGATATAGACTTATTATACAGGTGATTTTTGGAGTTGATTTTCAGTAAAATAACCTTTTTCTGAGTTATACCGCGTTTTTGTTCGTCTCGCCGACGGTTTGTTTTCTTGGTTTAAAAATTTTACATTATATGTACGTATCCAATATCGCTTTGAATAGGGTCTCAGTACAAAGTGGCCCAATCAATCGTATTTTTTACATGATAGCCCTTCGCTGCCATTTCTTCTGTAAAAGGTGACGCAGATTTTTTTTTATACTTGGCTTGGCAACACGTCTTTGTTGGTAGGGTGGTAACTAGCCACGGCCTCCCACTTTACCAGACTCGAGCCGGGAATCGAATCCAGGACCTCCTACTTTATAATGCGACAGCACACGCACTGCGCCACGGAGGTGGTCATAGTCTAAGATGATATCCAGCTGATTTTCAGGTTATGAAACAAATTTCCCTCATTGGCCGAAATGGCACCGATAGGCTAAATCGCTTGGCGATTGGCTTTATTGAAGAGAATCCGTTTATAATCATCCCTTAGTTAAGATCAATTCCCTAAGGAAGTCTCCGCGTGTACGATCCATGTCTCCATTTCTTGGCGTGCATGTAGCCTTTGACGTAGAAAAGAACATAGGCTACCTTTTATCCCGATTCCTTAAGTAGTTCCATAGGGAAAATTGAAAATTGTTAAACCCAATACTGAAGTCCACACATACGAAGTCGCCAGAAGAAGCTAGTTTAATATAAAGTTTATAGCCGTATAGATATATTGGTAACGTTCAAAAAATAAATTATAGTTTTCTATTGCATCATTGTTGTAATTAATGTAAAAAAAAAAGATTAGGTACTATACTATTTATTTATTTCCCCATAGTTTCCAAACTATAACTAACTATAACTTTTTTATAGCGTACTGCATTGATTTTGAACAATTTGAGCGTTTCATTGTAATTTAACTCTTAATCCGAACTATATTTTACTTTGGTATGAGAATGAGTTTTCTCTTTCAGGAGCCACTAAAGTTCACACCGATCGCCCAACACAACTCAGATTGCTGGCATCTGCCGTATGAACCGGAGAATGTATCCAGGTTGGGACAAGTTAATGACGGTGTACCAGGTGCCGCCAGCTGGCTTTGCATGAGACAAAAGCTGAACAATTGAATTATATTATAATAAAAAAAAACTCGAGAGGTGTCAAGGGACACCCGGATGGAATGAAGTTCCTTTCGATTAATTAGTGAAGGAATTGTAATAAAATTTTATTTTATTTAAGTTATAATAATATTTTTTTTTATTATTAACAAATATAATGTTATATGAACTTAATCAGTAGGCTCAATTTTGTACTCCATCGGCAATATCCGGAACTTGTGCAGAAACACTGTCAGGATTCATTATTATTATTATTTTTTATTATTTATTATTTACAAAAAACCTGTATACACTCAACAAAAACACACCACACTGTTCAATGCGAAATAGAAATGAAAATATCTGGCTTGCTTTCTATAAGAGAGAGAGAGACAGACACAGAAACATGCGACGCCGCACAGCTTACAATAACAAAAAGTGTCGTGACAACTTTTCGTAAGAATTTTTTCCGTCTATTTTTTCCCCCTTTCATAACGCGCGATAAGGAACAGCGTTCCAAAAAAAAAAAAAAAAACGATTGAATGTGTTTATTCGTCGTTAACAAGTTCCTAGTTTTTTAGTTTATACTTGCAATATTATATATTGATAGATAGAGATTTCAACAGGTAATTTGTTTTAAAATTAAACACAATTTCCTTTGAACGAGTTACTAATTTTGTGTTGCTTACTAAACGACACTACAAGTTTACTTTTACTTCTAATATTCAGTGCGTTACACAGTCCATTTATTTAAATTCAATAATTTCGCAATATTTTTATGAACACAGATTAGGTACACACATATATTGGTTATGCCCTGATTTTTTTTTTTAATACTTACCACGGAACTCTGAAGACGTTGATCTTTCGGCTGTGGCTATTATATCCAACATGTGATAAGTAGTAATTAAAGCCTATTAATCCGTATTGGAGCAACGTGGTGGTGTTCTAAAACCCTTTTTCCTATGAGAGGAGGCGTGCAACCACCAGTGGAACGTTAGTGTGTGAAAAATAACAAATGTTACTCGACTTTGTGTAAGATCTGTGGTCAAAATAATCGGCGCCAATATGTTTGACTTTGTATTCGGCGGACGCCGTTTTTTCACGCTTTTCTTGAATTAATGTTGGTTAATTTTGAAAAGGATCGGTGTTGATTGTGTTGTAGACATTATAGTTTTGGTGCAGTGGCTAGTTTTTTTAATGGTTCACATGTATTAATTTGGGAAAGGTTTGAGGGAGCTGCGTCCGCCGTGTGCGAAGTTTCCCGCCATTTTTCCCTAACTTCAATTCCATCAATTTGACATTGGCTAATCTGTGTAAAGTCATAAAAAGAGAAAAAAAATGTTTGACAGATAACGTCGCGGTGTTTTTTTAAGGACTTGGCGGGCTTTCTACTTTAGTTCCTGTATACAGCCGAAAGCTTACAATTATGGGGGGAATGATGATAACACGTGATACGTTCTTCCAAAGTACAGATAACTTAGTGCACAACCTTCAGGCGAACTATGCGACTGAAAAGGTAATAAGACCTATTATGCAAACAAGAAACAGGAGCGCTTTCGTCAATGACCTCACTTGTGTCACACGATATTCTAAAATTCAGAGTCTATTTTTAGGAACCCGAAGGGCGGTATCGGATCGTTTAATCTCAGATTCCGCTTTCCATCTGATAAGTAGAAAGTTGAAATCTCACAGTGTGTAACTATTTCGTTATCTCAATAAATTAATGTTTGTTTTGTGGACATTATAGTTTTGATATCGTTTGTGTAGTGTCTAGTTTTTTGAATAGTTATTAATTTGGGAAGGGTTTTAGAGAGCCACATCCGCCCAGTGCGAAGTTTCCCGCCCTTATTCACTAACATGAAAAAAAAAAATTCAAAAGTCGATTCCGAATTTAATAAACATGTTTTTTTTTCTTGATCCTACAAAATATCAACATGCAGGTATGTAGTGTTTCACTTTGCACCTTGGTTTAACTTTCAACTAGGTATTATATGTAGGTACCTGAAGCCATCTCTGACAAATAGCGTTGTTTCATTTTAAAAACGGGTTGGTTTACCTCTTCCTGAGGTGACTTTTAAAGTATACAACCGACTATTTAAATGTAACCTACTTGATTTACTAAAAAAATATAGCGATAGAAAAGATCTGTCGAACTGTCATAATGTTACTATAATATTAATGGTTATTTTCTCTCATGTTTTTTGTAAGTTGTATTTAAAAAGTTGTTAAAATTATCAGCAGTGTTCATATAATCAACAAAAAAAAAATGCCGAAAAATAAAAGACAAACTTCCGATCAGGCGGCGGATACCGAAACGCTAAAATCTGAAAAGTCATCGAAAGCCAGCCTCAATGCAAAATCTGATCAAAATGTGAAAATTATAAAAGAATCTGGTGAGACTAAATATCTAGCATAGCGGTATTATCGACGCCATTTTTTACCCTGGGAATTGCGTTGACGCATTCCCTCCGGAACACGCCACTTCCGGCGGGATATGTGGGACTTGCCGGCGACTAGAGTGGCTAAGTAGACCTTCCACCGGGGACCTATAGTCGAGGCCCGGGTTGGATTTAGAATCGTGCGGCAGGAGTTTGGGGGAGAAAGAAGGGGCGACGGGGCGAGTCGTCTGGCGTAGCCCATTTGATTAGTAGCTTCACCGAAACAATGCTGCCGTCACAGCCTTCGTGGTTATTTTTGTTTACCGCTCCGCTCAGAAATACTTGGAGCAACCAGACATCCTTACAGTTGTGATGTGAGGTGTTGAGGTGTCCCCTACACCTCAACACCCTCCTCCTCCTACTTCTTCCCCTTCCTGTCTGAGATGATGAATGTTATAATTTTAAGGTTAGCTCTAAGGGATTTTATTTTTCACAAGAACGGTGTATTGCCTTTTCATGGGAGTGGTGTTGGGGTGGTTGGGTTTCACTCCCCCACCCACTTACCCCCCCTCCCATGCCCCCTCATGCCGCACGTTTCTAAATTTTAACCCGAGGCCCCCTAACTTCACAACAAGGGCGCGGCTCACGATCAGAGGATAAGGTTCGACGGGTGAGGATGCCTCTCATCCATCACCCCGAGCAGGGGGGCAGGCGGCTACTGTTTAATGGGTCCGATAGTTTAGGTTTAAAATTTCAGAACCTCCTATAAAGAAGGTCGGCTCACGCGTTCGACGCAACATGGAAAGAGTGGAGATGCTCGCGCGACCGACTGCTCGTCGCCTTCGATCATTGTGGGACGACAAGTGTGACATACTTCCCAAACACCGCAGAGATAAGATCAAAAGTGCACTAGAGGAAGATTATTTCCTTAGTCCAGAGTGAGCATATTTTATTAAGCAATACTCGTTAATCTTGCACGTGGCAGAAATTGCTTTAGGTCTGTGTCCTTTTGTACTTTTGATTATATTAAGTTTTGCATTAAACCGAAAAAAAAGGTACTAGTTTGCAGTGTGCGATTTCAGTTATACCACAGTTAGGTACAGTGGTGGGGCAAGACCTAAATTTGATGTGGGCAAGACATATTTTGCGGGGCTGATCGATGTACGGATTTTGTTGAGAAAAAAATTTTCGATACTCAAATTTTTATTCATAAAAAGCAAACTTTCTCGAGGCGCAAGGCCGTAGGCGGTGGCCACGCCTTACGTCGCCTCTGACTAACCTCCCAACTAATACTTCTTTTAGCTCTTTATGAAAGTCAAAGAGTAAGGTAACAATGTTTTTATTGATTAGCTTGTTTTCATAGACAAACTGAGCAGTACTTCCAAGCTTTGAGCGAATCATCGAAGCGTTGGACCAGTCCGGGCGGTATGGTCGGTCGCAGGGAACAAGTGGAGCAAGCGCGGGAGCTCCGGCAAAGACAGAAGTGGCTGGTCAACTTTAGTGCTCAAGTATATACTCAGAGATATATTCTATATATGTTTACACATCATGCAAAAACTGCAGAACGATTTTTCTTCTTCTCTTCTTCTTTAGATGCCTCTCCAACTAGTGAAGGTTGGCATATGGCATGTCAGAATGGCATATTTTGCCTTGTCTTTCGCGAGGCTGGGTGGCACTCGCGATTTTTAATATACACTTAAATTTCTGGTACTATGGGTCAGGCTTTAAAGCTATTTTTTATTCCGAAAAAGGTTTGTTATGATGTAAAATTTACAAAAATATTTATACCCTGACAGAGTATAAATATTTTTGTAAATTTTACATCATAACACTATTAAATGTCATCAAATTTGGACATTATATTGTTAGTAGTATTTGGACATCTATATTAGTTTAGTATATAACAAATTTATTGAACATCTGGTGCTGCAATGCCTTCACGTTATTAATACACGAACACATGCGACTTAATTGAGGATATGGACACTTGATGATATATACTAAGTTCCTTTATTAACCTTCTGCATACTATTCATATGCTATTCGTTGTTAATGATAGGAACTGTGACCGGCGGTTCCTCAATGCTCTTGAGAGATTTGAGTCAATGATGACTTCAATAATCACATTTATTATAGCCCAATAAACTGGCTTCGTGTGGTGGACTTGCATACAAAGAGTTTACTGCAGAACACGTTTATGTTAGGTATATGGGACATGTTGCTAAGGCTGGGGCGGCTGGTGGATGTCTGGGAAGAATACAATGGGTACAAAGTGTTCAGTAAATCCAGCGAGTGGGATATGCTGTGGTGGTTTTTAGTTCGGGTATACCTCACGGATAGGGGGGGGGGGGGAGTTCCACATAACCTCCGTCTTGCCCAACGGAGTAGCCATAAAGCTTTTCTACCACGGGGGAAAAAAAAAAGGCATATGGGATTAATTTTAAACCTTATTTTATTATTTGTTGTAGAGGCAATGGAGATGGCGAAATAGGGATAAATTCTGTAAAAAAAAACAACTTTGTTATTACATGTGATAAAGCCAGTCAAGCAAAAATTAATAGTGTAACTGTTATTTTTGGTTTGGCATTTTTGCTAAAAGTTAAAACCTACATTCATCATGATCAACCCATTACTGGCTCACTATAGAGCACGGATCTCCTCTCAATATGAGAAGGGTTTGGCATGTGCGGATTGGCAGACTTCACACGCCTTTGAGAACATTATGGAGAACTCTCAGGCGTGCAGGTTTCCTCACGATGTTTTCCTTCACCGTTGAAGCAAGTGATATTTTAATTGTTTAAAAACGCACATAACTCCGAAAAGTTAGAGGTGCGGGCCCGGATTCGAACCGCCAACCTCTGATTACAGGCTGACGCCCTGACCACTGGGCTATCACCGCTTCAAACCTACATTAACTAACACATATTTAATTGCCTTGTAGAAAATTGGCTCTCATTTATTGAGGAAAAGCTACATCGTCGTAAAACAGGCTGTCATTGTAAAGTGCATTAAAACATTCAAGATTTTCTTGTTAGGTACTATATAATATGGATGCATATTTGTAACAATTGTGGGTGTAGTGAACAAACCGTAAAACTATTAATTTATTTACGCATGATAATGGGTTTCCAGGTTGCATACCGTTTGTGTGATTATATCGCCAAGGGACAAAAGGAGATGCTGGTCTCCAACAGATTGAGGAGTATCGCTGATGTTGTTTTGGAGAGAGTCGCAGAAATATTAGGTTAGCGTCCAAAGTACCTACTAGTTGTTCTGAAATAGGTATATAGGGTGGCCGGTCGATTGATATCACACAAAAAAACTTTGGTCGGGTATGTTGTGGGGCATCTGAAGCACCCCCATGTTCAGTGATTTTTTTAGGTTTGTAGTTATGATTTTTATCAATTTTTTGAGGAATTTCGACATAATCATCTTAAAAATTTTTGACATAAAGACCCGCGAGTCACTTGAAAAGCCCAAATAAAAAAGGTGGCTTGACGAAAGACTATCAAACTAGTACCTAAAAGAACAGATTTTATAGTAGGAATTCTTATCTCGAGGAGTCGCCATTGCTAGGCCACAGAGAATTTTGTTTTTTTTTTCTCGTTTTATGGCTTTACACAGATTAGCCAATGTCAAGTTTATCCACAGAGAAATATACCAATAATGCAAATACAATAAGTTAAGTTATATGGTGCGGTATAAGGTCCAGATTCAATTGGAGTAAGGAAGAGAACGAGTGACGAAAGAGAAACGATAGAAATATAATAACTGAATTACTCCTTTGTGTTTAGGAGAGCCGAAACCCTCCCGTTCCCATCCCGGCCGCCTACCCAGGTTCATGGTTGCCATTTCTGACCGCATTGCGGTGTGGATAGAAAATGCTGTGTACCGTGCCGATGCCATCGAGCCCCGCGAGTCCAGTGTCGACGAGCACATGCGACTGGATTCGGAAAAACCACTCATATGTTAATTACGTAAGGTGCTATTTACTATTTATTTCATTTTACGGCCGGAAAATGCAGCGTTGGGACAAAGGATCTATGTTGAGTATTGGAAGCCATTGATAAATGCCTTGTGCCTCTACTGCCTAATCTTTTTTTGTAGCACATTATCTTTACTTTGCTTCGACGACTTTCGTAGCGAAGTAGGTGCGCCATCGCATTATAAAGTTGGAGGTCCTGGGTTCGATTCCCGGCTCGAGTCTGGACTGGTTCCCACCGGCTTCGGCCGTGGCTAGTTACCACCCTACCGACAAAGATGTGTCGCCAAGGGATTTAGCGTTTCGGTACTATGTCGCGTAGAAACCAATTAGGAGCGTGGGTTTGCCATACTAACAGGTTAACCTGCTACCACCCTAGACAGCATCATCACTTACCACCAGGTCAGATAGCCTTCAAGGGCTAACTTGAAATTGCCCTGGGTAAGTAAATAATTACCCGACCTCATATCACGTCGGGTTATTATCACGGTTAATTGCTTATCATCCATACATTGTATGGATCGGGTAGGTATGTTAATTAGTCATGAGGAACGCCTACGTTTCAATCTGGTTATAGTTTTACATGAATATTTCTAACTTACAAACAAAGGAAATCATGTCAATGCAAACACCAGTATCTACAACCTATAAGTAACATTGTTGCAAACTTGCAAAACTATTACAAAATTATTAATCGCCACACAACTAGATATTTACTGCAGTTTTGTCTACATGATTTAAAAAAGTATTGCTATTGTTTTTTATTAGCTTCGAGGTATTCTAGGAGATTGTTGTATTTTTATAACATAACTAATTAGAAAAAAGTTAAGGAAAAATGGAGCATAGACTAAGGACGCTATTGAAAATATTCTAGAAAACTCTGGGGCATAAAGGATTCTTCCTTCGGATTCGGATTCGAGTTTTTTATCGTATAAAAACAAATTATAAGGTAAGTATATCTAATTCTAGACGACGTCAAATGAGTCGTAGGGAGCCGCTGGATATAAGCGGCCCAAGACCGTGGCCATTGGAACTCCCTACAAAAGACCTATGTCCAGCAGTGGACGTCAATCGGTTGAAATGATGATGATGATATCTAATTGCTGAAAACACACGACTCCTAGATATAAATAGGTATTAATGTTAAATTGAGTAAATAATATTTCATCATAAGGATAAAAACTAACTGAACAGCACACATATCGTGGTATAAAAAAGAAGCATTTTAAGTTATCTGATTTTCCTCATCCCACATGATTACATTTGATTATATTTCATGCGATTGAATCGAAGAAAGCTTTAACCAATTTACTTAGTCTGGCGATTCTCAAATTGTCAGAAATAGAGTTTTTTTTGGGTTTATCCGGCACGTTGGACATTCGCATATCTTATAATACGTGAATCCTAATCATATCACATTATTTGATTATTCTAACGTTAACAGTGAAAAAAAAACTTAGCAACTTTTATATTAATTGAATGTCGCGATTGATCAATCGTGCGCCAACCCAATCCAGTAATATGCTCACGCGATCGTTGGGTCAGGTGCAAACGCAAATAATATTATGTTTGTTCTAAATAACTATTTCGAATCCGAATCAAATCACGTTATTTAAAACCGTTATAGTTTTGTTGTTATAATTTTGTTGTTATCTAACATTAACTGTAGGGTTAATGCCTATTGTTATGCATGTAGCATTTTGTTTAAGTAATATAACTATAGCTATTTTAAATTAAAATATACGTTGTTTTCTAGAAAAAATATAAAATCAGACGATTTTCTGGCTAATCAACGTCCGTCCAAGATCGGTAACGGATTCGGTGAAGACCGACTATTGCATCCTAAATTTGGTCTTCCTGCAAGCCTGAACGTGGGAGACCTTTACTGAAAATATCTCACGCATCATGCACCCCAAGCCTAAGTTATCATCAATAAACGTCATACAAAAGTTTACTTGCAAGCTCACGTCATATTAAAGTTAATAGCCTGGTTACGCTGTTGGTACGCTGTCGCAATCAGCACAGCAAATAAACAGCCCGAAAAAAAAAAAATAAAGTTATATTTTTATGGAGATGTCAAAGTATGTCAGGTGACGATGAGTTTGATGTGACGTTAGTTCACATGGAAATAAGTAATCTATACAAATAAATAAAATCGGAGTGTCTGTTTGTAATATTGAAATAACCGTTTGTTACTACATGCATATGAATATGTATACGGTATATTCACCAAAATATTTTTTTTTACAATTTTTGTCCGTCTGTCTGTCTGTTTGTTCCGTCTAATCTCTGAAATGGCTGGACCGATTTTTACTGGACTTTTATTGGCAGGTAGCTGATGTAATAAGGAGAAACTTAGTCTACTTTTATTTTAGAAAAAGTCTTTAATTTTAGAAAAATAAAGTAATGTTGCAATGTACCTAGTACTGTCCAGTACCGCGCGCAGCTCACGCGCATGCCACCGCCTGTACCATCACGTCTCGGGCGCCTCCCACTTTTCCCAGCAATTGTTTTAGTTTAGTAATTATTTTAAGTAATACGAGTTAGTAATTTATTGGTTCGTGATTGAAAGACAAACAAACAAACTAACTCAATGCAGACGAAGTCGCGGGCGTCAGCTAGTTAGTAGTATAAGTACTAAGGCCACATAGGTGTACAGAGTTTAGTCGCTAGTAAGAGGAGAGCAAGCACTAAGCATTGGGAAATTAATTTGGCTGATTGTAACGACGATTATCTCATTAGTTCGGCCTTTATTTTAGTTAGAAAATGTTTACCCATATAAGGCAGTATACTGGTTTCAATTTCCACCTAGTTCTCACCAATTTCCGCTATGACGCTACTAAAAGCATATAAAACGATATGTTTTCATAGAAATATGTTTCGATTATTTTTTATACGTATCAAAATATGGCTGTGACATAAATACTAATTGCGGCTAGCGCAGGCTATGCCATATGTTAAGTTGTCAGAGTTGATCTAATAAATTATTATTGATACCATATCAGAAGTGTGTATACAACGAGCCAGTTTTTTCTTGAAGACTGGTATTTTCATTAGGTATTCAGATAGGTCTGACCTTAGGAGGTGCTTGGCTTAGGGATACTTACTGCAGGACTGGTTTGCGACCTTCTAGGGCACTATATAATGCGTCTGTCTTCCGCAGATCAGCATAGTTTGCACTCAGAAGGCCTAAGAGCAGTTCTAGTGAGATCTACCCTCAATAACCCGCAACCCATCAAAATGAAATTCTTCGTACGTATTATTTTTAATATTTTCATATTTCTCTCGTTGTTTTTTTTTATCCACTGAAAGCTAGCTCTTGACGGAAATCTCACCTGATGGTAAGTGATGATGCAGTCTAAGATGGTAGCGGGCTAAACAGTTCGTAGTAAACCCACACTCCTAATTGGTTTCTATACGACATCGTGCCAGAACGCTAAATCGCTTGGCGACACGTCGTTGTCGGTAATAATAAAGACCGATATTATTTTTTTTACTAAATTGTTACCATCATCACATTTTTCTTTATTATAAAAAACTTTTTACATAAATCATATCTTCAATCATTCAATCATCAATCAATCATTCATAATAAAATATTTTCTTAAATTACAAATGTTATAAAATAGTATTAGTAGTAGGTACCCATAATTGATTTATATTATCCTGTGAAAGTCCCATCGTTCAATTTTAATCGTGGTAACATCACTTTTTTAATATTTTCAAAATATATTTTTACTAAACCACTAATACCAAGAAATTATTTTTATTATAAGACAGGCGAGAAAAAGTTCTTGGCTTGAAAAAATATGCTTAGGTTATTTAGGTTAACGTAAGCACCATTTTTCTATTAGAAGGACATCCTTCTAAAAAATGGTGATCGAATCTTGTTAATGTTTATTCCTCAGGTATTCTTCTTCCTTTGCTGCGTCGCCATGGCGGCTGCTGCCCCGCAGTTCATCACCTCATGGCCCGGCTACGTCGCACCCGCTTTCGGTTCTAGGGTGAGAAATCATTTGTTATAATACCCAGCCCTGCATACTTGAAACACTTTAAAAGTTATTACCATAAGTTCGCATTATAGCCGCTGACTTCTTAACTTTTTAACTTCTTAATCTTTATCTGCTTCTGTATCCCCATGTTACAATTATGAATTTTAAAGCGGCACCGAAATAACAACGGAGGCCATTTTTGTAGGTACCTGTAAAAAAATTAGTCTTCATAAACTATGGCGAAGCAAATGAAATCCAAATGTTGTTACCTATAAAGCTATCTATACCATAAACGCCTTAACTATCGCCTAAAGGTCCGTAAGCAATAAAAAATCCTCCTTCCTACTATTATTATAAACGCGAAAGTGTGGATGGATGGATGGATCGATGTTTGTTACTTCTTTCACGTAAAAACTACTGAATGGATTTTTATGAAAGTTTAAAATAATATTAACACGTAAGCTACAAATTATTTATTTAATCTTGACTTATATTTTAATTTATTCACCTAGTCTTAGATATATTCTTGCAATATATGCAACATTATACCTAGGTCATATATATGATATATATATATATATATATATATATATATATATATATATATATATATATATATATATATGACCTAGGTATAACGAGTAATTTGCATCTTGAAAATAAACATAAATAAATCGGTATTTATTCTGTTTGTTTTTGGTTTCTTTATTTTTCATTTCGTTCGCGAACAACCGCGAGCAATCAGATAAACTATAATTTTTAGAGTGGTACCTGTATCCCATAATATATACCTTGAGATCATTTTTTGGTACTAAATGTCTTAGCAAAAATAACCTCTATAAGATATAAGATAATTGACAGCCTAACAACAACAATTAGAGCTTTACTATGCTAAAATCTATTGACTCTAGGTGAACTTCCATGAAGTGAAGTACAATAAGTAGAGGCTATGTATGGGTCCTTTAATTCGGAAATATTATTTATTTACTATACCTACCTACATTATAACCTACCTACTTCATAGTTCACGTATATTTATATTTAGTTAGTTACTTGAAATTTTTATATTGTGATAATTATATATATTTATAATCTCTATCGAAGTGATATTTTTACAGGCGTAGTGTTTGTAAGTAATACGTTTCTAAATCAAATTATATTATATTGTTTGATTTGTAAATGCTTTTACTTCAGACCGTAGTAGCCGGACCGACTGTCGTGAACGGCTTCGACGGCTTCAACCGCTTCGTCTCCCCGGGATACGTCGGCGTGTACTAGTGCAGCCCCAGCACCTGTCCGGACAAACCTAAACGAAGTACCTACTCAATAATTGGCACATCTTTAATGTTATGTACATAACTGAATAAACACACGCTCAAACTTTTCTGTTTCATTTATTAAAAGCTTTAACTACTTCTGTTTTATCCAACCTTCCTTACTAATACGAAAGTTATGCTTTCACGAACAACTTACCGAACTGGTCTGGTGGGCTTCGGCCGTGGCTAGTTACCTTACCGACAAAGACGTGTTGCCAAGCGATTGAGCGTTCCGGCACGATGTCGTGTAGAAACCGATTAGGAGTATGGGCTTACCATACATACCCCTAACAGGTTACCCCGCTACCATCTTAGACCGCATCATCACTTACCATCAGGTGAGATGCCGTCAACTTGTGGTGTATTAAAAAAACTTATTCGGCTGTAATACGAAATGTAGTTAGATTGTACCATGGGTTAACACATAGGCTACTTATTGTTCCGGCGGTGTTTGCGTAGAACCAATAAACGCGGATGAAGCCGCGGGTAATGGCTAGTAGCTGAATATAATAATATCGCGATATGTGTGATAGTTTACGTGTTTCTTTTTTTTTCGTTTTATGGCTTTACACAGATTAGCCAATGTCAAGTTTATTATTTTATTAGTTCTCATTTTATGGCTTTGCACAGATTAGCCAATGTCAAGTTTATAGCAATGTAGAAGCTAGAGAAAAATGGCGGGAAACTTCGCACTCTGCGGACGCGGCTCCCTCAAACCTTTCCCAAATCAATACCTGTTAACCATTCAGAAAACCAGCCATTACACAAACGACACCAAAACTGTCCACGACACAACCAACACCAGTCCTTTTCAAAATTAGCCAACAAACATTAATTCAAGAAAAGGGTGAAAAAACTCGCCATATACGAAGTCTCCCGCCTTTCTCCGTTTACGTGTTTATACGTGTTATAGTTTGCAGAACTATAATAACTGTTTTGACGACCTCTGTGGCGCAGCGCGTGCGCTGTCATGTTTTGAAATTGGAGGTCCTGGGTTCCATTCGTGCCGGAACTGTCGTGTCTGTCGGTAGGTGGTAACTAGCCACGGCTGAAGTCTCCCACCAGACAAATCAGTCTTACTTTTCCATTCGTCGATTCTTAAGTGTACTCGATTCTCAACACGTAGCCTCTGTATTATAAAATGGGTATTGGGAGCAATGATACCACCAATAAACTATAGCCATCGTCACTCGAGATGCTTTACTGACTACTTTGTGCGGTTAGTTGATAGAAACGCAACCACAAACGTTATTTTTCCGCGCTCGGTCGACGTTCATTTCTCACGCCGCGCCGCCGTACACACTTTAAATTAACTATCTAAGCTCGTTTAAAAGCACTTTAGATACACGCTATAGGACAAACAGTCAAAGTATTATGTCGTTTAATTAATTATCTAGCTGACAGGTAAAGATAGCTGTAAAAATTGTAAGATGAAACGTGGACAGCCACTGGGCTGTCCCACCACTCACTGGAGTGGTTACGGAGCTCGATCCCCCATTGTACCCGATGTACCTCTAACATATCATTGAGGAACATCGTGAGGAAACCTGTTTGCCTGGGAGTTTTCCATAATATTCGCATCCGTGTGTAATCTGATGATGATGATATATGTCATCACATTATCACTTTCATGTGTGCGAGTATCTGTGTGTACCGTTTAGTAAGCGTCTATCTCGTATCTGTTTGTGGACGATAACAGCTTTGAAATAGACGCATAATTTATTTCGGATAATTTTGGAATTAGCGTGTCCTCATTTTAACAGCTTTTAAGTTTCTATATCTAATATACAGAAAATATCTTACAAGCCCTTTATTGCTACAAATGGAGTCAACGATTATGACGCAACATTCTAAAAATAAACGAACCAATATGCAATTTATCGCGTCGTTCTTTCGAGCTCGTATATATTTATTTGATGCGACGCGACGTCAAAAATTATATTAACAAGATACCATTCATTAATTTTTTGTAGGGAACGTGATTTCAGATAACATTGAATAGATGGCGTTTATGTTGATAATCGTTCGGATTGTCTACAATAGATGGCGTTCGGAGTAATAATAGCATAGGAATATATATAATAAAGTTTTATAGTTCACCAATCTATCTTCAAAAAAACTATCTCCATCTTTCTCATTTGCATGACAAACTATAACCTTGGTTTAAAGCGTACAATAAAAAATCATAATTTACAACACAATAGTCAAAATATGTAATGTAGGCAGGCATCAAGGATTAAATTTTACCTCTTAACTCTGTGTTTATTAATACTGATTTCAGTTAGTATCGACTTATAAATTTAATTAAAGTTAACATTACTCTAGTCTAAGTTCATTAATGATATGGGTTTATTAAGGAAGGAAATGATAAATATATAAAAGAAACCGATGACACATTAAAGTGTTTTTGACGTAAGAATAAAGCGACATAATAGGCCATAACCGCGGTAATCATTATGCAGCCGAAGCCGCGAGAAAGTGTTTTATGGTAGAAATTGTCTCATCGAGACTCAACCGTATATGGAGATTAAATTACCATAAGCTATAGAATGACATCATTGATGTGAAGATATCCAAAATTTAGTTGTGTAACACGTGATTTATAAGACCAGATTTTGGAATGATGTTATAATTAACTAATATTGATGACGGAAAGCGGTGATAGCCTGCACCTCTAACTTTTCGGAGTTATGTGCGTTTAAAAAAAAATATATATCACTTGCTTCAACGGTGAAGGAAAACATCGTGAGGAAACTTGCAAGCCTGAGAGTTCTCCATAATGTTCTCAAAGGCGTGTGAAGTCTGCCAATCCGCAAATGGCCCGCGTGGTGGACTATGGCCAAACCTAAAGTTAAATGACCTCCGTGGAGCAGCGCGTGTGTAGTATTATAAGGTGAGAGTTCCTGGGTTTGATTCTCGGCTCTAGTCAGGTTGCCTCAGCCGAGCATTATGATGGGTTCAGCCGCAAAGCCTCAGTGGCGACTCTTGGGGACCCTCAACCACTTAACAGCAGGGGACCCGTCTGCTTGTTTCCCTGTTTGTGTGTGTATGTGTGTATGTTTATATGTCTGTATGTTGTGACTCTTTCATGCTAGAACCATTGAACCAAGTTGGCTGATATATAGAATAGATATAGATTATATCCTGGATTGTAAAAAAGGCTATTTTGTGCCCGGGAAGTCCATTATTCCATGAATTTTACAAATAATTTAATTGCCACCATATACCACAGCGATTTTCCTGTAAACATTTACAGGTTTGGAAAGTGAGTGGAAACGGGAACTGGAACAAAATGGGACATTATAAATAATCTTCAATTGCAAACGTTGCTTATTCCATAGGACTTATTAAAAACCCTCATCTACGCGGACTTATTTTTGACGAACTCCGTGACGCAGCGCATGCGCTGTCGTATTATAAAGTTGGAGGTCCTGGGTTTGGTTCCTGGTTCGAGTCCAGGCTGGTGGGATGCTTCGGCCGTGGCTAGTTACCACCCTACCGACAAAGATGTGTCGCTAAGCGATTTAGCGTTCCGGCACGATGTCACGTAGAAACCGATTAGGAGTATGGGTTTATCATACCACTAACAAATCTGTAAGATCTTAGACTGCATCATCACTTACCATCAGGTGAGATAGGCCGTCAAGGTCTAACTTGTAGTGTATAAAAAAAACAAATCATCAGGCAGCATCAGGTAGGATAATATACTCGTATATGTTCGTACATATAGAAAAAAAGTCTGACAGAAATAAATGATATAAAATGGATACCTGTTTAACCAACTCATTATATATGACGTAATCAATATGTAGGTCCAGTGCCTTTATTTTCTAAAACCACTCTTTTCATTACATAGGTATCATCTCCAAATGAATCCTTATATGTTCACGTATTAGGTACAGTTAAGCTTTCAATTGACTTGTAAACATGTTGATACTCAATATCGTAAAGGAAACGTGGATACCAGCATGCATTTCTAATACTGCAAAATCTTTTGCTTCCGGATGGTCTGGCCAACCGCATACCTAAGCGTTAGGGATGTCGGAAGTGCCAAGAGCAATTATATATATCTTATCGATATTCTAGAAGTATAAAAATTTGATAATAAATCGAATAATGAATATTGTTAGTATACGCCTACCTGCCTGCATTAAAGAGAGAAGCTCATAATCTCTATATCGCTCTATTTTATAAGATAAAAGGCATGTTGTTTGTGACTTTAATAGGCTAAAGATGACGAATTTTATAGACGCAGTGAACATTTTTTAATTGTCATCTTGAACTCCATGTCAAAGTTAGATGGCAAATGTCTGCTCACTTTTTTCCAGGTGACAACGATGTTGCAAATAAATAGGTAAATTGGGGAGAAAGATGGGAGACTTGGTATTCGGAGGGCGCGGTTTTTCACGCTTTTCTTGAATTAATGCTTGTTGGCTAATTTTGAAAGGGATTGGTGTTGTGGACATTATAGTTTTGGTGTCGTTTGTGTTGTTTTTTGAATGGTTAACAGGTTAATTTGGGAAAGATTTGAGGGAGCCACGTCTGCTGAGTGCGAAGTCTCCCGCCATTTTTCCCTAACTTCAATTCTCCATTCCCTAACTTCAATTCTCCATAAACTTAACATTGGCTAATCTGTGTAAAGCCATAAAAAGAGAAAAAAAAATACATACAAACAATACAAAGAATGACAAAGATAAGTGATGAATATTTGCCAATTTTTTTATAGGCTTAATACCAGCGTTTTATGTCAGTGGCAACAACGATGTTGCAAATATATAATATCACGGAAAATATCGATATATCGATACTTCGATTTTTATAAAAACAAGCCTATGAAGCGGTCGTGTGTAGATTACAGAACGCATAAAGTGATAGTAAAAGTAGTTAAGCTCAGTATAATGGGAGCAAAACAAACTTCTTACTCAATCTGGTTCCGCTGAACGTTCAAAGATGTAAAACGGTATTGGCGTCCACAAACTTTTTGATCAGGGTATGTAGACACACAGAGTACAGTATAGAAAAAATCTCTATAACAGATCTGATATATAATAGATCAGTCAGTGCTTTAAGCGATTATGAAGGTTACGCTTATATGTCTAAGAATAAACCAAGCCGTTACGGATTTCTCACATTTTTATTATTTCTCCGAGGGCACTAAATTTGTGCATGAAAGAAGTGCACGCCTCTGTAAAAGGGGTACATAAGATGAGTTTACTTAAAACATCGATCTTTTCTCAGAAGGATAGAAGAGGCTTATGGAACAAACCCTATAGGTATCCAACATGGCAGTTGGTTTATCTTACGCCGAAACTTTTAGAGTAATTTATTAAGCTTGGAATGGTACTAGTAAAGCTTTCTTCAATCTCGCTATACCACACTATACAGATCTTCCAGAATGCCCTCTCAAAGCTGGCTTCGCTCCGACACTGAAGCATCACCCAGAACTCGTAGGTTATAAATATAGATTCTAAATAGGCCTATTAAAAACCCCTTGCAACTTTTTAGATTATCTTATTGCATTATTATTTAGCTTGTGCTTCATTCACTATTTTCGAATTCAATCTACGTGGGTTCGAATCGCGCTGGTGTTAAAACACGCGCACAACCTTCACCCGGTAATTTTTTTTATACACACTACAAGTTAGCCGTTGACTGCAATCTCACCTGGTGGTAAGTGATGTTGCAGTCTAGGATGGTAGCGGGCTAACCTGTGAGGGGTATGGTAAACGCAGACTTTTAATTGGTTTCTACGAGTCATCGTGCCGGAACGCTAGATCAACACGTCTTTGTTGGTAGAGTGGTCACGCCACGGACGAAGCCTCTCACCAGACCAGACTCAAGCCGGGAATCGAACCCAGGACCTCATATTTTATAATGCGTCAGCGCACGCACTGCGCCACAGAGGTCGTCGAAAAAACTATTTTTCTTATCTCCAATTAACAGGGCAATAGCCAACCCAAGCCTCTTTATCCTTCATCTGTTCTTTTTTTTGCTTATTCTCTCTGAAATAGAAAACTAAACTTAGCGGAACGAAGTAAATAACTTTGATTTCAATAAATAAACTTACTATTTTCTATCACATATATAATATACTGTGGCTATCTTTTCGATCTAGCAATGATATAAAAGAAAACGTCCATTATCTTTCTTTCTACTTCGTTGATGGACTGCGCTACATTTAAAAGGTAAACAAAACAACTCTGTGGAAGTTGCCGTGATAAAATTGCTTAGATAATAACATTAGGCTCCGTTCACAGTTACAACCGGACCGGTGACCCAAATAATTAATCCTATAATAATAGTAAGTGAGTGTTGACATAATAGTTAAGAGTAATATTAGGTAAGAGATGAATAATAGGTAGATGGAATATTAGGTAAGATGTTTTATAAGCTGCTACTTCTGCACATAATTTTAGCAGCCTCCGCTTGTATAACCGGAAATGTTCTATCTATATCAGTTCATTAAAAATCCCAGTCCTCTTCTTACTTGTGATACTCGTTTAAAAACATCCCACTAAATACCCCTGTAGAAACATAGACACACAGCACACAACTCACCGTCCGACCCCCCTGTTACCCCGTCCGACCGTTATCCCAAACGTCGCCTAAGCCGAGGTTCGGCCTCACAAGAAGCGCCCTTAGGCAGACGTTCCCTTAGTTTCTTCGAGCCCTAGGGCTCATAATTTCTTCTGTCAGAGCTTCAAATTCAAATAATCTTTATTCAAATAGTCCTTCAAAAGGCACTTTTGACGCGTCAATATGACGCAAATTTACATAGTAGTGATTTGATGGTGATAACTACATTCGTAAACTTAAAACTAAAGCTATGAGGGTTCCAAAACACCCTGGTCTAAGAAGAAGCCCACAAAAAACTTACCCAGGTGAATTTTTTTTTGTTATCTCACTGCCACTTAAAATTATATTAAGAGCTATCTTATTAGAGCAATATTTCACACCCATGCTTGTTTATCATTTACGTAATCCGAAGTAAGAAGTCCGAAGTAGTAAGAAGAAGAACTTCGTTCCGAAGCTAACCAAACAACCCGGTTACGCTGTCGCAACCAATAGGGTTAGCAAAGATAATAGTCAGTCCGAAAAAAAATAGCAGAGAAATATAGAAAGTTTTTCATGCTTTGATTGTAAAATAATAATCGCATTAGTTTAATAAGAGGTGCTTATTTTGAAATCAAAGACAATTATTTATTTGTATGTATTATTTATTTTCTGAAATAGCTAAATTATCTATTTCTTTATAGTCATCTATTGGTACTAGCATTTATTGTCGAATTAAAGCTAATGCAATAGAAGTGACGTTACATTTTGGCAAATCGCATCGCTTTATTGTCATTATAAAACATGCTTAAGTGCGTATATTCACACTTCAGTAGATTCTGTCTTATTAATCGGCAAAACTATAAATCTAAACAAATTCTGCCGCGTGTAATCTGAAATTATATAACAACAGTTCCGTGTGGGACAAAAAGATCGTAGGGATAGTAAGCCATTAGTTTATCCAGTTACGTAAAGGTTAGCTAATAGCCAATAACAAATGTTAGGGCTTGGAGAGACGAGCGGGCTTACCTACTCACTTAGACTTTCCAATCCGCCATTTTTAATACTGGGAAGCAGCTGTAGCGCCAAATCCTATGCCTAATTCAACCATCGCAAGTATTAACAAATACTACAAACATAAAATCGACGGTCGTCGGTTTTTCTTTATACACTACAAGTTAGAAGCTGTGATAGCCTAGTGGTTAGGACGTCCGCCGCCATCAGAGGTCGGGGGTTCGAACCCGGGCACGCTCCTTTACCTTTTCTTTGTGCTCTGTAGTGAGCCGAGAATGGGTTGATAATAATGATGATGATGACTACAAGTTAGCTCTTGACGGTAACCTCACTTGATGGTAAGTGATGATGTCACACAGTCTAAGATAGTAGCTGGCCAACCAATTAGTGATATAGTAAACCCATACTCCTAATCGGTTTCTACGCGACATAGTGCCGGATCGTTTTTGTCGTTAGGGTGATAACTAACCACGGCCAAAGCCTCATACCAGACCTGTCTTGAACCGAAAATGTTACACAGGACCTCCAACTTTATAATGCGAAAGCGCTAGCCCAGCACCACTGAGGTCGTCGATGTATGGATCATTATCACCAGTTAATTAATTCCCAGCTTTGGGACATTAATTGGGCACATGCTTTATTTAAAATAGAGTAAGAGTTTAGACCATTAGCGCTGTTTCATTAAGAGTTGGAGGGCTTTTAATGATGACTTTACCAGTGTCTCTGAGGCATCGGTTTTGGGCTAGTACTGAGAAACCCAATATCTTAAAATGTTCGTCTCGGGTCGGGAATAGGTGTCGGGATGTCATTGACCAACCTGTAGTGGTGCTGTTAGTTAAGGTAATCTAGTAATTTGGTAACCATATCTAAAAAAATAAATAGATCTTAAATTTCTAAGCACTGTACATACTACATAGCATTATTTACACTAGTTTAAATACTAAGCCTGTCAATTTAATTTAAACTTGCTCTAAATATGGTGTGAAATATCTGTAAGTAGAAATTATATTTAACATTAATTGAATTAATTAATTGAAGTTAAGCATACTTTCGAACATCTATTGCGGTATTGTATTTCGCAAGAATAAAATATGTTAATATATACTCAGAAGTAGATATGCTTTTCCTTTTCGATGACTCAAAGCCGAATAATGTAAATTAAAAAGTAAACAGCCCACTTTTAAATAAAGATTTATATCTAAGACTTATATAATAATGGACGCGTAACCGAAATAATTAATGCCCGTTATTATTATCATGCTGAACTCCTAAGTTGATAGCACTATGTATATGCTTTTTAATTTATCTTCAATTTATACTAAAAATAAGCCCTACAAATCTAACCTCATTATAATTAGACCACAATAAAATAGGTAAATATATAATCCATGGATAATCATTAAAACCTGTCAAACAATGTAACAATTTATAAACACAAGAAATATCATCAGGGAATAGCAGAATTAACAAATGTTTGAAGATGAAATTCTCAAGAAAGCTATGAGTGATGTCTAAAGAGTTTTGCTGGTTTTAGGGTGATGAGATAAAGATAATCAACGTCAAAAAGAGACATAATACTTAAAAAAAATAACAATTTGTAAGTACTTTAATAACTTTCAAAATTTGTAAAATTTTATAATCCGTGCATATAAACGTAAAAATTCAGTAGATGCAAAATACACTTTTAAATGTGTAATCAATATGCAATTCTTCTGATACTTCCGGAATGAATTACGTATTAAAATCATAAATATAAGCTATATCTACGAACTAACATGTAATACAGTGCCAATGACTATTTCCTAGTTATTTACATAAATACTGTGGTTATGCAAGAATGTGGTGCCCAATGTAATATCTCGCGAGCTAAGAAAAAGTATATTATGAAAAAAAAAAAAATGCGTCAAATTGTGAACCTTATACTTTTACTGAATTATTTGTATCCAGCTAATGATCTTATACCTTTCGGATTTTTAGTTTCAAGGGAGTTTAATATTTATTGAAACAATTTCCTTATACGTCGTGTACATAATAAAGCTTTAAATTTTCATTACATTTGTTTGCTAATCCTAATTAAACAAAGAAAACTTCTACCTTTTGAACTTCTGTGTTTGAATGTCTATGTGAGTGAGATATGAATGTTCTCTGAACTCCATATAAAAGACATCAACGCACATTAAGCGTTATTTTTTTTGTATTTAATGTCAGAAGTCTAAAAATCAAAAAATATTATTATCATATTAACTAAGTGTGAAATGTAAATTATGATTTATTATATTCCAGTTAGCGCGTGTGTGCAATATCTTCTGGAGGTAGATTTTAAGGCGACGCAATTCGACGAGTGGCCTTAAATTTAAGTATCCGTTGTTTGTATGTGTTGATTATGTTGTCGATGATACATGACGAAATTTGGATCAATGTTTTAAAGGTGAAATTATAATGTTATATCGTTCAAAGTATGTGATATTTGATGATATGATATATTGTAGGGGCGGAAATCTGAAAACAAGACACCCAACTTCTTGGAAGAGCTCACAAACCAGATTTGGTTTTGTGAGATTTCTACTTACTATAAGCGTCTCAGTAGCCATCCTTATGACTAAATACTAATGAATAAATGAATGCGTACACTTATATTGTTTACCACGAATAAATAGGAAAACAATACAAAAACAGTAGTACAACTTGGCAGTCTTATCCCTAACTAGCGATCTCTTCCAGGCAGCTAAATCATATGTTCCAAGGTTCCGGGATATTATAAGAATGCAACGGTGCGGCCCTTGCGCACGCATGGGACATTTGAGCCACGTCCACGGCCGCTCTCACTCCAAAAACAAACGATTTTCATACAAACTTCCAACCCCTATTTTTGGGGTGGAATTTCCAAATATCCTTTCGTAGCTGACATCTCTTAACTATCAACTTAACTATTAACTTACTTGCAAAATTATAGCTTTATACGTACAATAGTTTTTGAGATCTCGTGTTTAATCAGTAAGTAAGTAAGTAAGTACGTCGGTGACCTTTCGCTTTTATATATATAGATAGCAGAAGGTACCTTGTGCTTTAACTCAATGATAAGAACTTCGTTAACGAGTCTATGGAGGTATATAAATGGTTATATAGTGTATATTTAATATGGAGTAAAATCTATTAGCGTCCAATATTTAATATCGACTTAAAACTACATTTATCTTTGATTGGAAACTTGTCATAACATATTACCTTTACAGTAGGACTGCATAAATGAAATGCAAGCGGTGATAGCCTAGTGGTTAGGGCGTCAGCCTCCTTATTAGAGGTCGCCGGTTCGAATCCGGGCACGCACCTCTAACTTTTCGGAGTTATGTGCGTTTTTAAACAATTAAAATATCACTTGCTTCAAAGGTGTAGGAAAACATCGTGGGAAAACCTGCAAGCCTGAGAGTTTATAATACTCTCAAAGACGTGTGAAGTCTGCCTATTGGACTATGGCCAAACCCTTTCATATTGGGGGAGACCCGTGCTCTGTAGTGAGCTGGCAATGGGTTGATCATGACGATGACGATGAATGAATTTATATCGATTTAATTATCTTTAATTGGAAACTTGTCATAATATATTACCTTTACACAAGGACTGCATAAATGAATAATGTACCTACAACGTTAGCCTTAGTACAAGATTTGCACACTCGTAATCGTAGAGTCGCTTTCGATTATCGAAACACTATAACGTTGAAGTAAAAGGAACCTTACGTATTCAGATTACAGTTACCATTTACGTACTACTTATATTTTTTATAAAGTTGTGCTGGTATGGAATTGTGGACGAATTTGTTTTTTATAAGTAGGTAGATACGGTTCAATTTATTGTGACGTTAGTGTTTTGATATTCGAAAACGACTTTACGATTGAGAGCATACAAATGTTATAACAACGATACTGTTTTATGTTTTATATTTTATCGTAAACAATGAGTAGAACATTATGCAAAGGTGATTCATAGATTTTGTTTCAAATATGCATGTTTTCTCTTATACTTTTACGTTACGTTGACTTGATACCTAATTAATGACGAGTATAACAATCCATATATTATATAAGAAAGTCGTGTTAGTTATACTATTTATAACTCAAGAACGGCTGAACCGATTTGACTGAAAATAGGTGGGCAGGTAGAACCAGGAAACGGACATATGATACTTTTTATTACTACTTCTTACTACTTATATTACTTCATTTCCCGCGGGATTTATGAAAAACTGAATTTCACTACAATAAACTATAACTATAGTTTCAGCTTGCCACAGTTTTTTTTTTCTTATTGGTTGGTTATTTTAAATCCCTAATCTAAGCTCGCTCTCTCAACATTTCCTCTTCTGTGATTAATTGGTTTCACTCTTATCTCCATGGACGCCAGCAGCGAATCCACATTGATGGGGCATACTCGGAATGGGCTGACATCTCTGCTGGTGTTCCTCAAGGTGGCATACTATCCCCTCTTCTTTTCTCAGTATTTATTAACGAAATCACTAAAATTCTTACTTCTCACTACCATCTTTATGCAGATGATTTGCAGCTTTATAGACATGCAACTTTTTCTGATCTGGAAAGTGCAATCCTTGGGATTAATAAAGATCTTGCAGCCATTAAAGATTGGGCTGAATCGTACGGTCTTTTAGTTAATCCAAGCAAGTCTCAAGCTATGATCATTGGTAGCAGGCCGTTAAGAAATCGAATTGATTTCAATGATTTGCTACAGGTTTCATACAATGGTGTACCTATAGCATATTCATGTTTATCCAAAAACTTGGGACTTTTTATTGACAGCAATCTTGCTTGGTCAGCCCAAGTAAACCAGGTTAGTAAACGCATGCATTATACTATACATTCATTGAAGAGGCTGCAGAATTTCCTTCCGTTTCACACCAAAATTATGCTGGCTCAATCCCTTCTGCTCCCTATCCTCGATTACGCTGACGTCTGCTACTTAGATGCCACTGAGGAGCTACTTGACAAACTTGAAAGACTTCAGAATTTGTGCATTCGTTTTATTTTCGGATTGCGCAAATTCGACCATGTTTCAAATTTTCGTCGTCAATTAAAGTGGCTGCCGATTCGTTTTCGCCGGAATGTGCATATTTTAACATTGCTCTATAAGATTCTCCACAATTCTTCTCCTCAATACTTACGTGAGCGCATTAAACTTTCTCCTCTTCCTTCTCGACCTTTACGGGCTTGCGTCTCAAGGAATCCTCTAGATGTCCCTTCTTTTAATTCTATTTTCTATCGTAGATCTTTCACTGTTAATGCTGTACAACTTTGGAATTCTTTACCTGAACTTGTTAGAGACAGCCAATCGGTTCATACTTTCAAAGTGAGATTAAAAGAGCACTATCTATCTGTTTCATAATATTATATTTAACATTCATTTATTATTATTAGTTTCCTTTTTTATATATATATATATATTATTAGTATTATTATTTTTTATATATTATATTTTAAGTATGTTTATTTATTTATATATATTATATCATATCATATATATAAATATGTGTTATTTTATTATTATTATATATATTTTTTTTTCTTTTTTCAAATTATCTAAGTATATTTTTGTATGTAGTTTAAAATACCTTGTTTGACCTATCCCACTTTATAAATTCACCTTACTCACATCTAAGGGTAGCTGGAAGAGATCTCTTATAGAGATAAGCTTTCCTTTGTATACTTTTATACTTGTGTGTTTGATATCACAAATTTGGTACATAAATAATAAAAATAAATAAAATAAAATAAATAAGCGGACGAAGTCGCGGGCATCCACTAGTTATGTTATACAAATACCGTTATTACTTTGTCTATCGCAAATAGGAGGTGTATATATTTTTTTCAACGAAGTGGAAGATCCTTAAGTAAGCATGTTTAAATAAACTAGCGCAAATACAATATTTAGTTTTTTTATTAAACTACGAATTAGTCCTTCACCGCGATTCCACTTGGTAGTAACTTTTGACTGATGACACACTCTAAGGAGGTATATCAGTTATATTAAACCCATACCTCATCGGTGTCTACGAGGCATATGGCAACGGAACGGCTTAATCGCTTGGCGGCATCGTTATCAGTAAAGGGGTAACATCCCATATCCTGAGTCTCCCACCAGCAAATCCAGAGATTATAAATCCCGGAAACCCGAGACTTCTATTTATAAAACCAATTACCTGCATGATGCAGTCTAGGATGTTAGCGGACGAACTTGTTAGGGGTATACCTAGCCCATACTCCTAATTGGTTTCTACGTGACATCGTGCAGGAACGCTAAATCGCTTGGCGACATGTCTTTGTCGTGGTAACTAGCCACTAGCCGAAGCCTCCCACTAGACCATACTCGAGCTGGGAATCGAACCCAGGACCTCCAACTTTATAATGCGACGGATCGAGAGGTCGTCATCAATTAAAAATATTATTTAAAGTTCTAAAATTCTTTATATTTATCGCTCGCAAAGTGCCCCTTATCTACCTTCATAGTATGCGACAATGTTTCGGGTCCATTGGTAATAAGCCATGAGCATAAAACAAAGAAAAATGGTTTTAAATCATGAATATGATATTTGTAAAGAACGTAATCACTGATGAAGACGTACCTAACTAGGTAAGCCTGATTCTAAACCCGTCTTCATGTATGAGTTATGAGCAACGAGAGATTAAAACTAGTTTTAGTAATAGGAATAACACTCATTTGGCCGACTTTCTATTGCGGTCGCTACGATGTAACTCTTTTTCTTATTTATCAACTGACTACAACGAAGTGAGGGTAGTGTATTTACCAGTTTAGTTAGTTACCTAGCCAGTAGAAGTCTACTTCCGGACAAAGACCTTTCCTACTGGGCGAAGTAAGCTTTTAGAAATCTCCTACTATAGTGTAAAGGATTATGTAAATGATAAACAAGCTTGGGTATTTTTTTTCGGACTGTCTATTAGCGTAGCGTATGACTGTGTGGTAGGTGGTACGAGTATGTTGTCAGTAGTCATCTAATCGTCAGGGTCATGAAGGATATGTTCGGAGAGGAGCGCTTAGATCGGGGGAGAAGCTTGGGTATGAAATATTGCCCTAATATGATCATCATCATCATCATCATCATCAGCCAACATTAATAAACTTCTGGACATAGGCCTCTTTGAAGTAGCGCCAACTCATCCTGTCTCCGGCTTTTCGCATCCAGTCGATGCCTGCCACTTTTCGGAGGTCATCACTCCACCTGGCCGGAAGACGGCCCACATACCGTTTGCCTAGACGTAGTCTCTACTCGAGGACCTTCCGACTCCAACGTCCGTCGGTTCTCCGACAAACGTGACCAGCCCACTTCAGCGTGCAAGCCCTTCGAGCTATGTCGGTTACCTTAGTTTTTTGCCGAATCACGTCGTTACGGATTTTATCTCTCAAAGAGATTCCAAGCATTGGTCTTTCCATAGCACGCTGAGCGACTTGAAGTTTGTGGACTAGCCTCGCTGTCAGTGTCCATGTTTCGGTGTCCTAATATGATAGCTAGCTTTAAATAATTTTAAGTGGCATGTAAGATAAAGATAGCAAAAAGAACATTTATCTGGCTAAGTTTATTGCGGGCTTCTTCTGCGACTAGGGAGTAGTGGAGAATGCCGGTTCTGCAGCACCCCCGAGGTGCTGTCAAAAAAAAAACCCCCGCCGGAGGCGAAATTTTTTAGAGAAATTCTAATAAGATTCCAATAAGATTTCACTTGAACGGTTTTCCACTTAACTCCTATACCGATATCGGCGCCGAGGCTTACCTAACCTAACCGAAACCTTACACGAGTTCTCGATTCCAATAGGATTTCACTTGAACGGTTTTCCACTTAACCCCTATACCGATTTTGGCGCCGAGGCTTACCTAACCTAACCGAAACCTTACAGCCCCCGGGTCCTTCCACATAAGATTTTTCTAAGGGATAAAACTTCAAACCTAACCTAACCTAACCTACCCTAAACCTAACAGCTCCCGGCTCCTTCCACATAAGATTTTTCTAAGGGATAAAACTTCAAACCTAACCTAACCTACCCTAAACCTAACAGCTCCCGGCTCCTTCCACATAAGATTTTTCTAAGGGATAAAACTTCTAACCTAACCTAACCTACCCTAAAGCTAACAGCTCCCGGCTCCTTCCACAAAAGATTTTTCTAAGGGATAAAACTTCTAACCTAACCTAACCTACCCTAAAGCTAACAGCTCCCGGCTCCTTCCACATAAGATTTTTCTAAGGGATAAAACTTCTAACCTAACCTAACCTACCCTAAAGCTAACAGCTCCCGGCTCCTTCCACATAAGATTTTTCTAAGGGATAAAACTTCTAACCTAACCTAACCTAAACCTAGCAGCTTCCGGCTCCTTCCACATAAGAATTTTCTAAGGGATAAAACTTCTAACCTAACCTAACCTACCCTAAACCTAACAGCTCCCGGCTCCTTCCACATAAGATTAGACTAAGGGAATAAAACCTAACTTAAATTAGAGCTCAATCAAACTTCAATTGTGAAGTTTTTCAATCAAACTCCTATGCCGAGCTTTTTTTGTTTTTTTTTTATTTACTACAAGTCAGCCCTCGACAGCTATATCACCTGGTGGTAAGTGATGATGCTGTCTAGGATGCTAGCGGGTCAATCTGTTAGAAGTATGGTAAACCCACGCTCCTAGTTGGTTTCTACGCGACATCGTGCCGGAACGCTGAATCGCTTGGCGACACGTCTTTGTCGGTAGGATGGTAACTAGCCGAAGCCTCCCAATAGACCAGACTCGAGCCGGGAATCGAACCCAGGACCTCCAGTAAACGCGTAACGCGCTACGGAGGTTGTCAAAAATCAGAAAAAAAAGGTAGCAGGTACCGCGCAGGTAGGCGACCCTTTTCGCGGTCCGTGCCCCTATGAGTTTATCTTTAACCGACATCAAAAAAGGAAGTGGTGTATTTTCATGAACGTTTAAATACGAGTTCATAATGTTATTTCTCCATTGTATTGATGCATTATATGACTCATATTGAATATAATGAATGAGTAAAAATAGAACGTGCAATTGGT
This sequence comes from Lasiommata megera, assembly GCA_928268935.1. Taxonomy (NCBI): domain Eukaryota; kingdom Metazoa; phylum Arthropoda; class Insecta; order Lepidoptera; family Nymphalidae; genus Lasiommata; species Lasiommata megera. The sequence goes on from OV743321.1 coordinate 5,531,570, forward strand.
TATTTAGACATGTATTTAAATATGATTATAAACTGTGTGTTACAAAACCAATGCCGTTTTTTGCTGTCGTTTAGATACATCCACCAAATCAGTTTTTATCACCTATTAATTTTAAGTAAATAAAAAAAATGATGTCACCTCACCATGCAGGTGTGCTCGCAAGCGTGTCGACTCGTGTTTGTTTCGAATATTTATTATCTTATTGCGAACGACTTTAACAAAAAATTAACCTATGATAATGTGTTCCCTTAATTCAGGTAGATACTAATCGCACGCAGGTGCATCAAAACCTGTTGATTCCTGTCTAAAAATATGTGGGTATAAAAGGACTCCATCGTAATTTGTGTCACAAGTTCACTCCGTGGCCGATCGTTAGTATCTCATTGTTATAAGTCTTAAATACAACTTACCAGTCTAGAGCGATTGTGTTGTGATTTGTGAATCTACATATTTCCATTCATCATGGCGGTAAGTGTACAATTATATTTATATTTGTAACTATGATCTCGACTCGTTTCTAATGAGGTACTTTTATAAATTATTTTATGTAATTCTGTTAGTTAAAGTATCATCTTCATCTTATTCATAATAACCTTTTTATTTCAGAACTCACAGAATGACGAACTCAATTATAAGCATTACTACTATCCACTCGATGTGTCAGATGATCAAGATGCTAGTGATTCTATATTAAATACTAAAAACGCTACTTCAAAAAGGAGCACAGCAATGGAGCAAAACAATATCGATGTATTTTTTGAACAACCAAAGAAAAAGAGGAGAACTACTATTTCGTCATCGGTAGCGCAAGCGACTGATGGAGGCCTATCTTATATCTCATCCAATAATGATGATGGTGCCAGCGCAACTCATCTCATCAAAATAGATATCTACGACATGAAGAATCTAAAAGGGGTTTTACCTCTTGAGTACTGGAAACATGCAGATTTACGATTAAAGTACTACGTGAAATCAGACGCCGATAAATTTTATCGCAGCACGCGAGATATTATTTACAACATAACAAAGCAGATCGCAGGAAGACATGACTGCAAAAAATATTCTATCGACAGAGATAACAAGCAATAACAAACAATAGCTATAAATTATACCAATAATTCCAAAAAATATAAATATTTAAAGCATGGTTTAACAGACTCAACTTTAACAGATAATGTGCATGAGTTTCCCTTTTGTTTATTTTTGATAAATGTCTAACCGAGTCCCCCACTCTTCGTCGACAGCATAAAGTATAAAAGTGTTTTGCTTTGAGAGACAAAGATCATATTCTATTTCACTACGTCCAACTACACGATGTCGTCTCAAGCTCAACTGTGTGAACTGAACGAGACCATATATGATGAAGAAATGGTTTCGGTTTGTGTAGAAGTGGAAAGTGCAGTAACTTTTGAAGATATAGAAAAAGAACACCTATTGACCGACCTATGTGAGGATAAAGAGGATGAAAATTGGTATTCCAGTCCCATCGCACCACTGAACGTAAGGTTGCAATTAGCAAAAGTAGAACCTTATTGTTATGCGCAAACAGATAGAAGTCTAACACCATCACCAAGTCTCTTCAGCCCGGTTGAATATGTTCCAATTGAAGATGATTTTTTTAGAATACGTGAACCACCAACCGATTATGAAGAAATTGAGCAAGGTTCATATCATTCGTTCTCATCACAGTGTACACTTAAGTTATAATATAATGTTAAATATGCATGTTCATGCAAATAAAACTATAATTATTTAAAACAATCTTTTTATTTCATCTCTTTATAAATAAAGTCTTAAACATATATTGTACAAGTTGATCATTATACAAAGTATTATCAGAAAATACATTTATAAATCGTGACATTGAGATGTCGTGATATTTAAAATATATATAAACTAAACAATACATTCCACAAAATGAGCTGAAATAGTTCTGAAGTACTTTGTTGTTATGAATCCACTTCTTACAGTTTGTTTTTAGAAACATTTCATGATAATCCATTGGTTTTCGACCAAACGAGTCAAAATATTCACCAACACCATTACTATCCACGTATATTGCTACCCAGTGAGATCCAGGTTTTGTATCGGGGTCTAAATTGGATATTAAATAAGCTGGTGGTGTTAAATATATCGGTATCTTATTAGCTGCAAAAACATTGAAGTAAATATTTGGATCGATTATTTTTAAATAGTTCTCTATCTCTTTGGTATTCATTGAAACTTTAATAGAAATAAATTAAAAGCAAATAGAATAATCTTTTCAATAGAATGGGTGGTTATCAAATGACTTAAATTTATTATATTATCTCCATTTATATTCACTGTTAACTGTTATAGTCTAAGCTAACATCTCGATTTTTATTTATTTCAATTACGTTATCAAACTCTGCGTATACTATGCAATTAACCGTTGTGGTTAGAGCTCTTTCGAATCGAACTTCAAATCTCACACTACCCCGTTTTATAAGATTCCAGTGGGAGTTTGAATTAGCGGATAAATCAGGAGTTAAATCAAAAGCAAACAGGCAATACCCATTATTATACTCCTCTTTAGATACATCATTTCCATCATTCAGAAAATGAATTCCTGTTCCAGAGAATAAAGTATGATATGCACTTGTGAACAAATTATTATCAAAAGACGGTGTTAATGTTTTTGATGGTATAGATTGACCATCAACATATAAACCAAACAGGTTAAGCCCGTGATTACCAAAATTAAAAGGATTTGTATTTAGAGTTCCATTGAAAGCCGAGTTTCCTACGAAACCAACTATACATCTTTTGGGTATTTGTCCTAAAAATACATTATCAAGCATTTTTCCTTGGATTCCTGATGGAATCGTTAACACTTTAACTTCAGCACGAGTGACAGGATATTTTGCAGTTGTAGTAGCTAATACTTTTTCATGCGCAATTAATACACTGGGATTGATCCGCACTTTACGCATTATAAGGCTAGCACTAGATATATGCACTTTGAATTTACTATCTACAGATGAACACATAAGATTAAAAGTATCTTTAGAACGTACTAGTTTTAGGCGCATTTCAACACCGTTGATTAAAAACTTATCTTGATTAAAAATATCAGCATGTATGTGGCCAATCATTTCAATAGTTTGACTTTCCTTTGCTAATTCTTCTCTTTTTATGTATCCCTGATTTGAAGCATCACATGAATCCATTTTTGAGGCTGTATCTTTATACCAAAGGCCACAAGTAAGATGAGATTTCTTAGCAGCTGTACCATAATTAAGCAATGTCTCGATGTAAGCTCGATACCCATAAGGCCGGGTTCCCACTATGCCGGACCGGCAGATCTCCCGGTCCGGTAAAATTGCCGGAAGGCCTAGTGGCGGTACAAATTGTATGAAGCTATTCACATGATCCCGAGTCTGGCTTTTTCGCCGAGCCCGGCATTTTTACCGAGCGTTTTGTCACTACAAAATGCCGGCAAAATCACCGGACCGGAATAATGTGAACCAGTTCGACCCGCGTTCCCCGCCCCGCCCGTGTTCCCCGCCCCGCCCGTTCTCCCCGCACTTCATTCGGCTCGCATTTTCTGAGTAAAGTAGACGTGTAGCATGAGCGACATACAAATAGAAACTTTAATTACGCTTGTCCAAGAGAGACCTGTTCTGTGGGACAAGACCGAAGATGTCTATAAAGACAAAAACTTAAAGTTAGCAGCATGGCGTGAAGTATGTTTAATACTGAAACCAAACTTCGATGAACTGGAAGAAAAAGAAAGAAAACAGTACGGTGAGTTTTTTAAATATTTTTATTGATAAAAATGCATTCACAAATTTTAATTTATAGCTGCTGCCTGCCACGGAACGGAACCAATATCCGAAACAAAATAATTAGTAAATGCTGTCCGTATAGCATTGGCATTAGGGCCACCTCGAGTCGACCCATTTCGATCCACGGGTCTCGTTTCTTGTTCTTGTCCATTTTCTATATTTTGGTAACTTTCAAAATTTATACCGTCTTTTTCTCTAACAAAATTATGTAAGGCCGGGTTCCCACTATGCCGGACCGGCAGATCTGCCGGAAACCGGACACCGGACAGAGTGTTCACATTTAAAGCACCTCAGTTGAATTTGGACCTGTGCCCACAATGGACGACGAAATTGTTGTGTTGTGGTGGTGGTGGTACAGAAGGCAAAATAAAAGAAGAAAGTATTGGGTACATCCTATTTTACGGGAAAGATTTACACTAGGGACATTTGAAACATTGATGGGTGAACTTAGAAGTGACGGATCAAAGTTCTTCAATTATTTTCGAATGACAACAACCACTTTTGACGATTTACTGGGACGACTTTCACCAGGCATAAGAGTACGAAATACAAGTTTTAGAGAATGTATTTGCCCAGAACAAAGATTGGCCATTTGTTTAAGGTAAAGTGTGTGTGTGTGTTCTTTTGACAATAAATAATTATTAATTAAAAATGCAAATTAGTCACTTAAGTATTTATTTGTACTCAAATTTAAAACCCTTCAAAATCTAAATATTCTGACTCTTGGGAGTATATGGAATGAGTAGATGCTGTTGGCGAAACTGGATTCACTGGAATTTGGGAAGAAGTTGATGGTATAGGTGTTGTAGAGTATCCAGAGTGTTGATCTTGCGTAGGTGTCGCCTGTTGATTAGGATGTGTGTAGTATCCAGAGCGAGTATACTGATCTGGTCCGGTCATCTGATTATAATGACGCCAATGTCCGTAATTCTCTCTCTCATAATTCCTACTTTTAATTTTTTGCAACATTGTCAGGACGCTGGCTTGAAATTCTAAAGTCTCTTCGATAGTTAAAGTGTTCAAGACTGGTATAATGCCTTTGAAAAAAGAAAGATGATGGTTTTCTTTTTCTGGGTTCATTCTGGAATCCAAAAACTTTGACATCTTCTCATTTACTTCTTTATTATCAATTGTTCTTTTATCTTTAATTAAAGATGAACGAAAATCTGATTCCATGCCTACTTCAGTCTCGGTTCTTGCTTTTTTTGAACCCGACTCATGAGGCGGTCGAGGTTCGGAGACCTTTTTCAAAAACATTAATTGCTCGTGATATAAATAATGTCGTGTCTTTTTGGCCGAAGATCCAGATTTAGACTCATCTTTTTGTTTTTTCACCGTCTTAAGCCATGAATCTCGTATATTATTCCATTTAGTTGAAACCAGTTTTCCTGAAATAAATAAAAAAATATCAGAATTGAATTTATTTATTGGTGACATATAATGTAATATGTAGTAACAAAATATACTTTTTTCAGATATTTAGCTTCAGGATGTTCATTCAAAGAAATACATTACTCATACAGAGTAGGCGTTTCGACAATAAGTAAAATAATAAAAGAAATGAGCAACGTCATTTGGGAAAGCCTACAGACAGATTTTCTTAAGCTGCCTGATACTGAGAGAGAATGGGAGGACATCGCTTTAAGATTCGAAAGAAAAGCCAACTTTCCTCACTGTATTGGAGCAGTAGATGGCAAACATATTAGAATTTTGAAGCCAGCCAAGAGTGGTTCTATGTTCTTTAATTACAAGGAATATTATTCTTTTGTATTAATGGCAATTGTCGATTCAGAGTACCGATTTATTTTTATCAGTGTGGGCTCGTATGGCAAGGAATGCGATTCCACTATATTAAAGGATAGTATATTTTGGAAAAAAATCAATGATGGTACTTTAAATGTACCAAAGCCTCGACCACTTCATACAAACATGCACGAGGAATTACCGTTTATACTAGTTGGCGATGAAGGCTTTGCTTTAACACCTAATCTCCTACGTCCATATGGAGGTACACATTTGAATAATGATAAAAAGATTTTTAACTATAGATTAAGTCGAGCACGAAGGTACGTTGAGTGCGCTTTTGGTATTCTAGCAAATAAGTGGCGAATACTCCATCGGCCTATAGATCTGAACGTAGACACAGCAATTAAAGTAATTAAAGCTTGTACAGTCTTACATAATTTTGTTAGAGAAAAAGACGGTATAAATTTTGAAAGTTACCAAAATATAGAAAATGGACAAGAACAAGAAACGAGACCCGTGGATCGAAATGGGTCGACTCGAGGTGGCCCTAATGCCAATGCTATACGGACAGCATTTACTAATTATTTTGTTTCGGATATTGGTTCCGTTCCGTGGCAGGCAGCAGCTATAAATTAAAATTTGTGAATGCATTTTTATCAATAAAAATATTTAAAAAACTCACCGTACTGTTTTCTTTCTTTTTCTTCCAGTTCATCGAAGTTTGGTTTCAGTATTAAACATACTTCACGCCATGCTGCTAACTTTAAGTTTTTGTCTTTATAGACATCTTCGGTCTTGTCCCACAGAACAGGTCTCTCTTGGACAAGCGTAATTAAAGTTTCTATTTGTATGTCGCTCATGCTACACATCTACTTTACTCAGAAAATGCGAGCCGAATGAAGTGCGGGGAGAACGGGCGGGGCGGGGAACACGGGCGGGGCGGGGAACGCGGGTCGAACTGGTTCACATTATTCCGGTCCGGTGATTTTGCCGGCATTTTGTAGTGACAAAACGCTCGGTAAAAATGCCGGGCTCGGCGAAAAAGCCAGACTCGGGATCATGTGAATAGCTTCATACAATTTGTACCGCCACTAGGCCTTCCGGCAATTTTACCGGACCGGGAGATCTGCCGGTCCGGCATAGTGGGAACCCGGCCTAAGACTGTACAAGCTTTAATTACTTTAATTGCTGTGTCTACGTTCAGATCTATAGGCCGATGGAGTATTCGCCACTTATTTGCTAGAATACCAAAAGCGCACTCAACGTACCTTCGTGCTCGACTTAATCTATAGTTAAAAATCTTTTTATCATTATTCAAATGTGTACCTCCATATGGACGTAGGAGATTAGGTGTTAAAGCAAAGCCTTCATCGCCAACTAGTATAAACGGTAATTCCTCGTGCATGTTTGTATGAAGTGGTCGAGGCTTTGGTACATTTAAAGTACCATCATTGATTTTTTTCCAAAATATACTATCCTTTAATATAGTGGAATCGCATTCCTTGCCATACGAGCCCACACTGATAAAAATAAATCGGTACTCTGAATCGACAATTGCCATTAATACAAAAGAATAATATTCCTTGTAATTAAAGAACATAGAACCACTCTTGGCTGGCTTCAAAATTCTAATATGTTTGCCATCTACTGCTCCAATACAGTGAGGAAAGTTGGCTTTTCTTTCGAATCTTAAAGCGATGTCCTCCCATTCTCTCTCAGTATCAGGCAGCTTAAGAAAATCTGTCTGTAGGCTTTCCCAAATGACGTTGCTCATTTCTTTTATTATTTTACTTATTGTCGAAACGCCTACTCTGTATGAGTAATGTATTTCTTTGAATGAACATCCTGAAGCTAAATATCTGAAAAAAGTATATTTTGTTACTACATATTACATTATATGTCACCAATAAATAAATTCAATTCTGATATTTTTTTATTTATTTCAGGAAAACTGGTTTCAACTAAATGGAATAATATACGAGATTCATGGCTTAAGACGGTGAAAAAACAAAAAGATGAGTCTAAATCTGGATCTTCGGCCAAAAAGACACGACATTATTTATATCACGAGCAATTAATGTTTTTGAAAAAGGTCTCCGAACCTCGACCGCCTCATGAGTCGGGTTCAAAAAAAGCAAGAACCGAGACTGAAGTAGGCATGGAATCAGATTTTCGTTCATCTTTAATTAAAGATAAAAGAACAATTGATAATAAAGAAGTAAATGAGAAGATGTCAAAGTTTTTGGATTCCAGAATGAACCCAGAAAAAGAAAACCATCATCTTTCTTTTTTCAAAGGCATTATACCAGTCTTGAACACTTTAACTATCGAAGAGACTTTAGAATTTCAAGCCAGCGTCCTGACAATGTTGCAAAAAATTAAAAGTAGGAATTATGAGAGAGAGAATTACGGACATTGGCGTCATTATAATCAGATGACCGGACCAGATCAGTATACTCGCTCTGGATACTACACACATCCTAATCAACAGGCGACACCTACGCAAGATCAACACTCTGGATACTCTACAACACCTATACCATCAACTTCTTCCCAAATTCCAGTGAATCCAGTTTCGCCAACAGCATCTACTCATTCCATATACTCCCAAGAGTCAGAATATTTAGATTTTGAAGGGTTTTAAATTTGAGTACAAATAAATACTTAAGTGACTAATTTGCATTTTTAATTAATAATTATTTATTGTCAAAAGAACACACACACACACTTTACCTTAAACAAATGGCCAATCTTTGTTCTGGGCAAATACATTCTCTAAAACTTGTATTTCGTACTCTTATGCCTGGTGAAAGTCGTCCCAGTAAATCGTCAAAAGTGGTTGTTGTCATTCGAAAATAATTGAAGAACTTTGATCCGTCACTTCTAAGTTCACCCATCAATGTTTCAAATGTCCCTAGTGTAAATCTTTCCCGTAAAATAGGATGTACCCAATACTTTCTTCTTTTATTTTGCCTTCTGTACCACCACCACCACAACACAACAATTTCGTCGTCCATTGTGGGCACAGGTCCAAATTCAACTGAGGTGCTTTAAATGTGAACACTCTGTCCGGTGTCCGGTTTCCGGCAGATCTGCCGGTCCGGCATAGTGGGAACCCGGCCTTAGTGTTGTTTGGGGGTGTTACGAGCTTTTGATTTAAATATATGTCAACCTGGCTAAAAAGTGAGTGTAGCCAATTGTTAACTGGAGCAACATTAGACGTCGTCGTAATGTTAGTTGCGTCACTATTAAGAACTTTAGCTTTTATGAGAAGTAGGGTATGAGATAAATCGATGTAATCATCTCCATTTCCCGGTACTAAAAATTCAATGGGTCCATCATCCGTCAATGATGAAATAGGGTTGTAATGAATCCACTGACCTCCCTCAATACTGGTTTGAGTCGATGGTAGAGCAAACAAATCCAACTCAGATTTTACGCATTCACAGGAGTTATGATGTAAAAATGACATTTTTTTTAATTTTTTAATTTTAAACTTTTATGAAAGATATCCTTAATATTAATCTGTCTAATTTTCTTAGTACCGTTCCCTTTGAGAGTGTTTTTCGAAGTGATACGTTTCCTTTTTTGTCCCCTAATTTTATAGCCTGATCCTCTCATGATGGAATCAATTTTTTTATCAGCTTTTTGTTTAAGATTTGATGTTGCTGTTTTAAAACGTGATCTTATAGATTCATCCATTGGTTGCACATTTAACACATCGGACAATAGACCCACACCAGCATTCAAAGCTTCTCTACCCACAACTTTTGCGCCATTTTTCAAAAGTGGAAGAACAGATCTGAATAACCCACCCAAAAAACTGCCTATCCCATGTCCTCGCTGATAAGGTGCACCCTTATAAATTGCGCCTACACCTGTACCAGCCTGATGAGAATAATAATGTAAATATGGGCATGGCATTTTAAAAGTACGTTTTTACTTGATTCTCTTAAAATGTACTTTAATACACGTCGTCCCAAACTGGAATGGTACTTTTTGTCCTGTACTCGTTCTTATATCTATTTCTATTACATCGAACTCTCTACGCATGACAGGTACGTAATGAGGTGGTGAAAAAATATGCATTTTATTTGCCCCGTATACATAGACTGTAGGATCTAGTGGTACGATTCTGAGAAGAGGGGCCATCACATCTCCAACAATCTGTGGTTCTATTATATCGCAATAAATGAACAATTGAGATGGCAATCCTAATTTTAAATTATAAGGATATGTTCCAGTTGTATTTTGAATAAGATTTGTATTTGGTTCAGAACCCAGTTGTAAACATAACTTGGTTGACAACTTTACTACATCAATTGCGTTATCCATGCATAATACTGATATTTGCTTTTTTATTTCATCATAATTGAAAATTAATTCATTAACTGTATTTTTATTTAATTCAGCTACAATATGGTGAATGCTGTCATAGTTCATGGCTGGAATACGGCTTCTATAGTGCACTAATGAATTAATACCGTCCTCGGGTATCATCATCCATTTTGACGTATAAATAACATTTTCATTTTCTCGAACCGTATACATAGTGCATGGATATTGAATTTCAACAACTCCAACATACCATTCTCCTTCCAAAATAAGCGATTTTGGTAATTTTGTTGAGAACATAGTTGTCGTGTTTTCCGGGAAGTATTCTATTGAACTATTACTAAGTAAAGTCAAATAAAAATTTTCTTCCATCATCCTATTTGATTAAGACTGGATTCTAAAATCCAACTGTTAAATTTATCAGGATAACCTTTCCACTTGACAAGTAATTGTTTTCTGTTACCTGAGTAACGAGTGCGTAGTATTTTATCAATTTTATATTGAGTGGTGGGGTTATATTTAACTTTTTGCAATTCAGCCTCATAAAACGTACCTACAATAGCCTCATCTTGAAGATCTTTGAGAGTATAAACAACCTTAGACATGTTATTTTTTACACCAGTTATAATAAATATTTCATCACTCCAATTTGTTTCATACCCTTTTTGAAAAATGTGTTTATATTTTGTTATCCTTACATAATCACCAATTAAAAACTTAGTTTGCTGTGTAACACTTCTTTTATTACTAAGGCTTCCATATAAATTATTCCAAACTTTCATGATGTTATTACAATTAACTTCAAACGGACACATTTTTATACTTGAATGAAAGCTATGGTTATAAGAATAGAGTAAATCTTGTAAAACGTTAATATAAGTAAAGGTATTTTTATGAGTAAAATAACGCCACATTTTAGTTTTTAATGTCCTTTGAAATCTCTCAACTACACTGGCTTTAATATCTGGGTTGTTGGTTGTATAATAATTAATATTTTTACTTATGAAGTATTTTTTAACTTCTTTTGATACAAATTCAGTGCCTTTATCAGATTGTAAGTGGGTGGGAGTTGATTTAGCTTCAGTAAATATGCTTTCAAATGCCTGTTTTATATTTTCTGAATTCTTTTTTTTTAATGCTCTAGCGAAAGCGCATTTACTAAAAACATCAATAACACACAGAATATAATTAAAACCTTCATTATATTGAGAATAAGTACGCATATCACTTAAATCTGCTTGCCAAAGTTCATTAAAATTAGATAATATGTATTTGTTTCGGGGAAATTTTCTATGCACAGGCTTATGTAAAGTATAAGTTTCCTGAGCTTGCAACCACTCTTTAACTTGTTTTTTATCCATTTTACCCTTCAATGCTCTTGTTAATTTATCTACGCTACTGTAACCAGCTGGGTTGGAAACATCGTAATAGATGTCTTTTATGTCTAGTATGGATTCCATCTTTCCCAAACGTCGTGTTTCTTTCTTAACTCGTAAGGTGTAAAAGTTTCACGACTCTTATTATCATTTGAGGAACTACGTCTTCTAAATTTTGGTGGGTCATCATTAAGATTTTCAAAAGCTTCAGGATTACCTATACAAGCCAAAGGAACTCCTATATTTTTTAGAGTTATAACAAATTTGTCCCATCCAGCAGGTTTGGGGCGTTTTAATGGTCTTAGTGTGTAATTGACTAATTCAACGATATTACTGCCATCTACAATCTCATTTTCTATGACTACCAATCCATCATTTTTCCAGTTAATTTTGTCTTTATTGTTTAGGAGAGTATTTAACAATATATCACCTTTTTTTCTATATGTTTTAGGTATAAGTTTGTTTATGTATGTGTTGGTGTATAAAATATCAATTGATAAACCACATGCGTGCTTATCATCCTCAGAATTCTCACAAACTGCAGAATTATTGTCTTTACTTTCCTTTTTAAGCAATTCAGTACCATTTTTTTGCTCATCCTGTACTGTCACAGGTAATATTAATGGTTTCTTCTCTTCTCCGATAAAGTGCAGGTATCTTTGTAATATTTGCATATACAACGTCCATTTTTCACGGTCATCCATATTACTTTTAAGTATATTTTTCATTTCTTTGTCTAATCTAGATAAAGAATCTTCATGTGTTGTATCTCTTGATTTTAAGCGTTCAATTACCTCGGGTTCAATAAGAATCATTTTCTTAGTATACTCCATTGTTTATACCAAATTCAACAACCCATTCAAAACAGCCCCCAATACAATCGGTAAAAATGCCCCTCCTTGTTGAATGATAATACGTTTTCTTAATTTACCTTTTCCTTTCTTAACTAATTTTCTTAGAATAGTTTTGTGTTTTTTCAGCTTAGATTTCTCACTGTCCTTTAAAGGTACTTTACCATTTAATATATTAAAAATGCACTCACTAATACAATCAATTTCTTCGTCCTTGCAAACTTTTAATAAGGCTGTACGAAATTTAGGTTTAAGTGTGTGTAAAGCCTTTAATAAATCTTTATGGGTTTTAACACGTCCAAACATTATTATTATTGAATTTATAATAATTAAATCACATTTGTAGAAAAAAAGCAATTCAGTTTTACGATGCTTAAGATGGGTTTTCTTACTTCTTTATACTTAGGGGTATTGTCTTTAAATATATCTTTAATATATTTACATACACAATTAATTTCCTCCTTATTAAGAGAACGAAGTAAAATTTTACGATATTTTGGTTTAAATGTTTGTAATGCACTCCTTAGCTTTTTAATATCTGACGTTGTGTTACATTCAACCATTATTTGTTACTAACAAGAATCGGGTGATGTATACCATATTTAAACCCCTTCTTGGGGACATATACTACACATTCATTAGTAGTAGGATCGATTTTACTTTTGAAGCGACACGAATCACTTGTATTTTGTTTTAAATCAATCATTAAATAACCAAAAGGTTCAGTAGTAGCATCTTTATAGGCTTCCTCGACAAATTTTGAATTGTCTGGAAACACTTGACGAGCTAAATGACGAATCTGAGTACGGTCTCGTGGATTTTTGAAATAAATAATGTAACTTGTGTTCAGTGAAATATCTCGTTGTCCTCTGCCTTGATGAAATAGATTTTGTGTAATGTAAAATACACTTAAATTTCGGTGATGGCTACCTTTTGTAAAAATATCAACAACGCGACCATCTGACTCTCTCATAAGATCATCAATTATAACTAACCGTGGTTGTTTTCCATCAAACATGCTCATTTCAGGAATTCCCTGAGTATACGTTACATTTTCTAGATTATAAAGAGGTTGCATTTCATCATAACACCACAAAATTTGCTCAAACCGTGTGTTACATATAGCATTACAGTGATTCAAAAAATTTGTAACAAAATTTGATTTACCGCAACCACTTGGACCTGCCACTATAGCCGTAAATGGATGGATAAAATGAAACATCGTAAACAAATGCGTGTGGCTTTCGTTACGGTAGATAAGGAAATGAATAAGAAAAAATACAACAGTGATTTTAAGTATCAATCAAAAATATTTTATTTCCCTTTTGTACATATTATCTTAAATATATTTTCTTAGTTCTACTTAATAACTATACACTTTAATAATTATGACAATTATACATTTCAATACGCATGTATTGTAATATGTACATGTGTATATACATCATCGATAAACATTATAGCTCATTTTTATGATTGTTATTATTTAATGTAGGTATTTTGTAATGCCCCCAAGCTAAAGTAAAGTGTCAGTGGAGTTATTAATTAAAAATCGTTTTGTGTCTGAATGTGATAACGATATTTTATTAATTTTTTGAGTGAATATAACGTGTTTTATAGATCTAAATCTATACATTTCACATATTTCATTTTTTTGATCGAATAAGACTGTTTTATAATTTTCCATTTTAAATTTTTTTGTTACTGATTTGTTAACCCCTTTTGCTCTGGCAATTAATTTATTTTGTGTATTAAAAGCGTATACCTTTGATCTCAATCCAACAAATTCTGTTAAAATCGTTCCATTATTTTCATCTTTAAAAAGGCCAATTTTCTTTTTATTAATCCGTGGAAATTTAAACATATTATCAAGAGGATAATCTGAAGTATCAAAGTATTTTTTTAAATCAGGTTTAATGTCTGCATAAAAATTATCCGTTATAATATGATAAATGAAGCTGTCAGTGTCAGTATATAACATTTTACAATTAGAGCCATATTTGTTTTTCATGTATTTGTAATGAAAATCATACATTAGTGTTTTAGAAATATCCAAAATGCAAAAACCTAAATAAATGGGTTTGTCGTAAAGCACTTTAGTTTTGTTAAGTTGAATTGCAGCAAAACTTTCAGAAAATATGGAGAGGCTATGAAATTCCGGTCTTGCTATAAGTTTCCGGGTTCCGGCAACTTTTCCTTTATCTTCCCAATGTGTACATAATTTAACATCTACTCTTTTTTCAACATTTTCCATTGTTTTCCCGAATATTGAATTATTCATTAATTTGTAGAAATCCTTTTCAAAATCGGAATGTGCAGATGTACGTAACTGGGTATTCAAATCAATATATTTTTGTAACCAAGGACTCTGTTTAAATTTTAAAATCCGGTGAACTTTCTTTAGCCTTAAGCCCATTTCTAGATATTGTTTTAAATTTATATAATGAATAACATACTTTGTTTTATCAAGTAAGTTCGGAACTAATTTTAAATCTTTACTCCCGCCCACTATAATATTGTCTGGACATAGCGGAAAATCGGTATGTAAGTCATGTAAAATTTGTGGGTATTCTAAATCTACTTCAAGAATATACCCAACGTCAGAATCATTTGGTACATTAAAATTAGTATCGCAATCTACCCATTCAAAATTACCTGTAGGAAGGTATTGAGACATAGCCCATCCATATAAATTATTTGCGTCTAAGTACATGAGATAGGATGATTGAATTTTCTCATCAAAGTTCTCCATATACTTATTATTAGCTTGGGCATAACGATTACTGCATTGCGAAACTCCACCACGTATACCTGATTTTATGAATGCAATTTTATCGTAATCTGTTAGTAGATCCAACGTTACTTGCGTACACTTTAACATTGCATCCCAACTAAGACCCGGTGCTGTATAATATTGAGCAGGATCTAAATCATAAGTTTTAATACATACGTTTCTAAAATTTTCAAATATATCCGTTAAAAGAAGAACGTCCGTTTTTAAATATAAATCAGAGTAATCTTCTTTCATATTACGACATTTAAAATGATTCCAAACATCTCTGGCATGTTTATAATCCTCATTCGAAATAGCGGTGTTTGTAAGCGTGTTAAAAAATTGATCTTGAGTAGGGAGTGACGTTAACTTTAAGGATTCAAATGATGACATATATTCATATGGATACACACCTTTACGTTTTAAATAAAATAGATCCTTCTCACTTTGAAAATTTCTGCGTAATTCAATGAAGTCATCAACATTCAAATTATTTGTTAAGGATTCCAAACTACATGATAAAAATTTAAAAGAATCAATAAATCTTAATTCAATTTTGAGGTTTTCTCTGACTTTCAACATTTTTGAAAACGAAATGTATCGTTCTTTATTTTGAGGTATGACCTTTACCCCACCTTCTGAAAAATTTAACGCGTGTACAATAAAATGAGCATCATAGTTACTAAGGTTATGAAGAATCACAGGGATAAATCGAGGCGTCTCAAATTTTTTACTACAACTTTTATGACAGACACCTGTGAAAACTCCAGTGTACTTACAAAAATCTATTTTAAAGGTTGAACTCAGTTTTTCATTACATACATAACATAGAGTGGCTCTAGATATTTTTGCGTTATCATCCTCTGAGAGGGGCAGTGGATCGAGTTCAATTAAGTATTCGTTATAAATACGGTTTATGTCCTTATTTAAACACTCCATAAAAACTTTTGAACAGTTACTACCTGCATACGTTTTGTATTGAAATAGACTATTATTGAATGTGCATTTGATGTAGTACCCAAAACTATATACTTCGTGCCTTTGAACATTTGTTGTATATGAGGTAGATGGATTATTATTACATCCTAGTATAGGGTTTAAAAATGCTTCGAAATCTGCATATACAACAAAAGGCAATTTTAACTTCCTCTCGTGCTTATTAAAAGTTACTTTAGCTTTAGCAATATCGGGCAAATCAGTTCTAATATGATTACAATCGAACTCTTGATGAGATTTTAATTTACAGTCTGTTTGAAAATAAAGCAAGCAACCATCGCAAATATATTTCGTGTGGTGATGTCCATTTAATTGATGACTTACTAGTCGGGAAAGGTTTTTTATATAACAATAGTGACCATAAGAACCATTATCTATGTAAAGTAAATTAATGTGTTTTTGTTTTCGGCATTTTGTAAAATGAAGTGGACCAATGATCTTTGTGGAATTACTTTTAGTATCACGTTCAAGTCCAAAAACATTAATACTAATATTATTTAAGTGCTCAAATTTTTTTATATCTTTTAATTTTACTGGAAATGGAATATCTGTAAAATTTAAAGCGTTTTGTTTAGATACATATGAATTCACTCTGTCGGCATTTATTTGAACTGGATATAAAGCAGAAAGTACAGCCCATTGAAAACATTGATAGTCTTTATTTTTTACATTAATTACGGCGTGCTTATGTTTGATATCTAAAGGTAGATCTATATAAGAAGATCCTCGTAACGGGTTAAATTTGTTTATGTTTAAATCCATGTAATTAATTCTTTTAAGACTCCAGCCACTATCTTTCTTTTCAAAATTACAAACTTTATTCGAAATTTCAGTATACAAATTTGAGTATATTTCATTGACATCCTGATCTAAACAAAAAATGTAATTAATCGTTTGAAAATCAAAGGAATTCTCTAGATTTTTTGTTGCTTGTATAAAATCTCCACTTAAAATAAAATTAATTTTAATTGACCTATATTCCTTTATAAGCTTATCAAGCAACTCATGAATGATATTTTTATTTGAGTTAAGAAAATATTCAGGTGTTTCGAATTCTGTATTAGATGTTCTGTTCTTATTGGTAATTCTGTATGTTGCTATTCGTCGACCGAAAGCGTTTTCTATTAATTGTACGTTGGTTATGTTTTGAATGGAACTATTAAGAAGTACATTATTAATATGTTTTTTGCTTTTAAGGTGGTTGGTAAAGTATTTTCGATTAACATTTATTTTACAATAAGGACACTCGAAACTATTATTGTTTGTAAAACTTACAAATGAGGTTGATTCTTCCCCCGTTGAACTTGTTGCCGTCAATAGTCCCGAAGATGTAGAAGATTCTTGAGAGCTTAAACGCTTACTCGAAGAATGTATGACAGAATCAGCCTTTCGTTTAACTCCGGCTCCTATTTGCCCCGAACTAAAAAATAAAAATACAATAGTAAAAAATTGGTTTCTGAAACAATAAACCTCACACTTATCCTAAGTCAAAATATAATTTACCATTTGTAGTACACATATTACAATATGCTATCATAGGAAATACACCGTCAATTTCATCAGAATGAGGACAATTAATGGAGATAGAATGTCCGCTACATGGCGTATAAAACGGTTTAATCTCTGGGTCATCTAACATCCATCTAGGGAGTCTATCAGAGATATACCATAACCGTATGTGTCTATGCATCTTATTTATCACAAATGATTTAGTTAATACACTGATTTCATCATTAGAAAAAGCTTCCATGATTAATATTTTTCTATCACAACTTCTCTCTGAATGAGTGCAGCTAACACTAAAACAGGATATTTATACACAGGAAACCCCTCCCCATCAGCGATGCGTATTTGAACAAGATTAAACATGCGTACGTTTCTAAATAAACTAATAGGATGGTGGTGTTATCAATAATTTTCTGTCTTGCAATCTTTAATCAACTGTTTAAAATGTAATAGATTAACGTGAACATTTTTAATAAAAAAAGGTAAAAAATTTAAAATACTCACGGAAAATCTTGATCTCGTTCTGCTTGTATGCAACAGTCAACTAGGTCATTTTTAAGTTCTACTTCCTCACAAAGCGAAACCATTTCTTCATCATATATGGTCTCGTTCAGTTCACACAGTTGAGCTTGAGACGACATCGTGTAGTTGGACGTAGTGAAATAGAATATGATCTTTGTCTCTCAAAGCAAAACACTTTTATACTTTATGCTGTCGACGAAGAGTGGGGGACTCGGTTAGACATTTATCAAAAATAAACAAAAGGGAAACTCATGCACATTATCTGTTAAAGTTGAGTCTGTTAAACCATGCTTTAAATATTTATATTTCTTGGAATTATTGGTATAATTTATAGCTATTGTTTGTTATTGCTTGTTATCTCTGTCGATAGAATATTTTTTGCAGTCATGTCTTCCTGCGATCTGCTTTGTTATGTTGTAAATAATATCTCGCGTGCTGCGATAAAATTTATCGGCGTCTGATTTCACGTAGTACTTTAATCGTAAATCTGCATGTTTCCAGTACTCAAGAGGTAAAACCCCTTTTAGATTCTTCATGTCGTAGATATCTATTTTGATGAGATGAGTTGCGCTGGCACCATCATCATTATTGGATGAGATATAAGATAGGCCTCCATCAGTCGCTTGCGCTACCGATGACGAAATAGTAGTTCTCCTCTTTTTCTTTGGTTGTTCAAAAATACATCGATATTGTTTTGCTCCATTGCTGTGCTCCTTTTTGAAGTAGCGTTTTTAGTATTTAATATAGAATCACTAGCATCTTGATCATCTGACACATCGAGTGGATAGTAGTAATGCTTATAATTGAGTTCGTCATTCTGTGAGTTCTGAAATAAAAAGGTTATTATGAATAAGATGAAGATGATACTTTAACTAACAGAATTACATAAAATAATTTATAAAAGTACCTCATTAGAAACGAGTCGAGATCATAGTTACAAATATAAATATAATTGTACACTTACCGCCATGATGAATGGAAATATGTAGATTCACAAATCACAACACAATCGCTCTAGACTGGTAAGTTGTATTTAAGACTTATAACAATGAGATACTAACGATCGGCCACGGAGTGAACTTGTGACACAAATTACGATGGAGTCCTTTTATACCCACATATTTTTAGACAGGAATCAACAGGTTTTGATGCACCTGCGTGCGATTAGTATCTACCTGAATTAAGGGAACACATTATCATAGGTTAATTTTTTGTTAAAGTCGTTCGCAATAAGATAATAAATATTCGAAACAAACACGAGTCGACACGCTTGCGAGCACACCTGCATGGTGAGGTGACATCATTTTTTTTATTTACTTAAAATTAATAGGTGATAAAAACTGATTTGGTGGATGTATCTAAACGACAGCAAAAAACGGCATTGGTTTTGTAACACACAGTTTATAATCATATTTAAATACATGTCTAAATAACCAATTGCACGTTCTATTTTTACTCATTCATTATATTCAATATGAGTCATATAATGCATCAATACAATGGAGAAATAACATTATGAACTCGTATTTAAACGTTCATGAAAATACACCACTTCCTTTTTTGATGTCGGTTAAAGATAAACTCATAGGGGCACGGACCGCGAAAAGGGTCGCCTACCTGCGCGGTACCTGCTACCTTTTTTTTCTGATTTTTGACAACCTCCGTAGCGCGTTACGCGTTTACTGGAGGTCCTGGGTTCGATTCCCGGCTCGAGTCTGGTCTATTGGGAGGCTTCGGCTAGTTACCACCCTACCGTGACAAAGACGTGTCGCCAAGCGATTCAGCGTTCCGGCACGATGACGCGTAGAAACCAACTAGGAGCGTGGGTTTACCATACTTCTAACAGATTGACCCGCTAGCATCCTAGACAGCATCATCACTTACCACCAGGTGATATAGCTGTCGAGGGCTGACTTGTAGTAAATAAAAAAAAAACAAAAAAAGCTCGGCATAGGAGTTTGATTGAAAAACTTCACAATTGAAGTTTGATTGAGCTCTAATTTAAGTTAGGTTTTATTCCCTTAGTCTAATCTTATGTGGAAGGAGCCGGGAGCTGTTAGGTTTAGGGTAGGTTAGGTTAGGTTAGAAGTTTTATCCCTTAGAAAATTCTTATGTGGAAGGAGCCGGAAGCTGCTAGGTTTAGGTTAGGTTAGGTTAGAAGTTTTATCCCTTAGAAAAATCTTATGTGGAAGGAGCCGGGAGCTGTTAGCTTTAGGGTAGGTTAGGTTAGGTTAGAAGTTTTATCCCTTAGAAAAATCTTATGTGGAAGGAGCCGGGAGCTGTTAGCTTTAGGGTAGGTTAGGTTAGGTTAGAAGTTTTATCCCTTAGAAAAATCTTTTGTGGAAGGAGCCGGGAGCTGTTAGCTTTAGGGTAGGTTAGGTTAGGTTAGAAGTTTTATCCCTTAGAAAAATCTTATGTGGAAGGAGCCGGGAGCTGTTAGGTTTAGGGTAGGTTAGGTTAGGTTTGAAGTTTTATCCCTTAGAAAAATCTTATGTGGAAGGAGCCGGGAGCTGTTAGGTTTAGGGTAGGTTAGGTTAGGTTAGTTTTATCCCTTAGAAAAATCTTATGTGGAAGGACCCGGGGGCTGTAAGGTTTCGGTTAGGTTAGGTAAGCCTCGGCGCCAAAATCGGTATAGGGGTTAAGTGGAAAACCGTTCAAGTGAAATCCTATTGGAATCGAGAACTCGTGTAAGGTTTCGGTTAGGTTAGGTAAGCCTCGGCGCCGATATCGGTATAGGAGTTAAGTGGAAAACCGTTCAAGTGAAATCTTATTGGAATCTTATTAGAATTTCTCTAAAAAATTTCGCCTCCGGCGGGGGTTTTTTTTTTGACAGCACCTCGGGGGTGCTGCAGAACCGGCATTCTCCACTACTCTAGGGCGCGTTTGGTACCAACATAGCTTTAGTTTTAAGTTAATGAATGTAGTTATTACAATCAACTCACTGCTATGTAACTTATTGACGCGTCAAAAGTGCTTTGTAAAGGACTATATGAATAAAGATTACGATTATTCTTGATCTTGATTTAGAATGCATCCTGTCTTCAGCAACAGATCGACCAATGTGGCGATCCTCTATTTGTGAGAAGGCATGTCCATAATGACCACTTTGGGTAAATATAGCTTTTAACCCAAAGTGGGCACGATTGTCGTAATTTAAGATCGTGATCGAATTACCTCCTTACTGACAAAGACATGCCTCCAAGCCTTTAGCCGGCACAATGTCGCGTTGAAATCAAAAAGGAGTGTGGGTTTACATACCCTAACAGGTTAGCCCGCTACCATCTTGGACTGTATCATCACTTACCACCTAGGTGTATTTGCCGTCAAGAGCTAGCTTGTAGTGAAATATGATAAAAACGTTTATTATCATATTTCACTGCAAGCTTTAAGATTTAATAAACTATTTAAAAAAAGCAATAGCGTAATTTTTATTTTGGTCTATTATTTTTAGTGGTGAAAGACCAAGATGTAATAATGTAGAAGTAAGCCGCTTTTGTACAATCTGTGTTATATTGGGTAAGAATTTTTAACTACCTACGCAATTACCAATCAAGCCTTTTGTGAAAGATATGTCTAATATTCTAACATAATAATTTGTCAATCAGATATCTGGTTTCCTGGTTTGGCATATAGGCTGGTTACAATATATCAACCATGCCACTTAGCGAAACACGCGATTGTTCACGGATTTCTGCAAACTATTTCGATTCGCTAATTAAAATTGCAGCAGTAAATAGCTATCTATATGTAGGCATGCTAAAGTATTTCATTTTATATTATTTTAATTCATAGTGTAAATAAAAGCAAGGCAACGTAGATTGAAAGGAAGTTCTTTTGCCACTGATGAAGATGTATTATATATGCTAATTATGAATACATGGACTCAACAGCGAGGCTAGTCCACAAACTTCAAGTCGCTCAGCGTGCTATGGAAAGAGCAATGCTTGGAATCTCTTTGAGAGATAAAGTCCGTAACGAGGTGATTCGGCAAAAAACGAAGGTAACCGACATAGCTCGAAGGGCTTGCACGCTGAAGTGGCAGTGGGCTGGTCACGTTTGTCGGAGAACCGACGGACGTTGGAGTCGGAAGGTCCTCGAGTGGAGACCACGTCTCGGCAAACGGTGTGTGGGCCGTCCTCCGGCCAGGTGGAGTGATGACCTCCGAAAAGTGGCAGGCATCGACTGGATGCGAAAAGCCGAAGAGTTGGCGCTACTTCAAAGAGGCCTATGCCCAGCAGTGGATTAATGTTGGCTGATGATGATGATGATGAATTATGAATCACATAAGAAACCTTAGTTAGCGACAGATGGGAAGATTGAACGATGCGAATCAGAGACTGCACAATGTGGGGTTCAAGCGTCCATTTTTAGCTGTTATAGCCCAGTAGTTAAGTCTTGGGCTTCCTATTTAGAGTTCGATAAGGGAATGAA
This sequence comes from Lasiommata megera, assembly GCA_928268935.1. Taxonomy (NCBI): domain Eukaryota; kingdom Metazoa; phylum Arthropoda; class Insecta; order Lepidoptera; family Nymphalidae; genus Lasiommata; species Lasiommata megera. The sequence goes on from OV743321.1 coordinate 5,553,915, forward strand.
TCTGTAAATTTTCGCAGTTATGTGCGTTTGGATTTTAATTAAACCAATTTTATATTAAATAAGCCTTCAATGTTATATAAAGTGAAGCTTTAACGGTGAAGGAAAACATCATGAGGAAACCTGTATGCCTGAGATTCCTCCAAAATATTCCCACAGGTGAAGTCTACCAAACCGCATTTGGTTTGCGTTGTGGACTAGGGCCACAGCCTTTGGTGAAAAGTGTCTGTTGAGCCGGTATTAGGTTGATAATCATGGTGATGATGATTCTCTAAACTTCTCGACGTCTTCTTTATGAGAATGAGGCCACAGTAAATCGCTAGAGAGACCGTCGAAAAAGTGAACTTTAGTCTAATATTTTTAAAGTCTTGCTTCCACCGTGCAATAGCCGTTGCGACATATTTTCGATGAGATAACACTTTGTTAGCATAATAAAGTATATTTACTCTAAAGAAGTGCTTGTATTCTGAATCAGTTACCTAGGGGTTTAAAAAATCAAGAATATAATGAAATGAAATGAAAATATACTTTATTACACACCATACAAAAAGAAAAAACATACACACACACACACACAGAAAAGAAAATATGTGCAATAGGCGGCCTTATCGCTAATGAGCGATCTCTACCAGGCAACCAGCATAAACCAACGGTAATATAAAAAGGTCTATGAAAATATTTGGTTAACCTAACCTATGCCTTTAGCAGCATACAGTGTGCTCCATGGGTGCGACCAATTCCATGACTCTTTATAAAACGGCCGCGTCTTTTGATTGCGGCGTTCACATTCGAGTCCTTCTGCCGACCAATAACACGCCACGCCGGTCGTCTTGCGATTGGTCGCACGCAGGATAGATTCGACTGCCGTTAAGGACATCGGTTAGATCGGTTAGACGACGTCCGTGGAGGTAATGGGTTCGATTCCCGGGTTGAGTCTTTTCTGGTGGGAGGCTTCAGCCGTGGCTACCACTACCACCGTGGCCACCCTACCGAAAAAGACATGTCGCCAAGCGCTTCAGCGTTCCGGCACGATGTCTCGTAGAATCCAATTAGGAGCGTAGGCTAACCATACTCCTAACAGGTTAGCCCGCTACCATCCTAGACAGCATCATCACTTACCACCATGTGAGATAGCCTTCAAGGGCTAACTTGTAGTGTATAAAAAATAAGGAAGCTGGCTGGTAGCCGTGTGGTTCTGGCGTTTTGCATTTATAATATTAATTATATTGAACAGGGAAGTAAATATTAATAACGGTCAAGCATCCTTTATTCAAATTTTCGTTGAAGAATAGGTAGGTATCAATACCTGTTGCAACTAGAGCGTGTCTCAGCAAAGATTGTTTTTATAACAACGAGTCTGCACTTTTATTTAACAGATTCTCAACAATGGCGTGGTGAATTTATTGGTGGAACGGAAGCAAAAAGTGCTAAATGAATTCGCATTTCCTTTTATTATTTCGAGAATTGATTGTTTGTTAAGCTTTTTGTCCTTAAACTAGAAATAAGAACAAAGTTTGTGTTAATGGTTTTTAATGTTTTAAACAGTTTTATATTTTTCACCCAGGAAGAAGTCCACAACGCGTTGAAGGCAGAACCCAGAAGGGTGCCTTATCGGTTTTCACAGACCCAAACGCAAAATAGCTTGGTGGTATGTTTTTGCCACGAGGGTGGTAATTAACCACGGCCGTAGCCTACCACCAGTCCACTTATTTACTTTACGAATTTTTGGTAAAACCTATATATAACATAAACATTTTTACCTTATTAAGTTAATAATATTAAGTATACCTAATAATTAGGTATACTTAATATTATTATTATCAGTAAAACAATCAAGAAGGAAATAAAAAAAAATTAAATGTGTCAAGAAAAAAATAAAAATAGAGCTAGAAAAGAGTATTCACTCTTTTCTACTCCATTTGATATTTATTTATTTACAATGAATTTGTATATGTTATCTATGACGAAAGGTAGGTGGTATTAAATAAACTTTTGGTTAAAGCTTTTGAGTGTGATTTTAATTTTTGTGTTACCACTTTAATAAGAAACTGCAAAAAAGATTTGATGCCGTTTTTTATATTGGAAATATCTAATCAAAAAAGAAAATAAAAGTATTATTTTAAGAATCGTCGTATTTATTATCGTGAGAGAGAAAGAAAGAAAACAAATGTAAACTTTACTAAATTATATAACCACTCACTTTATAATATTTACTTTATTGCCTTTGAAACTCCAATATCAATAGCCACCTGGCTTCGTAGGTCGACGTAGACTGCCAGTCCGTTCTGGCCGATTAAAAATGTTGAGTCAAGAAGTACTCTTATTGACTATTATATGCAATTTCGTCAGAACTACCGGAAGTCAACATTGAGCTACGGATATTTTAACAATTTAAAAATCTTAGAATTATCTAGTTTAGTTTACTTAAAACTTATATAAAATAAAGTAAACATGTCTTGACACTATTTTCTAATTTAATGAAACCGATTGATAAATCTTAAATTTATCAATCACTTTTAGTAACACTAAGCCAATCACATCTAGAAAATATGCAATAATTGACGTTTACATTTTTAAGAAGCTAACAATTCGTCCATCCTGATAAGGTTCGCGTCCCCGCGAATATAACAAATTTAGGAAATAATTTAATACAAGGCAATAATCACAAAATTTTTTAGATAACAATAACTGCACTTGCTACAAATACTAGTATAGATTATTATAATCATATAACGGAAATAACACAAATATCTTGACACATTATACTTTATAGTTAATATGCGTGCAGTTATGATGGCTCACTCTGTACTTCAAATGTTCCGCTCATAGCGGCTTATTTTGGAATTTGCAAGTTGTACAACGAGAATAAATACATACACGCTCATAGCAGCGTAGGTTTACAATTTGTGCGCTTCGCATTTCATGTAGTCATTTACATACACGCTCATAGCAGTGTAGGTTTACAATTTGTGCACTTTGCACTTCAGGTAATCATTTGCGTACACGCTCATAGCAGTGTAGGTTTACAATTTGTGCACTTTGCACTTCATGTAGTCATTTGCATACACGCTCATAGCAGTGTAGGTTTACAATTTGTGCACTTTGCACTTCAGGTAGTCATTTACATACACGCTCATAGCAGTGTAGGTTTACAATTTGTGCACTTTGCACTTCAGGTAGTCATTTACATACACGCTCATAGCAGTGTAGGTTTACAATTTGTGCACTTTGCACTTCAGGTAGTCATTTACATACACGCTCATAGCAGTGTAGGTTTACAATTTGTGCACTTTGCACTTCAGGTAGTCATTTGCATACACGCTCATAGCAGTGTAGGTTTACATCTCTCGAGTTGCACGTAGCTGTAAAAAAGGTATTACGACTGACCTGCTTTGGCTTCTTGCCTGCGACTCAACCCTTTGAGATGTACTGCGCTGCTCATCCTGCGCTGCAGGATCCGCTGCGCTTCGAGTCGCCAGCACAAGCGCAGGATCCGCTGCGCCTCGTGCCGCCAGCACAAGCGCAGGATACGCTGCGCCTCGTGCCGCCAGCACAAGCGCAGGATCCACTGCGCCTCGTGCCGCCAGCACAAGCGCAGGATCCGCTGCGCCTCGTGCCGCCAGCATAAGCGCAGGATCCACTGCGCCTCGAGCCACGAGCACGAGCGCAGGATCCGCTGCGCCTCGTGCCGCGAGCACGAGCGCAGGATCCCCTGCGTCTCGTGCCGCCAGCATAAGCGCAGGATCCACTGCGCCTCGAGCCACGAGCACGAGCGCAGGATCCGCTGCGCCTCGTGCCGCCAGCACGAGCGCAGGATCCGCTGCGCCTCGTGCTGCCAGCACAAGCGCAGGATCCGCTGCGCCTCGTGCCGCCAGCACAAGCGCAGGATGCGCTGCGCCTCGAGTCGCCAGCACGAGCGCAGGATCCGCTGCGCCTCGTGCCGCCAGCTCGAGCGCAGGATCCGCTGCGCCTCGAGTCGCCAGCACAAGCGCAGGATCCGCTGAGCCTCGTACCGCCAGCATAAGCGCAGGATCCACTGCGCCTCGAGCACATACACGCTCATAGCAGTGTAGGTTTACAATTTGTGCACTTTGCACTTCAGGTAGTCATTTGCATACACGCTCATAGCAGTGTAGGTTTACATCTCTCGAGTTGCACGTAGCTTAAAATTACGATTTATCCCAACTTTTCTTTGTATCCACTAAATTGCAACTTGAAAAACCAGTTATAATTTTTTACCGTAGTTACATAAAAAGAAATTAAAACTTTTTATCACACTGAACAATTAAATTAATTTTTAACATACCGTCTTGTGGGCATATGTTTACACCAAGGCGGTAACACCTTACCAGAACTCCTTAGTGTTATCCCTGCTTCTGAATTTGTAAACTTTACTAAATTATATAACCACTCACTTTATAATATTTACTTTATTGCCTTTGAAACTCCAATATCAATAGCCACCTGGCTTCGTAGGTCGACGTAGACTGCCAGTCCGTTCTGGCCGATTAAAAATGTTGAGTCAAGAAGTACTCTTATTGACTATTATATGCAATTTCGTCAGAACTACCGGAAGTCAACATTGAGCTACGGATATTTTAACAATTTAAAAATCTTAGAATTATCTAGTTTAGTTTACTTAAAACTTATATAAAATAAAGTAAACATGTCTTGACACTATTTTCTAATTTAATGAAACCGATTGATAAATCTTAAATTTATCAATCACTTTTAGTAACACTAAGCCAATCACATCTAGAAAATATGCAATAATTGACGTTTACATTTTTAAGAAGCTAACACAAAACTTTATTATTTTATGCTGCAGCACTCAACGATAGGTAAAAATAGGCTATATTAGCGTAAGTTTAAATTGAAAAAAATCACGACGTGCCTTTATTTGGGCCCAATAATAATAGCTAGATTCTATTACAATGAAACAGTATGATTATAGAATTTGATCAATGGCAGACAATAGTGTTATATAACATTATGTATTGTTTTTATATACGACATTGTTTGTAGACAATGGTTTGGGCTGGTGGGTTAACTAATTGAACACGGACTGTGCATTAGCATTATTAATTTTATTGAGGTTAATGCAATATTGCAATTGGTTTTAAAAACAATATCTATTATTTGTGTTTTTCCGGTCCGTCACAATACGCGCAATTGTCGGAAAAACCGCATGATGTAGGGTACCAACATACAACAAACGAATATAATCTGATATAAGAGATTCCGGCTTCCGGTTTCCCCACCACCTTTATTTATTACCTTCAAATCAAGAATCAAATTTTTTGCACACGCAAACATATACATGACATTAAATAAGGCACAAAATTGCAAATGCATAAAAATATTGTTTTTTTTTTACTTTTTTAGAATATGGCATGTACCGTGTTAACATAAATGTTAATACTATTTTTTTTATTATTGATATAGCAAGTAAGATAAACACATGATTGTAACTTAAAATAAACGTAAGATAAACCTATAAATAAAAACCTTAAAAATTATAATATCATAACTAAAATATATTATTAAAGGGAGTCCCTTTAGGCAAGGTTCAGAACATACTGGCAGCGTTCCCCATTTGAATAGCAAGACTAATTATTTGTCCGAGGTAGCTGGCAGCTCTTCGGTCTCCTGTGATGTTGACTAATCTTTTTGCTATTTCCTTAAAAATCCTTATAGCGCTAGGACCCCATGGACCAAGGGTCTCGACAACGAATGGGAAAAAACATTTTCAGCCGCTCTGTTGTTAGTTCCATGTAGATTTTAATTATATTTTCAAATTAAATAAAACCTTATCCAGATTGGCAGTTTTTTTATAATTCTATGATATCAATTAATAATTTAACAATATAAGAAACGAACAGGAACTGTAATTCAATATTATTACAAACATTATTATAAATAATTATATTAATTAATAAGTAGTTTATATTAACAATTATAGGTGCGTTATTATAGTGTTATAATTCATACTTATTACACATTACTATAACTATGAGTTCAACTTCCATAATTCAAAGGCAGATACGCGAAGGGAAAGAATGTCAAGAATTAATAGGCATTATATAGTCGGAGCGCTTTATCTATTGATGCATCATAGGCTTGGCTGTTGTCACAGATGCAGAACTAGTCTACGTTATAATAATTAAAATATAACTACCGACTATTGTTATTATATTCACATTTACGATAAAATGTGTATGGATATGCAGTACACGTTATTTGTATGAGATAAGATAAGGTTTATTATTTCATAAAATAAATTACAATATGCCATATTTTGTCCCTACCCTAGGAAAACCTGTATTGCAGAAGATAGTTCCTTCCAGTTTTTTTTACACACTACAAGTTAGCCCTTGACGGCTATCTCACTTGGTGGTAAGTGATTATGCTGTTTACGATGGTATCGGGCTAACCTGATAGAAGTATGGTAAGCCCACGCTCCTAATTGGTTTCTACGCCACATCATGCTGGAACGGTAAATCGTTTGGCACGTCTTTGTAGTGCGGTAAGTAGCCACGGCGGAAGCCTCTCACCAGACCAGACTCAAGTCGGGAATCGAACTCAGGACCTCCAACTTTATAATGCGACAGCGTACGCACTGCGCCACGGAGGTCAAACAACTTAACGGATACAATAAAACATTCCTTAAGTATAATTGTCTTATACTATATAAAACTAACAATGAGATTATTTAAGTGTGTATGTGTATGTATTAGATTGACACATTGCTATTATATCATGTTATAATATATCTTCATATATTACACATAGCAACCTGCATTATTAATTATGAATGGTATGACCATTAGAAGGCCTACTCGAGCGATAATCTATTGAACAATGTCTGCAGTTATCTCATTTCAAGTTACAAAGGTGCTTACAGACAGAATAATTGCTGATAGGTCCGTTTCCACTCAGCCGAGCGGAGACGCGTAAGACAAATTAAATAATAGAAAGATGAATTGATAATATTTTTCTATCAATACGTCGGAAGTGGGAAACTATTCGATGTTTTTATCGGAATTATAAACGGAACGGTAACAAAAGTTGCTAACAAAAGTATTACTGGAAACAATACATTAAAATTTGAAGGTTATTATAAAAGAAGGCCTTATTTTTTTTGAAGACCATTTGAATTCGTTTTGTGGGAGGAGGCTTCGGCCGTGGCTAATTACCACCCTACCGACAAAGACGTGTCGCCAAGCGATTTAGCGTTCCGGCACGATGTCGCGTAGAAACCAAGTAGGAGTGTGGGTTTTCCATACCCCTAACATGTTAGCCCGCTACCATCCTAGACCGCATCATTACTTACCATCAGGTGAGATTGCTGTCAAGGGCTAACTTGTAGTGAATATAAAAAAAAAAATCTCTACGGAACGCAATAAACGCAAGAAAGTGCTCTAAAGCTACAGCTACGTCAAACGGGAAAACGCGCGTAAACATCAAGAATAAGTCGCGATGTAATCGTATGTAAGAGACCTAACAGTTTTTCATTACGTTCCGCGTAACGTCGTATATATTACACAATCCGTAATTTCCTTCCCGACATCCATTCGTCCGTGAATGTAACTATATACACTTTTATTTTATTTTATTGTACACAGAAACACCATACTAAAAATCAGTAGCTAAGTATCGTCGATCGTCTGATCGATTGACTGACTGATCGACTGATCCATCGATTGATTGATCAACTGATCCATTGACTGATCGATCGACTGATCGATCGTCTGACCGATCGACTGACTGATCGACTGACTGATCGACTGATCCACCGACTGAAACAGCACAAATGCTCCAGGTCAATTACCAGTAGAGATTCCGATATTGTTATTTTTAACGATCACTTTAACAAATTCTTTTTTGTTTATATTAAACTTTTGTCATTCTGTGCAGTCAATCAGAATAACGATTAGATAAGTTAAGATAAGTTAAGATTTAATTATAAGGATTGTAATTGGTTATGATTGCCAAATAAAATAAATAAATAGTAAACTAGATTATCTTGCTGTACCAGGCTCCGTATTTTCATGCAGTACAGTCACATATGGGATGGCTTTGCCAAGTACCAGCTTGAAGTTTTAGATTCGCCTTGCCAGAAAAACCATAGGCAACGAATCGCTGACACAGATAAAAAATTTAAACTTGCAGCACCGTCGTTAAGCTGATTTTTATTTACAGGTTATACCTACTTCAGTAATATCACAATGTGGTTTTTCCGTGCATTTCTACCACATGACATCGATACGCTATAAAGCATGGTATCCTTATGCGGGTGATATTTAATCACACGCTAAAAATTTATATTTACGTTTCTGATTTGAATCGCTAGCCTCCCATCATCTGGGATTCCTGCCACGTAGATGCCTAAACGATAATACCTTCAAGACTAGTGAAGAGGCATAGGTAAGCGCGCTGAAACCTAGAGCGAATATATGCTAAGTGAAATTAATTCATAGTATTAAATCACATAGAAATAAATAATGGACATAAATGGCAATCGTTCGTTGATGATTAAAGAATGATCATCATTCGAAAATCGGTTTTACGCGAGAATCTACTTGAGTTTAGAAAGAGAGACCTATCAGTATTCAAATATTTGTAGTATAATGACTTTCCTTGATCCGTTGTTTAGCTGTAGAAAATTAACGGACAAAAGTTTTTCGAATTACTAATATTAGAATGGACGTTGATACATATTATTATTTTATTTTTCAAGGAGGTTATAATGGTGATTCGAAGTAGAGGAAAAGTCTACCCATCATTGCTAAAGTAAACTTATTCAAACATATAAGCCCACGCAAGGCTTTTAAATACTAGAAATTGAAAGTGGGCGGTAATTGGCACTTCCAATTTGTTCGTTGTTTACACATCTAATCAACAACGGAAATATTTTACTCGTCAATTTAATAAAACCATAGACTTTCACACATTAAGTTAACATCTCAATGTTGACGTTTCAAGAGCAAGAGCAAATTTGTGCAAATGATTCACCATCATCAAATTATTATGGTGGCAATTATTTTGTACATAAATCTCTGAAGTATAGATACTAAATTCCCGTGCCTATGAAAATTGCTGTATTTTTTCTGCGAATTTAAAATATACAAGAACCTTTTACAACTAACCTGAACCTTATAACAAAACGTTTGACGACCTCCGTGGCGCAGTGCGTGCGCTGTCACATTATAAAGTTGGAGGTCCTGGGTTCGATTCCCGGCTCGAGTCTGGTCTGGTGGGAGACGTCAGCCATGGCTAGTTACCCCCCTACCGCCAAAGACGTGTCGCCAAGCGATTTAGCGTTCCGGCACGATGTCCCGTAGAAACCAATTAGGAATATGGGTTTACCATACCCCTAACAGGTTAGCCCGCTACCATCCCAGGTGAGATAGCCGTCAAGGGCTAACTTGTAGTGTTAAAAAAAAAAAAACTTTTAGATCTGCATAATCAATAAAGTTTAGATATTTGTGGGCCCAAGAAAGAGTACTTACTAGAGCTAGTGGACCGGGCCACGCTGTATAAACGTAGGGTGGCTGGGTTATAGACAGCGATCTTTTGCATTAATAAAAATAAGGCTGAGATTTTACTGTAATTCGACTTTGCTCAGACTTAAGAAGTAGACAAATTTACGTTGGTTTGAATACCGATTTTGTCTTTTGTTTTTTGAAGTGAAAACTTCTTTAGCGGCGTTGAGCACTTTTTCTGTAATGGGTATAAAATCTTAAACTCGCGTCAGGACACGTGACCTGATCGAAAAAGCGTAAGACGGATGGAGAGTAGACAGCTATCCCCTCTCTACGGCGCGGCGAAAATGTATGCCTGGGCCTACTGTTTCGTTTAGGCAGCGCAGGGCGCTTGCGCGAATGTTCGTTACAGCGTGCCACGCGCATCCATGGATGGTGACAGCTGATGGCTCGACCGTCTGTGTAGTGATCACATTGTTGTGTATTCGTAGAATTCGTGAATGTAAAGTGCTTAAAATATGGAATTTTAATGTAATATAAATTGTCATGTTTGTGTACGATAGCGCAATAAATGAATATTGTATTCTACCACATAAATGATAGTACTTTTATACTGATAAAGCAATTGGTGCAAAATTATTCCCTAACCATTCCAAAATATCAAACATGCTCAACGTTAATAATCAAGTTTTCACTTCTGCCGGCACTCCCGGAGTGCAACCCGTCTTTTTTTATACACTACAAGTTGGTCCTTGACGGCTACCTCACCTGGTGGTAAGTGATGATGCATTCTAGGATGGTAGCGCGCTAACCTGTTCGGGGAATGGTAAGCCTACACTCCTAATTGGTTTCTATGCGACATCGTGCCGGAACGCTAAACCGCTTGGCGACACGTCTTTGTCGGTAGGGTGGTAACTAGCCACGGCCGAAGCCTCCCACTAGACCAGACTCGAGCCGGGAATCGAACCCAGGACCAACTTTATAATACGACAGCGCACGCACTGCGCCACGGAGGTGGTCAAGTCGGTCGGTCGTCACTTAACAAAGTCAATGTACGCTTTCGCTCTTTAGAACTCAGCATGAGTCTTAATTAAAGATCATTCTTAAGTGTTGCTGATAAAGACGTATGAAGTGTAACCCAACTATTTACAAATTCGGGTCAACGTCGTTTCAGTACAATTAGTGCAATAAAATCGCAAAAGAATTCGGCATTGACAAAAATATATCAACCACTAATAATTCAAATAAAACTTTTATAGGTAGTAATAAATATCTTTTTAAAATTTTTTAATCGATAAATAATCTGATTGAATAATTTTGACTGATTTCATATTCACTAATTGTTGTTTTGACAAAACAACTATTAATGAAATGCAAGTTTTTTAATCGTAAAAAATATCGTTTTTAATCTGATTGAATAATTATGACTGATTTCATATTCATATTAATGAAAAAAACAACAATTATGTTGTTTTGTCAAAATAAAGTTAATGCAACTTTGGTGATTGAAAATTATTCATCATCAGCATCATCAGCAGATCAATGCCACGGCTGGGCACAAGCCACCTCTCTCAAAGCCGAGAGTATTCTAAAGCATACGGGTAAGCGATGGGCCCTTAAAAATAGGTAACGGATTCTTTACGATGTCGCATTTTTAAATATGTTTCAAGTGCGAAAATTTATTTCATGATTATATTATAGTTATTTTATATATAACAGGTTTTATATTATAATTCGTTGTTCCAAATTGAAATGAATTTTTGTATAGGGGTAAATAAACAGCAATTATAGACTTGCGAACGATCAGAGAAAATTCCTAATATAAGAATATTAGGATTCTCTGATTTAATATACTATAACCACACTCGGATATATTGTGTTCTGGATTGCGAAAGATATCAAAACATCAGATGGCTATCGCACCGTGAAAACACCGGTAGTCTGACAATCTGGGTCAAATATAGAATGCTGGGTGTCATCTTAACTTTAGTCATACGTTTTGGCCTGAATCACATTTATGCGCATAACCCATTCCCATACAATTATTATTATTTTTTGCATACTCCACAAGTTTGCCCTTGACGAAATCTCACTTAATGGTAAGTGATAATGCGGTCTAAGATGGTAGCGGGCAAACCTGTTATAGTAAACCCATACTCCTAATTGGTTTCAACGCGACATCGACGCTAATTCGCTTGGTAGGGTGGTAGGTACTTCCGAAGTCTCCCATCAGACAAAAAGTTTTCAGATGTTTCAGATTAGTTATACGCAAATACATATGTATGAATTTCTTAGGATGCTTTCGTATGCTAAACACGTCACGAACAAATTGCATCGGTTTGTCTTAGTTTTTCTTTCTACAAGTTTTAGTATACAAATAATGCAATATACTTTTACGATTGTAAGCATACATTAACATGTTAAATCGAGTGCTACACTAGTTCTACTTTTGAGCTTTTAAAATGCGAAAGTCGAATTGAAATGAGAATTTTTAGTATGTACAAAATAGTCATTTCTAATGGACAAAATGAGAGTTTGTAGTTGGTTTTTTTAGGTCTATGATTGCCTAGTAGTAGAGATCATTTAATGTTGATTAAGCTATAATAATAAAACAAAGAATAGTGGTGATATCCTAGTGGTTTAGATTCCAGCCTGCCTTACGAAGGCAAATAATTCAATCCTCGGCACATACCTCAAACATTTCAAGCACCAATTTAACTTCACTTATTGTAATAGTAAAGGAAAATATACTGTAGAAACCTGCATGCGTCTGTGAGTTCACCATAACGTTCTCAAAGGCGAGTAAAGTGTGGAACAGTTTCATACATAGGGTGGTGTTTGCAACAGTGTTCAGGTGACTACGCATTTATGCCTTTCTGACAACTAGAAGGGTGAATGAGTTGAGACTCGAAATAGATCATTCCTTTTTTTACATAGTTCCTCAGTTGATTACGCATGTCAGTTAAAGAGAGGTTAAGCCTAGTTTTTATCTGAGTACCCACTCACTCTGACTGACTTTGGTCATCTAAATTTGGTCTTTACTCTGTCACAGTTCATCAGTTGATGACCGTCAAGTTAAGTAATTTTAAGCCTAATTCGTAATTTCATCTTTACTTTTTCTCCGTTCTTTATCAGTGGTCAGTGTAATCACAAAGTTATGAAAAGTCAACAGTTTAGATTCCCGATTTGGGTAAATTGTTTTTCCACCCCGTTGCTTCAATTATTATCCATCTAATACCTACCATTTAAATGATCCAAAACACGCTATAAGTACTGCAAATCGGTAGCGTTAAGTTGCCTATGGAATCCCGTAGACTTACTTATTAACTTTTGATAATATCGAACTTGTAGTACATTATATTTCAAATAAATAGGACATGTGAAAGTTGATAAGATTTTTTTACTAGTAGGAAATGAATTAATCTTCAAACGCTTAAATAGATGTTCATAATAATAGCCTAGCTACCTTCATAACAAGAGCTATTTCGATCACGACAGCTTTCCAAAAAAAACAAACGCATCAAAATTGGTCCGTTCGCATGGTAGTTACGTCACAAAAAGACATATTTGCAGATAGTCGGATCGACTCATTAAAATTAAAATACCCCCATAATAAGGTTAGGAATTAAATGTATAATAAACCGTGATTAATCTGTGGTATTATTACATTCATTAAATCTGTTAATCAAAATAATTTTTCGTTAAAAATAACGATTGTTCTGCAGTCCACGCCCTATGATGTCAACATTCGCGAGAATGAAAGTGCACGCCTTAAAAATTCTGTTCACATGCACGGGGAATCTACAGAGCGATTTACGTGTTTGTTTATACTATAAACACAAGAATTTGCAATATGTGGGGATATAAGTACTAACCAACGGTTTTGAGTATTTGTTTTAAAGACCGAGCGAGAGAAGCAAGCGATTGGTACTTGATTCAAGTCTGGTACTGGTATTTCGTACAACTATCAACAACGACAACGAGCGATATCACGAATATATAGATTAATTCGAGTGGTACTTTTCCCAAATTTGGGCAAAAAGAACCTACTTAGGGGAGAATATCTTCGCCATATGAGATTCGATTTAAATGGTTTTTTGTTTGGTTCTTATTTGGAAAAAAGTAAATTTGGGTTGGTCCCTTATAACTTGGATTTTGGGAGACCAACTTAAATATGGATTTCTGAAAAAAAAGAGGATTTTCTGAGTACCCTAAGCAGATTAGCACTTCAAGATACAGTCTCAGGTTTCTTCCTGTGGAGTCAGTCTTAACTTCTTGGTAGGATTTGATTTAGTACTTGGATCCATTTTCTCATTTCATTTCTGTCCATAGTTTATATATGTGCAAGCTAGATCCACGCGTTCACCAGCGTTCGTTTTCTGGTAAACAATGGAGTCTGCAGTGGACTGTGCTTGCTTAAATATGCCTACTCACTTTTTATTGGTATGGTATTAAATATGATATAGAAATCACAAATACCTCTTGTATTTGAAGTCAATTGAGAATTGAGGTGTAATAATTCGTCCAAGTTTACAATAATGATCAGGGCAAAATCTATATATGTATCAAAAAATTCCTTACTTTCTATTCCTATTCCTTTAAATTGAATAAAAAATATTGTAGTAAGTGCTTAAATGGTTGCACTATATCCTCATTCGCATCAGGCATATTTTCTATGCTATATTTTTTATCTAATATTGAGCTTTACAAGCCATACGTTGAACTCCGTACACTCATAGGTGTCAAGTCAAACAAAGGCAATGATTCCTCATCAGCCAAAAGTAGAAGGTGCTGATCCAAGTGGCACAGAACTGTTGAATTTGGTAATTTATTCTATGTCCAGCACTGGACATATAATTGAGACATAAAATTGACCAATAACTAAAGTTAATTAATTTAATAAAAGTTGTTATCATGCTAGAACTTAGATTACTATAAGATAACTAAAGGTTTAAGATTGAGCGACCTAAATTTCGAATAAAAGGTAAGCTTTTTTATTCAAAATTTAGGTGGCTCAATTATTGTGGTGGTCTTAAATTAAATACAACGAATAAAAAAGCTTTCCTTTTATTCGAAATCTAAGAGGAGGAAAAATATTTTTTTTTCGGACTTGTGCATATTCGCAAGTTTGGGGATAATGGATATGTTAATGAGCGTTGCCTGTGTTTAAATTATTTCAGTTGAACGCACTAATATGTAGCACCCGTACGTCACGACGCGACTGAGCCTCAAGAAGTGCATCTAACCGTGATCTAATGATGTAACGCTTCCGGCCTCCAAGTGTTACCTCATTGTTGGGCTCGGAAGCCCGATGGCTCGCTCCCATTCTTTCAGCCGGTTCAGTGAAAGGGTTCTCCGATACACTTTTACCCTCGACGGCGCCGGCACAAGCGGGTGCTAGACTTACGCCGTCATATAAATTCGGTGAAAACACTGCGACATCACATTACGAATTCGGCGGCTGTACAAGGCGGTCGTCCGATTAGTGATATTTACGGTTTGGTGTTGTGCTTACACATAGTTGTTTAGTTTCGACAACGTGTCTAGCGTTCTTAAATAAACGTGCAAAATGAAATTCACGGTGAGTGTGTGTTCTGTGATATGAGAAAAGTGCAGGTTGTACATACTAAAAGGACGAGATTTAAATAAGAACAAGTGTAACGTCTTGAGAATTGATACATTTATCTAGCTCCTTTAAGAGCATATTTTTAGGGTACAAGTGATTAAGAACTTAAATTTCAATAATTTTCTTAAGTATGAGACATAATTTTGTAGAGAAAAATAATTAAATTATTTTTTTTTACTTGAATGTAAAATTTATCCTTAAACAATTTAACAAAACTGCTTATTATCGAACTCCTTTTACAGGATTAAATATTAGCGATATGTAGAATGCTATAGAGCTTTCATCCACACATTAACTTTCTAAGCTTAAGACTTTCAACGGCATGGTAAAGACTAATTGCATACAAATTGGTCCCGAGTGTAGGTTCATTTTTTGTTCCGAGTAAAAGTGGTAAAAGTGAAATTAAATTTATTACAACAGCAATAATCTCGAACAGTGTCATGCGGGTCGTTGTTCTAAATATAACAAACAAGTTCTTGATTCCCGTAGCAATATTTGCATTAACGAAAGTAAATTACATTTTGATAAAACACTGTATCATCTGAGCGAACTGTATTGGAACAGAGTTGAAGGTTAACTAAGACACTCTTGTTTAGGACATGTATCGGCTATTGTCATTTGATGTTTTTTTTCTTATTTCAGGTATTCACTGTTCTACTCACCATATCAACAACCTGGGCTTTAAAATCCAAAACGGAAGAACCCAAAGATAAAAGAGAAGCATCCGGCACTTATCTACAACAAAACTCCCATAACTATCAATCACCATCATCCTTGGGCCAGGAAGAAGCTAATGCTATTAGTATTGGAGCCGGATACAGCGTAGGAGGTGGTGCCAAGCCAACTTACAGCTTTGGTGGCCAAAATGCTGGAGTTGGAGCCTCTTATCAGCTACAGCCCGAAAGTGGGCATGCAAACATTCAACTGGCACCCGTCAGTTTACAATCCTCCAACGGCGGCTACGTATCCAATGATCTTTCACAGTTAATGAGCCAAATATCTCAAGGACTTAATAGCGGAGCGATCTCACTGCCATCTGGTGGTCAAGGAGCTGTATATCAATTTGCTGGTCAAGGCGGTCATGGAGGTCAAGAAATCTCAGTACCCCAATTCAGTTTTGGAGGTCAGCAATTACAGCAGTACAGTTTAGGCGAGCAAAGTCAAGGAGGTGCGCCAGCTTACGCTTTTGGTGCTAAAGGCCTAGGAAGTTATGGATCAACAGGTCCAGTTTTGTTTAGTCCTGAATCTTCTGGTAACCAGGGAGCATTAAGTTATGCTGCTCCAAGCTTTGGCCAATCTTACCAAGCGGCTGCGTTACCTTTAGGTGATTCTGGGCATTCTCTTCCTGGTTTTTCCTTCGGCGGCGCCGGGCAGTCTTTTGGTGGATCACTGAAAGGATTCAGTAACTACGCTACCCCAGCTGGAAAATCTTCCTTCAAACCATCAGCTTACTTAGGATCATCAGTCCAAAGTGATTCAGGTTCTGGTTTAGCAGGCTTATCTGGTTCATATGGATCTCCATCTTTCGCTAACTACCAATCTGCTGGTGGTCACGGAATTTCTTCTCTTGGTTCTGGCGGACATGGTGCTAGTTTCGGTTCGTTATCCGGTCTTTCTGGCGGTCCATCTAAGGGAATAGCAGCATCATATTTACCATCTAAATTTGAAGGTGTCGGATCCTTAGAGTCTATTGCTAACGCATTTTCTGCTAGTGGTCAAATAGGCCAACCTGGAGCTACCTATGGATCTCCCTCGAACGCATACTCAAGTAACGTACATGCCGCATCAGCTCCATCCCCTGCCTATTACATTTCATCCGGTAAACATTCTTCACCTAGTTTTGGTTTAGGCAGCTCATCTTACAGAAGCCCTGCCTCGGGTCATAGCTCTTTAAATTCATTTTCATCAGGACCTAAATATAGTTTTGGAGGACAGAGCAGTTCTCGCTATTCACCAGCTAAAGACATTCAAGGTTCTTATAGTGAGCCCAAATATAATACAATCAAATACAGCGAGGAACTAAAACCTCGCTTTAACTAAGGTTTAAAATAAAATTAATTATAAATATTAATTGTTAACATTAATCATGGTGAAGATTGTTTTTGTAATGATGTGTGTTGAAGTAAAAGGCACAGAAAGTGATATTAATTTGCCTTTGGTAATTTATTTGGGTATGCTTCGATATTTGACTGCTGTAATATGATATTCCGTAAGAGCTTATATAACGTACAAAATTTTATACAGTTAAACTAGTTATACAGTTCAGGTTGATAAAGACTCAATTAGGTGGTTGAACGACCACCGCGTTATGTAATGATTTTATTCTGTTGCTGTGAATATCTACCCGTTGAATTTCTGTACATAATTGTTAGATGTAAGATTGTTTATTTATTGTTGATACGTTGTTACTTTAAGACTGTTATTTGTCGTTACTAATAAATGATTGTTACGAAATATTTTTTTATTTTAACTTTCTTATTATTCTCGTGAACATAATTTTACAATATGAAAAAATTATCATATTCAGGTGATGAAAATAGGATGGCATATCGCTAAACGTGAGCGTAACGCGAGTAACTTACGTAGATTTATCAGCTTAAAGCTATAAGGGAGCATAAAGTAGTAAGAGATAAATTCATTTTACGTAATATATCAAAGTAATTTTTGATAGAGTGAAAAATGATAAAGCTACTCCATGCATTGTGACACGAAAAAAAAAATTGTGAGCTGAACACAACTTATTTCTTGTTTCTAACATGAATAATAAAGTTATTGCTCTATTTATGTTGGTTTTACGTAATAATACAGTTGGTATTATCGTTTGGACTAACTGTTATCCAAAGTCTAAGAAATGTATGTACATCAGCAGTAAAGTCGTCGCGAACGAATTTTTGACGAGCTCCGTGTCGCCTTATAAAGTTGGAGGTCCTGGGTTTGATTCCCGGCTCGAGATAGGTTTAATCGCCGGCCAAGCGATTTAGCGTTCCGGCACGATGTCGCGTCGAAACCAATTAGGAGCGTGTGCCATACTCCCGCTACCATCCTATACAGCATCATCACTTACCACCAGGTGAGATAGCCGTCAAGGGCTAACTTGTAGTGCTTAGAAAAAAAAGAATTGCCTCCCGCTTTTGTGTATTATATAAACAAAAAAGATTTGTGATAGTAACATGCGCTGTAATTATTCAAATTAGGTCAAACCGTTTAAATTATCTAACCACATACAGCCGATGCTAAAAGGAAAGTGGGTACAGATACTATAAACTTCGCACTAGCTGGACCCGCTGGTTTCCTTGCGTTTAACTAACCTTATTATATATAACAAATATAATCTAACATCATTGTGAAATACCATTCACTGGTTTATTCACTGACTTTTAATCAGCCATTTACGACGGACGAAATAAGAAAAAGTATTTATAAATACTGTTAAAGACTATGTCAAGTGTACTTAAGATACCTCTCAAAATTAAGATAACTCTTTGCTAAATTTACCAATCACTCTTTTTATTTTCACGGGATAAAAATATCTCTTGAATACAGACTATGTCTGTGGCGATTTTAGTTAAGAATGGGTCAATGGTAGATCCGAACATAGTTTACTAATAAAAAATTAAACATATATATATGCCAAATTTCTTCCTGCATATATATTCTTTTTTTTTATCCACTACAAGTTAGCCCTTGACGGCAATCTAATCTGATGGTAAGTGATGACGCTGTCTAGGATGGTAGCGGGCTATAACCTGTTAGGGTATGGCAAGACCACACTCCTAATTGGTTTCTACGCGACATACTGCCGGAACGCTAAATCGCTTGGCGACACGTCTTTGTCAGTAGGGTGGTAACTAGCCACGGCCTTAGCCTCCCACCGGACGTAGGCATAAGAATGCCTATTCTAAAGTAGAGCTTTCACATGCTGATATGTATGACTGTAATTTGTGAGATATATTTCGACGACAATAGGTGCTCAAGTAACACAAAGTGATGAGTCAGTGAGTTGTACAAATACATGGCTGTATTATGTCCAAGTGGCTACGCTTCAAGAAACATGTATCTTAATTCGCAGTAGCAAAATGCGTTCACTTCCGAATTCTTGGTTACGTATTGCGTAAGTCTTTTTGTTACCATTTTTGTTCGATGTGATTGTGTGTTTTTGTTTGTTGTGATTGAAATTGAATCAGAATGAAGTGAGTGGTGGTGACGTAACACCAGAATTAGAGTAGCAAACTGAATCCTTGTTTTTTGTAACAGTGATGAAATGCGAGTTTTTGAGTGAAAGAATTACGCTGATGTCATTCATTCATTCATGATCAATCCATTACCGGCTCACTACAGAGCACGGGTCTCCTCTCAATATGAGAAGGGTTTGGCCATAGTCTACCACGCTGGCCATGTACGGATTGGCAGACTTCACACGCCTTTGAGAACATTATGGAGAACTCTCAGACGTGCAGGTTTCCTCACGATGTTTTCCTTCACCGTTGAAGCAAGTGATATTTTAATTTTTAAAAACGCACATAACTCCGAAATGTTAGAGGTGCGTGCCCGGATTCGAACCGCCGACCTCTGATTAGGAGGCTAACACCCTAACCACTAGGCTATCAGCGCTTACAGGGATCACTCTAGTGAAGAAGAATTTTACAAAAATTACAAAGGGGACGAAAGTATGTAAGACAGAGTCAAAAACAAAGTGATATTTTTTTTTTTTTTTAAACGCACATAACTCTGAAAAGTTAGAGGTGCGTGCCCGGATTCGAACCGCCGACCTCTGTTTAGGAGGCTGACGCCCTAACCACTAGGCTATCACCGCTTTCACCATAAACGCTGATGTCACTTTTGCATTATTAATTCGAGTATTATTAAGACAAACGTATTCGGTTTTTTGTGGATAACTAAGTAACTAAGACCTAAGATACCCAAATATAAAACAAAGAGTTATGCATTTACAACCATTTTGACAGAGGTTCCGTGGCGCAGCGCGCTCTGTCGCATTATAAAGTTGAAGGTCCTGGGTACGATTCCCGGCTCGAGTCAGGTCTGGTGGGAGGCTTCGGCCGTGGCTAGTTACCACCCTACCGACAAAGACGTGTCGCCAAGCGATTTAGCGTTCCGGCACGATGTCGTGTAGAAACCAATTAGGAGTATGGGTTTACCATACCCCTAACAGGTTAACCTGCTACCATCTTAGACTGCATCATCGCTTACCATTAGGTGAGATAGCCGTCAAGGGCTAACTTTTAGTGGATAAAAAAAATAAAAAAATAAACAATCGACCTTTAATCATTATCTTTATTCAAACAGTCCTTTAAAAGTCAATAGTTAGAAGGAAGCTTGCCTCTAATCGACGAATTTGGAGAACTTTAAATTAGTAGTTAGCATGTTCAACCACGGATAACGAATTGTTGGGTCCTATTGCTGATTTGTGAGTTAATTTTCTTTTTTAATTGTTAGGTTAGTTCTAAAAATTTGTTGCAGAAGAATTCAATGGGATTCAGGTAATTGGTGCTGTCTAATCCCTTGTTTCCCATGTTTGTGGCTGACCTGTTGAGTACTAACATGTGATAATAAATCTTTAAAATCCAGCTCAGATTTTACACATGTACTACTACATTTATAGGTTTAGGATGATCATGATATGGAAATTTAACTATCTAAATCTATTTAGCTATAAATATAAAGATTTCTGATATAGTGAAATGCATAATTTATTATACTAAGGTAACCTCATGTTTCATTCGGTTTCCATGTTTTCTCACATGTTCCGGCACTTTTCCAATTAAAAGCGCATGGGAAATAGACGCAAAATAAAACCAGTTTGCAATGACCCTTGCAAAACTGTCGATAGAGGCATTAACCTCGAAGCAATGCGGAATGCCTCTTTTATTACGTACTTGTTCTTCGTATATGTTTTATGAGCTGAGATTTTGCTTTATGATGTTCACTTTTCTGACATCATATAAAATAACGTTATTCAAGGCAAACTGCCAGAAGTTCTACACGGGAGGCCTATGTGTCAACTACGCACAAAAAGCCATAGACACTCTTAGGGTTCAGTATAATAATGGATTTAGGATGGGTTTGCCCCGGTTTTGTTCAGCGTCAGGTATGATCGCAAAAAAGCATACCAATGACTTTGCGATAATGCAAAAAAAAGTCGTCATCACTGCTGACAAGGCTCATCCTGAATGTTTGTGAGTAAAATAGATTCGCCAATGCTTTATTCAAGTTTTGGTAAGGCCTCAAGTATAAGAACATTAAATTATTCTGTATTTTTACTAACATTAGGTATAAGTTAGTAAATTGTTTTTTTTTTACTAACCAATTGAGCCTCAGATGCTCCAAATAAAGATTTATTTAAACTAAACATAAAAATAATTCTTTAAAAGATTTCATAGAATACCTGAAGTACTGTGATATGACTAAATTAGTGGCTTACAATAGATTCTATAGGGTTAATACAATTTATTACATTCATACTACATTTATAATTCCCAAAATATTGATTTCAATAATTGATTAATATATAGATAGATAGTGGCGCCATCTAATGTAATAGTTATGAACTAGAAGGCTAAAGCTATATATACTAACGTAATGTTTTCTGACTACATTCATAGATGGCGTTATTTATATTTTTAGTTCAAAAGCTCAAGACTACTGCGCCACTAAGTAATACTAAAGTAATTATTTCCCAGTGAAATAGTCAATTTATACATAATTTTGGCTTTTCGAATACAATTTTTTTTATTCATAATAATTTCATAGTTTAACTACTTAGCAGTCCTAATATTAAGGTAATGGTTATCCAAACTATATATTCTTAGATAAGTTTAGCAACTTAGCTGAAGCTCACCCATGACATAAGCATTAATTTTTGGTACAGGGATCCCACTACCACCCTGATCAACCCATTACCGGCTCACTACAGAGCACGGGTCTCCTCTCAATATGAGAAGGGTTCAGCCATAGTCCGTCACGCTGGCCATGTGCGGATTGGCTTCACACGTCTTTGAGAACATTATGGAGAACTCTCAGACATGCAGGTTTCCTCGCAATGTTTTCCTTCACCGTTGAAGCAAGTGATATTTTAATTTTTAAAAACGCACATAACTCTGAAAAGTAAGAGCTGCGTGCCCGGATTCGAACCGCCGACTTCTGTTTAGGAGGCTGACACCCTAACCACTAGGCTATTAGCGCTTACAGGGATCACTCTAGTGAAAAAGAATTTTACAAAAATTACAAAGGGGACTAAAGTATTTAAGACAGAGACAAAAACATAGTGCTGTAACAGTACTTCGATAAATACATTAATTTTTATTATTTATTATTATTTTATATGCTTACTTAAAGTCGTGAAGTCACACTCTCTTTTCCTCTAGATACTAGTTGCAGTAACGGAAGAGGTTGTAACTGAATAATTGCGCTTTTTCCATGCCATAGACTAAATTTTAATTATTACCGAAATGTAACCATAACGTTGCTCTGTGGCTGCTTGATCAAATTACAGAAAAATAAACACTGTCCACTTATAATATTCGAAAGGGTCAGGGTATTACAGTCGCAGGCTATTTTGAAGACCAGGAATATTTTTGGTTTCACGCTATTAACGATAGACATAGACTACGGTTTCAAATAGTGTAAATTTAAGAATTTCTCATCCTTGAATCGTATTGTTACACAACATGAAACAGAATAATGAATCATTTCCGAGATACCAAAGTTATGCTATTCTTTGTTCATTTTGAATTAGTCCAATATGCACTAACTAATAAGTAGGTATACTTGCTAATTGGTAACAGGTATATGCTGCAATAACATTTTGTAGCTTTTTTATGTAGGTATATATATTGCGAGAAGACGTTTCACCTGATGGTAAGTGATCACCACATGAACTGCAGTACCAGAGTACCAATAATGCTAATCGGTTTAAGTTATAATTAATTAATTCGCAAATAAACCTTGTAACACGGCATTAGTTTATTACAAAATTGAATTCTCTTTAGTTAGAAATTTAGACTGCATTAATGTTGAAGGTTGATATTTTTTGGTTTTGCGGCATTCCTAATAGCGGAACAATAAATCGCTGGGCTGTATGCATTTGCCCGTAGTGTGGTTACTACCCGTGGCCGAAGGCATCCACTACACCAGACTCGTAAAGCTATGCGGGTTACAAATGCAATTTTAAGGAGCGACAAACAAATTTAGCCGAGTATTATTTTTGTACTAATCATTTCACATTGTCAATTAAAACAATAAGATAGCGTTAGAACTAGTCATAAGCTGTGATAGCCAAGTGGCTAGGGCGTCAGCCTCCTAATCAGAGGTCGGCGGTTCGAATCCGGGCACGCACCTCTAACTTTTTCTTTTTTAAAACGCACATAAGTGCGTTTTAAAAACAATTAAAATGTCACTTGCTTCAACGGTGAAGGAAAACATCGTGAGGAAACCTGCACGCCTGAGAGTTCTCCATAATGTTCTCAAAGGCGTGTGAAGTCCGCCAATCCGCACATGGCCAGCGTGGTGACTATGGCCAAACCCTTCTCATATTGAGAGGAGACCCGTGCTCTGTAGTGAGCCGGTAATGGGTTGATCATGAAGATGATGGTGAGAACTAGTCAAAGTGACAATTTATATCCAAACGTTTAATCATTTACGTAAAACTTTCTAAAAGGGCTCTTCGTTAAGCTTACGTTTAATATAAACTTTAAATAAAATTATAACATTGCAAAGTGTTTTAAGAAAATCCATTACGAATCGGGGCTTTTATTAAAATATCTGTCTTGTACATGTAAAAAGAAACGCTGACAGACTGACAAACTTATCTATCAACGCACAGCTCAAACCACTGATCAGATCGGGCTTTGATTTGGGTTACAGATAGCTCTCATAACTTAAGTGTTTCATAATAATAGATTTTTATAAATTCATTCCCCAAGATATCATAATAAAGGTTTGAAATGTATATGAAAGTTTGTCAGCTACAATTTTTGATCAGACTTAGGAATTTAATCCAGAAAGTTGCGATTCTTAGTTCATCATCATCATCATCAACCTATTGCCAGCTCACTACAGAGCACGTGTCTCCTCTCAATATGAACACACGCCTTCGAGAACATTATTGAGAACTCTCAGGCATGCAGGCTTTCTCGGGATGTTTTCTTCCACCGTTGAAGCGAGTGATATTTTAATTGCTTAAATCGCACATAACTCCCAAAAGTTAGAGGTGCGTGCCCGGGATCGAACCTCTGATTAGGAGGCAGACGTCCTAACAACTGGGCTATCGCTACTTATTTCCTTAGTTAAACATGCCAAACTAAGAAATTTTACATACATGATGGAAAAAGTTTATTGACCATATTGTTTGACTTGTGGGAATTAAGCAATTAAAAGTTATGCAACATTTATTAATGGAAATTGTCAAAAACAAAAATTTTAGGGTACATGCTTAATTGTCACTAAGTTATTTTAAGCAACATGAAATTGGCTTTTCAAATATTATTTGAGCCAGCCCAATTTTTTTTTTCGGTTAAAATTTTGTTTAATTTTCATATCACAGTAAAATTGTGAAAAATAAATAGTTTACTATATTATAAGAAATTGTTAAATTAACAAACGGAAATAGTTTTTAAGGGTTATTTTTTATCTTTTGTTTTATGGATAGATTAATTTTTACTTATTATTTTTCTTTTTTCACGGGTTTTACCCCATTTTGTGCAGGCTATGTTCGCATGAAGTAGGCAATAAGTTGTATAAATAAGATATTTTGTATTATGAATAAAGTACGACTATGCAATTGTTTTTCAGGTTTGCGAATTAATAAAAAAATAAATAAGAAGCAGTAGATTTGTAAATACAGGGTAAAAGTAAAAAATTGTCGCCTAGGTATCAGTTTATAATAAGGTTCGACGACCTCCGTGGATCAGCGCGCGCGCTGTCATATTATAAAGTTGAAGATCTCGGGTTCGATTCCCGGCTCGAGTCTGCTTCGATTGAAAAATCGCTTGGCGACACGTCTTTGTCGGTAAGGTAACTAGCCATGGCCGAAGTCTCCCACCAGACCAGACTCGAGCCAGGAATCGAACCCAGGACCTCCAACTTTATAATGCGACAGCGCGCGCGCCGTGCCACGGTGGTCGTCGAAATTAAATTGGTAATTAAGAATTGTAAATTATTTTTGTTTTAATACGATAACAGTACGATCTTTTTAGGTTACGAAAACATTAATTTACTCTAATTACGAACGTAAGATGTTGGTTTTAAGCGGCAATAAATATATAAAAAACACATTACACGAACGAACGATTGAGCCACCTGGCTCGTTTCGATTTGTCTTTCTAATCTAATCTTATCTGGTCACTACTATACGACATCAAGATAAATTCAGACAACATAAGAAGTGTAAATAATGTGAAAGTAATTTTACTATTAATAAATACAAATCGTCATCCGAATTAGACCAATTTGTTTCTTCATGTAATCGTTAACGGTAGTATCTAACTTGTATGGGAAACCTCAGTCACTTCTGACGTAACACAATAAACGCTTTTGAAATAAATGTGTAGATAGTCGCAATATCTTTAATATCTTCGACGGGGGCATGTCTTTAAGTGGCCGCTATGCGTTTCCGCCGAGTTGCAGGAAGCTGGCGTTCTCATAGAAACTGGATCTGTTACGATGCAGGACAAAGACCTATCGGTCACTTCGCAAGTACTTCCATCTGGAACCGAAGGAAAGTTGCCCATAGCCGCTCATATAAATACGTGAACTTGATAGCCACTAACACTTTTCCGAGCAACGGTGAATAGGACACTTTTACATAAAACACTTTTAATCGGGAAATGTGATTGCGCAAAATGGTGAAAAAAGGATTCCTAGTAAGTTTTGCGTTGCCCTTCTTTAAATGGCGATATTGTGTTGCTTATTAGCGTTTCGAATTCGTAACTCGTTTCGTAACCTTCGACCTTAGGCCCAGTTTACATCAAGCTAAGTGTGGGTCGAGGAACTCCGTCTCGTTTAACGAATACGTGGTCGATGGAATAAGACATGTATCGAGAAATCTTTCACTGCACTATCACTGTTTATTAGACTTAAAAATTTAGTTGCCATTTGATGCAGCCTAATCCTTTTATATGTACAAGACATTATAGCTATAGACAGTTAAAATATATTATAGCTATTCTTGTGACGACCTCCGTAGCCCAGTCCGTGCGCTGTCGCATTTTAAAGTTGTAGTTCCTGGGTTTGATTCTCGGCTCGAGTCTGGTAATATTAGTAACTCTTTTATACGTACAAGACATTATAGCTATAGACAGTTAAAATATATCATAGCTATTTTTGTGACGACCTCCGTAGCGCAGCGGGTGCGCTGTAGCATTTTAAAGTTGTAGTTCCTGGGTTTGATTCTCGGCTCGAGTCTGGTAATATTAGTAACCCTTTTATACGTACAAGACATTATAGCTATAGACAGTTAAAATATGTTTTAATTACTTTTGTGACGACCTCCGTAGTGCAGCGGGTGCGCTGTCGCATTATAAAGTTGCAGTTCCTAGGTTTGATTCTCGGGTCTGGTAGTAGTAGTAGCTAGTAGCCACCCTATCGACATAGACGTGTAGCCAAACGATTTAGGATTTTTTTAAAGTTTAACAAATCTTTAACAGATTAGCTGGTACCATCTTAGACCGCATTATCATTTACCACCAGGTGATTGCCGTCAAGGGCTTACATGTAGTGAATAAAAAAATAATAATACTTGGTTCTGCTTGATGGTTGTTAACATCTATATGGAATTATCTATGTCGAATTGTTAAACGGGTAATTTATTTCAGATCATTGCCGCTTTCGCTGCGCTCGCGCTGGCTAGCGAGATCGAAGACAACGAGCAAAAGAAAAGGGGAGCAGGAAAGGCGAGCACTCTTAATGCCATTCCTACAGGGGCACAAAAGCCTGACTACACCTACAGTATTTATACCCAAAGTGCACAGAGTAACCCCCAATCCTATCAGAGTCAAGTACCGAATTCATTCTATCCTAGTCAAGCGAATCAGTACTACAACCCATCTAACAACCCTGACATATCTACTTCAAACTCTCTTCACACTCAGGTGAGTCCAAACATAAACTCCCAAGTACCACAGCACACTCAATCTCAATTCGTACCTATTAACTTCGTTCCCAATCCAGGTTACCAATCGAAATATCAGATTATATCTCCGAAACCAAGTGGAAACTTGCAGCTGGCTATTATACAGCAGCCTGCTTTACAGCCACCCTCGATACTGCAGTATCCTCATTCATTCTTTTCACCCAGCCACTCAAATCTTATTACTCCTCAGAATGGGGTTTTGGGTTCACAGGGGCATTTAAGTTTTAGTCCAGCCGTACAACCATTTTCGTTTGGAGGTTCTTATCTAGGTCAGCCTTCAATGGTTCTGCTCCCTCAGACCCATACTGGTCTTTACAACAATTTGGTATACCCCAACCCAACTCAGAGCTTCTATAATTATTATCCATCCATTTCGCAAGCTAAGTACAGCTACGCATCGGGGCCTACCGTATCGCAGTCTAATGATCAAACCCAAAGCACAGTGCCCCAATCTGTACCCAAGGAGGACTCCATAAGTGCGCAGAACAGTGACTATATAACTCCTGACTCCAACTCTGGATATAAGAACGCATACACCAGAAGTGCTTACTCCAAACTTTAAAATTATTAATGATACCAAAAATTGTTTAAAAATTGTATATTGTTCTCAGTTACGTTAATCCATTTATTTATTTGTTTGTTGGACTTATTTAATAAGAAATGTTGTACAATTAAAATATATTGTTTTAAATAATTACTTTGGTTTTTTAATTTTTAAGAAAGGTGTTTAATATATATTATACAATGTATTGTTTTCATCATGATCAACCCATTGCCGGCTCCGGCTAGAGCACGGGTCTCCTCTCAATATGAGAAGGGTTTGGCCATAGTCCACCACGCTGGCCCTATGCGGATTGGCAGACTTCACACGCCTTTGAGAACGTTATGGAGAACTCTCAGGCGTGCAGGTTTCATCACGATGTTTTTTTTCCTTCGCCGTTGAAACAAGTTATATTTTAATTGCTTAAAACGCACATAACTCTGAAAAGTTAAGAGGCGTGCCCGGGACACCCCCGATCTCTGATTAAGAGGTGGACGTCCTAACCACTAGGCTATCACAGCTTCAGTATTGTTTTAGCCGAAGGCATTACGGCATATTAGACCAACTATAATATTACAAAACAGACTCATAAATATAAAGTACGTTTATAAACGTTCAAAAATATGCAGGTCATGTTTGATACATCAATGTTTGCTCTTCAGAAATGTTATTAGGGCAGATTACATGATCTTTGATAATTTAGATTCGATGCAAATAAGCAATGATATATTAGGTACGTATAAATTACCTAAATTATCGATAAGAAAAATATTAACCTAATATAAAAACACCTTCAATATCTATAAATCCATCTGGTTACCTAATGAAACTTTAGTCAGATATTTTGCAAGGATTTTTCCATATAATCAGACTTAAGGAGCGCAGATTTCGCTATTATTGGATTTTAATTATATTGATTACGTCGCCTGAATCATAGGCATTTGTGGGTAAAAGACATTCTAAATCCTAGTTAGGTATTAGTCATGAAATGAAATAGTAAAGCTTAAAAAAAAAAACGATTTTAAGGATTATATAAACGATAAAAAAGCTCGGGTGTTAATTACTCTGTCTCTATAGGTACTATAATTTATTATTGATAATATGAGATGGTAATAACCCGGCTAAGTTTGTTGTGGGCTTCTTCTTAGACCAGGGCGCGTTTGGAACCCTCATAGCTTAGTTATCACCATTAAATCACTATTATGTAAATTATTGACGCGTCAAAAGTGCCTTTCAAAGGACTATTTGAATAAAGATTATTTGAATTTGAACTTGAATTAATGTTTTTATCTTTGCAACTCGTATCACAAGATACAGAAAATTCCACATAAAACCCAATTACTAACAATAGTTGTTGGCCAAAGAAGCGAACTTAGTACCTCGCGGTATACGTATTAATCAAACATGTAATCCACTAAACCAACCACTCTCACTATCTAGATTAAGAATTTCGACCGCAGGCGTATCGCAATATATTAAAATAAAAATATAAAACCAGATGAATGTGTCAATACTTATCAAAACGCGTGACCTAATCATCTTGAACTTCTCAGTGAAAGGAATACATATATGCCCGTTAATTGCACCTCGTACCTACTATTTATATCATTTCAAAATACATACAGTGTTATGATAACATTAAAAGTGCTGTCGATTGTATTTTAAATTAGGGCAACTTAACAGAGGTACTGCATTTGAATAGACAGGTGATTTTAAGTTAAGAGTTCGTGTTATTTCTTGACGCCTTTTTGTTTTCGAATAAAATACTATTAAGCAATACGAGTACATGCCGATTAATCCGGTAGTCCATTACTTAGAGGAAAAACGATGAACAAATTTTATATCAAACAGAAATATTGAAGCGACCGGTAAGTAAGGCGGTCTTATTAAAACCCCGATCGTTTTCTTTGCGGGACGATCATCATCATCATGATCAACCCATTGCCGGCTCACTACAGAGCACGGGTCGCCTCTCAATATGATTAGGGTTTGGCCATAGTCCACCACGCTAGTCATGTGCGGATTAGCAGACTTCACACGCCTTTGAGAACGTTATGGAGAACTCTCAGGCGTGCAGGTTTGATCACGATGTTTTCCATCACCGTTAAAGTACGATGCCGCGTGGTAATAACGTTGGGGGTAAGTCTTTGTAGGGTAACTAGCGACGGTTGATGACTTCTACAAGGTTACAGACAAATATTTCCACGTTGTGAATCTTACTCGGGACTAGCCTAGGTACAACTTACGAGTATAAGACCGTGCAGCTCTCACCAATGCATCAGAGAAGTCGTAAAAAATCACAAAGAAATATGGTAATAATGTTTTTGTTTTAATTATGTTAATTATCTTAACGGCAATATCACTGGATGTAGTTTAAGATGGTAGCTGGCTAACCTGTGGGCATGGTGAGCTCCTAGGTCATCCTAATTCTTTTTAGAAACGCTAAATCGCTTTGCCACACGTCCTTGTTGGTAGGATAACTATCATATAACACAGCCAAAGCCTTCCACCAGACTAGACTTGAGAGAGGAATCGAGCCCAGGGCGTCCAACTTCATAATGCGGCAGCGCACGGATGTCGTCAAGAGGTCAGGGATTTTGCAGCTGTAAACTAAAGACTGGCTTGTCTTTTTGCAAATAATATAATTTATGAAATAAAATTAGGAGTGTGGGTTTACCATGCCCCTAACAGGTTAGCCCGCTACCATCTAAGACTGCATCATCACTTACCAACAGGTGAGATTGCCAAGAAGCGGTGATAGCCCAGTGGTTAGGGTGTCAGCCTCCTAATCAGAGGTCGGCGGTTCGAATCCGGGCACGCACCTCTAACTTTTCGGAGTTATGTGCGTTTTTACACGATTAAAATATCACTTGCTTCAACGGTGAAGGAAAACATCGTGAGGAAACCTGCACGCCTGAGAGTGATAATGTTCTCAAAAGCGTGTGAAGTTTGCCAACCCGCATGGTCAGCGTGGTGGACTACGGCCAAACCCTTCTTATATTGAGAGGAGACCCGTGCTCTTTAGTGAACCGCTAATGGGTTAATGGCAGAGATTGCCATCAAGGGCTTACTTGTAGTGGATAAAAAAAAAAAAGAATATAAATCAGGGTAGGCATGCCTACTTAAATATTAAATACGAGTATCTCAGTGGTCTTTTCATTATTAGTTTACCGATTTTTTCAAACAAAAACTGAACTAAAACTAGCGAAGTGTCTCAGGAACTATGTATGTCTAAAGTCTATAACAAAGTCTACCTAGGCAAATCTACAAACGGTCAACATGTAGAGTTATAATATGTGAAAATTCTGCATCATACATGTAATATGTATGTTGTAACGCGATTGCGTAATATCCCCATAGGAAATTATTCGAGCGTAAACTTCATCTGCGAAGTATGAAATTGTATCTTCATCTGGCTATGAAGCAATTTTAGATTGACAGAAGTCGAGCATCCGTTTGTACTAAGGAATTATACCAACCGTGCGGAATGTAGGGCGATAATGGTTGACGCAATGTAATGTTCGTCCATTAATTTACTTACCGCATAGAGGACAGTTATTTGCTTTCTTTGTTTCTGATTCATACATTTGCAACACAAACTAAAAGTTTTTTTTTTTAAACTTTATTGCTCAAAAAAAAAACTGTACAAAAGGCGAACTTAATGCTAAAAGCATTCTCCACCAGTCAACCTTGGTACATTAAGAAAAGTGATGGTAGGCGCACGAAAAAAGTAAATGTATTTATATAAAAGTAAAAGATACCATAAAATAATAATATAATAATAAATAAATACCAACAGATAATTAAAAATATATAAATATAAAAAAAAAACAAAGAAAAAAAGAAATGCAATACGAGAATTACAGAAAATTACATTCACTGTACAAGCACCAAATAAAAAGGATAGTTAATGACCACAAAGCAACAATTTTTTTACTCTAATTTTAAAAGAAACACTTTGCAACACTCTTATGTCTTCATGAAGTGAATTCCAAAGTTGAATAGCTTGGAAAACAAACGAATTAGCCAGACAGGTTGAGGAAGGTGCACAAAAACTTAGTTTTGAATTATAAGAAGAGCGAAGATTCTCTAATAACTAGAAGATAAATTCCATAATTTAGACCATAACACATCATTATTTCAAAACTCTAATTTATTATTCTTTCCTCATACTCTACGCATTAGTGTTAACATTATCATGACCAACCAATTGCCGGCTCACTACGGAGCAAGGGGGTCTCTTCTCAATATGATAAGGGTTTGGCCATAGTCTGCCACGCTGGCCATGTGGTGATTGGTAGACTTCACACGCCTTTGAGGACATTATGAAGAACTCTTAGGCATGCAAGTTTTCCTTCACCGTTAATAATCACCGCAAGTGATATTTTAAATGTTTAAAAACGCACATAACTCCGAAAAGTTAGAGGTGCGTTCCCGGGATCGAACCCTCGACCTCCAATTAGAAGGTGGACGTCCTAATCACGTCCAATCACAGCTTTTTTAGTGTTAATATAGTAGTAACTCTTGAAAATATGAGTGTCAACGATATATCGATGTATTTTGGAAACTGAAAGGAATTAAGGATTAACGCACCAAGTAGTATTTTTTTTACATAGATAATTATAATTATACTAAGCCTAT
The DNA here is from genome assembly GCA_928268935.1 of Lasiommata megera. NCBI lineage: Eukaryota > Metazoa > Arthropoda > Insecta > Lepidoptera > Nymphalidae > Lasiommata > Lasiommata megera. The sequence goes on from OV743321.1 coordinate 5,586,350, forward strand.
TTATTCTGTTAGGAATGACGTAATTAGAGAATAGGTATACCAGATCATAATGCTCTACTGCAAAGCGATTTAGTTTTCGTTCACGATGTCATGTAAAGACGAATTAAGAATGTGTGTTTAAAACTGGCATACACACAGAATCAGCCCGCTACCAAATTACGCCCGATGTAAATTATATAATACCAAATTAAATTTCTGGGATATCTCTCAATAAGTTCAAAGTTTATATAAAACGTACCTAAGCTTATAGAAAGGTGTAGGATTATATAAATGATAAACAAGCATGGGTATGAAATATTGCTCTAATAAGCTAGCTCCTAAATAATTTTAAGTCGTATGTGAGATGGTGATAACAAAAACATCGTGTACAAGCGTGCACGTTAGAGTCCCTAATGATTTAATAGTTATTATCATTAGGGACTTTAACGCGCAAGTCGTTAATTTCATAATTCCGGACCTAAACAAACCTTAAAATCCGGAACGGACTCGAACCCAGAACTGTTGGATTCGAAGTTACCAACTATTTGACCAATGACGCATCGTATAAACTGGAATGTTTAACTTGAGGGTTAACGTAGAAAAAAATCGACGCCATACCGGCTTGCATCTGCAATTTGCAGTTTAGAAAACCACAAGGTGTCAATAGCTCAATACAATAGGAAAGGCGTAGGTATCGGATGCAAGGGTTACAAAGAGAGATCGCGATAGGATATCGGCCGCGCTCAGGTGGGTTAGAAAGTGCAGTGAAACCGATAGTGCTAGGCTGTCTAGGGCCAAGTATTTTTACATGAACGTGAAACGCGCTATTACGTCGATAGAGCATTACAAACGCATTTTTTGTAAGCTGAAAATGCCTACTACAACATGGCATGACCAACTTTAGAGTTGCTAAGGTTATTGGGGTTTTCTGCTAACATATTTGTGACGTGTTATTTGGGGTGAAACATCGATGAGACAGGCCAAACCGGTTATTTGTGAGGCGACGCGATTCATCGTAATTGATCTTTAGCGACCCAGACAGGACAGGCAGTCCTTCAGAAACAAAAGGGATTACGCCATAGTCCACCGGTTGACCAACGCGACTGCGTAAACTTCATACGCTTTTGAGATCTTTTAAGTATGGAATTTTTTTGATGATGTTTTCCTACGCTGTTAAGCCTAGTCATTAATTATTTAACACGCACATAAATACGAGAAATTAGAGTCAAGTGCCAGGTATAACACTCGGTCCCCTCTAAGTGAGGTTGAAGTCTTAACCACTGGGCTATGCCCGCTGGTTTTCTTTTATGTTTTTGCTTGATCAGTGATACAGGTTCCAATGCCAACAATATTCTATATAGTTAGCTATTTTATAAAAACGAAACAATAAGAACATAAACAATTAGCTATGAGTACATAAAATCTTTATAAACTTACGAGTATATCTGTAAAAACTTAGATAAATACGCTAATTAAATTGAAAACCTTTTCCAAAAATATCACTCAAATTATAACAATGTCCTCGTGACGTTCATTGCTATTGCTATTTTTCATGGACCAATCACTGGCCACCGTTTTGGCAGGAACCAAAACATGGCGGCACGACATGATGATAACCTCCTTAATACATTCATAATAATATTCTAGTCAAATCTTATACTCTTTTGTACGTATACAGATTAATAACATTTAAACCCTTACAAACAACTTGTAAAGAATATGTCTTAATTAATAAATACATCATAATGTATTTATATAAATAGCTAATTAGCATCGCGGCGTTAACATATCGTTACAACTCTTCGTTTTTGGAAGGCTAGTACCTACGTATCTAGCTGCTATGGAATGGGTTGTGACTTGTGAATTTTTCTTTTTTTTCGGTCTGTCTATTAGCTGTACTAACCCTATTGGTTGCCACAGCGTAACCGGGCTATTTGGCGAGCTTCGGAAAGAAGCTGTGCCAGAAGAAATTTTGAGCCCTAGGGCTCGAAGAAACTAAGGGAACGTCTGCCTAAGGGTGCCTCCTTTGAGGCCGAACCTCGACTTAGGCGACGTTTGGGATAGCGGGGGGTTGGACGGTGAGGGACTTGTGAAACCTTCGCCTTCTACAAACGGTGGGTTTGTATGTTGTCTAGGTCTAGAGGGAATACGTTGAGGGACAATGGTGCCAAAATTGACAGATCGTAAATATAACTCATAACGCCCGGTTGAGAAGAACAGTACTATTTTTATAGTTTTCTTTGAAATTCGTGTACAGCCGAATTAGCACCATTAAAGAGATAACAGTGTCTAATGCCTCTGGGATACCAAAAAGATTGTTTGTTTTATAAAACGCACATTTATTCAAAGTTCCCAAGCTCTTTTATCGCATATATATCACTTTATGCTATAACAAAGATTACATAAACGACAAAAAAGCTTGGGAATTAATATTTAGAAAGTAGGTAGTTATTTTTCAGTGAATATTGTGAAATAGTGATAACATAAAGAATGCCCACTTTACTATTTCCGTGATATTCTATGGGCTCCTTCTTAGACCTGGACACGTTTGGGATCTTCGCAGTTTTAGTTAAAGTCTATGGTTATGATGCTGCACATTTAACTTTATTTTATTCACAACCATCCAATACCTTCGCCAAGTTGATATGCTTTCAACGATAACGAAAATGATTCTCATCATTCTTCCTAGCTTATAATCCCTCTGCAAACCTACAGCCCTACAGCTGGGCAAAGGCCTCCTCTTCAATAGATGAGGTAAATATACACCCTTCTTCGCACAACTTTAAAACGGATTGGCTAGCTTTAACGATTATTATAATTTATCGATTTAAGCTTCTTGTATTATTTGTTCCTAATAAAAAAAAATATCTTTATCTTTATCACCTAAAATAGTACAAAATACATAAATATTCCTTACAATGTATCATCACCTAAATACATATCATTCTAAATACCTTTATTTAAAACTCAAACTTTCCTCCTACGAAATAAGTAAGTATATCATATATTGAACGCCAGGTTTATTTGTATTAATTAAGTTTATAAATATTTCGATAATGAACTTGGAGCAAAGATTTATTTTAGAACCATCCGTCGCTATGTTTTGTTAAGGAGTACGGTTTGTACCTTAAAGCACAAACTTGTCATGTTTTTAAATATACATTGAGCTATCTGCTACAGGTACATCGTTGAGGCAGGCCAAAGCGGAAGGAGAGTTAGTTGTCGCAGGAAGGGAGCACGGTAACATTGCGTAAGGTATCCGCACGTGAACGGGATTCGACGCCGTCAATCATAATTAGTGACGCTCAGTCCATAGAAAGAGTTGATGTATATTGACGACCTCCGTGGCGCAGTGCGTGCGTTGTCGCATGATAGAAGTTGGAGGTCCTGGGTTCGATTCCCGACTCGCGTCTGAAATTCAGAAAAAAAAGAAAAAAAGAAAATTAAATTTAGAAATATTAAATATAAACATTTATAGACTCTCGCATGTCTTTATATCCGTCCATTCCTAAACCTATTTTTATATCAGATGTTGATAAAGTGAGATGGATTAAGACTATCTGAGTATTATATGTGAGTGAAGCTGTGATAGCCTAGCGTCAGCCTCCTAATCAGAGGTCGGCGATTCGGATGCGGGCACGCACCTCTAACTTTTTGGATTTATGTGCGTTTTTAAAACAATTAAAATATAACTTGCTTCAACGGTGTAGGAAAACATCGTGAGGAAACCTGCACGCCTGAGAGTTCTCCATAATATTCTCAAAGGCGCGTGAAGTCTGCCAATCTGCACATGGCCAGCGTGGTGGACTATGGCCAAACCATTCTCATATTGAGAGGAGCTCTGTTGTGAGCCGGTAATGGGTTGATCATGAGTGGTATATGACCGATGTTAAACAATCTAATCCAAAAACTTCAGATAGCAGATTGAATTTAGTAACGCCATCTTTAGGAAGAGTAGGACAGTTAAATTCAAACTACAATCTGGTGATTTTAGATTGGATTTACGGATCACGAGGTTCTGTTTTGTTCGTAGTTTTGATTTGTCGGCGTTCCAAAACTGTTAAGCTTTTCGGGTTACCTGAGGTAAATTGTTGGCGTTCCAAAAATGTTTCGGGTTACCTGACATCAATTCTCAGTACCAGTGCGAAGATGAATCAAAGATGAGTTGACGGGTTTCGAAAATGATGGAATTTCAAATTTCGGCTCATCACCGGATGGCGAAATATCACGCTGTGCTACTGAATCAACACAAAAACCCGGAGATTCCGCTTCACTGTGTTAATAATTATGGTAATATAATACGAATAATCTATAATTTATATGAAATATATCTCATGCGCAATCTTTTAAGCCGCGTTTAGGAAACTTAACTATGTTAGGTATTCTGCTTGGTTAATAATTCGCAACATCTGACCGTTTATAAAGAACGAAATTATGGAATATTTGGAACAAAGTTCTATAGCAAATAAAAGTCAGGCAACTCGTTAGATTCCGTCCGTTGTACACCTCCACGTGTGCCCGATAGCTGTGGGTCCCTCTTGATTCGTCCGGAGAGAAGCATTAGGGCCGATGTACCCTGGTAACATCGGTTGACAATTTCTCTTGTAGGATATTGCTAGCCGATGGCTAATGATCCGATTCGGTGGGGGTCTCCGCGCGTCCCTCTGACTCAGCTGAGGGCGCAGTGGATGACCCAGGGGGTGCAGCACCCCGTGTGGTGGAAAGCCTGTCCAAATATGGGACTGGCAGGCGGGGTGGGCGGCAGTCAGCGACTGGATGTGGTACCCCACATATATATAGCTCTGAATATAATTTTCAGTGGCAGGTGATAACAAAAAAAAAATACCTGGCTAAGTTTGTTATGGGCTTCTTCTCAGACCGGGGCGCGCTTAGAATCCTTATAGCTTTAGTTTTAAGTTTTCGAATGTTATAACTAACACAAAATCACTACTATGTAAATTATTGACGCATCAAAAGTACCTTTTAAAGGACTATATGAATAAAGATTATTTGAATTTGAATTTATATTTAACGATAATACCAACACTCTTTCAAATGAAAAAAAAAACATTATTAATTTAGATTATACGTAAGTATGAAGTAACATCGGATATATTTCGGAGAGTGTGCTGAGGAACCATTCGATTTAGTTCGACCTTCAGCTTTCTACCATCGAATGGCGAAGTATCGAAAGATACCTTATTTATCTTTTTGTCGAACCAAGGCTCGTCAGATTGCGCCTGTAAATAGAATTTGCTCAATGTTGAATGATCTCAGGAACACCTGCGAAACTCATGCAGTTCTGTGACCTCCTTTAGATTAAGACAGGCCTAAGACAAAACCAACTAAGACTGGAACTCACTTGAGTAATTCCAAATTTCCATATATTTTTTATTATTTAATTGTCCATTACTGCATTACAGGTATTAATTGAATTATTTAGATATAGATGTAAGGTAATTTCAATTATGCATGATGTGATAATTTCAATAAAGTCACTATCTCATGTTTATTATTATTTCTTGTTTTATATTTTGATTGTGACCAGTTTAATGATCCAATAATAAAAAAAAGAATCAGAGCGCTTACTTTGTTGAAATCCTATTCATATGTACGAAACGCTTTATTTCCCCCATTTCACCGAAACGCAAAAATCTGTAACATCCTTGAGTCTTTCGATATCCCTGATGCGTAAAATTTGAACTACCTCTGCTCAAGTATGATTACCTGGTGGATTGGATTTGTTTTCCACAGAAAGATCATCTATGATATCTGTTGAAAACAAATCCTCAAAGAAATTATGTTACGGTAAAATTGGGACTTCTTTTCTCTACTGGTGAAGGTCTTCTCAATTTTTCCCCACTACTGCCTGTCCTTTGATTTTCTGAAATAATATTCTTTTTAGCTAGCCAATAGTTCAACAATGTAGTTGTAACATATCGATACATAACGACCCATTATGTTTGGTAATTGTAACCGAAAATTATAGGTAGGTAACTTTAGTGTTTATTCAAATAGCTTATTGAATTTAGATAAATGTCAAATATGTGGAACGAAATTGCGAGAACTTTGATATTGTAACTTTAATGATAAACACGTTTTTTTTAAATATATTAATTCTATTACACATTAGACGGCAATTTCACATAGTGGTAAGTGATGATGTAGTCTAAGATGGTAGCGGGCTAACCTGTTAGGAGTATGGCAAACCCATACTTTTTTTTTTATACGCCACAAATTAGCCCTGGACGGCAATCTCACCTGATGGTAAGTGATGATGTAGTCTAAGATGGTAGCGGGCTAACCTGTTAGGGGTATGACAAACCCATACTCCTAAATGGTTTCTACGTTAGTGCCGCAACGCAAAATCACTTTGCGACTTTCTTTGACGGGCGACAAGGCTAAAATGACGACCTCCGTGGCGCAGTGCGTGCGCTGTTGCATTATAAAGTTGGAGGTTTTGGGTTCGATTCCCGGCTCGAGTCTGGTCTGCTAGGAGGCTTCGGCCGTGGCTAGTTACCACCCTACCGACAAAGACGTGACGTGAAACCAATTAGGAGCGTGGGTTTACCATACACCTGACAGATTAGCCCGATACCATCCTAGACAGCATCATCACTTAACACCAGGTGAGATAGCCGTCAAGGGCTAACTCGTAGTGTATTAAAAAAAAATCAACAGACTAGACTGGGATTTAAATCCAGGACCACTAACTATATAATACGGCTGCGCACGCGCTGCGCAAAGAAGTGGTTAAAACTTCTTAGCAAAGCAACTTTTTTAGTTGCACTTTGTCGCACTTTAGATAAACCCACCAAAGGGTAGAAATTTCTAGGCAAATTAGTATAAGCAGCGTGCAGTTGCTAAAATAACCAGTTCATAAGTATTTTTATGATACAGCGTTCGATTTCATATGTTATGCTGAAAGCAATGCACGACTTGCCGGCCGCCATGACTTGGCTATTTTCGAAACGTAACTCGATGATATTCCTATTGTCTTTGTATTATCAAATTGTATAAGATTTAATCTAGATAGAGACACCAAGATGTCAGGCGGCGAGGCAAAGTTAAAAGGTCAGAGCTTGTCAGTTTTGGTTAAATGTCAATATTTCTTAAGTTTGGTATAGAAAGGTCTTTTTTACGCATCCCCTCCGGAAGGGCCGCAGGCACGACTGCGCCACTTCCGACGGGGTATGTGGGACTCCCCGGTGGGCAGTTTGGCGACCAGTATACCCACTCGAAACCCAGCGATGCTCCTTTGTGTCGCCTGGTGGAACACTCAACCGCAACCCAGCTAGCGGCGTCTGCCGAGGCAGACCCTCCACGGGGGGCCCTACGATAGAGACCCCTGAACTCCGTTGGTATAGAAAGGCCTAAAGTAATGCGAAAAAATGTTTGCCTGGAATCAGTACGCGCCATTTTCATGCGCACACTCAGATTATTCTCAGCATTCGCAACGATTCGTAATGAATTGGACCAGTTGACGTAAATATAATTATATGAATCCCTCCTGTAACTTAGGTGTTGCAGCCAAAGGTTTTGCAGTATTAATAAATATCGCTTACATTACGTGACAAGGTGTGCCTATTGAGTAACAAGATAATCTGGGATGTTCGCTTTCATCTACACTGAATGTACGCATACCTATCTTGTCTACGAGAATGTCCTATATTAAATACAGGCTGTCTCGAATAAGTATAATATATGTAGCATTTTTCATATGTCATCATCATGATCAATCCATTACCAGCTCATTACACAGGTCTCCTCTCAATATAAGAAGGGTTTTGGCCATAGCAGACTTCACACGCCTTTGAGAACATTATGGAGCACTCTGGGGCGTGCAGGTTTCCTCACGATGTTTTCCTTCACCGTTGAAGCAAGTGATATTTTTTTTTTTAAAACGCACATAACTCCGAAAAGTTAGAGGTTTCGAATCGCCGACCTCTGATTAGGAGGCTGCCACCCTAACCACTAGGCTATCACCGCTTATTTTCATATGTCATCATCATGATCAACCCATTACCGGCTCACTACAGAGCACGGGTCTCCTCTCAATATAAGAAGGGTTTTGGCCATAGTCCACCACGCTGGCCATGTACGGATTGGCAGACTTTACACGCCTTTGAGAACATTATGGAGCACTCTCGGGCGTGCAGGTTTCCTCACGATGTTTTCCTTCACCGTTGAAGCAAGTGATATTTTATTTTTTCTTAAAACGCACATAACTTCGAAAAGTTAGAGGTGCGTGTCCGGATTCGAACCGCCGAACTCTGATTAGGAGGCTGCCACCCTAACCACTAGGCTATCACCGCTTATTTTCATATGTATATACTTTAAAATGGGTAATGTTACACCAAATTATGCAGTCTCGAATTTTGGTGTTTTACGAAAATTGGCGATTTTCTAAAATTGTAATTAAATTTTTAGACATTCTCTCGTTTGAAGCATTTTTGCATAATAAGCAAGATATGCTAGAGTGCATTAGGCTTTTATGTAAATAATGTACATTTATTAAAAAAAAAGTCTTAATAGAAATTTGAGCGTGCTCATTTAAATCCCGCAAGTCTTTTGTAAATAAAATATTTGCAAGCTTGCTGTCTATGATTTTAAGGTCATTTAAAATTTTGTGTTTCCAATATTAGTAGTATAAGATTATTAATTTCTTACAGCACATCCTGTAGGTACATCTATATATTATTGCTAGTCATAGTTGTGGAATCTTAGATATACAACTAATATACTGTTTACGCCTTTCTTAAGTAGATATGTAGAGTAGTGTATTTAACAACCGAACAAGTGATACGCGCGTCCACTTTTGTATCACACGGGTAACCGGCCGAACGCGCGAACCTGCGCCTTTCATTCAGAAAAAAAAAGTAATTTACTTTTTTATCTTCATTAGACAATTGTCATTATCTATCGGCAAGATAGATTAAAAATTAATCTTTTGTGTCAACTTGTTAATTTTTTTTTTAAATATTTTTTTTTGTATTGAGCGAGTTATTTGAGCCATTGAACAAAGGTCATAATCTATTCAGCCTATTAATTTTTCTTGTTTTTTTTTTTTCAAAGAAATCACAGTTACTAATTAGAGTAGTCGGTAGTAGAAAATGTTACTAATGATGCGTTTGTTTAAATTATAGGGTTTCTTCGGCTTCGCTTGGCCAGTTGGCGGATGTAAACAACTTACCTAGTGCAAGTCAACATGCGGTGAATGAACCTGGAGTGTTGGAAGTGACGAACTCAGTGCAGAGCTTTCAATAAGTGTTTATCGGAACTGCCACCATGTTCTTATCGAAGGTAAGCTTACTAAAACAATCTGTACTTATGTTATAAATGTGAAAGTGCTATTCTTGGTTTCTCTGGTTGGTTTTTGAGACGTAATTTTAGCATAGGCAGCTTATGGGCCTGTTTGTATGGAGAAATGACAAACGCTAAAATACCTTCCTCGGGAAATATTTCAAAACAAAATACTTTTTTAACCCCTTCATCATTTTTATTGATTTGACCAGCTCCCTGATACAGTGTTGAGCGACTTTTATAAGTTGTCGGGTTACCCTTTTTCTCCAACTTACTAATATTATAAACATGTGAGTTTATTTTACGCCGAAACCTTTGCTATTATAACATTATTAGCGAAGCAGGGATTAAGTACAAAAAGTATAGCGGATGACAACTAAAGGTACAATTGTAAAATTATATATTATAGATACAATTATACAATAAAGCTGGTATAAGCTAGTTTAATAATTTAAGTTTATCATATTCACAGTCAGCCATTAAACAGTAGATACTTATCTTCAGACTTTAACAGGGATTTGAACTAAATGCGTGCATAAAAAAACTTTTCACAGCAATAACAAGTACCCTGCATTTTAAGAAGTATCCAGTTTGTATGCAATCAGACCGCTGACCAACCCAAAAGCAAATTTAGTTTGAGGTCGAACCACAAAAACCAGTAGATTTACGTAATTTATGTCCTTATGCGAAACAAGCGGTATTTGAGTTAATCTGTACTTTACACTATAAATGCAGCTGTTCAGGTATATACCTTTTTACCTACTGTTGGTTGCCTTTCAAAAAGTCCAACTGTTGAATTGATCTTAATTAAGTTTATAACTTTCATCCTGGAAATTTGTTTTTGGAATTTTAATTTACTTGCGGTTCGTTAATTGTAAATTTAGATTTCAAATGCTCATAATATTTTAGGCACACATTAAAACCTCTTCTTGACAAGTTGATTCGAATGGAAAATAATTTGCAAATTGAGTAATACATTTTCATGAGTTTTAGTTTTGCGATGGAGTACTTTGAAGCCTCATGGCTTTAAAAATAAAGTGGGATAGCGTTATAATAGTCATTCAGTGATTTTACTAATGATTTTATTAGCCACTAAGCAGAGCTTGCAAAGCGCAAACCATAGAGGAAAGATTCCCGATTTTATCCGAAAGACTTATCTCCGAAACGCGACAGTAGTGCGGGGTGGTATAGGTCTACCAGGATCTGATGGCAAAAAGGGAAAAAAGAAATTGACGCTAGCAATACTAGGGAAATTGGATTAAAACGTTTTGATACTTTTTTTTTACTTATAGCGGCTGATTCTGTGAGTGCACAAGCAAATATAAAAAATTATCCTATGATCAAGGATATTTTTTTAAAACCTTACAGCGGCGAATGTGGGGTTCAAAATTTAGATGAAAACTCCAATTACTCTGTTCATGAGTTTATTAATTAAATATAGGCTATCAGAACTTGAAAATGTTTCCAAATACTGCACATAAATAAAAAAGTTTTCATCAGAAGAAGAAGACGAGGAAGACGCAGTTTTATGATAAACCTTTCCTCCTGCATCTCAATTAATCGATCTTGTTCTATGAACTGATTTTCATTTTATTGATTTTTTATAGTCAATACCTTCTAAATTATGTTGATTTTTCCCTGCAACGAGTAAATGAAACAATGCATTACCTCCTATTAAATAATCAATTATATAAAATGTAAAAACATCTTAAATAGTTGATTATTTAATAGTTTTATTTAATTTACGTAATAATTTAACATTTTTAATAAACACCTCCATTTGTATTATTTAATGACATTTAAAAATCGTCTAATGCACGAATGCGCCTACGCACAGTAATTTTCGTTTGCTAATATTATGTTCTATATGCAGATTATCAATTTCAATGGGTGTGAGTGGGATGCTTGGATGACTTCACAACAATTTTGTAACCAACCAGACCACTGTCTATAAAGTCCCAGTAAAAGGGTTATAGTTATAGAACATTAGATTAAAAGCTATGATAGCCTAGTGGTTAGGGCGTCCGCCTCTTAATCACGCATCTCTTAACGGAGTTATGTTGATTTTTAAGCAATTAAAATATCACTTGCTTCAACGGTGAAGGAAAACATCGTGTGGAAACCTGCACGCCGGAGAGTTCTCCATAATGTTCTCAAAAGACGTGTGAAGTCTGCCAACCCGCACATAGTCAGCGTGGGGGACTATGGCCAAAACCTTCTCATATTGGAGAGGAGACCCGTGCTCTGTAGTGAGCCGGCAATAAGTTGATCATGATGATGATGAGCTTAGATTAATGTTCGATGGATAAGGATAAAGATATCATGACATCCGGCTGTAATTGACTCATTTACATTCATCATAGCCGCTCTCATCTCATGTGATTGTTAAATTGTAAATGTCGATATTGAATAAACAGGAAACGCTGAGTTTTTGCAGGCTCCTTAATAGTATCTACTTTCCGAGCCAGTAGTAGAGATATGTCCATTTTGATGTTCAAAAGTTACTGCAAAAAAGTTTACGCAAAATAAATTAATTTCGAATTTTGGTCTGAAGGACTTTAATGTCAGTGTATTGGAGTAGCCATCCTGAATTGGAAAACTGAATTGACATGGCTTCGGAATTAAATCACCACTAAAGGCATCTTCTTCCTTCATTAATTCTTCGAATATAGTCAAAATCAATGTAGAGTTACTAACGAGCAAATAAACAAACAGACACATATTTCAAATTTATAATATAGGAATGAATCCTTGATTGAATAATACGCATGGAAAGCCTTACCTAAGATTTATTATTAAAATAGAGCCGTCATGTAATAAAACATAATTTAAGACTATTTCCTTCATGAAAGTAACAAATTGGTAATTTCGCAACCTTTCGACCTTGTTATCATTTGACGGATGGATAGGTTAATGAGCCTTGGTATGTGTTAATCTCGGATTGAGTTTGTCGTAGACTGTCAGAAGACCCGCATGAGACGTACGGTGCGTTTAAACTAAATTTGTCACATTAAAACGTCTTACATACACTATTAACTTGGAGCAATATTAATTAAGTAACCAGAAAAAATGTAACAAGATTAACAAAAATCCGAAAACCAGTAGTTTCCCAAGGCCAAAGAGTATCTGTTACCATCTTCGTCTTTCTTCTCTTGTTGTTCGTGGGCCTGTCTCAGTACTTGATCAAACGTATTCTATGCCTGTCTCCGGAGTGTAAGCTAATTTTTTGTAAAGAGTCAAGCATAGTCTGTTCCTTGTGCTTGGATAATAAAAACACATATACAAAGACATTTTATTATGCTTTGGTAATTCATTCCTTTAATGTGGATTCATAAGATCTGCAATTTACTTTCATGAAGCTCTGTAAATCATCTTTCGTCAGCGGTCATAATAAAGCAGAATCTGCTTTGTTACCACCACCCACAGTCATCTGATGACAAGTGGTCAAAATGACGTCATCCAAATATACAGTACAGATAATACGTTTCATTATGTTCGTCATTTGATCATCTTGCGGGACTTAAGGCAGTCTGCGATCAACTAAAATTAGAGCAAAGTAATGTAGGAGCTAAGGAAAGCCTAAATCTATCTTTCATCACCTTTGACTTTTTTTATATGAAATTCAACATGAAAGCAATTAAATTATTATTAGATTTGTGCAGTTTAATCTTGGGGATAATTCTTATGAACGTAAATCTCTGAACTAGATTGACATGTCTAAATTACTGCTATAGTTTTCTACGAAAAACATTATGAAAGGGACGGAACTGATTATAGATCTGTGCCTGTTCAATAAGTAGTAGATAGTAGTAGATTTGGTTTCAAAAGAGTTGGTGTTGGTTGATACTGTATATATCATTATCAGACAAAGTGATATGCTTATAAAATACCGTAATAAAAAAAACAGTTTGCCTTACTTAGGAAATTTAATAGCACCAAGTTTAGTGCTAAGATTTTGTATGTCGATTATCCCTGTTATCTGAATGATAATGAAAATGAAATGAAGCATAACACAAGAACCAAAAAGTGAAATCACATTCCGTGATAATTCCAACTCGAATTATACACTTTGATTTAATTATACACTTTAATTATACACAATTGTGAATTGTGTGATCCTTTTTGCGTTATAAAAAAATACCCCGTAAAAATAAAATAAAGTGAAAATTTTTAAAAGTTTTTATTTTTGTAATATTATCATATTGAATCTTGGTCCAGAACCCTGTGTGCAAATCTAACTAGCACATAACCCGATTTTGGTCACGTATGCTTCTATCTAATAATCATTTGACGCCCTTCTAATACAGTGGAAGAACATGCGCCCCTCGTTCAGTCCTAGGCTAGTTTTTAGTTTTATTCATTTTTATTCGTGATTTTTTATTATTTTATTATTTACATTTATATAAGAGGAAAAGATAAGAGGAAAGCTTATCTCTATAATAGATCACTTCCAGCTACCTTCAGATGTGAGTAAGATGATTTTATAAAGGCAAAAAGAGATGTCTACATAATTAGATCCTACCTAGTAGACTCAAGCAAGCAACACAAACTTCTGTGTTAATCATCGATGTCGCGTTTAGACTCTTAGGAGGTCAGAGTTATGCGTCACACATGTTTTATTTTTTGGGGCAAATCTTCATTTTGCAATACATTGCTTTATGCCTATCCGGGTCTAATACTGCACTGTTTCGTTGGGTAATATGTCCCCTTTTTTATTTTTTATTCCACTATGAGTTAGTCCATTGAACTACAAGTTAGTCCGGTGGTAAGTGATGATGTAGATGGCCGTTATATAAAATCCATTCTCCTAATCTGTTTTTAAGCGAAATCATACCGGAACGCTAAATCACCTGGTGGCAACACTTTGTCGGCAGGTTGGTGACTAGTCACGGTTAAAGCCTTCACATAGGCAAAATCAGAGAAAATTTCAGAAATAATAAATACCCAAATTACTTCGGCTGGGAAACGAACCCGGGTCCATAGCGTTTACCACAGCGACAGGAAATTCTTTAAATAGTAACTCATTTTCAAACTGACTATACTTTCATCATCATCATGATCAACCCATTGCCGGCTCACTACAAAGCACGGTTCTCCACTCAATATTTGGCCATAGTCCACGACGCTGGCCATGTGCGGATTGGCAGACTTCACATGCCTTTGATAACTTTATGGAGAACTCTCAGGCCTGCAGGTTTCCTCACGATGCTTTCCTTCACCGTTGAAGCAAGTGATATTTTAATTGCTTAAAAACGCACATAACTCGGGAAAGTTAGAGATGCGTGCCCGGGATCGTACCCCCGACCTCTGACGGACGTCCTAACCACTAGGCTATTACAGCTTTTTTTCTATAGTTTACTATTTCTAAACCAAAATGGCACGAGTTTTTTATTCTTTATTCTTTTAGGCGCACGTTTGGAAGCACCAATTGCCAAACCACTGGCTTCTATCTATTGCATAATAATAAACATTATACTTAGCTTTGCATATCTGGGTTATGTCTCGAATAAAAATGTGAGGTTTCATTGTAATTTATATCTAAACACTGTCATAACATTCATAAATAGGTACCTATACTCACTGAATAACTATTCACTTCAAAAGTATCGCATGCGGTGTGAAATTTCGGAAACAAAAGACGATTTCGTAACAAATGGACTCTTTTATTTATTTCACATTCTATCAATCTGTTACATAGTACATTTGCATGTTTAATTTTCATTGTCTTCCGTGAGATGAGACTAGAGATTTAGTTAATAGGCTATTTTTTGGAGACTTGTATAGTTTGAGTAATAAGATTTGGCTAAGTAATATATTATTTAATTAGATGTTTCTCGCGGCTTCCATCTTTGTTTCAGGCTAATTGTATATTCTAGCCCTAATTTAATCCTTGTGACATTTGATCGAAAGTATTTAAGTGGTTCTGGTAAAAAGGAATTACCTACGCCTATTTTCGAATGTAGATACAAAAATTCCAATTCTCCAAACCAAATTCAAATATTCTTTTATATTACATTGTTTGGGAAATAGGTGAAACCAAGATACATTTCAAACATTTATTTGTGTACTTGCGATAAAGACTTAACTAAACTAATTGTAATTGATACGCTACGTTAAAAAATAATATTGGAAATGTAGATTTTTAAGGGAGAAAAACTAGTGTCACTAAAACACCGAACCATAATTTCGACCATTTTCATAACAAAAACATTGATTTTTATTCATAAATATTAGTATAAATAACTCTATTGTACAAACAGCTATATTTATAACTATATAACCTCTATAAATATAAAGCTATATATATAGCTTTAGATACAGATTTTAAGGTCTTTGGAGTTAAACACTTTAGCACAAACATTGTTCACCATAACATATTGATGTTAATTAAGGAAACCGCAAGAAATATCCACCAGAAAGTGGAATGCAATTAGATAACCACATAAATTGAGAGTAAAAGCTGGCACGCTCCCTTTTACAAGTGCCTGCTTGCTACAGTAACCGGTTTTATAGAATGGTTTGGTATATTTTTTGCCATTCACCCGTTTGCTATAAGAAACTTGTCGTATGGAAGTTGGCATACCTCCTTGCACCGTCTTAAGCTACAGAGAGCAGTGACCACTGCCGGACGTCCACCTTTAAGGAAGTCGTTCATTATAACACATGTTTCTTACATTTTCAGGTTACATTCGGCCTGCTGATGATAGTTTTAGCAGTGGCAGCCGAAAAGAAAATCGAATTGCAAGACATAGAAGAAGATAATTTGAGAAACGAAAAGCAGAAGCAGTTTGAGAAGTCGGACGGTCGCTCCCAGGGACCTAGTGCTGGATCAGCTCCAGGCTCCGCGCCTCTGGATTTTCTCAAAAATGGCCTTCTCCATTACTTTGAGGGCCCACCTCAACAGCCACAGCAATCCCGGTACATTCAACAGTATGATGTTACTGAACAACCAGAAAAGTCGTCTATAGCTGCACCTAAACCTCAATATGGGCCACCAGCGCAGCAAGCAATGTTAGGTTATCTGTCAAATGTACCAATGCAAATATATTTAGTTCCTCAATACTACAATGAGCAAGCTGAACACGTGGCACACCAGCAAAATGAAGTTCAGATAACAGCACCTGCTGCGGCAAGAGCACCGTTTTATCAAGAACAACAACAAGTTCAAGAGCAACAACAAAACCAACAACACCAACAACAGACGAATTACATCGAAGCACCAACGTATGTAACGGCTACTGGGAAACCTTATGCACAGCCCTACACTTCACCTCTCATTTACGTTAGTCAAGTCCAGCCATCAATTTCGCCTGCACATGCCACTGCCACACCAGTATACACCTATCAGGTTCCCGTTATCCAATATTCTACCGCCATATCAGCACCACCACCAAAGGGTTACTACCAAAGTCCTCAGTATACAGAAACTAATTCAGTAGATGATGTACAAGAAAATCAATATAACATAAACAAACAGTATTCTAGTCACACGGAAATTCCTTCTAAACCCTCCGGTCCAGATTATCCTCGGTACTACAACTCTCGGGCTCCTTTAAGAGAAGAATATCGAGCTCCATTCGAACTTCCCCATCCAAGCTCTCTTCTTATAAAGGCTCCACCACCGCATTTATCCCAAATCCCTAAAGTTTTGCCAGAGTATCGTCCTATTGCGAAAGCTGTTTATGCTGCAGGAGGTAATTTTATCTCAAGTGCTTATACTCCTAGACCAAGTGAATCATACAGTACATTTAAGAGGCGACCGTCATCTCTATTAGATTCGTATATTCCATCTAGTGTTCAAATAGAGTATATGAAACGGGGATACACTAAGGATCCATTAGACGCGTACGAAGCTTTGTCAAGTGCTCGATTTTTATCACAAACACCTGTGATTCCAAGGCACTACGAACGTGGTTTCTTGCCAAATCAAATTTATCACACCGCTGCTGGTGGGATCACATTTGGACATCACAAGAGAGCTTCAAAAATTAATAAAAATCCACAAAAGTAAACGTATAAGTAAACAAAAATATTTGAAGAATTTTTTTTTATAGTTTAGCTAAGGGTCTACAAATCTGTAGCTTTATAGTCTGAGTTTAACTTTTAAGTTTGATTCTATGTAACTTGTTAAATGTAAATACTCATTTATATATCTTATGCTTAATGTTATTTAATTTATGTTAAGGAAATGTTGTTTAGATATTATCATCACAAATGTTGTTAGTCGAGAGGTCAGTATTTAAATCCATTGTTGTCAATAAAACTTTATCTTTAATTTTGCTGTTTCTTTTCACATTCTCTATCATATTATTCGACTATTCAAATTTTATTGTGATGTTCAGATGGTTAAGACTTAATTTTTTTTTTCTAATGTTATTTTTAACATCATCAGAATTACGTTAATTGTTTTCGTTACGATTATTTATAATGAACAACTCCATGAAAGTGGTTTTCAATTTCAATATTCAACCGATAACAATATGATCATTAGATTAGATAATTAATAAAGCTTTTGATTTCTCATTTATATATGGAATTGAATTATGAAAGGATATTAATTAGGACTAGCCACATATACTTTAGATAGGCTCTTTTTAGGTCTTGAAAATACAAGGATGGAAAGTATGATTTTTTTATGCTATTTAATATGATAACGTGGCGATGATTATGACTAGGATTTCTTTTTATTCTACTACAAGTTGACGGCAATCTCACCTGGTGGTAAGTTAAGTTGCAGTCAGAGATGGTAGTGGGCTAACCTGCTAGGGTAAACCTATACTCCTAATTGGTTTGTATGTAACATCATGCCGAGACTTAAATAGACCTATTTCCCAATGTTTCATTGTAGAGTAGGGCCAATTTCTGAGTAAGAATTGTTTTTTTTTTATGAAAACCAATATAGTGGAGTTTGTGGTAGGTATTAATAGTATCTCGTAGACTACGTTAGATTAATAAAAAAGCTGCAAGCTTCTACCTCGTGGTAAGTGATGAAGCGGGCTAAGAAGGAAGCGATACAACTAGTTAGAAGTCTGTCACCCGTAGCCAATCAGTGTCTACATGGCATCGCATTGAAACGCTAAACCGTTGGGTAGCATGTTGGGTGGCACGGTGGTAACTAGGCATGGCCGAAGCTTTCCAACAGACCCGACGACCAGAGACCAAAATTCTGAAATTCTCAAATGGAGGGTCCAATGACCCTGCCGAGACTTTCTTCTTTAAAGCCCAAGCACATGGAAGGTCATCAAAGTAGAGTTGAAGCTCAGCAATCCAAATTAGACCTGGATAGATGGTTTTAGCTTCCCCTCTTCTACGAGTGAGAGTTCCGAATGATAATAGAGGAATAGAATTATTTTTCTTCAAATAGACGTATCTTATACGTAAGTTTGACAAGTTCGCCTGTTTATCTTGTTTCCACCACCAGTTGAATTTTTGAAACACTACAAATTAGCCCTTGACGTCAAACTCACCTGATGGTAAGTGATGATGCAGCCAAGTTGGTAGCGGGCTGATCTGTTAGGAATATGGTAAGGCCATACTCCTAGTCGGTTTCTACGCGACATCGTACCGGAACGCTAAATCGCTTGGCGACACGTCTTTGTCGGTAGAATGGTAACTAGCCACGGCCAAAGCGTCCCACTAGAACTTTATAAAGCTACAGCGCACGCGCTGCGCTACAGAGGTCGACAAAATCACACAACATGCAGATTCGTCTGTAAAGTATCGATAAAAAAACTATGCATTTGCTCTTTTTAAAATTTAACAAAGCGATACAAATAATTTAACAATGTTTTTATTCAATCTTGCACGAGCTATTTACTTCCATAAATTAAATTGAATATGTTAATGAAAAAGTTATTATAATAGGTGCATAATTAATTTGTATGTTAGTTGTAAGTCCATATATAACTGTAAGAAAATTACAAACGCCATCTGTGGAAGTATAGGTGAAGTTTTCGCGAAGAATTAAAACGACGCACTTTCTAAAATGGTAGGTAGGTAAGCATCACAACATTGCAAACGCAGATTGAAACTGACTTCACTTTGCATCGCGACTTCAACATAGTTCGTTAGCGTTTTTATAGATGGCGTCGTAAAATATTATAAATCGATACTGAAAACGAAACCCAACACACTGAGTTATGGTACGTCAGAAAATGATCAAAGGAGGCACCCTTAGGCAGACGTTCCCTTAGTTTCTTCGAGCCTTAGGGCTCAAAATTACTTCTGGCAGAGCTTCCTTTCGGAGCTCGCCAAACAGCCCGGTTACGCTGTGGCAACCAATAGGGTTAGTACAGTTAATAGGCAGTTCAAAAAAAAAATATGGGCTCTTGAGGAATTGTGAGCTCGCTCTCGAAGTAGACAGATGAAATCAAGTGAATCGCAGAGTTTTTTTTATTATACACTACAAGTTAGCCTTTGACGGCAATCTCACCTGGTGATAAGTGATGATGCAATGTTTATCCCATACTACTAATTGGTTTCTACGCGACATCGTGCCGGAACGCTAAATCGCTTGGCAATACGTCTTTGTCGTTAGGGTGGTAACTAGCCACGGCCGAAGCCTCCCACCAGACCAGACTCGAGCCGGGAATCGAACCCAGGACCTTAAACTTAATACGTATTATTGATACAGCGTACACGCTGCGCCACGGAGGTCGTCAAGATCTACCGCGCTGGCTATTAAGGATTATTAATGATAACATATTATTGACTATGTGTGATGGTGATTGCAAAAAACCAACGAAGTTTATTGTGGGCTTCTTCGTTGATCTGGGCGCGATTGGAACCCTCCAGCTTTAGTTTCTTGTTGGCGAATGCTATTATCACCATCACCTCACGAAATCAAATAATGAAAAATATATTATATATATGAATGCTTCATAGATCATAGGTTTACATGAATAAAACTACTTTGTTTTTTTTAACAAATAAAGAGTTGTGACAAAGATATTGTTATAACTATTTCCCGTTTTCGGACGATCTCATTTGGATTCGGTTAACTGCATAGAGAGACACGCACGCAATATTCTCTCCACATACCTACCTTTGGAGTAAAAAAACTGAGTACATCTACATCTTGTAATTGTAAAAAACGCATAAAAAATTCCATTACATAATATTACATTACAGTATACTGGCAATAATAAACAAGTCCACACATTAGACGAGACAAAAGTGTCTTAAGACTAATATTTAGTTTAAAGATCGCTGACACGTGAGTTCATCTAAAATAGTTTCTACTATTCGCGTGTACTGTATCTCTATTTATAGATACAAATATATCCCTTTTTTTAACGCTGGGAAATGCGTTTACGCATCCCATCCGGAAACAACGCAGGCAGAACTGCGCCGCTTCCGGCGGGGTATGTTGAACTCCCCAGCGGCCGGATTGGCGACCAGAATACCCACTAAAACCCAGAGAAGATCCTTCGCGCCGCCTGGTGGCTGGGTCACAGGAACAACGTCCGCAACCCAACCAGCGATAGTTATAAAACAAAAGTGTATTTGCCATTAAATAAGTATCATAAAACATTACAATAAAAATGAATCAATATGATAATTATATTAAAAAAAAAATTACTTTCGTATTTTTTTATTTCTATAAAAAGTATTGAATGTTACTACTAATTCCTCCAAGAATATGTGTACAAGGTTTCATGACGATCGGTTGATTAGTTTTTGCGTGAAAGCGTAACAAACATACCTACATTCACAATTAAGATATTAGTAAGGTATATATATATTTTTTTATCCACTACAGATTAGCCCTTGGCGGCTAACTCACCTGTGTAACCTCATAAGTGATGATTCTGTCTAAGATGCTAGCAGGCTAACCTGTTAGGGGTATGGTATACCCATACTCCTAATTGCTTTATACGCGACATTGTGCTAACGCTAAATCGTTTGGCGACACGTCTTTGTCAGTAGGGTGGTAACAAGCCACGGCCGAAGCCACCCACCAGGCCAGACTCGATCCAGGAATCGAACCCAGGACCTCCAACTTCATAATGTAACTGCGCCACAAAGGTCGTCAAAGGTATGTTGAAACCATTCTTCCTTCAGACATATCTGTAGTTTGTTTGCGCATGTTATTAGTGAGATTCGACCCGCCACGATCTCATGAATAATACATGAAAACGTGTCTTCGGTTATTACACTCGAATACATACATTTTAACGAGTCGCCTCATCTTGGAGGAAAAGTGAAAATCTAAGAGCGTGCCGAAAGTCGTATGTCATTCAGCAATTAAGAGTATCCAATTAGTGCACTACTATACAACTAATAAACTAGCCTTTCTTGTTTAAGCACTGATGTCTTTCCAAGATATATATGAGTATATGAGACTGGAATGCGTGCACTCTTAATATTTTCTAACCTTCCTTAAAAGGTATACTTAAGGTATACAATTTTATAACAAACTAGTTTACAATTTTATAACTTCGCCCGCGTAGTTTAGGGGTTTTAAACTCCTATGGAATAAGCCACCAAATCGAAGAAGTTTGCTTATAGTTCGACGCTAAATTCAGTTTTTCATAAATCCCGCGGGAAATGTAACGGGATCAAAGTATTCTATGTCCGCCTCCTGGTTCTAAGCTATTTCCCAACCGATTTTCAGTGTAATCGAGTTCCGTTCTTGAGTTATAAATAGTGTAACTAACACGACTTCCTTTTATATATATAGATTACCGAATGAAATTTCTGGGATGTCTCTCAATATCTTCAAAGTTTATTTAAAACGTAAGCTTGTAGAAAAGTCCTACTATAGTGTAAAGGATTATGTAAATGATATACAAGCACGGGTATGAAATATTGCTCTAATAAGATAGCTCTTAAATAGTTTTAAGTGGTATGTGATATGGTGATAATAAAAAGATCATTTATCTGGCTAAGTTTGTTGTGGGCTTCTTAGACCTGTGCGTTTGGAACCCTCATAGCTTTAGTTTTAAGGTTACGAATGTAGTTATCGCCATCAACTCACTGCTATGTAAATTATTGTATAACAAGAACTTTTAAAGGACTATTTAAATAAAGATTATGATTAATTGATTGATAATAAAGATATAGAGTTAATTATTTTGTTTTATCCTTATTTGATAACCAACCATAATACTCTAAGTAAAATATTTCCTTTATCAAAGCGGTTGCCTGGAAAAGATCGTTAGCAGTGATAAGGATTAGAATTTTTCTCTCATTTTCTCTTATTTGTATTCTTTTTTTTTTGTGTGAGTGTAATAAAGAGTTTTATTATGTATTATTATAGATAATCTTTGAATTACATGCCAGGAGAAATTAAAAATGGAAAACGAGTTAAACGAAAAATAGGCAATTTTAGTTATTATTTGAACATACTGGTGGTAACTAGCCGAGGACGAAGCCATATCAAGTCCGAGCCAGGAATCGAACCGGACACCTGCTACTTTATAATACTGCAACGCACGCACTAACGAGGTCGTTCTAAACAAACTTTAGCCTAATAAAGCTTATTTAGAATGTGATAAATTACACATATATTAAAATGAAAAAGTATCTATTCTTCACGTTCTCACGATGGTGATTAGGTAGGTATAATTTAGAAACCGACAAAAATATGATTGGATAAATCTAGTTCAAGTTGGTTACGAATTCCGGTCACATACCTATTTTACTGAATACATAATATGTATAAAGGGAAATAGTATTAAATTATAACATACGTTTGTCTATTACACATAAAACATCCGCTTATATCTATTAAGACGTGACAAGCGATTTAGCGTTCCGGCACGATGTCGCGTAGAAACCAATTGGGAGTATGGGTTTACCATACCCCTAACAGGTTAGCCCGCTACCATCTTAGACTGCATCATCACTTACCATTAGGTGTGATTGCCGTCAAGGGCTAACTTGTAGTGGATAAAAAAAAAAATAAAGGATATTCATATTTTTTTCTTTCCTTTTTGGAATTATTACTTTTATTGTTGTTATTGTTGTGACGTCACTCTGGTCTCAGCTGAAAATCAGTGTTGTGTTTTTCAGAAGAGACACGACATATGCTGAGCTGTACACCCTTTCTGGTTGGTGATTAAAATAAGATGTACCGTGTGTAACACAATATTTCAATATTTAATAATTGTATTGATAGACATAACTAAGATTTCACTAGGTAATTTGTAAAATAAAATAAAATACGATTTCCTTTGAATGTTATACTAATTTTGTGCAGACTACGAGTACAAAACTCACTACGAGTTTATTTTTACGTCTAAAAAGTAATGAGTTTGTTCCCGAAAATGGTGAAAAGTATTTTTAAAAAGCTTTCATCGAGCCGGCAAATCTCCAGCGCTCGCGTAAAATAAAACAAAATGTAAGAAAATCAAATTAGAATTGAATCACGATTATCTTAATGTCAATAAAAAGATATAAAATATAATAATAGTTAAGTACAAAGTGAGATTTAATATACAAAAGACTTACAAATAATAAATAAATTACTAAAAATTAAAATACAAAATAAAATATAATATACAGTTTGAGGTAGGAAACTAAAAAATACGGCGAATTTACAATGAATGGCTTATCATGATCAACCTATTCTCGGCTCACTACAGCGAGCGGGTCTCCTCTTAATATGAGAAGGATTTGGTCATAGTCCACCACGCTGGCCATGTGTGGATTGGCAGACTTCACACGCCTTTGAGGACATTATAAAAAGTTATAGGTGCGTGCTCGGGTTCGAACCCCCGACCTCGGATTAGGAGGCTGACGTCCTAACCACTAGGCTATCACAGCTTCGTATGGCTTATATGGCTAATTAATTCCTATACAACTAACTAATAGATATATAGAATAGACATAATAATAATAACATAAAAATAAAAATGTTGATTAGCGTAAGATTATAATAAATCCAGCCAATCTGTTGTGGATTTAATAATATAATTTGCATTTTATTTTAATTTGGAAAAATTTACAAGTTATTTATGGTTACCTAGTTATCCAAATTTTTTATTCGTTTTGTCGTTCATTGTCAATGTCATAAAGTTAATAATCCTTTCTAAGTTCTTTTGCTACCGAAATAATGTTTTATTTTAATACTAACGGAATTTTTCATTGTAATTTATTCAATAAATTTTAAATCATCATGATCAACCCATTGCCAGCTCACTACAGAACACGAGTCTCCTCTTAATATGAGAAGGGTTTGGCCATAGTCCACCACGTTGGCCATGTGCGGATTGGCAGACTTCACACGCCTTTGAGAACATTATGGAGAACTCTTAGGCATGCAGGTTTCCTCACGATGTTTTCCTTCACCGTTTAAGCAAGTGATATTTTAATTGCTTAAAAACGCACTTAACTCTGAAAAGTTATAGGTAGGTGCGTGCCCGGATTCGAACCCCCGACCTCTAATTAGGAGGCGGGCGTCCTAACCACTAGGCTATCACAGCTTATTAGCTTCAGCTTATCAGCTTTTAAATACTACACATTTATTTACGTAAATAAATCACGAGTACAAGAACAACAGAAACACAAATAAATTATTAGAAAAAGGCGGCTTCATTGCCTAGCAGCGATGTCTGCCAAACAAACTAATGACTCAGATCAGTATCACAGACGGTATAAAAAAACACTAAAAAAAATAAACTATATTTGATTAACAATTTCCTATTACATAAACTAGATTACACGAAATAATAATTCCAATTAACATAAACACCTTTTAAATTACCATAAACTCGATAGCAAAATAATTAAAAAAACGTCTTCACGTACGATGTATTTTTGACCTACCTATTAAAGGTGAGTTTATTAGTAAGTACTAACCTTCATTATTTTTGAACGTGTACATTCCGATCAAATAAACACAATATAGATATATACGAGATAAATATAGCCTAGATTCGCCTATTGTTCTCGCCTATTTTTTTGTTGTTTTGAGTTCACTGGGACAAAAGCGGACATTTGAATATATATCCGGAGAGATTAATGACAGATAATTTATATAGCCTGTGCGATACAATCAATCATATATGTACTCGAATGTTAAACTGTTATATGTGATTCATCAATGATACAGGCATAATTTGTCCGTTGTGAATTTGTACAGGCTCGTTTCACATTTTGATTTATCTATTAAGATATTAGATAATTTTATCTGTTATTAGATTAGGTGCGCATACGGTATAATGTTAATGTGCCATAACTTGATTATAAAGCGGATTGTCACCTTACGCATAATTAGTGCCACTCTGTTAAAATTTCGAAATGTTAGATGTACGAAAATTGTGTAGTAAACTCGTTGAATACTTGAATTTACTTTATTCGAATGCAAATACAATTTGCAGTGATGAGTTCATGATGAGCATTTTAATAAATATAAATTAATTTAACATACTGTAAATAATTTCTATTACTAGGTTAGCAGGGGTTAATAAAGCAAGAAATAAGATTTAGTAGAGACAAAATTGCGATATTTATGTTATTTATTATACTTATCATAATGCTAAGATTTAGCCATTAGGAAACTGAATTTTGCCTAATGCGAATGGATAGATAGATAATTTAAAGAGAAGTGAAATCTAGAATTTTCAGATTCAAACGGGAATTTTTATTACCATAAATTAATTATTTAAATTGCAGCATATTTTATTTATTTTCGAAAATATATCTGTTATAAAATCTTATATTGAATAAGCCAAGATTTCATATATTATAATACATATTGGAAGTTTTTTGCCTCTCATACAAGCTACTGGCGCTAGTTACTGGTTCAAGCTACTAAGCAAGTACAGTAAGTACCGTGTGAGTAGTTCGGAGTTAATCATTATTAGTTTATAAGTAACTCTAAACTAAAATTGAAATTAATAAGCTACTTATAACAGATTAATTTTTCAATAATATCAATTTTACTTTTAAATGTATGCAAAACTAGTGAAGTGGTCACTTAAGATATTGGATGGTTCACACTGAATGAATGTTTGTCAAGTTTCTTTAAGGTGCATTTTCGTGAAAGTAAAATCTTGAATCGAAAAAACATAGTTTTTTTTTCGGACTGTCTATTAGCTGTACTAAACACACTAACAGCGTAAACGGGCTGTTTGGTGAGCTTCGGAAAGAAGCTCTGCCAGAAGAAATTTTGGGCCCTAGGGCTCGAAGAAACTAAGGGAACGCCTCCTTTGAGGCCGAATCTCCACTTAGGCGACGTTTGGGATAACGGGGGGGTCGGACGGTGAGTGGTCCGTACGTCTCCGAGGCCGTGGAAGGAGCCCACGTCCGGATGACGTAAGATAGCGGGGACCTCGTCTTCGCTGGCAAAGACGGTGTATAGCGTATGAATGTGTGGTAGGTGGTACGAGTATGTTGTCAGTAGTCACCTGATCGTCAGGGTCATAAAGGATATCTTTAGGTCTCCTCTTTCGAAGAGGAGCGCTTAGGTCGGGGGAGTAAAAAGAAGCCGCAACTACGAGAGGGTTGGGGGGTCGGATTGATAAGCATCGATAGATACAACTACACATTGAAGTCGTTATTATGCGAAATCGACTGTAAAAATTGACTGCAACACGTTTTCTTAGTATTACCAACATTTCGCATGCTTATTTTTAAGCATAGCGGAATCCGTTCAATATGATATTGACAAATTGCTTTTTATTAAGTGATTGCAGTGCTTTGGTTGTCTTATAATTATTGTAACTTTGCTTATTGTGACATGTCGCTTATTATGTAAATACTCGTGTAAACTTAGATTAATACGCCAGTTAAATTGAAACCTTATATGCTTATGCATATAAGGCTTTTATTAAGTGATTGCAATGCAATTTAATTACCAGAATTAATTACTTAACATAACGTCACTTTTCAATCTCAATTACAACCTCACTACGTGTCACTTCTTTTTAAATTCTACTTTTCTTCCAAAATATCACTAAACTGCTGATATGCTATAGCGCTGTCCTCGTGGCGTCCATTATTCCTATTCGGTGTGAACCAATCACTTGCTACCGTTTTGGCGGGATCCAATAGCGTGGCGGCACGACATGATGACAACCAACTCAATAAATTCATAAAAGTATTCTAGTCAAGTTTTATACTCTTTTGTACGTATACATATTAATAACATTTTAACCCTTACAAACAACTTGTAAATCTTTGTAATCTATAATATGTTAATATGTAAATTTTATTCTATTCTATTTACTATTTACCCAACAAAATCAAAGCTAGGAAGCTGTTGTTTAACCGCAAACTGTGCTTTGCATGACGTACTAAGTTGTTATTATAAGCAAATTCTACTGTATTATAACTATTCTTCCATACAAAGAACGTTGGGACGTTGGGGTCTCAAGATGCTGGAATGGCGACCTCGCACCGGTAAACGTAGCGTTGGTCGACCCCCATCAAGGTGGACAAACGACATCAAACGAGTCGCAGGGAGCCGCTGGATACAAGCGGCCCAAGACCGTGGCCATTGGAACTCCCTACAAAAGACCTATGTCCAGCAGTGAACGTCTATCGGTTGAAATGATTATGATGATGATGATGATGATAATGATGATGATAACTATTCAAAAATCATTAATTTCAAGAAAGCCGTATTTGTAGGTACTTTGAGAATGTCACGCCTGGTAAGAAAAATGGACACCCTCAACTTTAAAACACAATTTTTAATCGAAATAACTATATTAATAAAGCTCCATAGACGCCATAGTGGAAATTGCCTTTAGGTTAAAAAAAATGACATTAATGACACGGTTACATTTTGTTGGTAAGCGTAACATTTTAATTTCTAAATTCGTATTAATTGTTTATACAAACTTCATTTAGCGGTTATACAATATTATGTTAATTTTGCGGCAGGTATAGAAAATTTCAACAGAACATTTGACATTTGCCTGGTTAGGCCGTAAGATAGTTGAAGAAGTATAATTTTTATTTCTATGCTAAGGTAATAAAGAGAAAAAGTATTTTGTTGGTTCAAAGATGCTTCTTTGATTGATTGATTGATTACTCTTTTATTGCACAATAAAAGATAGGTAAAAAAACAAAAAGACAGAAAATAACACAGAAATACTCGTAGTAGTAAACAATTCGGCGGCCTTATCGCTACATAGCGATCTCTTCCAGGCAACCAAACATGTAAAAGATATAGAGATACGGAAAAAGGAAGGTGGTGCAATAATATATACATAAATATATATATATAATTAATTAATTATATATATATATATATATTATATATATATATTTATGTATATATATATATATATATATATATTTATGTATATATATATATATATATATATATATATATATATATATATATATATATATAATGATATAAACGAATTCTTCTTTCTAGAACCATCGATTGGTTTGTAACCTTTTTGCATTTTGTAGTGCAATGCTAGATGGTTGAATAACCTAACGCAATCAGCTTTAAGTCATTTTCGGAGGTAAGCAAAATGAAAAATATTAGACCAGGCGGGTGATGCGTCGCGAAGGGTCAGAGCCGAAGGCAGTTATAAGACCACGATTTCTATTAAATTAAAGGCAAGTGATATCTCGACTAACAGATAGTTTTAAAGTATTTTTTTTAAATTTTCGGTGCGATAGGTAAGACGAGAACTAAAGCAGCGGTCTTATCTGCGACTTTATTCATGTTTGTTTCTATTGATTTTAAATCCCGGGGATCTCCCGGGAACACCCACGTTTCTAGGTTAAAGAGTTCCCATGCTCAACTGCAATATGAAAGCATGTTTACACAAA
Organism: Lasiommata megera; assembly: GCA_928268935.1. Taxonomy (NCBI): domain Eukaryota; kingdom Metazoa; phylum Arthropoda; class Insecta; order Lepidoptera; family Nymphalidae; genus Lasiommata; species Lasiommata megera. The sequence continues at coordinate 5,615,375 of OV743321.1, forward strand.
ATATCGCCAAAGGTTTATTTTATTCAACTAGCAATAATACAAATTTAAAATTAAAACAATTGATGCTGTCTTTGAAATTATAAACCTTGTAGTTTTCTCCAATCTTTGTAGTGTTTATGCACTTCTGCACTTTGTGACGTAAATTAAGACAAGACCTTTAGTTTTTGGCTTCACAGTCATTTTTAAATTCAAAAACTTATATTATATTACTATAATAAAAATATGAAACCATGAAAATATTGATAATAAGCTGTGATAGCCCAGTGGTTAGGACTTCAGCCTCCTAATCAGAGGTCGGGGGTTCGAACCCGGGCACGCACCGATAACTTTTCGGAGTTATGTGCGTTTTTAAGCAATTAAAATATCACTTGCTTCAACGGTGAAGGAAAACATCGTGAGGAAACCTGCACGCCTAAGAGTTCACCATAATGTTCTCAACGGCGTGTGAAGTCTGCCAATCCGCATATGGCCAGCGTGGTGGACTATGGCCAAATCCTTCTCATATTGAGAGGAGACCCGTGCTCTGTAGTGAGCCAAGAATGGTTATTGATAATATACACATGAAAATACTGTTTGTTGATTTTTTGTTCTTTTTTTTTAATTTTAGTATTTTTTAAAGTTAGAAGTGCGTGCCCGGGAACGAACCCCCAACCGCTGATTAGGATGCGGACGTCCTAACCACTCTTTCGCAGTTTGCAATGGATTATTCCACGTTATATTAGTGTTGAAGATGAAGACCCAGATATCAAACTGATTACGCAGCTTCGATAGATAATTGAATGATACAACTCGTTCGTTCGAATCGTGTCATTCAATCAACGATCAAACTAGCTTTTAAGATGCATTTAAGCAATAATAATGAAAGATGGCCCATTCTAATTTCCTATCAAGCAATAATGTTGCTAATGATGTATCTAGACCGAATTTCTAATGATCCGTTGGTAGGAGCGAGGCCGTAGGCAGGGGGTAAATTTGGGGGTACAAACACCCCAATTAGTTATACTGACAGATACTTTCCAGATGATTTCCACTCGTTATTGGGTACAATAATACGGAGTGGTGTTTTCTTATAGGTAAGCGTGCATAGTAAGGTATTGCTCTAAAATAAAATTAGGTATTGAAAAGTATTTATACCTATATATTTATTCGTTCTTAAAAGGCATTGCTATAAAATAAGATTAGGTATTGAAAACTATTTATGTTTATTTATTCGTTCTTGATATAAATCCTTAAGCTGTGATAGCCTAGTGGTTAGGACGTCAGCCTCCTAATCAGAGGTCGGGGGTTTGAAACCGGGCACGCACTTATAACTTTTCGGAGTTATGTACGTTTTTAAGCAATTCAGATATCATTTTCTTCAACGGTGAAGAAAAAACATCGTGAGGCAACCTGCACGCTGACAGTTCTCCATAATGTTCTCAAAGGCGTGTGAAGTCTGCCAATCCGCACATGGCCAGCGTGTTGGACTATGGCCAAACCCTTCTATTGAGAGGAGACCCGTACTCTGTAGTGAGCCGAGAATGGGTTGATCATGATGATGATGATAAATCCTAAAACTCTTTCGTAGAAGTGCATTTTTTCCTAATAAGCTACATACTTTTTTCCGTGAATAGGAGAAAAAATATAGCCTATGTTACTCGCTAATAGGTAGATTTCCATTGTTGAATGTAGATAATCAATGGTCCAAATTAGACCTCCCCCTTCCCCCCTCCCAGGCTACGGCCTTGGCAAGTACTAATGACCTAAGTATGATGTAGCTGTAAATTGCATGTGCATATTATTTTGTGCCTGTCATAAGCTTTAATCAATCTTTGACCAACCAAAAGGTGTATTTCAAAGACCTTATAAGATCCATTTTTCGTAATATTGTAATTTTTTATTTATTAAGGTTTACCAACAGCTTAAGACTAAAATAATTTATACATAATAAAGTATTAAATCTAAATGCTAAGCTAATTATAGGTCAACACCGCATGCAAAAGTGTATTAAAATGTGTACAAGAGCAAAAAGGGGAAAAAAGCAGAAGTGAGTAAACAATTATTAAAGTAAAAAAAAATAATTAATACAAAAATAAATTAAAAAGCTAATCTATAATTTACTTAAACCAACTAGGACCGACACATTGTCCATATATTTTCCATTTAATTCAGGTTATGGTCTTTTATGTCTAGAGGCCGCAACATTTGACAGATGCCCATTGGAAATATTGTATTTAGATGACAGTTCACCTGAATTGACGACCTCTGTGGCGCAGTGCGTGCGCTGTCGCATTATAAAGTTGGAGGTCCTGGGTTCGATTCCCGGCTCGAGTCTAGTGGGAGGCTTCAGCCGTGGCTAGTTACCACCCCACCGACATAGACGTGTCGCCAAGCGATTTAGCGTTCCGGCACACAGGTTAGCCCATTACCATCCTAGACAGCATCATCACTTACCACCAGAAGAGATAGCCATAAACGGCTAACTTGTATTGTATAAAAAAATAAAGGGTTTTTACTAGCCACGGTCGAAGCCTCCCACCAGTAACCTCCAACTTTATAATGCAAGGTCGTCAAATTAAGACCTTGGTGTGGCGAACGTTATAAAACGAAAGTGCCACCCGTAGAAACAGTTCAGAACTTTTAATGGCATCGCATTTTAGAAACTATTATTACGGCTAATTAGTTTAAAATAAACGGTTGCACAACACTAATTTAGTTACATGTAACTGTCTCTTTTCTCTGCTTTAATAATGTAATCACTTTGAGTCGGAACAACGGGCGAATTCCCATCTTTGTTTATAAAATAAAGGCGTTTGTACATTGTAACACAGTAACTGGTTTTTTTTTCGGACTGTCTATTAGCTGTATAAATCCTATGGGTTGCCACAGCGTAACCGGGCTGTTTGGCGAGCTTCGGAAAGAAGCTCTGCCAGAAGAAATTTTGAGCCCTAGGGCTCGAAGAAACTAAGGGAACGACTGCCTAAGGGCGCCTCCTTTGAGGCCGAACCTCGGCTTAGGCGACGTTTGGGATAACGGTGGGGTCGGACGGTGAGTGGTCCGTACGTCTCCGAGGCCGTGGTTGGAGCCCACGTCCGGATGACGGAAGCCAAGACGGTGTGTAGCGTATGATTGTGTGGTAGGTGGTACGAGTATGTTGTCAGTAGTCATCTGATCGTCAGGGTCATGAAGGATATGTTTAGGTCTCCTCTTTCGGAGAGGAACGCTTAGGTCGGGGGAGGGACAGTACTAGCAGGATAACTCTATAAAACCAGACTGAAAATTCAATTATTTTTGAGTCATTTAAATTTATATTCTTGGTTTTGAGTGAATAACACCATACTTAATGTTTTATTTGAAGGATTTTGAGCAAAATATTGATATTTCGTGAAAGAATTCAGAATTATTTTCATTTATGAACAACGCAAATTTAAATATATCAGAGCAGTCTATCGTTAAAAAGCAATAGTTGATTAAATTAATATAGAAGAGAGTCCTGGCACGTCTCGGACGGAGTTCGGGGGTCTCCAGCATAAGACCCTCTGCCTCAGTGGACACAGCTGGCTGGGTCGCGGTCGAGTGCAAAAGTGTTCCCGTAACTCAGCCACCAGGTGACGCAAAGGAGGATCGCTGGGCTTTAGTGAGTATTCTGGTCGCCAGTCTGGTCACCGCCGCCACATACGTGAAAAAAAAAATTATACACAACAGCTAAGTAATCAGAAAAAAAGTTAAATAAGATAAGATAAGAAAATATTTTATTGTTTATTTATTCGATTAGTATTTGCAATATATATAATTTGTCCCTACCCTCTGGACTAAGAAAATCTGTATTGCACAGGGTAGTTCCTTCCAGGGATAATAATTTTTCTCTAGGAATGAATGTACAATACATTCATTCCAAAAATTATCTTATACTAACTAAAACTAACATAATTTAAGCGTATATGAGCGTGCGCGTGTTTGTATGTGTGTGTGTGTGTGTGAATGTGAATTGAAAACAACAAGTCAAACCGCTCATTGTATTGGTCAATATCTACGTAAACTAAACTGTATACGTGGTATAGTAATAAAGCTTCAAGTATATTTAAATAAGCTGTGATAGCCTAGTGGTTAAGACGTCCGCCTCCTAATCAGAGGTCGGGGGTTCAGTTAATTAATAACTTTAAAAGAAAGCGGTAGCGGTAGTAAGGGCGGCTGATAGATATCCGGGGAGTATTTAACTTTAAAACTGGTCTCCCGGGTCAAAATCAGAGAGAGGGATAAGCCGCGGTGGTTTTTAGTAGGAGGTAGAGGTCTTGCATAACCTCCGTCCTGCCCAAAGTACCGAGCTAAAGCCATAAAGCTTTTCCAACCACGACAAAAAAAAACTTGAGAGGTGTCAAGTCTTTCGATTAATTAGTGAAGGAATTGTAATAAAATTTTTTTTTTTTTTATTATTTACAAAAAACCTGTCCCGTATACACACTCAACAAAAATAATCGTCGCGACACCACACTGTTCAATGCGAAATGAAAATATCTGGCTTGCTTTCTATAAGAGAGAGAGAGAGACAGACAGAGAAACATGCGACGCCGCACAGCTTACAATAGCCTACTATAGCAAAAAGTGTCGTGACAACTTTTCGTAAGAATTTTTTCCGTCTAGCCCCCTTTCACGACGCGCGATAAGGAACTTCGTTCCAAAAGTTTTATTACTAAGGTATACCTAAGCCCTTAGAGCAGTCGAGTAACGGGACCGTTTACGTGACGCAGATTGACTGATCGGAACGTATCCTTAAACTAGTTTGTGCTTGCATCATTCCTACGAGTACTTGTATTCGGTAATAAATTCGAGTGCAGTAAAAGTACCAGTTTTTAAAAATCATCTGACGACTTTCTCACTGACTTACTATATATGTAATTAGCGAAATAATTTGTAATATATGTTACATTATGAAAAAATTGAAAGAAATCTTTATTCTAATTGCCCTATGTAATGATTAAAACTAACATTTAAAACAAAAAAAAAAAATGGATTAAAATGCGCCATAGTCAAAAATAAATCTTAGACAAGTATTTTTCTTGTTACGAGTAATACAATCTCACATTATCCACTACAAGTTAACCCTTGAGGGCAATCTCACGTAGTGTTTGTGATGATGCAGTATTAAATGGTAGCGGGATAACGTGTTAGGGATAGGTTAGACATGGTACTCCTAATTAGTTTTTACACGACATCGTGTCGGAACGGTATAACGCTTGACTCGACTTTGTCGGGTGGTAGTTTTTGCTGACCGCCCAGTGGCATTTGCTGTCCATTCATAATAAATTCCAGATGGTTCAGTTTGGAATAAGTGTGGAATTCCATCATAGTCAAAACCTCCAATGAGACAAGATATGCCAAATGGAGGTCTTCCATTGCTCTGTGTATACTTTTGCTTAAGGCTTGCAATATATCTTGTGATTTATTCTTATGTAACAGGGTCTTCTACTGTTAGTTAGTTATTTTAGTTTATGAGATTGACACTCCGTGGTGGGAGGCTCACTTCGGTCATCGTGATCAACCCATTACTGACTCACTACAGAGCGCGGGTCTCCTCCCAATGTGAGAAGAGTTTGGCCATAGTACACCACGCTGGCCATGTGCAGATTGGCAAACTTCACACGCCTTTGAGAACATTATGGGGAACTCTCAGGCGTGCAGGTTTCCTCACGATGTTTTCCTTCACCGTTGAAGCAAGTGATATTTCAATTGTTTAAAAACGCACATAACTCCGAAAAGTTAGAGGTGCGTACCCGGATTCGAACCGCCGACCTCTTATTAGGAGGCTGACGCCCTAACTACTCGGCTATCGGCTCACTTAGGAATAATTAGGAAAAAACAGTGGAATTAGAACGTCTTCTAACAGTTACAGCTATAGCCACGAAATAAAAAATTAACTGCTCATTGTTATTTGACACCATACGATAAAAGTACACAATCTTACCAATACGCAGGTGTAATCTTGCAAAAAAATTCAAAGTCATAACATTCATATTACCGAATTGCCATATAGGTATTTGGGGCATTAGCCAATATTAGCCAACTTATTCTGTAATTTGAAGTTAGTGGTGCTTGTATTTCGTTTTATGACTTGTTTAATTAATGAAAACTGTACTGACAAAGAAGAAGAAAGAAGCTGTAATAGCCTAGTGAAGTTATGATAGCCTAGTGGTTACGTCCGCCTCGTAATCAGAGGTCGGGGGTTCTAACCCGGGCACGCACCTATAGTTTTTCGGAGTTATGTCCGTTTTTTAGCGATTAAAATATCACTTGCTTCAACGGTGAAGGAAAACATCGTGAGGAATCCTGTATGTCTGAGAGTTCTCCATAATGTTCTTAAAGGCGTGTCCCTGGAAATATGTATTTAATGTTTTATTCCAAGGCTGGATTCGTACCGTAATAACAATAATTGTCTTATATGGCTCATTTTTTTTTCGGGCTGACTATTAGCTGTACTAACCCCTAAGAAGCTCTGCCGGAAGAAATTTTGAGCCTTAGGGCTCGAAGAAACTAAGGGAACGTCTGCCTAAAGGCGCCTCCTGTGAGGCCGAACCTCGGCGGGGGTGGGACAGTGAGTGGTCCGTACGTCTACGAGGCCGTGGATGGAGCCCACGTCCGGATGACGTAAGATAGCGGGGACCTCGTCTTCGCCGGCGAAGACGGTGGGTAACGCATGATTGTGTGATAGGTGGTACGAGTAGTTATCTGATCGTCAGGGTCGTGAAGGATATGCTTAGGTCTCCTCTTTCGGACAGGAGCGCTTAGGTCGTGGGAGATTTACGGCACAGCCTTGCAGTTGAAAATGTTAACTTAAAGCTTACCCTAAATTACAGCTTTTGGGAAGACCGAGGTATAAAAAGTAAAAGCCGGTGCTATACAAGACTGTTCCAACATTATGGACTTTACGATTCTCGCTAATGAGCATTGAAGTGAGACAAAGTTGATGGTTTTATTATTAGTGGACGTAATGATCCTATATGACATCCGCGTGAGAGTGGAGGCGCATAAAAAGCTATGTATCTAGATCAAACTCACGATTTTGCCGCCATGTGGCATACTGAGTCAAAATCAAGGTAGTGTAAACACTTAGATAAATACGCCAGTTAAGTTGAAACCTTTCTTCCAAAAAATATCACCCACCCACTGTCCTCGTGGCGTCCATTGTTATTGCTATTTTGCGCGGACCAATCACTTGCCACCGTTTTGGCGAGAACCAATAGCGTGGTTGCACGACACGATGACAACCAACTGAATACATGAATAATAGTATTCTAGTCAAGTTTTATACTCTTTTGTACGAATACAGATTATTAACATTTTAACCCTTACAAACAGCTACTAAAATATAAAGACGTGTCGCAAAGCGATTTAGCGTGCCGGCACGATATCGCGTAGAAACCAATTAGGAGTATGGGTCTACCATACCCCTAACAGGTTAGCCTGCTACCATCTTAGACTGCATCATCACTTACCATCAGATCAGGTTGCCGTCAAGGGCTAACTTTTACATAAAAATTTATTTGTATATATATAGCTTCTTCGAATCGGCGACAATATCAGGATAATCACAGGTGTTTAATTAAGGATGCAACTCCACTCATTTTGTTTCCCAAGTTTCCATCTAAGTGACGTTAAGTCTAAACTTGGAAGAAGTTTGTCTCAGTTATGTTTGTATTGAAAACAATAATTGTTAAACTCCGCTTTACCACATAAATTTCTATCAAACAGGTATTCTGTATGCTATGCCAGTTTGCGGTTATATAATCGGTATTTAAAAAACAAGCAGTATTCCTAAGTTCATCGAAACGTCAATGGTAGATTATGGTACGCTGGTAGAGAATAGTCAGCGTTCAGCTTTAAGTTAAACTGTTTAACATTTGTGTTTTGTTGTGCAATAAAGTTGCAAAAAAGATAATTTGCTACAAAATTAAATTAATAATACAAGCATAATAAAAATGTTAATGCGAACTCATGCAAATATGTAGTTGAGTAAGTGTGCATATGTGGTATAGGCTTCAGTTTTACACTCTAATGGGTGTTGCGTATCAACTGCACTTTAGCGCAGAGTGATACATGTTTAGTTAAGCTTAAAAGATTCATGTTTAGACTAGTTATAGTTGATTTGTTCAATAGAAGTGAATTCCAAAATCTATAAGCATTTACCCATTTCTCTATCTACTCCAGACTATTTCTCAACCTATATATCTTCATCATGATCAACCCATTGCCGGCTCACTACAGACCACAGGTCTCCTCTTGATATGAGAAGGGTTTGGCCATGGTCCACTACGTTGGCCATATGTATTGACAGACTTTATACGCCTTTAAAAACATTATGGAGACCTCTCAGGCATGCAGGTTTCCTCACGATGTTTTCCTTTACCGTTGAACAAAGTGCTGTTTTAATTACTTTTTTTTTTTCGGACTGTCTATTAGCTGTACTAACCCTATTGGTTGCCACAGCGTAACCGGGCTGTTTGGCGAGCTTCGGAAAGAAGCTCTTCCAGAAGAAACTTTTAGCCCTAGGGCTCGAAGAAACTAAGGGAACGACTGCCTAAGGGCGCCTCCTTTGAGGCCGAACCTCGGCTTAGGCGACGTTTGGGAACTCCGGAAAGTTACAGATGCGTCGGACCCGCCGATCTCTGATGAGTAGGCGGATGCCCTAATCACTAGGCTATTAGAGCTAACCTATCCTTACATATGTCTATATCCACCGGTTTTCATCCCTATACCTTTTGCGTATTGGTCAACTTTATGTTATAGTAGTGCGCTTTATCTCAATATTTCCTTTCATTACGAGATACTTATACCTTTATAGCAAAGTTATAAAATTATTATTGCTTCCTTTCAGAAATTGGTTTCATTACGAGATACTCGTATTTGTACCTTTATAACAAAGTTATTATAATTATTATAGCAGCCAAACTCTAACAATTGATTTCTCATCTATATCTTTTGCATCATGGTCAAATTTGCCTATTGTTCGTATGTCATTATGCTTTGCAAAATAGCCATCGCATTAGATCTCATATACAGATAATCATAGTTGTATATTACTGGTGGTTGTATGGTACGTAATATATTGCAACAACACAATATGTCCACTAGAATATATTGAAAGTTGATAAAAACTGTGATTGTACTACCTCAACATTACAAGTAAAAATAAACTTCTTCTGTACGTTACTAGACAAAATAACATTAGAAAAGTCCTATTACAGTATCATGTAAAATCTTGTGTATGAATTATTGCTCTAATATATATAATATTTGGAAGCTGTGATAGCCTTGTAGTGGTTAAGACGTAACCTCCTAATCAGAGGTCGGGGTTTCGAACCCGGGCACGCACCTATTACTTTTATATGCGTTTTTAAGCAATTAAAATATCACGTGCTTCAACGGTGAAGGAAAGCATCGTGAGGAAACCTGCACGCCTGAGAGTTCTCAATAATGTTCTCTAAGGCGTGTGAAGTCTGCCAATCTGCACATCCAGCGTGTTGGATTATGGCCAAAACCCGTCTCATATTGAAAGGAGACCCGTGTTCTGTAGTGAGCCGAGAATAGGTTGATCGTGATGATGATGATGATGATATATAATATTTTGCTCTTAAATAGTTTTATTTGACAATGTCAGATGGTAATGAGTTGGTTGCGTCATACCATTATTTTTACTTTTACAAGTGTAGCTATCACCATCCAGTCGATACTATGTAGGTAATTGTCTCATGGTATCTTATCATAAACCCCATAAGGCAAAGTGCCTTATGGGGTTTATGATTGATTGTTTGATTGAGCATCAGCTTGTTTTATGTTACAAAGATGGGGTAGGTTTGCACTCACATTCACCCCTACCTAAGCGCTCCTCTCTGAAAGAGGAGACCAAAACATATGCTTCATGACCCTGACGATCGGATAACTACTTACAACATACTCGTACTACCTACCACACAATCAACCTAGGGCTCAAAATTACTTCTGGCAGTTTCTTTCCGAAGCTCGCCAAATAGCCCGTTCATGCTTTGCCAACCAATAGGGCTGGCTAATAAACAGTCCGAATAAAAAAAAAGTCACATATTCGTATGTGGCTTTTTTTTAAGGGCATTTAACCGTAAGATACTCCAATGCATATATAATTTTTGTGTACATATTGCATGTATAGTTTTAGTTGTAGATACGTGTATTAAATGTACGACCTTCAATTATTAGCATATTTTTTTTACATTTTTTGGTTTCCCGGATGTGTTCACTATATACAATTGTACCAACTTTAGAAGTGCATTCCTTTAGTCATGTCCTGTGAAAAGAACTCTCACGATTTATATTCATTGGAATTTTAATTTTATCTATAACAGTGCAGGAAAATGTTTGAATTGCTTATTTTCAAGCAAATGCAGTAAACAGTTGGCTAAACTCTTCTTGTATGCAAATAAATTGAAAGTGCCACCGCCCGTGGTCGTGGCCTATGTCACGTTCTCTACATGCAGATGCTATTTTTCTATCAACACTTCAATATTATATTGTAAATTCACTCAAGACTCGATTTTATTATTTTTCTAGAATGCTGAAACGAAAACGTTTATTTTAATTTTTATTTTAAAGCACCAATCCTCAATTTGAAGCACCAATCGTTTAGATAGATAAACAGTTCAAAAAATGCAATGAATTTCCATTTTTTGACTTGGCATATTACATTGAAAAAAGAGATATCTAATTTTGGAGTACTGAAAATATTATTTTTAGAAGTTAAACAAAAATTTATCTTTATCTACGTCGATGCTAACTATGCAAAATATGTGCTTAATAGCGATGTTCGCAATTGCTTTGCTAATTTTATGGAGCATAAATTAAAATTTTGCATATACTAAATGTATTGTGTTGTTTATGGAATGTTATTAAGATCTTAACAGTTATCACAGTTTATGGAGCTTCGAATGCTTTTATATCCTTATTATATCATACCATTATTGGCGAAGTTAGATATTTTCATTTATAGGAGAGAAGGATATAGACAGTTTCTCACCCACCCTACTGTACCCCGGAGTAGTGAGAGATGATGAGGTGATAATTAGCGGGACTGATGGCTTAACGTGCTCTGTAAAATTTGCAGGAACGGTAAATGCCAGATTCAAACCTCCCAAATCATAAAGGTTACATAACTTGGATTTAAAAAAATACATTTGATGGCTCTGTCGTAACAGATTACCACTAAACTAAAGGTAACTCTGATAAATAATTAAATTTTATGTATCTATATCACAGTTTTTGTTTAGGTACGCCTGTTTATGGCGACACAGGACGTCCGTCCAGTGAAAGCGTGCAATCAAGTTTGCCGAACGTACCACAGTCCGCAAGCGCTTTTGGCCAACGAAGCCTCTTCGCATCTCGGACTCTTCCCCGGTATAAAAGAACGTAACATAGTGATTCACAGACCCATTGCTTTACACGTACTCGACCACTAGAACACGAAATCAGGTAGGAACATACTAAAAGTAGACAAATATCGGCATGCAGTTTTAGCATCTACCGTTTATGTAATACAGCATAGTTTTATATGTCATGATTTTTGTATTGGGTTAAGTGTATAAGTGATAAAGTGTCGTGCAGTGTTGTGATTGATAGTTGATAACTAACGGGATTAAAAGTTTGTTTTCTTTTGGCAGAAAGTGAAGCGGCTTAAACAGTGGCGGTACAAGATGCGGTGGTTAGCAATGGTAAATAGCAATATTCATATTTTAACTTACTTTTTAAAGCTGGCTTTGTCTTTAAGCCGTCGAGTATAAATTTAGTCCGCAGGTTATCTAGATCTTACTACATTTATAAGATATATAGTGGATATTATAACAATTTTTTATTTAACAATGAAGCTTAAACTGAAATAATGATATACATATACGATGATAATCTATGATGGTACTTTTACTGAAATATAATTATTTGTTTGAGGATAGGTTATTGTAAACTAATTAAATTTATTAATAAATGAAGTTAGACGTGAAATAAAAACTCTCTAGGTATTCGGTTATTTAAGCAGACCTTTATATGAAAGAGTATTAAGATATGCTTAATACAGGTAATTATTACTAGGATACAGATAATAAACAAGTCTTAAAGGAGTATATAAAAAAGTGAACTTTACGTAAGTATTTAGAAAAGGGAAAATAACTTTCTCTGCAATCAGCTAATTTTTTATGAGATATATTATCCTTCATCTATATATATTGGTATCTTAAAACGCCACGAGATTAGATTGCGCACCCTTTTAGCATTACCACTTGGATGGAGTAGTGAGAGACTTTTATGGTTAAAGTTGTATAGGGTAAGAAGTGCATAAAATATTTGTGTTACAATGTAGAGTTCCAATATTTTCCAACCAGGTGCGATACGCAGTTTTTAATAAAGGGATTTTTGTATGATAATGACAAATGAATAATATATACATATTACGTAAAAACAGCTTTGCATTATAAACACATTAATATTAACTCAGAAACACGTTGCTATATAACTTAAACGTATTAAATAACGAAAAGAAAGTTATACTTACCGAGATAACTACATTACCGTAATCACTAGTATCGCGATCAGTACCCTAATTGTCGCCGCATGCACTCTTTATGGAGAAAAGTACATAGATCTAAAAACTACGCTGCTTTATTATTGGTTGGGTAATAAATCACTATTTAAGTTTTTACACTAGCTTTTCTACTGTTTTCTACGACTTTATTGATAGGGAAATTCCATTTTTCAATTTTAAACTACCCTATTGTATTTACGTGTGGGTTTTTTGCCAGATCTGTTTAGCCGTATTAGGGTAAACTGAGAGCCATATAGATTTTCATTTATATGTGTATATAAAAGGAAAGGGAACTGACTACCTGAATGATCTTTTAACGTCTGTACGCCACACGACATTTCAGGTTGACTGTAGGTCATAAAAAAGTAGTTCTATGCTTTAGCATACAAAGCACTTTTAGGAAATCCATCTTCTAAGGGAGTAATATAGGGAGTACAATTTGTGCAAGGGGAGTACACTAGGGAGTAGAATTTATGTACGGGTGACATTTTTATATCTAGATACACTAGAACATGGAATTTAATTTGAGCAGAGAAGCAGGTGAAATGATGTACGTGAATACATAGGTATGAACGATAGGTTGATAATTTGTAACTAGAAGATACTTCTTTCAGGTTTGTCCATGGTTTACCAGTACTCACGTCACTTAATTAGTAGCTATCAATAAATTTAACGTGTCGATATAACAAAGAGTAAATTTGGACACATTTTTTTGGATTACTATTTATATATGATATATAAAAATAAATATAAGGAAATATCAAATAGGAATCTTACATTTCCCGTTAGTCTAGTAGGTAGGTATTTTATTGCAAAATAACCACTCAATACTAACCTGGTGTTAGGAAATGGGCTTAGAAATAATATAGGATAAAAATTATTTATCCACCCCTTGTAAGGAAAGTTTTAGAGTTCTAAATCACTCTCTCCTATAACAGAGAAATATGAATAGGCTCAAGAATATGATAAATCGAAACGTTAACGAATTACCTGCACTGTTTTGAAGAGCTAAATTAAAAAAAAGCTACTCAATATATAAAGTAATATACCCAAACAAACAAAATAATCATATTTATTAAGATCATTATCTCATATATAAGAATATGAAAATAAGATTGTTATGTAATTACATATATTATTAATTAATTATCACATTAAAGTGTTAATTATACTTATATACTAATGTTTAAACTGATTAACATCATTATGAAAGCCCAACAGCCTTGGCTTGGTAATTTTTATTTAATTGGGGAGATTTTGAAATTATGTATTTTAAGGTCTTACTTTTTGGATTGCGATTGGCAAGATTTTTGAGAGCTCTTATATTATAGCATCATGCCCATTGCCGGCTCACTACAGAGCACGGCTCTCCTCTCAATATGAGCAGGGTTTCATTAAACGGCAAAACGACTTGCCGTTTAATGGACGTGCTTATACTTGACGTTTCATGTATTTGACGACCTCCGTTGGTCCCGGGTTTGCGGTTCCCGGCTCGAATCTAGTGTGGTTAGCAGGACGGGAGGCTTCGGACGTGGCTAGTAACCACCCTACCGACAAAGACGTGTCGCCAAGCGATGCAACGTTCCGGCACGACGTCGCGTATAAACAAATTAGGAGTATGATACCATAACAGGTTAGCCCGTTACCATCTTAGACTATATCATCACTTACCATTAGGTGAGGAGGAGGTGCCACCAAGGGCTATCTTGTATAAAAAAAAACGTATATTGGAGAATAGTATAAATTGATTGAACATAAGTAGGTGACTAAATGTCAAACTAAAATATTGATAACAAAACATACCAGAACGCTAACGGTTCTTTGGCCAATAATTTAAACGGTATCGCCGTATTACCTAGATTTTAGTATTCACCGTCTACCTAACTTGGTCTCATTTACGTTGCATCTGTCGTTTTACTTTTAACATAAAAATGAGTTGTGCCGTTTTAAGATGACCTAGTAATATTATTGAAAGATCCAAGCCTTTTATAGATTACTAGTTGATGCCCGCGACTTCGTCCGCATGGATTGAGGGTTTTTTTTAAATTCCTATGGAATAAGCTACCGATTCGACGAACATTTCTGTGGCAAACTGAAACTATAGTTATACTTAACGTGGAATTCAGTTTTTCATACATCCCACGGAAAATGTAACGGGATAAAAAGTATCCTATGTCCGTCTCCTGGTTCTAAGCTACCTTCCCACTGATTTTCAGTCAAATCGGTTCAGCCGTTCTTGAGATATGAATAGTGTAACTAACACGACTTTCTTTTATATATATATAGATTGACAGTCTGTTAATAAATATTTAAGCATAAAGCAAGTATGAAAAGATGGTATGGTCTTTGTCTGAGTGAATATGTTACAATACGATAACATTTTTTATTAATAAAAAAATTAAGACAAGACACGTAGTAAAACGGGTAACAACCGCTTCTCTTTTATATTCCAATCATAATAGACTCTTTGTCAAGGCATCGTTGAATGAGAACATGCGTTTGATTTTCAATTGATACAATTTATGTGGATATTTATTTTAAAATTTGCGCGTTTCATCTCCGATTCGTGTACGACCTTTTCAATAATTGTGTATGGTATGGCTAACTGTAAGTGAAATTTTATGTCTCCTAGTACCTTATATTTAATTGAGTTTAAGCCCATTTTATATGTTGTCCAAAGAATTAAATAAATTCCACAAGAATCAACTTATAAAAGGAGAGTTGAATAAAATGGCAAGAAATATTTGTAATGAAACACTTATTTTTTTTTCCACTACAAGTTAACCCTTGACGGCAATCTCACCTGGTAGTGATGATGCTGTCTAAGATGGTAGCGGGCTAACTTGTTAAGGGTATGGTAGACCCGTACTGCTAATTGGTTTCTACGCGACATCAAGCCCGGTTACGCTGTGGCAACCAATAGGGTTAGCACAGCTAATGGACAGTCCGAAAAAAAAAATACGCGACATCATGCCGGAACGCTAAATCTCTGGGCGCAACGTCGCTCCCGATAGGGTGGTTTCTAGCCACGGCCGAAACCTTCACTAGAGCAGACTAGACCCGGGAATCGAACCCAGGACCTCCTACTTAATAATGTGACAGCGCGCGCGCTGCGCTACGAAGGTCGTCAAAATATAAAGCATCTACTTTTTAACTGTTATAGTCTTAGCATTAACATAGGTAATTCACCTCACGGTTCTAGATTTGATTACCTAGAAACTATGTGACCCGTCCACATAGTTTCCCAAGAATGTGGACTACCTGTCATACCTAAGTAAGTATACATGTAAGATAGTTTTAGCTAGATAGATATTTATCGAGACAATTTTATATGTGAAATGTAACCCGTTGTCGTGACTAAGCACAATATTAGCAATTGCGGTATAAATCAATTTTGAATAATGAAGATATAGATATAATCATCAAATTTTATAGTTGACCAGAAAATCATATAACTGCATAAAATGTACATAAAATTTCTATTATTATCGTTTTTATTACACGAAATAAACAAGATAACGAAAATTGATTTTTAGTCTATCAACGAATACGTCATCCGGACGTGGGCTCCATCCACGACCTCGGAGACGTACGGGCCACTCACCGTCCGACCCCTCCGTTATCCCAAACGTCGCCTAAGCCGAGGTTTGGCCTCACAGGAGGCGCTCTTAGGCAGACGTTCCCTTAGTTTCTCAAAAGGGCTCAAAATTTCTTCTGGCAGAGCTTCTTTCCGAAGCTCGCCAAACAGCCCGGTTACGTTGTCGCAACCAATAGGGTTAGCACAGCTAATAGTCAGTCCGAAAAAAAAAATGTTAAAGATACCTACATTAGTGTTTTAGACACTGTGACATAAAGAGCCTGGTATCACTTGGCCAAAAACACAGTTTTTTAAAGGATTCGTAAGTTTTTTTTATCCATTACAAGTTAGCCCTTGACGGTTTCACCTTGTGGTAAGTGATGATGCTGTCTAGGATGGTAGCGGGCTAACCTGTTAGGAGTATGGTAAGCCCAGACTCCTAATTGGTTTTTATGCGACATTGCGCTGGAACGCTAAATCGCTTGGCGACACGTCTTTGTCGCTAAGGTGGTAACTGGCCACGGCCGAAGCCTCCCACTAGACCAGATTCGAGCCGGAAATCGAACCCAGGACCTCCAACTTCATAATGCCACAGCGCACGAACTGTGCCACGGAGTTTGTCAAAATTTCGTAAATTTATGCCTACGTAATTTTAGCTGAGCTAATCTGTTACATTATCTTAACAGTTAATTCTCACAAAAAACCGTTTGTACCGTGAAAATTGACCATACTTGATGATGATGATGATTACTTAAATTCTCGTCGCATATACTGAAATATTCGACAAGGTATATTGACGCGTCGTCCCATTGGCTGTTGTTACTTTCTCGTATATTATATAAATAGCGAGAATTAATAGGTACCATCAAAGTTGATTCACCCATCAATTAACAACTAGGTTCAAAGTTGTTTGACTTACGGTGTAATCTTCACAACCTCTAGGTCATTAGTAGTATCTAATTGATCAAGGAAATGGGTGTTTTGTAGTGATTTTCACTTTCTATGGTCTCATGTAGCTTGCGTCCAGCGGTGCTCAGTGTCTCGTTTGATGTAATTTGGTCACTAAGTGTCCATTCCTGGCATCCTCGACGTTTCTTTTCCTCCTCCATCTCGGTAGTTTTTCGTACGTTAGCTCATTGCTTGTTGTAACACCAGACCAGAATGGATCCGGAATCAAACCCGGGACCTCCAACTTTATAATACGATACCGTACGTACTGCGCCAGGTAGGTCATCATATAATATAATATAACCATTTTGCTATCGTCAGGGCCTCAACTGTTAATCGCTGTTTCCATGGGGTGATGAAATAGGAAAATTGAAGGCAATGACTGTTACCTCAACCTTACATGGGATGTAAGGTAGATTTTAATACCAGTTAGCCTTTCTCTTTCGAAAAGTTATAATTAAGGTCTCACAACTTCTGGAAAGAGTATGACACTTAGAGAGACGTGTCGCAAAGCGATTTAGCGTTCCGGTACGATGTCGCGTAGAAACCAATTAGGAGTGTGGGTTTGCCATACCCCTATCAGGTTAGCCCGCTACCATCCTAGACTGCATCATCGTTTACCACCAGGTGAGATAGCCGTCAAGGGCTAACGTGTAGTGTGTAAAAAAAAAGCTCTCACTTCAAATTTCTTCAAACTGACATATGGTTATGTAAAACGTTTAGCTAATATAATAACTAAAAAAGCAAAATGAATGTGGACACACAATTTGTAAGCGAACATCCGGCCGATTAGCTAATTTGATCAAGGATTTCAGTATCAGAAAGTGGCGATAAACTTTAGAAGTATTTTAAATTTAAAAAAATCATATATTGACGGACAAACGACGCAAAGTCATGTGTAAAAGACCGATATTATATGTAACATCTCACAGTTTTAAAGCTGTGATAGCCTAGTGGTTAGGACGTCTGCCTCCTAAACAGAGGTCGCGGATTCGATCCCCGGCAGGCACATCCAACTTTTCGGAGTTATGTGCGTTTTTAAGCAATCAAAATATCACTTACTTTAGCGGTGAAGGAAAACATCGTGAGGAAACTTGAATGCCGGAGAATTTTCTATTATATTCTCAAAGGCGTGTGACGTCTACCAATTCGCACATGGCCAGTGTGGTGGACTATGGCCAAACCCTTCTTATATTAAGAGGTGACCCGTGCTCCGTAGTGAGCCAGATATTGGGTTGATCATGATGATAAGGATGATAGTTTTAAAAATGTATTCATTCAGAAATTGTATTATCTGTGTTACTTCCGTAACACAGATAACACTATAACTAATAATAAAAGGTACGTACTAAAGAAGTAGCGGTTTTTTTTCATTGCTTACAATTTGTGAGTGGAGTAACGTAATGATAATATGCAACTACCGAACTTAAAGTACTTTCATACGCGGATAATTACTACCTACAGTTATGGAAGGCTCGTATTATCATACATAACTGTAAATTACTGGGAAATTGGTTTTTTATCGCTTACATACCTCACCTACTAGGATTAAATAATCTTTACACCACGTATAGTTTTGCGATACTTAAAGATACTGGCTACGCTAAAATGTTCCATTTTCTGACTGTAAATCCTGAGACTTGCTTCAACGGTGAAGGTAAGCATAGCGAGGAAACCTGCATGCCTGGTAGTGCTCCATAATGTTCTCAAAGGCGTGTGAAGTCTCAGTCTCTGAACATAGCCAGCGTGGTGGACTACGGCCAAACCATTCTCATATTGAGAGGAGACCCGTACTCTGTAGTGAGCCAATGGGTTGATCATGTTGACGATGACCCAAAGAGAATGAAGGAGATTATTGCATCAATACTCATTACATGATTTTTCTTATCAAATGCGGGATTTAAAAAAAATACAAAATTAAGTAAAATAATGATAAAAACTGAATTAATGAAAAATAAATGAAATGAAATGAAATGAAAATACACTTTATTGTTCACCACCCAAAATAAGCAATTCAAGACAGTAAAGAAACACACAGAAAAGAAAATACATTCAATAGGCGGCCTTATCGCTAAAGAGCGATCTCTGCTAGGCAACCCAGACCAGGATATAATATATTGATAAGCAGGCTTAGAGTGTACAAATAGAAATAAATCATATAAACACTTGAAAACATAAATAAATGTAGTACTAATCTAATAATAAATGTTACTAATAATATAAATCTAAGCATGGTTATCTTTATTAATATTATTGGATTTAGAGACCTGCGGTTTCATCTGTATCATCATGAACAACCCATTACCGGCACACTACAGAGCACGGGTCTCCTCTCAATATGAGAAGGTTTTGGCCATAGTCCACCACGTTGGCCATGTGCGGATTGGCAGACATCACACGCCTTTGAGAACATTATGGAGAACTCTCAGGCGTGCAGGTTTCCTCACGATGTTTTCCTTCACCGTTGAAGCAAGTGATATTTTAATTGTTTAAAAACGCACATAACTCCGAAAAGTTAGAGGTACGTGCCAAAATTCGAACCGCCGACCTCTGATTAGGAGGCTGACGCCCTAACCACTGGGCTATCACCGCTTCTGTATATTTTAATACTACTTGAATATTTTTTCAAATCGTACACTCTGCGTATACTCGTACCTATGTAGTCCTCCTTTAATATCAATTTCATTGAAGTTTCGTATTACGATTGCATGAAGATACATAAACTATTTCATCACAAAAAATGACAACACAACGAACAATTTCCTTATTTCGTAACTAGCAAAGATCACAGGTGAGCAATCTTTTCGGCAGATGATAGTAGCAAGTAATAATAACTGACCTGGATTTGAAATAAAACCATTTTTACGAGTCATGACGATTGCGCATAAGACTCTGTTGACAAGTTGTTAAACAATTCTATGGACGGGCGATCTGTAATTATTGTCTTGGCAATTATCTATAATTATACGCACCGCTTTCATATACTAATCTAAATAACGCGTAACTGCAATACACTTATGGTGAATTTACATCAGGCCCCAATAAATACATATATAGCCTAATTTTGAACAAGATGTTGTTTATAGCATTTTTGTTCTGGAAATTTTTGCACTAAACGATTTCCTTTCCGATTCCGATTTCCGATTATAATTATCCTTTATTACCGGCACACATTTAGCACGCCGGCCCAGAGCGGATTGGTATTTTACACCATTTCGTTTGGAGAAAATCATGGAGAACTCTTAGGCATGCAAGTTGTCCTTTACCGTTAAAGCAAGTGTATTTAAAATAACGCATATAAGTATTTATAGCGGTATGGCTATACCGCTATAAATACTTATATGCGTTGTGGTTAGCGCGTCAGCCTCCTAATCAGAGGTCGGTGGTTCGAATCCGGGCACGCACCTCTAACTTTTCGGAGTTCTGTGCGTTTAAAAAAAAAAAAATATCACTTGCTTTGCGTGAAGGAAAACATCGTGAGGAAACCTGCACGCCTGCACGCCTGAGAGTCCTGGGTTCGATTCCCGGCTCGAGTCTGGTCTGGTGGGAGGCTTTCGCCGTCGCTGGTTACCACCCTACCGACAAAGACGTGTCGCCAAGCGATTTAGCGTTCCGGCACGATGTCGTGTAGAAACCGATTAGGAGTATGAGTTTACCATACCCCTAACCGGTTAGCCCGCCACCATCTTAGACCGCATCATCACTTACCATCAGGTGAGATGCAGTCAAGGGCTAACTTGTGGTGAATAAAAAAAAAAGAGTTCTCCATAACGTTCTCAAAGGCGTGTGAAGTCTGCCAATCCACACATGGCCAGCGTGGTGGACTATGGCCAAATCCTTCTCATATTGAGAGGAGACCCGTGCTCTGTAGTGAGCCGGTAATGGGTTGATCATGATGATAGGTGTTATAGTTGCGTACCGGGTAACGACTTATGGTCTAGAAAGGTAGGCCGAAGTCTTAACTAAGTTATCACTCCAATAAAAAAATATTTACGCAGTATTATTTCCGATAGTTTTAATTAATTATCCGTAATTTTATCCGTATAACGCTAAGTTACACGATTTGAGACTATACACTTTTATTCTACCAATGGACATTGGTTTCATGCGGGTACGTAATAAAAACAGCTAAAGATTCAATTAAATTGAATTGTATATCGAAGTAACACAGTAAACAACTAAATATTTGAGTTACGTATAAGATTTATAAAGAAACTTGATTCACCTATACTCACGTCCTTTCATTTAAAATATTTAATTTTTTTTTATGTGATGATTACGTAGTCTACTTATATAGACATTACACTAAAAATAACTAAAACAGCAACTGTTTAAAATAATCTGACTCTCGCAATGCATTTAATTGCATGATAAGTTTTTAAGTTTGCATTAGGCACTAACCGTTTTAACTTTTGTTTTGTATAAAATAATGTGTCTCGGCAATGAAGGCCTGTTAACTGCAACTCATTTTTTATTAATGCAGTTAACAAGGTTATTTTTTATGTAATGTATTTTTAAATAAATAAATAAACATGAATAACGTTATGCATAGGATGTAATCATCAATAACAGAGGGTCAACGATGTTTGGCCGTCTGTCACAACACACTATTCTTAGATCACTTAGGTCATAAGCAGAGACTAATCGAGGGAGGAATATAACGAATCATTGACGGCGCAGTATTCAGGCGAAAGTTATGGCACTTGTACTATCATATTAATATTTAATTGAAACACTTAAGCCATTCATAATAATATTCATGATCAACTCATAGCCTGCACACTACAGCACGGGTCTCCTCTCAATATGAGAAGGTTTTGGCCATAGTCCACCACACCATGTGCGGATTGGCAGACTTCACACGCCTTTGAAAACAGTATGGAAAACTTGCAGGCGTGTAGGTTTCCTACGATGATTTTCATCACCGTTGACGGAAGTGATATTTTAATTGCTTAAAACCGCACTATAGCTCCGGAAAGTTAGAAATTAGTGCCCGGGATCGTACCTCCGACCTCTGATTAGAAGGCGTCTTATCCACTAGACTATCGCAGCTACTTAAGTCATTACGTACGAAGAATTTTTATTTAATTATTATTGATGATCTTCTCCGCGCAACGCGTGTGCAGTAGTGTTATAGTGGGAGATCCCAGATATTCCCGGCAGGGATACCCAGCTCGATTCCACTATGGCCGCGGCACAGGGTTTTTAACCAGGGTATGCAGGCTAATGATACAAAATTAATAGAATTATTTGATGTAAAACTTTAGGGTAGACAGTGCTTATAAGAAATGCACGCTTAAGTCTTTATGTACGTTTTCAAACGACATCAAGCTGCCAAAGATTTCTCCTGACCCTAACCATGAGCATACCTATGCACTGTTTTTATGCACGTTTGATTTACACACTTTTGAGTCCCCTGGCAAAGATGTACCGCATAACTCAAATAGTGTTCGAATATGATCCCGCGTGAAATCCTATTATCTGGCTTCTCTGATGATGCTGTGAGCGGCGATAATCACTAAACAACAGGTATCCCGTCTTCCCGCTATGTATAAATATGAAAAAAGTTTGCAAAGTTTATGAAATTACATTACACTCTCACATCCCACTATCTATATTATATTTTTACGCAAATTTGGGCGTATACTTGTATCAGCGGTATATAAGAAATCATCATATATTTATTACATTTATAAGAAATTAATTCAGAAATGTTCAATTGAAATTACCCATAAGTCAATAACCGCAATCATACGATGCAATTGAAATATAGACTGGTGATGAGAGAGACCATCACCACTATCGGCTTAACGTGTGACCTCCCATAAGAGATTGAAAAATCCAAACTTGGCTAAAACACGACACTAAGAAGTTTTAGTCAACATGAGTAAGGCAGTGATAGTTAATAAACAATTAGGGACATTTCAGGCCTCAGCTGATCTAATGATAAATACGGAAGACGTTTATGATACATAACCCCAATAAAGTAACAAAAACCGCGCTTCTCTGTAAAAAAAAGCTATATCGCAAAATCGAAAGTAGCCGTGAAATAAATTACGACATTTCGAACCGGTAAGATACGAGTAATATTTAAGAAAATGAAAATGAAACAGTAGCGAAATAAAATTAAAAACAACTCGCCGATCGCGTCGCGTTACATTCACACAGCATCATTTAACAAGCTTTCGCTAAAATACAAACGAATTATTATGATCTGTGCATGCAAAGATGAGCATTACGTGTTGGAGCAATGCGAGACGAAAGTGAGATTCTGCGGATTAAACCGACATGTGAAAGAGAAAGTGCAATGCCCAGTGGGATCGCAACACAGTGTCCAATCGCGAATTCCCGTTGCACTATCGTTTCGGATTGTCAATAGCTATATATAACCCCGGAAGTCTTTGGTAACCTGAGCAATCTGCTGCTTCTGGAAGGATCACAAATGGCTGGGGCGAGCAGCAAAAGTGGGCAGTTCAAATTACAACAACAAGCGACGTGCTTACGTGTTGAAAAGATCCTAAGAAAGAAAGAATGAAACCCTATTAGTTATTACAGCGTCACCGAGGGGATTTGGTGAGTGCGAAGGTCGGCCTGAGACCACCTGTCAGATCATCTGACATACACAAGACTCGAAGACATTGGGAGAACGTAACGAACGCTCCTAAAGGCGGCTGTGAGGCTCGGAATTCGAGTCAAGGTGACGTTGTGATTTTTTCTTGTTGGCCTGGGAGTTCAGTCCTTAAAGGCCCGTGCAGTTATTGATAAAAAGTAAATAAAACCTCTAATTTTTCGGAGTTATGAGCATTTAAAAAAAATTAAAATATCACTTGTTTCAACGGTGAAGGAAAATATCGTGAGGAAACCTGCACGCCTGAGAGTTCGTCATAATGTTCTCAAGGCGTGTGAAGTCTGCCAATCCGCACATGGCCAGCGTGGTGGACTATGGCCAAACCCTCCTCATATTGAGAGGAGACCCGTGCTCTGTAGTGAGCCGGTAATGGGTTGATCATGATGATGATGATGATGATGAAATAAAACCTTATATATACACACAACGTTGCCATAGAATATTAAAATATCATCGACTGCTTTTGAGTTTTTCGGCCACTAACATTAACTTAACGGAAGTTCTATATATCTATTTTTTAATAATTATAGATTTAAAATGAATTACTAATTAAAATGCCTTATTCAAATTTCGTTAGGCACAAGTAGTTATTTATTGGCGCCTAAAGTTAAAGGATATTGCATATTGCGGAAATGAGGGTTACGTAAAATGAAGATGAGGTTAGTGTTTTTACGGAATACTTCGGCACGTAAGATGAAAATCTAATGGTCTGGGCAAGAACATTATGCACCTATCTACTTACGTGGAAGCTTTGCTGTACCTAATCTGCGAGTAATATTATTTCCGTATTTACGCCTCGTTTGTTGTGTGGTTAATAAGGATCACTAGATTCTGGGTTTGTCTCCTGAGTCGGACCAAATAATTAAGTTAGGTATTACGGATTTTTTTTTCTATCAGATTTCTTATCGGACTTGGTAAACTTGGCGTTGTTCACTCTTTTGTCACGGTACTTTATGTTAGGGTCGCACTAGAAACTACGAATGGGCAGTAGCCCGAACTTCGAGTAGCTTTAGTTTTAGCGTTGAGTCTCGACGTTATAAGGAGAAGTCTAAAGGCCGGACCTCAACTTAGGATGACGCTGGTGATACTGGGTTAGGGGTTCCGACCGTACGCTCCGTACAACAAACCCCCAGAACTCAAATCAGTATAGTTAAGGATATACCGTTTAACGAATGATAGAATTTATTTCAAAGAAATTCTTCAATCAATCTTAAATTCTTTCTCTTACATCACAGTTTACAAAAATTTCAATCTTAAATGGTATTAATTAGTGAGTTATTACCAATCAAATTTCTAGAA
This sequence comes from Lasiommata megera, assembly GCA_928268935.1. Taxonomy (NCBI): domain Eukaryota; kingdom Metazoa; phylum Arthropoda; class Insecta; order Lepidoptera; family Nymphalidae; genus Lasiommata; species Lasiommata megera. Next base: position 5,640,398 of record OV743321.1, read on the forward strand.
GCGAATAATAAAAAGCTTGTATAGTTTCACTCAATAAAGATTTTTGGTGATAGAAAGTGATTAAAATGTATATGATTACTGAACAGAAATACCAAACAAAAACTCAGCTTAGAGCGTTTCAAATACCACTGCCGTTCTCCCACTGCTCCATCTGAAAAAAGACGATTAGAAATGTCAATTTAGTTTACGATTTCCGTTTAAACCATAAACAATGTTTCTTTCATAAACAAACTTTATCAACGAAAGCTTGGTTATTAATTACCAAGCTTAGATAAAGTAAATATATATACTTATGTTAAAAATATTTTTACTTACGTGCACTGTTTTTGTAATTTCAGGTCCTTTTCTGCGCGATGGTTGCAGTCACTTTCGCGATTCCCGATCCAAAGAAATATAAACAAGAGTCTACAGAGAAAGATAAGAAGACTGAAACTTTAACAACCAACGAAAGAAATTTTTTAAGAGAAGTCGAAGAAAAATTTGGAGTAAAAACAGACGTGCCCGTCGATGATGAAAACGAAGAAGAAGTGAAATTAGACAATAATGACAAAGATAATACCACTACCGATAAAAAACCATTGCCAGCAGTTATAGCAATAGAGATTGTTAATGACACAGATTCACAATCTAAAGGTAAAAGAACTATTGATGCAAATCTTGGATATGGGTATAGAACCAATAATGGATATTCTTATTCATATTTTGGTAAATCAAACCAAGACAAAGGTAAATTTGTAATTTATCCTTATTCACAAGAAGATCCTCCCACGTACAATAATCCCGGAAGCAAGTATTCGTCTTCACCGAGTGGTAAATACTCTTCATTTCAATCTACAAGTACTAAAGTTGAAATACAACCCTCGCAAGCATATGAATTAGTACCTGTTAAGGACGAACAGCCATCTTATGAATATAAAAAACCAGCTATTGAATTTAAAACTCCTCCAAGTGTATACTCTGATGGAAGAACAGCACAGACTTTGTACACAACATACAATGGTCAAGAATTATCCGGCTTGAGTGGCCAGTTTCCAACGGTGATGCCTAATTACTTCGTAGACCCAACTCAGCTTCTTCAAAATCCTCACTATCAGAGCGCTGGTCTAACACAAGATCATCTTCGTTCTCAAGGTTCATATTTAAATCAAAACCAGAGAATAGTACCAGTTTTAGTATTGCGTGTGCCCAGTTCCTATTTGAAGAATCCTACTGCAGAATTATATGCAAATTTGCCGAGAAACTATCCTTTAGCACAACATTTAAATTCAGTTAATTTACAAAGTTTAGTGAATCAATATTTTAAGAAAAATGGGTATTCATTTGGACCAAATTCAATCACTTATCAAAGCTCAGCACAACCGTCTGAATCTGGACCGCAACAGTACTCACGCCCGTACGTGCAGCCTACATATACTCAAGCCGATTATTCTGGTGTTCAATACTCTGCAGTAAAACCAGTCATGGCGAGGTATCCATCAACTTATACACAACAAAAATATTCAGTCTCACAACCCCAATCAGTATATCAAACAATAACTCCTACACAACAGCAATACGAATATCAATATCAGTACGTCCCCCAAACAGAGGTAAAAATGCAAGCATATTACGTTCAACCAGAATATCAACAAAGCCCGCAACATGTTTCAGTATCTGATAGATATCCAGATCAGCAATCTGTTGTCCAACAGCAATCTGGTGTAGAAGAAACTTTGCCAGCTGATGAGTATAGAACACAATATAGTCAAGAAGGTAATACAGCGGTTGGATATGAAGCCCAAAATATTCCACAACCAACGGAACAGCCAGATGTATCTCAATATGTGTCAGCCAATCCCGATTCTGCAAATTACGCTGTAAATAATGAAAATGTTGATTATACAAACCAACAGGTATCAGCGGAGTATCCATCAGTAGCAATTCCTTCCTACACTTCTTCTTCACAATACTATTCACAGAATACTGGACAGAAAAATACGGTTTCTGTTTATCCATCAAAGTTAATACACACAGAGCAGTACCAAGAACCCGCAGCCCCTGAAGTATCTGCTCAAGATTACGCGTACTCAAGAGAGAATAGTGCAGATTCGGGGAAATCGTTAGTGATTTCAGAGAACTATCCTAGCAAAGACCATACTATTGCTACCGTTTTACCTTACACATATAAGTCAGCCAGTAGGCCACTAACACACACTAGTGTTCAAACGGTCAGCTATGTGACTCCGATGCCTACTTCTAAATACCAGTCGCAATACAAGATTATGGTGCCGCAGACAGTATTCAGGAACCCAAATACAGAAAAAATATCTTACGTTAATTCATTGCCCATGCATTACACGCAAGTTGGAACATACCGTGACTCTAACTCTGAAAGTGATTACACAGCTGGAAGTCAATACGTGACGTCTGTTGCAAGCAAACCTTCTCACGTTAGGAATTTCCATGCCCATCCAAAGAGGATGGCCAAACCAGACAACAAGCTAGAAGCGTCGTCTGCAAGGACTAGCGCAAAGAAAACTAACGAAAGGGGTGACATGAAAAAATCTTCATAATCGGATTTCAGTTCCGTATGATATGTTTGAGTTGATACCGTTCTCATAAACTATACTAGTATATAATACTCTTTACAATCTGCCTGTTCTAATGAGAGACTTAGTTATATTTATTTTTTGTACAAAGGTATTATGATATTATCATCATTATGAACGTCCACATTACCTAGACCAGTGAAACGGAAATTGTCGTTACTTATTAAACTGAAAAATTATTACCACTTATTCACAAAAATTACAAGGAAATCTCTTAGTCTAAAGATGACCTGAAAACATCCTTATTGAATAATTGGCAGGTGTTAATTGCGATAATTTACAGCACTGTGTGAATAAGGGACTAAGTAAAGAGTGCTTGATTTGATGACCTACTATTTATGTGAGTTGTAAGATAGAATTAACGTTATAAAGACAGAGATGTCATTCGTCTAAGAATGAATGATGTTTCGATTGAATATGTTTAGTTAGGATTTGTTGATTTGTATTTTGTCCTATAATACTGTATTATTTTTGTTATATCAGCTGAAAATGCTGTATTCCGTGCAATATTTTTAATCTAGTTATTATGAGAGTACAGTGGTTAGAAAATCGCTGTATAATATAATGTACCTACGCGATTATTAAGTGAAAAAGTATTGTTTGAAATAAAAGTTTGTAGAAAAATCGTGTTTGTTTTGCTTCAACCATGCGTAATAATTGGGAAAATCATGATTGGCAGAGTAATAAATACTGGTTGACAACCATATAATGAGCATGTTTCTGTTTAATCTACCTACTTAAACATCAAGTTGCTCATAAATTACATGCAATTGCTGTGCGCTGGCTAATTTCGTTATGGGGCTGTTGAAGAAACGCATCAACAAATTCCTCAAAGACCTAACCACACTGACGATATTATAATATTTGTTAATCAAGTAGCACCAACTGTATTTTTTTTGATTGTCGCTACTAGTACTGATCTACATACAAAAGCTGTAAATTATGCCTGCCAGAAAACTAATTAAAAAATTATAATTTAAATATTGCGTAACGATAGGTACCGCCTGCTGCAAACTATTATGATGGGGAAGATTGCTGGAAAAAGAGGTATTGGAAAGCGAAAGAAGTCGTGGCTCAGAAACATACGGGAGTGGACTGGCATCAAGTCGGTCGAACAACTATTCCGTTTAGCCATTGACAGGGAAGGTTTCAAAAAACTGACTGCTGACCTCCAGTAATGGAGAGGCACTTGAAGAAGAAGAAGAAAACTAATAGATTACCAGAACTATTGACCGGCATGCTTTTTTTTGGGAGGATTGTTAAGGATCCTTGAATCCATCGGTTCTCCGAGTCCGTCCATTGCCACTCCAGTTTCGCAACTCGCTGAGCTATGTCGGTAATTCTGGTTCTTTTGCCTCATTTCTGAATTGATCACATGTCCACATGCTCGGTATCGTTTAACAGAAAACAAGTCCATAGTATGTGCTATTCAAACTAAAATCTAATTTGATATAATTATTGGACGTCATAGGACAAGGATATTTCACTAACGTTTGGTTCAAGTGGCTATCTTAAAAAGCGGGTAGTTTTGGATAAACAGAAGTTTGTGCCACGTTAGTTTGCCTCTTAAAGGCGTATGCGTCTGCTTTGTGATTTAATACCATAGATATAAATAATAGCTTTGAGAATGTTTTTTTTCCATCATAATACGTAATTTAAAGTTTAATAAACAAATATTAACTCATTTATTTCACCACGCAATTTTAGAAAATGCACATTATTAGTTTTTTTTAACGTAAAACGACCACTAGCAAAAATTTTATATTTTCTAATAAATTTTTACAAATACGGTGCTCATAATTCCTTTTTTTTATTAAGCATAAAGTGATTTAACAGTAATAGATTCATAATCAACCCATTACCGACTCACTACAGAGCACGGGTCTCCTCTCAATATGAGAAGGGTTTGGCCATAGTCCACCACGCTGGCCATGTGCGGATTGGCAGAGTTCACACGGAGAACTCTCAGGCGCGCAGGTTTATGTTTTCCTTCACCGTTGAAGCAAGTGATATTTTAATTTTTTAAAAACGTACATAACTCCGAAAAGTTAGAGGTGCGTGCCCGGATTCGAACCGCCGATCTCTGATTAGGAGGCTGACGCCCTAACCACTAGGCTATCACCGCTCAAATAGATAATAGCGGGCTAATTAGAGGTGTGGCAGTTATATTTAACACTCATAACACATAATCATACTGATTTTTACTAACGGTTAGTAACGTCCTTTGGAGCATGTCTTTGTCGGTAAGATTTTAACGAAGCTTTGCACTGTAGATATTGTTGAAACAAAACTTGGCTTAGCGGTAAGCTAAAGTTAGATTACTAAGTCCAGTAATCCTTGAATCCTGTCTAATATGGGGGGTCAAAGTTTTATGACCATCTCACCTACAAAAGATATGAAAAGTCTGGAAGTCTAGGAAGGAAATTATTTGTCGTCATCATCATGATCAACCAATTGCCGGCTCACTACAGAGCACGGGTCTCTTCTCAATATGAGAAGTTTTTGGCTATTTTCCATTACCATTGTCCATATTGTCCATGCAGATTTCCTCACGATGTTTTCCTTCAATGTTGAAGCAAGTGATATTGTAATTGCTGAAAAAAATATTGGGGACGCCATAACCACTCGGCTCACAGCTTATATGAATTTATGTGTGAATTATAAAAAACCTCTAACCCTATGTTGGAATCCCAGACAGACATTTTTAATTAAGAAAAAGTCAAGTTAACATATTTATTACCAGAAATATGAAAATGAGAGGTGTGATTACCTCATTAATAAAAATAACTCTAACTATATAAGTACTTTAATACTAGACTATGCCATTAGTGTTCCCTATCTTCCAAATAAAGAAATTATCAGGAATACGACTGGTTAAAACTACCGTTGATTCTACATCCTGTTATAAGTTAGGTAACTGGCTAAAGCGTTCTATTTCCTTGAGATTACTTACATACAGTTCCTAAAGACATCGAGCGCCTTTAGCTTTTCAACATACAACGACATCGTCGAGATTATTTTGTATAAAACTATTGTAAGGCCTTCTAATTTCCTTTAAATTTGAATTCATTATTCAATCAATAATCACGTAGAGAGAAATAAGTGAATAAATTAAAAATGTGATTACTTTATGCTAAAATGTTAATTAATTAATAATAATACGAGATTTACTGTTAATAAAGTTTAACCGCAGTAAATTATTTGTAGTAACATGTTCTACTACGGTTCCAGCTATCAACAAACCCACGCCTGGGCACTGGCCTCCTCTTTTATAGAAAAGAGGGTTTTTCTATCCACCGCGCTATTCTAATGCCGGTCAAATGACGACGTCGACTGAACGAGCTCTATGTCTTCCCCAATTCCGATACACCGGTCTGGTATTGAAAATGTTTAACAGAAAAATTCAATAAAATGTATCATGACAACCTCCGTGACGCAGTGCGTGCGCTGTCGCATTATAAAGTTGGAGGTCCTGGGTTCGATTCCCGGCTCGAGTTTGGTCTGGTGGGAGGCTTTGGCCGTGGCTAGTTACCACCCTACCGACGAAGACGTGTCGCCAAGCGATTTAGCGTTCCGGCACGATGTCGCGTAGAAACCAATTAGGAGTGTGGGTTTACCATACCCCTAACAGGTTAGCCCGCTACCATCTTAGATTTGCATCATCACTTACCATCAGGTGAGTTTGCCGTCAAGGGCTAACTTGTAGTGTATAAAAAAAAAACTCACAACTGAAAAACCAGCGAAGCTTGTGTAATTGTGTCTAGTTTATAACCTATAATTAACTCCACATCTTATGGTAAACGGCAGTGGAAGTTGGGGTCCCAAAGCGAAGGAAGTCTCAAGGCTTGTCTCAAATGTGATATATATGAACGATTCATAGATGCCTGTAGTAGTTTTATATGAATAAAGCTATTTTTGATTTGATTTGATTTGATTTGCTTTGGTTGAGAAGACAGAAACCAAAAACATGTTGCAGGCCGCTACGTGTTAAAATCTCAACAAAATACTCAAGTCCAATATTGTAGACGTCCTTTGGTCTGGTGAAGATGATGATGAAGAAGGGTCATTATAATGAAATGAAAAGATAAATATCTATTTTTTGACAGATTTTTACTATGATTTTATACGCTTTACGGTTTAAAAGCCCGTATGTCGAGGATTATATAAAGCGTGGGTCTTGAAAAACATGTAAAATGCCTTTTCCTGCCCCATCGGGTACCAAACCAGTATCGATACAGTATCGATCCGGTATCGGAAAATGCGGAAGACGGAAAAGTGAAAACTGCTATACCCGCCCTTTTATGTGTCAACTTGTGCTTTTATTAGTAATGATTTTATAACTGTTTATTTATTTCTTATTAATAAGTATAAAATGTTCAATTAGTACATTACTTATATATATTTTGACGACCTCCGTAGTGCGTGCGCCGTCGCATTATAAAGATTGAGGACTTGGGTTCGATTCCCAGCTCTAGTCTGGACTGATGGGAGGCTTCAGCCGTTTTTGGCTACCACCCTACCGACAAAGACGTGTTGCCAAGTGAGTTGCCGGCACGTTGTCGTTTAGAAACCAATTAGGAGCGTGGGTTTACCATACCCCTAACAGATTAGCCCGCTACTATCTGCGACCGCATCAACATCACGTGAGATGCCTTCAAGGGCTAACTTGTAGTGTAAAACAAAAAAAAAAAAACAATCTTTATACATCCCACCTTGCGACTTCATTGAATGCGTTCTCAACGCACGTTTCGCTATGACCCCGGAGCATGCTTAAGAGATCTTGACTTCACAATTCACATATTTGCTTAGTAAGTAACTATCAATAATTAATTATTGATAGTTACTTACTAAGCAAATATGTGTATAAATTAAGTAATAATTGTATGATGAAAATTTCATCTGTAAACATATTACCTTCGCTGTCTGATAAGGCTTATAAACTGTGTCAGAAGACTCACTCTTACCAAATTGAAATATTTAATATTATTCAACATTAGTTATGTACTTGCTTAAAACTAATCGAATATTTTATGTTGGTTTTTATGTTTACATCTTATTTTCTACTACTGTTTTTTTACGTGGATGAGATCGATACTGTCTGTTACCTTTATTTCTTTCGGTACTTTTGTGTTATCATGACATGAACTTATGTTATGACAGTTATGGCCGATGGCTTGAACATGATCCATGAGACGAGGGGGTAGACACCGTAAGTTAAATAACACAGGACTGATACTAAGAATTATTTACAGAAGAACCCAGTACGCAATCCTTAAATGAACACGCTGACAACTACACTAACGAGCACAAAATGCGAGCATTCTAACATAAAACTACTACACCAAGAAGCAAGAAATACGAGCATTGTAACACTAAAGAAACTACACATCCACAGTGGTTAGGTAATGTAAAACTTGTTAATAAATTTTAATTTTTCGTTTTCACGCCAGGAAAGCAATGTATCACCAGTTGGACCTTTGCCCGTACCTTGTAGGGAGCTTATGTTTATTACAGCACATTTGCAATGTCATTTATCAAACGAGTTATCGCGATTAGCGCTTAGAAAGCCTGCCATTTTCTGTGGCTATTCATTCGAAAGACGCCCCAGGAATATCTAAAACCATCGAACCTATAAACAAGGTGCAGGTGGGTTTACTTCCTAAGGCGTTTCCAGTACGCGAGGAGCTTGCGGATTAAATTACTACCAAATACTGCTGATGGAAATTTTAAATGTTTAAGCAATGATTACTTGCTTAAGTCTTTACTAATTTTCTATGAGAAGAAATTTTACCGCGATATTATATTTTCCCCTTGTCCAAAATTCATTAATTAAAACCTCTCTTTTTATTCTTATCCGACGTTGTTTGTTTTGGGAAATTCTTTACAAGTATATTATTAATTATTATAAATATTATTCGTATATGTGTACCATGTAAGCGGCGATAGCCTTGTGAATAGGGCGTCAGCCTCCTAATTAGAGGTCGGCGGTTCGAATCCGTTCACGCACCTGTAACTTTTCGGAGTTATGTGCGTTTTTAAGTAATTAAAAATATCACTTGCTTCAACGTTGAAGGAAAACATTGTGAGGAAACCTGCACGCCTGAGAGTTCTCCAAAATGTTCTCAAAGTCTGCCAATCCGCACATGGCCAGCGTGGTGGTTTATGGCCAAACCCTTCTTATATTGAGAGGAGACCCGTGCTCTGTGTGTGAGCCGGTAATAGGTTGATCATGATGATGATGATATGTACGAAGTGTCAAAGTCTCGCAGGCAATTTGAAAGCCAAAATACAAATCCTTTTTATTCTCTATCTTGTGGGAAATTCGGCTTCCTAGGCCCCAAAGATTGGGTTGGGTATTGATAAGACAGTCAGAGACTTCCTTCGAAGTTTGAACCGAGAAGTATTATTTCAACTCCAATATTAAATTTCAAAAAAAAAAAAACTAGTACACCAGAGATTTTTTAATACTAGATTCTTAGCGTAAGCTCTTGAAGTGTATGCCGTTTTAGGTAATTGATATCGAAACACCGTAATAGCACTGTTTGTACAGCAATATAATTTTCATTTATGTCTTAAATTGCTGTGAGCTCCTAAAACACGATTCGCAGCTATTGGACAATTAAGCGAATTGTACGTCCAAGTTTATGTAAGGAAGTGATCGTTAGCCAAGTCGATTTCGATCACAGACAAGGGACTTGTGAGATAAGTGGAACTTTTACTGATAGTAAATAATGTTCCGGTGAAGGTTTATTGTGATGCAGTGGTATTCTTGACGACCTCCGTTGCGCAGTGCGTTCGCACGAGTAGTATTATAACGTGGGAGGTCCTGGGTTCGATTTGGTCCAGCCGGGACTAGTCTACGATGATGAAGCGTAGAAATCGATTGCGTGTTGGTGTTGCAGATGTTTACGGCGGCAGTAGTTACTTAACCTCAGGTGACCTATCTATTTGTTGCTCATTTACCTGCGATGTATATATGAAAAAAAAGCCTTTTTTGCCTTCACGTTTTATGTGACTATGTAGAAAAATACCTATATTATATTTGTATGTTGGTACAACCTATATATCTTTTTATATATGAACAAATCTACTAGACCTGTAGAGTTTACTCGATAGTGGTCTCGATAAAAAAATAGTAAGGTAGTAATTGCTCTGTCTCCATAGGTACTATATAATTTATTATTGATTATGTGGGCTTCTTCTTGGACCGGGGCGCCTTTGGAACCCTCATAGCTTAAAGTTTTAAGTTTACGAATGTAGTTATCACCATCGAATCACTTCTATGTAAATTATTGACGCGTCAAAAGTGCCTTGTAAAGGACTATTTGAATAAAGATTATTTGATTTTGAAATATTTTTTTAGCAATTCCCTGTACCAATTAAGACTCGGGTAATAAACGTAGTCTTTTAGAGCATATCAAGAGGTAAGTCGCAGTAATAATCAATAATGGTACCCTAAAAACTATAAATAAGTTATATTTACCCAATAAGTCATAATTTCCTCACAATTTTGTCCCGACCTGGATAATGTGACGTGAATAATAAATTACTTACAATAAGTACTTTTGTTTTCTTTATTGTTTATTTAAAGAAAAACATTTATCATTATTTGCTAGTCTAACCTTTAGTGCATATGTATGCACAGTTATAATTCTCTCTACGTTATAAATAAAAAAACACTGAAACAAATCATAAAATAAATACGTAATAGAGACCTATACGTTATAAACAGAATAAATACTAAATATATATATTGATTGATTGATAATAAATATATATATTATGTACATGCGTTAAATATTTACCAATTGCAACCGTGAGAATTAAACAGTGTATTTAAGCAATGTTAAGTATTTTTTACAATTATTTGTAACGTGTGTACTGGAATTGCACGAAACGGCTGGAATTAGAATGATAATGTTCCGGTCTTGTCTTATAAATAAAGTGCACAGCTTCTAAACCTTTAAAGAGCCCTTTAATAAAACACTCGTAATATAAGATATAAAGATATAGACTACAAATTAAATTCATTTATCCAGTGTTATCATTTTAATAACATTATTAAGTAAAATTTACTGCTTTACCATATAACTGTTTGGGTTGCTATTGTTTATTATTTATATTGATTATAATCCAAGACATTACGATGGCGCAGTGGTGAGTGATGTGGTGATAAGTTGGAGGACCCGTGTTCAATCCCCGGCTGAGTTAATTTGGAATGTTTTAACTACTGAGTTGTGCCTGGTCTGGTTTGTCGTTTAACGACAAAGATATATTTTTTAAAGATTAAACCTTACAGTTATCGTGTAAAGAACAATGGAAAATTGATGTAATATAAATGCCATAACACTAACACGTTAGCCCGCTACCATCTTAGGCTGCATCATCGCTTACGACAAGATGGTTTCGCAGTCAAGGTTAACTTGACTGTTAAAAAAATAATTTAACGTGCTCTTTATTGCAATAGGAATTTAAAACAACGCTAATTTCACAACTTGTCTGGTACTAAGAATGTCATTTCCGAAAAATCCAATATTCTTAAATAAGTCTTTAACAAGAAGTGCTTCTGCATGACAAACAGCAATGATTATCTGGCCTATACAGAAAGGCCCCATCTCAAAGGCGAAGTAAGCCGAGGTTCGGCCTCAAAGGAGGCGCCCTTAGGCAGACGTTCCCTTAGTTTCTTCGAGCCCTACGGCTCAAATTTTCTTCGGACAGAGCTTCTTTCCGAAGCTCGCCAAACAGCCCGGTTACGCTGTGGCAACCCTATTTGGTTAGTACAGCTAATAAACAGTCCGAAAAAAAACTATATACTATTAGAATCGTTAAAAGTGTGTTTTCATCAATAGACACAATGATTAATGTGAAAGGTTTATTTGTATAACATATGCATAACAGGTATATTATAGTAGAAAAGCGGCAAGAATTTCAAAGATTTGTGATGAGATGTCGTAATAAGCTTATTTGTGTTCTTAAATTGCAAATTGCAACCTTACGAGAATGATTAATATATTGTATCAAGAAACTGTGAATTTTAAAAAGATCTAGAAAAAGTCTTAAATTAAATTTTTATCTTTTAAATATAAAAAAATTCTTGGGTTACTTGCGAGTCCGAAAAAAAAAAACAAAGGCGAGGCCCTTCCACTTTGAGAATCGGTTCCTGTTGCGCAAGTGTGCAGTTTGCACTGCACTGTCGACTGCACCCACTTCTGCACACAGATGCGACCGTACGCTCCGCTACCCCCGTATATAAACCGTACACTAACAATCCTTGAACTTCATTTCACCATTGCCAGCCTCGCTAAATACAACCCCTGACGATTTGAGAGGAAACAAGTTGACGAGTTAACTAAGTTGTGTTCGGATTTTGGTGCACGTGAACAATGTTGTGATTATCCTGGAACTGTGTTTGTTTGTGCTGATTTATACATCAACCGTTCGAAATGACTGCCGCACGCCAACTGGTAGGCTATTTATTTATTAGACACATCAACTGCTCGTTCACAATACATATTTGGTTAATAAAGAAAATTATTATATTTATATTTATTCATAACAACTGAAACTTAAAATAAACCTTATATTGAACCTAAAACTAAAAATCTTATAAAATTCAAATTCAAAATAATCTTTATTCAAATAGTCCTTAAAAAGGCACTTTTGACGCGTCAATAATTTACATAGTAGTTATTTCATGGTGATAACTATATTCGTAAACTTAAAAAATATAATATAATTACTAAAATATATTATTAAAAGGAGCCTCTTTAGGCAAGGGTCCTAAGATACTGGTTAATTATAGATAGGGTTATAATCGGTGTGACAAACCACTATAGAAAGATATATAACAATCGCTTCAAAATGACCGTAGGTACATTAATGTAACACGTCATGCTCCTAATGTACCTATTAATTTTATATTAATAATATAATTAGTAATTAGGAATTATATAATTAGGAATTAAAACCGATTTTTATTTCTAGTGGTTTTTTTTGGAGCCGTTTAAAATGTTTGGCACCTAAGTAGTTTATTTTTTATTAATGCTATTTACTCTTATTTGTACACAAACCACATTATTATTGTAACTTTACTACAGCGGTTGCCTGGAAAAGATCACCTGCTCAAGGTATAAGGCCCTTACACAGTCCTTATGTTTTTAATTAATTTTTTGTATTCTTTTAATCTTGTGTGTAAAATTAATAATAATAAAGAGTTTTATTATTATTATTTTAAGTAGGTTTTAAAATAGTTTTTCGAAGGAGTCATTTAGCCATTTTGCCCAAGTCGAATCTATCAATATTCTAACACACTTTAGCCATTAAAGATTGAATAATTACCTTTAGGAAAGTATTTTAGTAACTGTAGTCAAGTATTATAGACTAAGTAGCGGTTGATTTATTAAAAAGCATTGTTTCATGATGATGACGATTATATCAGTAGGACACGACATCTCGGATGTTGGCTGGTAGGCTATTGTATTATAAATATTCTGTGAGGTATTTCAATATTTGTGACTAGGTTTTGAAATATATTCAACAGAATTAAAAATCTTTAGTATAAAATAGCAATAAAATAGACATTTGCAACGTTAAAATGCTTATTTTGTCTCAGTTGGTATTAGTTGCTAAGCACGTATTTAGATGGTGAAATCTTAATTTATTCTGATTTGTTTTATAAAAATATAGCACATTGAGGTTAACATATAGGGGTTCTGTGTTTTTTTTTATAAGAATCTTGTGCTTTTTCACGTTATATTCTTAGCATTAACAATCATATATAAACAATTACTAAGGCCCTTTTTCTGGTACCGTCAAATAGATTTGACAAAGGACGCCGACATACTTTAAACAAAAAATCATTTTTCTATAATTATTTCGCTAACGCAAACAAATTATCGTACACACGTAGTAGCTAGAAACAATAGAAAAGTAAATACTTTGATGTGATATTGCAATGTCATTCACTGTTCAAGAATTCATTGTTTTGTAAAATCATATAATTAAAAATAATTCGATAGCCGCAGATTATCCTACTAATATTATAAACATGAAAGTTTGTAAGTATGGATGGATGGATGGATGTTTGTTACTCTTTCACGTAAAAACTACTGAATGGATTTTTATAAAACTTTACAATAATATAACTTATACATCGGAAAACATAAAGGCTACAATTTATTAAAATATTGTGTGAATTGTTCAAGATATGACGATAAGTGTTAAATAAGTAGGAACAAAATCTATCATCTGCTTCATACTCGTATACTTTGAATAATTTTAATGTCATAATGTGAGTTCTTTTGATCAGTATTTAGAATATAAACTATTCTAAATACTAATCATGCGCAGACTAAGTCGCGGGCACCAGCTAGTGCATAATATTTATTGTATTTATATGTATAATGAACTTTTGTAAAGTAACACCAGCTGGTATCCAAGTTTATTACGCTTTTAAGGCGAGGTATATTACATAATTATGAAGCAGTGATAGCCTAGCGGTTAGGGCGTCAGCCTCCTAATCAGAGGTCGGGGGTTCGAACCCGGGCACGCACCTCTAACTTTTCGGAGTTATATGCGTTTAAAAAAAATTAAAATATCACTTGCTTAAACGGTGAAGAAAACATCGTGAGGAAACCTGCACGCCCGAGAGTTCTCGTTATATTTTCTACAGCGGCGCGTAGTACTTTGTAATTCATCCAGATTATACGGCTCGAGTGTTAGAATCGATGACTTTCGTCTAGCCTTGTCACACACTGGGGGAAAGGAGTGCACGCGTCGCTATTTGTGCACTACTTTTCAGGCCCATTTTTTGAGCGTTATGATCGATCTACGGCTAGTGGTAAATCAATGCATGAAGACTAAATTAACCTTAGTCAAGGCCCTACAGCGAACAACACCGCTTGGCTGGTTAATCATATTATATCTGACATTTATACACGGAACAAAATATCCAATACAGGTCTAATTTATTCTATAATTTCCATAGCATGCAATTAAAAGTTAACGTTTCTCATTTAATCGTAACTTCGTCGTTACGTCCGATCTACGTAATCCTTCGTTTTAATAAGCTTGTCTTACTTATCTCTTAATTTATTTACTTTCCATACATAACATATAACATGGCAAATTACACCATAGTACGCATAAAAAAAAAATAATTTGCATATTATGTTTTATTAATGTTTATTTTCTATTGCGACCTTCTAATGAAAAACCAGGTATGTGCATGAATATTTATAAACATAAATCAATATTTAATACGTGATTCGTTTGATACAAGAAGGCGTTACACCGCAATAGGCCTTTTTCGAATAAAATCGATTGATGTACCTCGGAACTCCCCGTATTATAAGGTTAGGCCAAGAAATATGCGGCATTGGGTATATCCTATTAATATTATAAATGTAAAAGTGTGGATGTTTGAATGTTTGTTACTCAATCACGCAAAAACGGATTTGGATGAAATTTGGCATGCATGTAACCTTTAACATGGAAAAGAAAATAGGCTATTTTTTATTCCCGATTCCTTAAGTAGTTCCCGAGGGAGAATTGAAAATTGTTTACGAGCTAAGCTGCGGGCAGAGAGCTTTGAAATTTGGTATGCATGTCACCTATGCTATTGAAAATAACATGTACTTCCTATACCGATCTCTCAAATAATTCCCATGGGAAGATTAAAAATTGTTAACGAGCGATACTTCATACCCAATTCTGAAGTCCACGCAGCCGAAGTAGCGAGCAGTAGATAGTTTATCATATATACGAGATGTGATATAAATTTTCAAAGATTGTCTGTGATAATTAAGAATTTACTCACCAATTGGGAGCCATCAAACAGAAAACAAATAAAATGCATGCTAGATTTGATATGAGGTTAGTGAATGATATCAGTAAAGTAAATAAGCTAAAATAAATAAGCTTTTTTTTTTTTTTTTCTTTCATTTTAATATCTTTATTTTTACTTTCTTTTCTATTATTAAAATATATATGAGACAAGAACAAAATGGACCGTGAAAATATTACCATCCGAAAACGGATTAAAAAATCCAATTCTCTAAGCAATATATCGAACTCAAATATATCGCTTCTAGATACAACTTTATTGAGTCTACCTGACACATCACTGGATGAAACAATTACATGCCTAAACGATAAAATAATGGAGCTTACGGACGAGCTTAAAAGCGCTCACCAAGAAATTGAAAATATTAGCCATGAAAATAGACAACTGAAGATGGAATTAGAGAAATGCAATAAAATAATTCAAATGTATAAAAAACTAAGTGAAGAGAAGCAAACACATGCTACCCCAAAATCAGGTAGGAAAAAGAAAAGAAAGTCTATTACGACTAACAATACTCCTATACAGTTGACGTTTGGAAAAAAAGAGGAGCACAAAAATGATACAAATACCACACAAATACTTTCAGAAATACCGCTTAACCAGGAATCAAATCAGGAGTCAACTGTCTCAGATAATTTAAATAAATCATTATTGGCTGAGAAAGTACATAATGCTACTGAAGTAAAGCAGGACAAGAAAGAAGTGCTAAATAAGCCTAAAAGAGTAAGTGAGGAAAAAAATCAGGAAGATGAGCAAGTGAAGCTTAAACTAAGAAAAAAAATCGTGATTATTGCGGATGAGCAAGGCAGAGGTACTCAAAGAATATTGCAGAATTGGACTGGACCCATGTATGAGGTCACCTGTTTTACGAAACCAGGTGCAACATTTACTAATATACTTCGTTCTGATTCAAGGCTAATAAAAGGCTTAACAAAAAATGATGTTGTCATTATAATAGGAGGCACTAATGAAACTAATCCCTATGAAGTCCAACAAAGTTTAAATCGATTTTTCTATAACAACACACATACAAATATTTTAGTAAGTGAAATACCGTACAATGGAGCCTTGAATGAAAATAAGCTAAATTACGATTTAAGATTTATCTTTGGAAAATTTCAAAATGTAATATATGTTGACATGGATTACAGTAGAAACAGAATGAAACGAAATATGCAAAAACGACATCTATGTCAGACACTCTTAAAGGATATTTTATGCCTTGAATATAAATGCAAGATAGAAAACTATAGACAACAAAGAGAGAATATGCAGAGGAGTGTTAAAAATACAGAAAATAAAGCCACCCAAACTGAAGATGCACAAAATAAAGATGTTATCTGTTACTTCAAAAATAAAGGAGAAAGTGAAGTTGAAAACGGGAATAAAAGAGAAGAGGAAAATAATGACATCAGAAAAGATATTGATGAAATAGAGAAAAGTGAAGTTAATGAAAATAGTGCCGAACCTAATAATTTTTTTCGACTCTCATAAATTTCACATATTACATCAGAATATTAATGGAATTATTAATAAATCTGAACAGCTGGTAGTACAAATCGACGAATTAGAAATCCACAAAAATATTATTATCGATGTTCTTTGTATTACGGAACATAATTTAATAAAAGACGATTGTCAGCTACTTAAGATACCAAATTTTAGCATTGCTTCCTCATATTTTCGCAATAACAGAAGGGGTGGGTCAGCGATTCTTGTACGAAATTGTCTTAAATTTAAAGAGCTAACGAATGTCACAAGTTTCAGCGTACCAGGTGTAATAGAATGTAGTGGAGTTGACTTAATAGACCAAAACACATTAGTTATCTGTATTTATAGACCACCGAAATTTGATAAATTTACCCTAGACTTATTTTTTGACAGTTTGTACAATTTACTTAATAAATATAGCTTCAAAAAAAGAAAAATCATTATCTGTGGAGATCTAAATATAAACGTGTTGATAAATAATAACATTACGCAAATTTTTAAAGAACTAGTTCACGGTTTTAATCTTAAATTAGCACTTAGGCAGCCGACACGCTTAGTAAGTGGCACATGTATCGATAATTTTTTGAGCAATATTCGGATCTATAGTTGCACTGTAGAAGAACTGGCACTATCAGACCATACGGCGCAAATTTTCAGCTTTACTGTTAAAAAATTTAGTCGGTTAGATTACTGGTTTATTTTGAGAAGAGACATTAGCAAAGAAAACTTGATTAAATTTAAGAAATGCTTAAGCAGTATTACCTTTTCAGATGTTTATGAAACATCAGAACCAAATGAAGCATATAATAGATTTTACGAATTGTTCACACTTTTCTATTATCTCTGCTTTCCTTACATTAAAATAAAAATACAATCAAATCGAAAACAAAACTGGATATCAAAAGGAATAAGACAATGTTGCAAAAGAAAACGAGAGTTACTATGGAAATACAGAACAAAACCGAATAATAAAAATAAACAAAATTATAAAGTTTATGGAAAGCGTTTAAAAAATATCATCAAACTAACACAAAAATCACAAAATGATTATAAAATTAAAACTTCGCAAAACAAATCTAAGGCTACATGGAATATTATAAATAATAACAGATTACAACCTAATATTAAAATAATTGAACGTATTAGAAAAGGCGGGGAAATAATTAGTGACCCCTTAAAGATTGCCCAAGCGTTTAATGAACATTTTCTTAATCGTAAAATTTTATCATCAATTAAAAAAAGAGCAAGCCCTAACTGGAACAAACCAAACTCAATTTTTATGAAACCATCATCGGCTTCTCAAATAAATAGCATTATAAATACACTAAATAATACAAATAGCACTGGGTTTGATGAAATTTGTACCAAAGCAGTAAAATACGTGTCAGTTATAATTTCGCCAGTCATAAGCTATATTACAAATCGATGTATAGAGAATGGTGTATATCCAGATAAATTAAAAACTTCGATAGTGAAGCCGATTTTCAAAAAACAAGATAGGGAAGACATGGACTGTTATCGACCGGTTTCGCTTATACCAATTTTCTCTAAAGTAATAGAAAAGTATATTTTTAATAACTTAAACGACTATTTTGAAAATAATGGAATTTTAACCGAAGAACAGAAAGGCTTTAGGAAAAACAAATCTATAAATTTGGCAATATACCATTTCCTGAAGGGAGTCATGACTAATGTAGATAAAAGAAAGCATGTGTGCGTACTTTATATGGATGTCACTAAGGCATTTGACTACGTGGACCATAAAATATTGATCGATAAACTTAGCGTGTATGGGGTTAGAGGAAACATTTTATCACTTATAAAATCATATCTAACGGGGAGGCAACAAATGACCCAAATAACAAGGTTAGTACGTAATGATAAAACAGAAACAGCATATATTTCAGAGTCAAAACCTGTAACCACTGGGGTACCGCAGGGAAGTATATTAGGCCCATTGCTGTTCATAACATATATAAATGATTTTCCCACCGTAACGAACCATGAGATGATTTTATTTGCTGATGACAGCACAGTGATATTTATCGGTGACAATTTAAATTCTTTTGAAGTTGACATTAATAATACTATAGGAAATATAATAAACTGGTTGACATGTAACAATTTAATTTTAAATCTTGACAAAACTAAAATAATGACATTTGTAAATAGACGCAATAAAATAGAACTAGACATAAATTATCTAGGTCAAAAAATATCAGAAATTTCACTTACAAAATTTTTAGGCCTACATATTGACGACTGCCTAAATTGGAAAAACCACATTGAGAATTTGTGTATGAAGCTAAATAGATTTTCATATGCATTGCACATGCTCTCTAAAGTAGTAAACCAGTCCGCAGTGTTAACAGCTTTTAATGCATATGTGACAGCAAATATTCGGTACGGTATCATATTTTGGGGAAATTCGACAGACAAGGATAGAGTTTTTAAATGCCAAAAAAAATGTATAAGGGCTATGTGTCATTTGAAACCCACTGATTCTTGTAAACCATATTACGATAAATTAAAAATACTTACCTGCCCGTGCTTATATATATATGAAGTTTTAATATTTGTGAAAGCTAATGAAATATTTAGATACTCCGATAGTGAGCGCAGGAAGAACCAAATATGTTTCACGCAGCATAAGACGGCAGTTTTTGGTAATAGCATATTTAATATGGCACCTCAGTTATTTAATAAACTACCATCGCCATTAGCTGACCGAAAACTGAAATTTAGTAAATTTAAAAATAAAGTAAAAGAATTTTTAATGAGGAAGCAATACTATTCTATTGAAGAATACTTAAGAGACAAAAATATATAGTTACATTACAATAATACATTTGACTTTTACAATTAATTGACCAGAAACATAAATTTTAAAATATTATTTCTTTTTTTTGCATGCCTACCCGGCAGATTGTTTAAGCATCACTAATTTAATGTAACACCAATATACCAACACAATCTGAGCAAAATAAACGATTTGATTTGATTTGATTTGATTTGATAAAATCTCTGAAATCTCTCTGAATCCTTTAGAGTTAGAAAATTCGAGTTATTCATTCCTGTGACTCGAAAATCACGTACATCCTTCCGTCTAAGTCAGAATCAATAACGTGTGTTATGTAAGAAGCAGCGTTTTAGTTGAAAGTTCTATCAGAGAAGAACACACCTCTGATAGGAAAGGTATTACCAGCAGTATAAGGATGAGACAATAATTAAAAAATTATAATATAAAATCTACTCTCTTCCTGTGTTGCATTATAGCGGAAGACAATTATAAACAATACACGGAAAAGTTGACAAGTTGTAGTCATGTTAACGGTATCTTTCAAATACTTAATTAGGAAGTTAGTGTCATATAATATCTTTGTATTCTTATCATCATCATCATGACCAACCCATTACCGGCTCACTACAGAGAACGGGTCTCCTCTCAATATGAGAAGGGTTTGGCCATAGTCCAGCATGCTGGCCATATGCGGATTGGCAGACTTCACACGCCTTTGAGAACATTATGGGGAACTCTCAGGCGTGCAGGTTTCCTCACGATGTTTTCCTTCACCGTTGAAGCAAGTGATATTTTAATTTTAAAAAAATGTATTCTTATACATTGCATTATTTTTACAGGATAAGTCTATTGTGTTTTTGGAATTTTATGTCTAAATTATTATTTTTTATACTTTATTTTTTAGTCCACAAAACGATTAACCTTCGAGCCCATGTGAAACTGTTTTACTTTCTATGTAGATTACCTTATGCAATTTGGTAACTGGTGCCGTATAAGGGATATCATCTTGAACCATTTGACACCGCACTAAAACATTAATCTTTGTAAATTTTACGTAAGAGAATATGTTTATTTTTATATTGGTGTGAATAATAAACGTTATCAGGAATAATAGTCTTGAATAGGGTTCATATACTTGTAGGGAAGGATTTTTATTAAGTTAATTTTTTTTTTGGTTTTAGCAGTTCTTTTTAGCATAAAGGAAATCAAAAACTGGACACCTGATAGGACCTTTCCTATATTGTAAAAGAAACAGTTGTTCAGAGAAAACAGAAAGCTTTCCGTGCTTCTATGACTAATCGAGTGAATGCCGATAAAACATACTCGTAGGACTTTAAAAGGGACTTAGAGATTCCAAGATTCTACTACTTGTGGCTAAAAGTAAATTAATTACTTTCCTAGCGTTAGTTAGTTTATTGGATTTTTACACCATAAGGAAATGCCTAGCTCAAACTTGTTTGGTTATAGCTTTAAGCCCAAAACATAAGCCCTGCAAATCAAAGGAACAATATAACTCTTTTCTTTGTAGTTCAAAATATATACCTTGCAATCCTAAGGAGAAATTGCGCGCTATGCAACTATTCTAGGCATCTGACCTAATGTAACAATTTAGATATATAAAAATTATATCCTAAGAGATAATATTATTATATTATTGTATTTTTTTAATGACTCCTGATTTATTAGCTCTATATGTGCATTTACAACATTATATTTTGGTTTTAATATATCTTTTTTGTTTGTCGTTTGTAGTCAAAAAAAATTCCAAAACAAGGTATTTCTACAATCGTGTGACAAAACTGTCTTAAGAAATAATGATTTATGGGATATCACGTAATTAACCTTAACGCGTGGAAAATACGCAATATTTATATTATGCAGATGGTTTTTATTTATTTATGTTACGCATATTGGGAATTTATGCAATCGTCTCAAATCTGAAGGGTAAATATAGGGATAATATCGATTGAAGAAAAAAAAATTAACATAGGTTTTCGAAACTTCACGAAGTCGCTTTTTGGTCTTTTTTATTTTATTACTGATACATTTTACATATAACGTTTTTACATCTTTATTTACGTCTTTTACATCTTTGGTTGCCTGGAAAAGATTGCTATGTAGCGATAAGGCCGCCAAATCGTATACTGTTTTTTTTGTATTATTTTCTGTTTATTTTTATTTTTTCCTGCCACTGTATTACTTATTCCATCATATTAATGTGTTAGGGGAATTTGGGTATTAGGTATCTCACGATTACTTTCACTACAGGTATGCCAGTCGTGATAACAAAAGGGCAGTGAAAATACTACCGCGTTGTTAACTTCAACTGGATGTCGTGACGCCCTTTGACTTCTCTTGTATATCCTTCAATGACTTCACCAGTTCGCTGGTAAAACTTTCCAATGATACATAACAGGTACCTAACCGAATTGAGATGATATCGGTTAGGAAAACCTAGTATTTCTGTGTACGGAATTATTCGAATATATTCCGTAGATTACGAATTGACTTGCAACAGGTATTGTGTGTTATCGTACGTGTGTCATGTCAACACGGTGTCACACGAAATCCATACTGAGTCATAGTGCGAATCTCTACTTATTCGATCTCGTGAAAGTTGACTTCATCATGATGATCAACCCATTACCGGCTCACTGCAGAGCCCGGTTCTCCGGTTTTTCGGTCTTTCGGTTGAGAGGTCAATATGAGAAGGGTTTGGCCATAGTCCAAAATGCTGGCCATGTGCGACTTCACACGCCTTTGAGAACATTATGGAAACTCTTAGGCGAGCAGGATGTTTTCCTTCACTGTTGAAGCAAGTGATATTTTTAATTTAATAAAAAAATCTTTATTCAAAATTGGAAAATAGCTTGTTACTTCAAGAACTTAAGGTGCCAGGTTTGGAGAGAGAGAGAGCGTTTCTCTTCCACCTCTCAGCTCTCAGGAGCAATCCTGTGCCTTCAAAGGACTTGTGGGCGATGTAAACGGGGTCGTCTATCACTCACAGTACGGTCCTCAAGTTGGCTGGTGTGCTGTTGTTTCGGCAAAGCCGAAGTTGTTGCCCGAGGATCTGCTGCGGCGGACACCCGCTGGTTGAGTTGCGATTGTGTGCGAAAGCTTATACAGTGGTGAGAAGGAACACGTGGGGGTTTTAGTCAGTAGAAGTCTGCCATAACCTCTGAGCCTCCCCGTGGCGCAGAGGTATCCGTGAGGATTTACCCACGACAAAAAAGCGCTTAATAGTGAAAATTTAAGTCCACCAACTCGCATTGGAGTTGCGCTCTGGATCTATATCTGGATCTCTGGATACTCTAAAACCCTCTAATCTACGAGTATGAAAGAACGCCACTTATTCTTACTTCGGACAACGTTTTTCAAAATTTCTATACGTACATATAAACAAAAGTGAATCGTTAAAAGTGTTCATCAATAAACAAAATGATTTATGTGAAAGATTTATTTGTATAACATATGCATAACAGGTATATTATAGTAGAAAAGCGGCAAGAATTTCAAAGATATGTGATGAGATGTCGTAATAAGCTTATTTGTGGGCTAAAATTGCAAATTGCAACCTTACGAAATTGATCAAAATATCATTGTATCAAGAAACCGTGAATTTAAAAAAGATCTAGAAAAAGTCTTAAATTAAATTTTTATCTTTTAAATATAACAAATTTCTTTGGGTTATTTGCGAAACATTTGAAACGTATCAAATTAAAAATGTGTACATACATTGTCCAATTGATGTAGATCAATATTTCCATACAATCAAATCTATATCTTAGGAGTTAGGAGATTGAACCAGCCATGGCGACGCGAAGGAGCATCGCTGGGTTTTAGTGGGTATTCTGAGGAGTTCCACATACCACACGGGATGGGTAAAACCATTACTCAGCATAACAAAAAAAAGGAGTTAGGAGGTTGTATGCTAATTTTGTTGTGGGCTTCTTCTTAGACCGGGTTGCGTTTGGAACCCTCATAGCTTTAGTTTGAAGTTCACGAATATAGTTATCACCATCAAATCACTTCTGTCAAAAGTGCCTTTTAAAGGACTATTTGAATAAAGATTATTTTGAATTTGAATTTGTAGTGGGAGGACATCTTTTCTCACACACTCAAATAAAAATATCCACCCGAATTAAGTTGCGATTAGCTTGTATTTTAGCAGAAATACTTCTCAACATTGTGTACCTTGGGGAATTAAACTAATCTGACAGGGTTTAGACAAATGCACAGATGACATCTGGCACTTGATTAAAACCTTTAAATACAATAAACAGCAAGTATAATTTGACGGGAGATTAGTAGATGTTGACTCCTCAGGAGATGTTGACTTCACGCTTCGCGCTTGTGTAGTCAATATCTCCTTAAGATGATCCGGTGTCGGGTCGAAACGTGCGTAGAGGTTCTAGTGGAAGATTTTGTATGGTGTTATATTATACTAATCTCCCGGTTGTCGGCGGAATATAGCAAATTATACTTGCTGTTTATTGTTTATCATGGACTTCCACAACGCCTGCGCCTGCATCTATTCAATACTTCTATTCATTACCTTTAAATACACCACGTTGCTCTCCACTCTAAGTGTAGGTACTAGGTAGGTGTCAGTTGAATAAACATGCGTGCAGTTGAAAATATGCATGCTCATCATGCATGAAATTCAATGTACGTGAATGATAATTAATGACTGCCATTAAAGAAGTTATCTCATAGATGTAACGAAGTAATGATTTATTGAAGAAAATGTTTACATTACCTGTTATTGTTTTAATTGATTATTCACATGAAGCGTCTTTGGTGTTATTAATCTCTTAAGCAAAATCAGTAGCATAAATAATTATGCATTGGTATTTATATTTTTTATAGCTTTACATACGGAAAGATCTAGTATTAATTATTTTGTTCAAATTCTTTCCTCGTATTTAATTTAATTTTTTTTTTTCGGCTTGAGTTATTTTTGCGTCCCTTTGCAAGTAATTATTTCGGTCTCTAAGGATGCAAGATCAGTATACTTTTCAGACGTACATAGATTGCAAACATTAAAATTTCTCACGGGAAAGGTAAGTGACCTTACATTAAGAAGATGAAGCCATGAAAGAGTAAGAAATTTGGAAGTGGGAAGCGTATATACGGATTATGTCTTCTTTCTTATAAGGTTTTCGCTTGGAGTACTATGAATGTACGCCAAACAAAGTACTGCTGTGACCACAGTTACTAAGATCGTGATTATTATCAGCGTTTCTTTTTTTTTGGTTCCTAGTACTTTCAGCATTCTGTATGTTTTCTTCCATTTGGGCAAATTTTCTAATCATAAAAAGTGTATTGGTGTTTCAAGAATGGCCACATGGCTTTATCAATTTATATTTAATATGAGGGGTCTCGAGCAAATTTTGATAAAATCGGTGTACCTACTAGTTGAAACAAATAAGTATTCAGACATTATTACACATTTAATATATTACTGATGATTAGAATTGATACAAAAGCCCTAACATAGGCACTTCTCGGACGAAACGCAAATTAAGTCAAATTTTTCCATCATTTACCCTCATTTTTTTTTCATACACCACAAGTTAATCCTTGACGGCAATCTCACCTGATGCTAAGGGATGATGCAGTCTATTATGGTAGCGGGCTAACCTGTTAGGGGAATGGTAAACCCATACTCTACGCGACATCGTGCCGGAACGCTAAGTCACTTGGCGAAACGTCTTTGTCGGTAATTTGTCCCTCATAATTCTGAGAGAAGACTCGAAGCTGCTTGGGACTTGCCCTATGACCTCAGGATAGGGATCTAAATGCTCTGACCGTTATTCACCCTGCTATACCATTATGCGCTTACATTCTCGGTTCTCGACAAAGGTCTGTCGATAATAATTGTAGGTTCTGCAGTCTGCTATTGCAAGTTACCCACGGCTTCTCAGAGATAATGGTTTGACCTTATGCCCTCTGCATAGTATAAGGTATTATGTGATTATAAATCGAAGAAAGTTCGGAAGCGTATCTTATATTGTTTTTCACCGCGTCCCAGTGAAAATGTTACCTTAGAACTCATAGCTAACTCAAAATATAACCTGAACCTTAATATTAAGTTTACTTTAACGGTAGGATTAAACTCTTCGTTCCAGTTCTGGTTTAGAAAACTAAGGTTGTTTAAACCCCTTCAAAATTAATTAAATAAGCGTACAGGGTTCTAAGCAATAAATCTCTCTCTACTATGGAACAGGGGACATTTGTCCACCAGTGGGATGTTATTAACTATTGATTGGGTATGTTTTTGAATCTACAATTTTTTTAACTAAAAATTAAGTTTAAGTAACCAATCTTAGATTTCAATGTCATTTTATTTTAAGCTTGGGATTAGTTTGTTTGTAAATAATATTGCAGTTTTAGTAATATAAATATATGGACTTAGGACTTATCTTATTTTAAAACTATTTGTGAACGTCATGAAAACCTGTAAAAAGTCAAACATTCACATTAGCTCACAAAACATGTTTACAAAATAGTTATTGCTTTTCCGAATTATCTATACAAATAAATAAAATTGGAGTGTCTGTTTATAACGTTGAAATAACCGTTTTTTACTACATGCATATTCATATTAATACACTCATTCTTTTTTTTTTTAGAAAGGAGATACTTTAATGTTTATCCTGTAATTATTTCAAGTAATTCGGGTTAGTAATCTATTGCTTCGTGATTGAATGACAAACAAACACACTAACTCAACGCAGACGAAGTCGCGGGTGTCAGCTAGTTAAAAAAAATTTAGGATTTGCAAAAAAATAAACAATTAGAATGAACAGAAAGCTTCCCAAATATAAATAGTTAGCAAGTCTAAGGATCCATTCTCATTATAATTTAATTCTCATTGAAATGTTTTCACTTTCAAATCTCTCGCAAAAGCCTTTCGACAATAATTATTGTACACAAGTATTCGTTATTCAATATTAACCGCTCTTCTACTTGAGGTAAGAGGTTATTTATCGTTTGGCCTTTACTTCGGCCCCTATATTTTCCATACTTAGCGAACACCGTAACTAATGTTCGCTCGATGGTACATGAAGGCTTCATATGATTTGAACAGTTGAAATATTAAGTTGTATAAATTTTCTCTTATAATCAACAATAAATGTTTGGTTAAGACTTATATTATTTTCGACTTCTTTAAATGTTGCCATACTAGGCTTAAACTTTCATTGCATTTGTGTTTATGCATTATAAAGTTGGAGTTTCTAGGTTCGATTCCCGACTCGAGTCTGGTCTGGTAGGAGGCTTCGGCAGTGGCTAGTACCGGTACGATGTCGCGTAGATGTAGAAACTAATTAGTAGCGTAGGTTTACCGTCCTCCTAACAGGTTAGCTCACTACCATCTTAGACATCACTTACCACCAGGTGAGATAGCCGTCAAGGGCTAACTTCTAGTGGATAAAAAAGTCAAATCAAATGAACAAATAAAAGCGTAATGTAATTTATACCTTTGTGCTATCCAGTCTAGATTTTACATAGTCGTATAGAGTTAACATAGTTTAATTCAATAATCATGATAGATATCCATTGAATTCTGGAATTTATATATTTTGTTTCTTTGTTTCAGATATGGATATTAGCGGTATATTTATTTGTCGGGAAAGGCTGCTGCCAAGAAGGTTATCTCAATGATCTTCTCCGACAATATTCTGTCAATGATGGCCAATCGGATGCCATTGCAGGTTACAGTACCAACTTTGGACAAAGAGAATCGAATAGCCAGTTAACTTCGATTGGCGCACAATACCAAAATGACGATGGTTACAACACTGGTGAATATAGCCGAGCTGGAAGAAGCAGAAAGGTTTTCAGGATCAAGAATCCTTTTCAGCAACCTGAAGAAGAAAGATCCCTATCAGACACTAATACCTCACAGGATAATGGAGCAGCAGCTAGTAGCCAGTACGGAGCAGTGCAGTACTCCTTACCACCCGAAGAGTTTCTGCAGCAAATGAGAGCAGAAAGCCAGTATCAGCAGCAGCAGCAGCAGCAGCAGCAGCAGCAGCAGCAACAACAACAGCAGCAGCAGCAACAACAACAACAACAGTTTTCTACACAAATTTCCGTTTCACCTTACACGGCAACTCCTCAACCACAATACCAGTTTTCAACGCTGCCATCTTCAAGTTATGACATCAATCAACAAATGAGTCAAATTTCTACTGTAGAACCAAAGTCATTCACACCTGTTTATCAATCTAACACAAATGCCTATCAATACAATAATCAAAACTCATATAACCAGGACAACGTGCATAGCACACCCTTGCCACCCTACATGACTACATCGTTGCCTAATAATCAGTATTTAGGGACACCAGCCAATAATTATGTGTCAAGTTCATCTTCACTGTACGTTTCTAGTCCACAATCTTCACAGCAGTACGTATCTTCTCCGTTTTCGAATATTCACTCTGGTAATTTTGATTACAACAGCAATAGAGCGACCACTGTAGGTAGTAACTCCCTCAGTTATGAAAACAGCAACGATATAAACAAAAGAATGCAAATTGATCACTATGACAACGCTGCGAATGGAATACGGTATCCTAACCTGCATGGTCAATATCAAAATGATTTTCCTTCAACTACTATAACGCCAACCTCAACGCCATATACTGAAACTGCACGTGATTTTTGGCAAAATTCTTTAAATGCTGGTTACAGCGCATTATCTAAACCCGAACAAAGCTACCAAACGCAATATCAGAATTATAGATATAATCAGCAAGAGGGCAGGTATGACACAGATTCATCTAATAGTGATAACCATCGGACTGGTAACTTACCCTCCGCTAATAATTTGTATTTAAACTTCGTTCAACCTGATTATCAATTTCTTAATAGTTTAAAAGATCGCGCTAGGGATAGTAAAACAGAATTAAGCCAACCAGAATATTCCCTCGGCGATTATGGTTGGAAATTATCTGATAAAAAATCTTCACTTGAGCCCGAAATTTCAACCAACACTAATTTCTTTAAGTATCAAATTCATAGTGTGCAACCCGATACTGGAGCAGTAAGTCAAGTGAGTTTTCAAATGGATTCTAGAAAACCATATACTTTCGAACAAAATAAGCCAGTTACAGAAAAAAACGAAGCAGAAGAATTCACAAAGGCAGCAGCCAAAGCACATGAAAATTATAAACAACAACAATTAGAAGCTAATAAATATATCACAAATACTCAGTATAATGGAAATCTGTTGCCTAATGCTTATGCGTTGAATTCATATCAGAATAATGAAAGACAAAGAAATAAATTATATAGTGACCATTCAAATTCTCTTGGCCATTCGCAAGGTGAACTTGTAACAGCATCACCATTCTTTTTCATGAATACAAAAGATACACAAGACAGTTCACACAAACAACCTTTTGATCATGACAAAGCTTTAAAAAATATTGTCCCCATAGATGTATCAAATGTAGTACAGAATTCTGATTCTCAAACAAAATTCGATATTGATTTAAATAATAGGTACAGTTTTCCTGGCTTCAGTAAAGAGCATTCAGAACAAAATTTGAAGTCTTATTCGAGGCCAGATCCTTATTATAAAGAGAGAGACACAATATATGCATTAAATTTAAAATCCAAATTGGATGATTCCTTAGATAAACTAAAGCACCTTGAACAAAGTTTACCATATTACGCTAAAACTCAATCGTCAGAGCCTGCATACAATTATGGTACTAACTCTGGAAACAAACGTTTTGTCAATGATTCGCCACAATCAAGCATTGCTAATCAAATTTCTAATAATCATCAAGATAATTCTCATTCATCGGCAAATGTTCATCAACAACGTCCAATATATTCATCAGATATTTTAAAATTTAACGACATACCTTATCGGCTAACACAAAGTTTACATAACAATAACTATGAGCAATCCAACATACCGACTCCTTTACCTGTACAAATTAATCAAAATGTTGATAATCATAATGTTGATATTACTGCTGAGATTTTGGCCAAGTTGTTATCAAACAAACAAAATATGAATAGACCCGACACGAATAATTTTCTTTCAAACATTAATGGTTTTAGAGTAGCTAATCCCTTTAATGTAGATCTTAAATTAGTTGCAGAAATGTTAAAAGGAAAACCAGCCGTTGATGATAGCCAAATGACTTCATTACGAGGTGACCCAAATAAATCTCTGCCAATGAAATTTGATATTTCTCAACTGCAACAACTAATGCAGCTTAAGAATGAAAATAATATGCTCTCATCTAGTGGAGGACTTGCTTCCTATTTAGATATTTACAACAGTGGACGGCTACCTTATCAGGGTGTTAAATATTCACGTAGTGAAGAAGATACAGAGAATATTCCTATCGCTGACTCATCCAATAATCACCCCATAGGAGCTGTAGTAGAAGAAGATGCAATTAATGGCCAGGAAGTTTCAGACTTAACGGAAAATACTGAAGATACGATATCTACCAATACAGATGATGAAATACCTAAAAGTTTATTTAACGCTGGCCATAAAACAGCTGGAGATAGGCATAGACATCTGAGCAGTTCATATTTAAACCGTCATTCCTACAAAAGGAAGTATCCTAAATCAGAAGTTGGAGAACCGTACCCATTATTGAAACCTCCTCCACCGCATAGTTCACGATACAGAGCGCAACACATAAAAGAGAAAAATAATCATCGACGAAGAATCCCAAGGCCCAAAATGCTTCGAGTTTACAAAACAGAACCCTTATTCGAAAGTGATGATGTTACCCACCTGACAGCTGTGAAGCGTTCCCTCAATGTACCAGAAGAAAAATCTGATGCCGTAGGTGATGAACATAGCACGTAGTAATGTGTACTTTGGTGACTAACTAAAGGATCTTTGCGAGTTTGGAATATTATGTACATATTTTTAAGACCATAAAACATACAACCAGCATCTATAATAAATGCTGTATTGTAACTCTAAATTGTATCTAATATCGAAAAGTTGACTATTTCATATTTCTATTTCTAAAATATTGAGAACATGTTTGTAGATATGAATGGTGTAAGTATAAAATCGAACAGTTTTTTTTAAGCTTAAATTTGATTTCGAAACGATAGGTGCTACAAATAAAATAGCATATATTGATTATGGCATTTATTTACAAAGTTTTTTGTTATATGTAATAAGCTTTATTAGATTTAAGTTGGAAATAATACATACAAAGTTTGTATTAATTAACATTGTGTAAATATTTGATTAATTTTATTTTATTGTGTAAGTATTTTTTTAATATTATTGTTGTGATAAGTTTTATTTGTTGTTAAAGTGTCTATAGTACATATAAGTTATTGTTTTTAATAAAAAAAACACTGAATTTTCGTTTTCATTATTCAAATTATTTAACCCACATCTTATACGTTACAAAAGGATTGAAGGTACCCAATAAGCTAGTTACAAAGAATTGTATGTTTAGGAAACTTATCAATAAAGCTTAGAACTTTATAGAAAGAAGATTAAAGCTGACACAGAATAAATGTATTAAAATACTTTCTAATAATATATCGTGACAGATAATCGTAACTGGCGATTAATTGTATTCTCTCGCAAACATTGAACATGAAATCGCGGCGTTTTTCATTTTCTCTACATATTTTCTTGTCATTAATTTAAAAAAAACCTTTTAAATTGTTGTAGAACTTAA
This sequence comes from Lasiommata megera, assembly GCA_928268935.1. NCBI lineage: Eukaryota > Metazoa > Arthropoda > Insecta > Lepidoptera > Nymphalidae > Lasiommata > Lasiommata megera. The sequence continues at coordinate 5,671,817 of OV743321.1, forward strand.
ATTTACCTAGTAGAGAGAAGATAGTTCTAATAACATTACAATAAAAAAATATTTTTTAAATAAAAAATGTAATGTTTTATATTTAAAGTAGGCTATCGATTGAAAAATAAACCTGAAAAGAATTAAACGAAAAATGTCAACGTTTATAGTTATAGTTATGTGGTGCTATATTGACCGAAGAGGTCAGTCCACGGTCACATATGACTTACTGCAAATAAACGTAGCAAAAAATAGTAACTATAAGAAATCGGGGAAGTTCCTAATTTGCGAAATAGTTGGAAAAGATGATAGCGGACGTTTATACACGTATCAAAGAGAAAATTCACTCACACTCTCTATAAAATATTTCTCGTGCATTTCCGCATGGTAGCGTCACATCTTCAATAAATCGTTAATTATTTCTATGCTACAATGCTACACCTATTGGTAAAGACATGAAAATCACTAAGACGAGTCGTAAACTATGCGTGTGCGTACGTCGCGCTTTCTGAACGCATCGCCTCGCATTCAGGCTGTTGACCACTGCAGATGTTCTGCAAAACATATAATGTGATTTTTTTTTTGTGCAAATTATCAACCCGACACTCCATTCTATCAGTTGCGTGAACGAGATAATTAATAATTTTTGGATTTCTCATCTGCCTATAACGAACGGTAATTAGAAAATGATTTCGTGACCGTGAAAACTTAACAAATATAAACACCTTATTTCAAAGAGAGTATATTGTTATATATGTATTATGTCAATTGTGTTAACTTTTGCTTCAGTTGTAATTTGTAATAATAATAAACATCTGTCTTTCTTCTTTCTTTTATATAAAAAATTAACATTTATTTTAACTATTAACTATCATAACTAATAACTATAATACTACGCCAAAGACTACGCCAAATTAAATGTGTTTTATCAGAACTTCCCCACAATTTTATTTTTTTCGAACTGTCTATTAGCTGCGCTAACCCTATTGGTTGCCACAGGGTAACCGGGCTGTTTACCCTGTGGCAGAAGAAATTTAGGGCTCGAAGAAATTAAGGGAACGTCTGCATAAGGGCGCCTCCTTTGAGGCCGAACCTCGGCTTAGGCGACTTTTGGGATAACAGGGGGGTCGGACGGTGAAAAAATAAATTATACCATTTGTGTAAGATTCGAACGGTCACTAAGGCACTTTAGGATCAAGTTTTATCAGTCCAGACGACAGTTGAGCCCCACAAAGGTTTTAGCGCTCTCAATCATTAATGAATCGATATTATCAAGTTTACATTTCTTCTATGAATTTGAATATCAATAAGTTACGATACCACGCGCTAAACTTGTATGTTTATGAGGTGTTTTGATAATATATGTGTATTAACATAAAAACGCCATAAGCGAGCTTTCTTCATCGCTTCACTTATTAGGTAATCAAACCGATGAGCCTACATTTGTTAGTGGGCCATGTTAAATTGAGTAACCGGCGGTGGAATTAATTCAGAAGACCACTGTATCCGTTAGACAAGGAGAGATAGATTGGTCCACAACCTGTTATTCACACCCAAATTCGGTGTCGTTTTAACTTAGAGCGACACAAATATATAAATGTGAAAGAAATGGCGGAATCTACACAAACAAGCACAGCTTGTTGTAGGACCCACTACTTTTTACGGCTGGCCAGCGTTTAGCTAGACAGTATGACTACTTTTGTGAGTTATTCAATATCATAAACATATGTTCGATATCTACAATTATCTATTGAGTTTTCAATTGACAATTTGTTTATTTTACAGACTAGATTGACGACGTTAGCCATCCTTTTGAGTAGCAGCTATGCTGGAATCTTGCATGGAAACAGCCACGCGGAATTAAGCCATGGCATTGGAGGAGATTCAGCAATTGGTCTCTCAGCACCTAGTGCAATTGGATCTTCAAGTTACGCACCAAGTTCTTTCCCTATTGGATCTCTACCATCTGCTTCGTATTCAGGACAAAGATACGGTGGCGGTTTCTCCTCTGGGGGTTTTAGTTCCAGTATTGGTATAGGCAGTGCTGGAATAACTGGCGCCTCCATTGGTGGTGGCCCCGGTATTGGTGCACCCATTATTTCCGGCCCCAGTGGTGCTGCTGGTGCGCTCCCAGGACTAGGATTTGGAGGTCAAGCTCCTCCTCCAGGACCCAAGGCTCCAGTTATTAACGAAATCCACGGCCTCGCCAACAGCAACGGTGCTCCAATCCAGTACCGTGTACGCGACGAGCCCTACCAAGTCCTGCGTGAGGTGACCCACCGAGTTCCCCAGCCCGTGCCCGTTCCCTTTCCACAACCAGTCCAAGTACCATACCCTCAGCCTTACCCAGTTCAAGTGCCGGTAATCAGACATGTTCCAGTACCAGTTGTTAAGATCCAACATGTCAAAATCGACCGGCCTGTGCCATATCCCGTTGAGAAGATCGTGAAAGTGCCATTCGAGAAAATTGTTGAAGTACCAGTTGACCATCCAGTTCCCGTCGAGAAAATCGTTGAAATTCCTGTGGTGAAACTAATTAAAGTTCCGGTCCCTATTGTGAAGAGCTACCCCGTACCTGTGGTTAAAACCCTTCACCACAAAGCTATCAGCCATGGATGGTCCAATGGTTACGGACACGGTCATGGATGGTCCAAGTGGTAACCCTATGACAGAAAAAGGATATTGTACATAGCTCATTCGCAATGCAACCTAATTAATCTGTTTTTGTAAATATATCTCCTGTTAGCTCATCGAGAGGCTGCAATGTAGGGTGTTAACTAAGTCATTAATTTAAGCTAGTGAATTGTATATTCAATTTTTGTTCGTTTTGTAAATAGTAATATAGGGTTTATTACATGAATAAAACGATTATCCAAAGATTACTTCCTTTGATTTTTGTCCTATACTTACGTTATACTTAAGTTTAAAATTTTTGAAAAACAATAAGCCAAGTATACTGAGAACTTTATTATCTTTTGATGATAATTTTAAGAAGTTGATAAAATGCTAAAGGTAAATAAATATAAGCAGAATTACTTAAATCTTCTTTAGTGTTATAAAGAGCTAAACCTTTTTTGATTGTATGCTGAAATAACTCCTCTATATACATGTTCCATATGCAGCACCATATCAGGTCTGTAGATCCAGCCATTAGACTGTTAGTTACATTTATATTCCTCTTAGCTAACGAGGGTGAAACCGTGGTGTTTTATCGCCACTGTAAAATAAAATCAACGAATAAATCTTTGTCAGTATATAAAAAAAAATCTACACTCCAAACATCTAAATAAAAATAAAAAAGTGAACTACGTTATTATTTCATGGAATATTTTGTAGGCATGAGATTAAATTTTACTTAATTTTCTTCTAACAAATAGTTATAAATAGTTATCGCAGTATTTTGCTTAATAATGCAGTGGTAAAATCGAGAGGTTACACTTACTTTTTAAACAAGTTTTTAATATGTGAATTTTAAGCTAATACTCAGTATTTTCACGATTTTAATTTTATTTAAAAAAAATATACTTTTACAATTGGTGAACATGGTTTTGCCACAATGCCTCAGAGAAAACCATAAGCCGTTTTTCTAGATATTTTATCAATACTTTTAACAACAAGCTGTAAAATCTACCAAACCGAATCGCAGCGTGCAGTTTCAATATAATTAAGTGGGGTTTCTAAGCTCTATGTTTAGATCTCTTTGAAGCTGTGATAGCCTTGTGGTTAGGACGTCCGCCGCCTAATCAGAGGTCGGGGATTTGAACCCGGGCACGCACGCACCTCTAACTTTTCGGAAGTATGTGCGTTTTAAGCAATTAAAATATCACTTGCTTCAACTGTGAAGTAAAATATCGTGAGGAAACCTGCATGCCTGAGAGTTATAATGTTATGCATAATGTTCTCAAAGGCGTGTGAAGTCTGCTATGGCCAAACCCTTCTCATATTGAGGGGAGACCCGTGCTCTGTAGTGAGCCGGAAATGGGTTGATCATGATGAAGCTCTATATTCTCTTATGGGAGCGGAAGATGTTTCAATCTGTGCGGCTACGGAAAAATTAACAGTCACCTTTGAATCGCCAAGTCTTCTTTATTATGATAAAGAAAAGCAGTCAATGAGAATTGACAACATCTGTCAGGGAGGCTACGGCCGTGGCTTTTTATCACCCTACCGACAAAGAAGTGTCCCCAAGCGGTTAAGTGTTCCGGCGTGATTAGTTATTTACAAATGTATATTTAGTAAATTTCTCTTGTACAATTATACAACATACATGCATGGTTATTAGTGAATCAATTAAAAATATAGTAATTAATTCAAGTTAACTAGCTTATAAATATGTATAAGAGCATAATTATTTATATTTTACCATAACCTCGTTAAGTCTGTACCATGAGTACAGGTATAGGTTTACTAAGCCCCTAACAGGTTAACTCTTTACATATTGGACTGCATCATCACTTACCATCAGATAAGATGGCCGTAAAGGGCTAACTGGAAGTCTATAAAAAAATACATATATAAAAAAAATTAGAGGTGTCTACAAAGCATCGCGTGTTTTTAAAACGACAGCTGCGTTTAATTGTGAGATGCCGCCACCTGAAAGCTACCACCTGGGACGATTACCCTACGCTTCGTCACTAAACTATATCCTTCTCAGAATCCCATTTAAATTAGGTACATTATAGCCCTGTTCCACAATATGATAAGCCGTGTCTGATGGAGATAAACGATTTGATAGTTTTTCTATTGCAAATATGTTTTTGAGGACCTCCGTGGCGCACGCACGCAGCATTATAAAGTTGGAGGTCCTGGGTTCGATTCCCGGCTCGAGTCTGGTCTGGTGGGAGGCTTGTGGCCGTGGCTTGTTACCACTCTACCGACAAAGACGTGTCGCCAAGCGATTTAGCGTTCCGGCACGATGTCGCGTAGAAACCAGTTGAGATAGCCGTCAACGGCTTACTTGTAGTGTTTAAAAAAACTTTCGCTGAGCAAAGTCAAAAATGTGCTCTACTGATCTCAGCCTAAGACCTCAGATCCCGCAATGTATATTTCGACATGTTGCCTAATATATTTAGGTCTTTAGATCTCAGGCTTATATTTAATTTTTCTAGTTGTCCTGTTGTGTCGCGTAATAACCAATTAGGAGCGCGGATTTACCATAGTCCTAACAGGTTAGCCCGCTACCATCTTAGACAGCATCATAAGTTACAGGTGAGATAACCGTCAAGGGCTAACTCGTGTATAAAATATTTATATATATATCTAAGAACTAGGTAGAATATAGGAAGGAAGTATTGTAGTTCAGAGACAAGTTTGTCGAAACAATAACTGGTATAAAGTAGAACAATGGGTACATTAATCTAATTTTCGCAAAATATTTTGTAATATACTCCATTGTCAAACTATACAGGTTTTTTATGCGGCATCATAAAGTTGAAAGCCTTCCTTAACGTTTAACTCTTCACAATCGAGATTTCTAAAACTGGTTGAGGACGGTAAAAAAATGACCATTTTTCTTTGCAATTACGTAAAAGATGTGACACAGAAGTAAACCGGAAATTCCTAAAATATCGGTCAAATTATAGTTTATTGCTCATTTACATTGTAAATTCCCACGGGCCAGGTGCAACAGATAAGTAGGAGAGGTGAAACCGGTTGTTTTTTGGTAATATAGTTACTTAATAAAGGGACGAGTAAAATGTTACATCACACTCTAGATATCGATCTATCGAAACCGTTCGATGGATATAGGCCAAGCGTTTGTCTTATGATAATTTTATGGTGGGTTTCTAAAAGTTGGTCATCGGTGTTATTTATTGCTTTTTTGTAGGCAGTTAAATCATTTATAAATAGCGATGACACAGATAAATATATATTTGCTATGCATTCAAAACTGGACTAATAAAAAACATAGGTATATTATGAAACCTCATAAATAGTAGTAGATTTTCTACTTTAAAAATTGAATGTTTTTCTCCAAATTTTTATTTCTCTCTTTTCGGTATGTTTTTTTTATTCCATTACAAGATAGCCCTAGACAGCATTATCACCTAGTGGTAAGTGATGATGCAGTCTAAGACAGAAGCGGGTTACCTTGTAAGAGCTAAAACTTATACTTCTAATTGGTTTCTACGCGAAATCGAGCTGGAAATACACATCTAAATCGCTTGGCGATACCTATTTGTCGAAAAGGTGGTGGCTAGCAACGTGACCAAAGCCTCCTACTAGACCAGACCCAAGCCGGGAATCGAACCCAGGACTTCCAAATTTATAATGCGATAGCGCACGCGCTGCTCCACGGAGGTCGTCAAAATTACATGAATAACACGCCGCCAATTTCCAATACAACAGTAAAAGAAATTTCTAGACATCTCTTAAGTACACATTAACATTAATAAGGTGTTTTTTGGCTTTAGTCAATGAAAGCACATTTCTTTTCAAAGTTAAATAATAGAAAAATACCGTTTGCAGTGAATCTGTTGCGAATGAAATTATTCAGTTATATACAAGGTTAATGTAGATAAAATATGATTATTAAAATAGATATTGTTAATGAACACAAAAGTTCTCTATGTAAAATAGTTATATTTAGGAGTGTGCACATTACATTTTCAAGTATTTACGAATTTGTCGAGTTTTGTGTACTGTATACGAGTACTTCATATGTGTGTTATAGGTACGTACTTTGAAAAAAATATAACGATATACCTAAGTATATTTTTGAAGTTATTTTAGTCGATTTGTCTGTTTTTTCGTCAGAAACTTTTTAACTATTAACATTAGTAGTGAATTAAGGGATACACTTACATGGGGGCAAAGTAGAATACGTAACAAATGAATACTTAATATATAATAATAGAGTTATGAAATCAGAAAGATAGAAAGGCTACCTTAACCTATCTCAAATATTATTCAAGTTGAGACAATTAATTTAGCATATTGCCTAGGCATCATATGACCCAACGCGACATCCGTCGAAGTAATATATTCATGGGCGTAGTAACGAAATAGCCACCTCTATCACAACTATAAATATGTGGCTTGGTTACGTTATCATATCACACACCTCCAAACCTCGGACCAAAAAACAACAACCTTTATTTTTGACGGGCTTTCAGCGTTTAGCTAGTAGCCATGGTGTTTATAGTAAGTTAAACGATATAATTATTCATATATAGGTTATAGGATATAGGCTTATACGATTTTCTTTAACTTATTTTAACAATTAACGTACAGGTTTTAACGTATAAATAGATACGCCTAGTATAAAGATATTATAAATTGATACATACCTTATATTACTTAATTAAAGAGAGCATCTGCTAAGTTTTATACAACTTCTTAGTAGAATCTCAGTACAACGTTTGATAGCACGTCAAATATATTGGATATATATTGGCCTGAAAGTATATTTGTTATATTATATGGTCTCCAATATTAAAATTATTAAACTTAAAAACTTTTTGGCTAAGTATTATGTGACAAATTTATCATAGTATCCAGCTAAACGTAAACTAGTGAAGCTTGAACAAAAAAACCACCAAAAGTGAATCAAAAATGTCTGAGCCAAAACATAGTGCTTAACAGCTCTTCGAAATGTATTTATCGTATCATTTATAAATAATTGGTATTGTTTCAGATAAAGACAGTGTTCCTCACAGCACTGATCTACAGTGCGAGTGCAGGACTATTGAGCGGAGGTCACGATTCCTACGTGTCATCGGCGTTGAATGCGCCTTCAGCCTCCTATGGTCCACCGTCTACGCTATATGGCCAACCCGCTGGGTCTGGACCAATAGGAGACATAAGTGGGCCTTCAGGTGGAGGATTAGAGGCTAATATTGGACATGAAGAGCATGGTCACGCTATCGAAAGCGCTCCTGTAGTAGAAGGCCCTTCTCTTGCTAGTGGTCCAGGTTACAGCAGTGGAGCAGGATACAGCAGTGGATATTCAAGCGGAAGTCTTGAAGGTGGAGCTATCGGTGGAGCTCTAGAAGGTGCAGGGATTGGGGGTGCTGGAATCGAAGGTGCTGGAATTGAAGGCACTGCAATTGGAGGTACCGGAATTGAAGGTGCTGCTATCGGAGGCGCGGGTCTTGCTGGAGGTGCCTTGGGTGGGGCGGACTTAGGAGCTGCCGGCGGTGCTGGCATTGGGGGTCCCAGAGTGATTGGAACATATGTATCTGTTGGTCAGGCAGGTGCTGCGTCTTCGAGATATGAACTTCAATCCGTTGTACAGAACGTCGTCCGTCGCATTCCTGTCGAAGTAACTCGCCACATCAACATCGCGGTGCCCCACCCCGTCCCCGTACCTGTACGTCAAGAAGTCAAAGTGCCAGTTCCACAACCCTACCCCGTTCATGTGGATGTTGTTAAACACGTGCCTTACCCAGTATACAAAACCCACCATGTTGAAGTTGAGAGACCAGTACCAGTCGAAGTTGTGAAGGAAGTGCCATTCGCTGTCATCAAGAAAGTCCATGTCCCAGTGGAGAGACCATATGAAGTCATCAAGAAAATTCACGTGCCAATTGAGAAGCACGTCGAAGTGCCAGTGCCGGTCTGGAAGCCATACCCCATCCACATCATCAAACACGTCACCCACTACAAGAAGAAGAGCTGCTGCTGGTGAAGCAAAGAGTCTTGATTGTGCCAAATAGTCAATATAATTGTAAATACTTTAGTCATTAGTTTGTACATATGTATCATAGACCAATAAAATATCTCTTTTTAAATTTCAATTTGCATTTCAATCTGCCCATTTAGCTATCTGCTCGCGGCTTTCACGCACCTTCATTTTTTCTTTTTTTTTTATATGCATAGCGAACAAACGAGCAGGCGGGTCACCTGATGGTAAGTGATTACCGCCGCCCATGAACATTTGCAGCACCAGAGGAACCGCCAATGCGTTAGGGAACACAGAAGATGGAAGCTGGTTCCACAATTTGCAGGTGCAATCATTAACAAAGCGTGGGCAATACACGAAGGCAAAACCCATTACTGGCCTAATACTAAGCATGAGAAGGGTATTGGCGGTAGACCACGCTGGCCAAGTGAGGATTAGTAGAAAACACGTATTACGTAAAACTCTAAAGCATAAGATTCCGCTTTCTTTACGATGTTTCCTTCACTGTTAAAGCAAGTTGGACGACCTCCGTGACAAAGCGTTTTAAAATTGGGGGTGCTGGGTTCTGTCCAATTTGGTCTGGTGGAAGGCTATTTACCTCCCTACCGACAAAAACGTGTCGTCAATCGATAAAGCGTTCCGGCACGATGTCGCGCAGAAACCAATTAGGAGCATGAGTTTACCATAGCATAACAGGTTACTTCCATCTTAGACAGCATTATCACCAGATGAGGCTGTTTCAAAAGGGCTAACTAGAGTAATATAGTAGAGAAAAAAGTAATATTTACCTAAGCAGAGTTATACTCTGGCAAAATAGAGGTGCACTAGGATTCGTCTTCGGTCCCCCGCTTATCATATTAGCGTGTAACGAACATTTACTACTGATGTAAAAGCTAAAGTTATTCTGTCTAAGAAAGATGCAAGCTCGCATTTTTATATCAAAGTATCGACTGTGTATTATCTAAGATCTAGAATATCGTTAGATTCACCAAATTTTATCACAATCCGATTTATTATTTTGGTAAGAGGTGGTTATATCAGAATTGCGTTTTAGTTCTAGTATACGAAAAAAAAAATTCAATTCGATAATTTTATTTCGATAATATAATTCCAGTATTTGTGATTCCAAGGACACAAAAAGGTTGTACGCATAAGTTTGCCCAGTTATACATTTAACTGTAAACGATTTTAGTACGTAATGTAACAATGGCTACTATATAAATGAAATTGTAAAAATATTCGATACTTTGATGTACAAATGACCTTTGCATTAAAAATATTTGCTTAATGTTGCATTAAAAGATATCGCATAAAGAATTTTTATTCAATATAGAGTGGTGATTCGCCTAAGTAATGATTCTTGCATTTAATTTAATTTCAACGTCGATTATTTCCAAAAGAAATCTGGAATGTGAAAATAGCTGAAAAAGCACCTTAAAATTTATACTTACTCACAATATTCATGTAAATACCATAAGTGTATAATATATGTGTATAATAGAAAATTCTAAATATGTACATCTTTCCTAAGATTTGAAATTCCTTTGCATAGGATATAATTAATATTAAGAACTTAAAACTTTCACACTCCTCACATGTAGGTTGGAAAGTCTTCGTCAAACAGTGAATTATTAATAGGTTGATGATGATGATGATGATGATGATGATCATTTGTTATGTTATAACAGTTTTATTTAAAGAATCACCTAGCTGATCGTTTATATGAAACAGTCGCTAAAAAGCAGCGCTAGTGAAACTTTATAAACTGTCATTTGACCCTGTTCTAAAACTTGTGTAGAAATACAAAATTATATAACATCTGTTTTCTATCGATCTTATATAAAATACTACGAGTAGGTGTATAATAGCTCGTATTCTAATTATTTAATGCAATTACGATGTCACCATAGGCACTTTAAAAATGTACATTAAAAATTTATGGGTATAAGCTCTCAGAATGTTACAGCATAATTGTACATATTATAAGTTTTATATGCTTAAAAAATTACCGATCCGTCAACACGCAATTAGCAAATAAACGACGAAGCCAAATGACAAATCGGCCGAGTACAGTCGGAATGAAAATGATAATTACGAAGTTTCATCATTAAATTTATGCAATATATATCATTTTACGTGTATTATACCTAGTGTAAGTGGAGTGATATTATTATAGTAGGGGAGCCCAAGCGGGGATTTCGGGATTTACTCGAGCGCGGCAGATTAATATACAGGGAGATACCTTGTACCCGGTTATGTTCCTCCACCAAACATGAGCCCCATATATAAGGCCGCGCGTGAACGATACACGATCAGATTAGTAAAAAAAAATTGACCATCAGAAATTCTCGAGCGCGTCAGATTAAGGTAGGGTGAGTTAATTACATCCTTAAAAGCGTATATTCCACTAATCTGACAATTTGAGAGTGACGTAAAGAAAGGGGAGGGCAGCAAAGTTGTAAAAAAAAAACGTCATCTCGACATTCTCGAGCGTAGCTAAATTTTTTTTTATTTTGAAGGAAATAATTCAAGAATAACGAAAAATATATAATCTGACGATTTCCGCAAGCCGAAATAACAAAAATTCGCCAATAAAGTTAAATGCGTGCAGCTGGGTGATGCCTATATTTCCTTCTCCGCGTTTCTATTTCTTTATCACTCTTTCTCTATTTATTACTCTCTCCGTCCCCACTCTGGTTTTTGCTGCCATGACGCCATCACAGCTGATCATAAAGACTTGTTCGAGGCATATTGTTTACAACGTGTTTCCAACGTTTTGGCTTTTTTTGCTATTTTAATATTATTTATGTTAATTGAAGTTTATAAATATTGTTAAAATGTGTATTTTGAGGTGAAAGTGCCTTACAAAAATTTTACAGTAGAAACATTAATCAATTAATTATAAAACATCAATTTTTTTTAAGCCATTTTTAAATTTTTTTTTATAAATACAGGTATTCTACATAAAAAAGCATACACTTATTTATTTGCATGCTATTTCTGGAGCTTTCTATTAATTAAGTTCAATTATTTAAAAAAATTTTTTTTTTTGTCAGATTAGGCGAATCCCTCTAGATAATCGTCAGATTATGAGACAGTACGTTTAGAACATAAAGATGAACCATATATATCTTAATCTGACGCGCTCGAGTATTTCAAAATGGCGAATTTTTTTTGCACATTATGAAACTCGCTGCGACTTTGCGTCACATCGGAATCGTCAGATTAGTGAATGAGAGCTTATTTTTGGTGTACTTAACACTCCCTTAGAAAATCTGACGCGCTCGATTAATTTTTTTTTTTTTTCATTTTCAACCCTTCCATGCAACCACACCCATCATGCAAACGATCAGATTAACATACGTACATTATTAAAAATACGTAGGCCATTGATGCTATCAATATCTGACGCGCTCGAAGATGTCCATGCAACAGTTTTTTTTTACATATTTAAAAATCTATAGCCGCTTCCCCCACCGATGGAAAGGTATATATCATATAACATTTTTTTCTTCTTATCATCTAAGCTTTGCAACCCAATAGGTCTCTATGACGCTCGAGTAAATCCCCATTTAGCATCATGGGCTCCCCTACCATTAAGTTATTATTAAAATTATATAGACATGTATACACTGACATGCAAGACATTGTATACAACGTTGGCTGTCTATAAAATGAGTAAATTACGTGGCTAAATATGTGAGATAAATCATCTACTTGCCTATCAAAATTTCCATAAAGTGCAAGTTCCAAATAGTTTCACTTTAATTAAAAGTCCCGACTGTTTATCTGATAAACAGTGATTTCTGACGCCCATGTACCTTATCAGCATCAGGGGAGCCACAAATGCGCTGTGCTGAAGCCATTCTTTTACGAACTACCTACATCTACGAACTTTGGAATAAGGTTTCTTTTACTGTTTTCTAAAAATGAAATGATAAATTTCTAAATTTTGTACCTAAATACATGTCAGTAAGTATTGAATGATGTCCAAATCATGGCAAAACTATTTGGAAATAAAATCAACGTCAACGTTTAGTTAGGGATAAGGAACTAGTTCCTAATTATGTTGCTATGCGCAAAACTCTCAGACGATTCGCGTTTCTTATTTTAAAATTTTGATTTTCGTGGTAGATTCATAGGAATACAATAATTCGAAAACTTTAATCCACTCAGACGACGAAGTTGCAAAATCGCTATTGGTGAATAGAAATTAGCAATCATTTTCATAGAGGCGATAATCGATATAAGTTTTGTGAAAGCTGTATATTATCCGTTAATTTTTCATAGCAAAAGAGTTGCTAGTAGTCTTGACAGACACTTTAAAATAAAAAGTATTCCGTAACATATACACGATTCAAAACATTCTTAAAGATATAATAAGATACTATCTGTAACATCATTCAACTTTGATGTGATTTAAAAACGAAATACATAGTAATTTTTCAGTATAATTAACTAAATCTCGAGCGACAAACCAATAAGATATATTTTAGCGTCCGTTAAAAATCATAGCAAACACTAAGATATTAAAACTTACAATTTGCTTTTCGTAGGTGTTTCTGTATAGCATCGTAAGCTAGTTACGTAGTATTTCATTATTTATAATAAATTCTTCATTAATTACTGTTATGGATCTTATATTAAACTAAATAAAGATAATAACTGAAATCCGAACTAAACTAACCTCTTTAACGGTGAAGAAAAACTTCTGCATAACTGTTCTCCATGATGTTCGCAATAGCAAGTAGATATACTACGGCTAATGCCTTCATTCTGAAACGAGACCTGCGCCCTATAATGCACCAATGATGATGAAATATATATTTTTGTTTTGCATGTTCAAATACGAAACACGAGGCGCTGGGTTCGACTCATTGGACCAAGTATTGTAATGATATAAGTATCTGAAGAGTTTGGCATTTGAGAAAAATTGGCGGCCATTTTGCGGGAAGAAGAACAGTCGTCCCATTTATAATTAGTGCTCTGAATCTATTTTTTATAACCCTATCTCCCAATAATGTGATGTAAATCTTCAATCTGAATTTTCCAACACAATAAAGTTAACCGAATGGGAAGGAAATGGACTTTTTGCTCCTTTTAACTGTTTCGTTGGGTCAAAGACTAAAAGCATATTCCTTAGTTTTTAAGCATAAACAAAGGCTGTGGGAACCGTACCGAATATATAGTCAAGAGTCTTCGTGTAAAGGTTTCTAGGGCAAAAAGTAGTTTCCAAATCATTTCTTAATGCACTTTCATGGCATTTACGTAGCTAGAGTAGAAAATACAGGTTACGATGAAATTATGAAAGTAATTGCGAACACGCTATTTGCATTAAGTTGAGTTCGATTTAACTAATTAATTGCTAAAACAAGACATTTAATATGTTAAAAACGGCTATGTATCATGTTGTGGTATTTGAGTACGATCAGTAGTCACAGAAATAAAATATTTTTGGCGAAGAAATGTCTCTTGGAACTGGACAAATTAAGTATTCCGGCAAATTAGAAAATCAAAATGTCACCGAGCGAAATTTATTCCAAGTTATGTAGGAGGTATTCAAAACAGCTTTTTTTTTGGTTTTGAATTTGAGTATAAAAAAGGTGAGCTCTCTCAAATTGACATCAGATTTACACCTGATCTCATCAGAGACTGCAGCTTCCTGTTTAAAAATGCAGTCATATGTAAGTATGACAATGTAAATTTTCTATTTTTTTAATAGACGGTTATCGATTATTTAAACACTTATTTATTGTTAATACAATAACCACCATTTAAAAACAACATTTTCAAAAGTTATACAGATAATATATCCTTATTGAATGAATAAGTTTCAGTCATTAGCGAATTAACATTAACTTCTTTAATTTTTTTATTTTTTTTTATACACTACAAGTCAGCCCTTGACGGCTATCTCACCTGGTGGTAAGTGATGATGCTGTCTAGGATGGTAGCAGGCTAACCTGTTAGAAGTATGGTAAACCCACGCTCCTAGTTGGTTTCTACGCGACATCGTGCCGGAACGCTAAATCGCTTGGCGACACGTCTTTGTCGGTAGGGTGGTAACTAGCCACGGCCGAAGCCTCCCACCAGACCAGACTCGAGCCGGGAATCGAACCCAGGACCTGCAACGTTTTTTTAAAATGCGACAGCGCACGCACTGCGCCACGGAGGTCGTCAAAACCATCCATTCATTTGACCATCATCTTTGGAATATGAAGTATACTTAAGTAATGAAAATTTATTTAATACCTAACTAAAGAATCTTGATCCTTACGTGTTAAGAAATAACTAGTATCAATGTTTCTTTTTAGATATACCTAACTATTGCCTTTTTGGCATGTACCGCAGCAGTACAACTTAATGTGGGTCCACAAGTATTTCCAGATACGCAATCTTCATCTACGTCCCAAAAACCGGGCAAAAGATATGCAACTCAGGAGTACACTTTATTCCTTACTCCAGACGAAATCAAGGCTTTGCAAGGTATCAAAAATTCTGATAATGTAGAAAAACCCCGGTTAAGCAATGAAAATCAAAAGCAAAATAATAAAGAAGATATACAACTAAAGTGGTACAACAGACAGTTTTTACCCGAAGCGCCACAATTAGAAATCCGGGGACTAGCCGCCCATGATAACTTTTTTCAAAAGCAAAATCCAGATTTAGATAACCATCAAGGATATTATCAATACAATAATTTATATCCCGATGAATCGCTTAGCGACCAATTAAAAGACGTTCAAAGTTATACTGAGAAAGAAAATGAATTTGGCAACTACTACACCTGGCAAAAGCAGCAAGAAGAGAATACCAGACAAGAAAGTGGTTCGCAAAACGATAACGCTAAATGGAAACAATACCAAACATCGTCTGGTAATAATCAAGAAAATGTCTTGAACAATGAGCAGCTTAAGCAGCAATGGAATCGTATTTTAGAACACAATCGTGCCCAGTTAAAATCTATATCACCCGTCTCTAAAGAATCTGAGGCACTGAAACAAGATCAGAAGTCAGCCGAGCAAATCAAGAAACCAGCAATGGAGACGGAAATTGAAAATATATTAAGGCAACACAGAAATTTTGTATTAGCGCAACAGAGTGGGCTCAGTCAAGAACAAGAGATCAACCAAAGGCCGCCCGTATTAATACACAAGGAAGTGACCCTCACAAAGCACCTCCCAGTACCATTCGTCAAAAGAGTAAAAGTACCAGTGCCCACACCAGTCCTAGTTCCTGTACCTGAACCGTATGAAGTGAAGATTCCTCATCCATACCCCGTGCTCTACAAATTCTGAGCCATTTTCTTCTACCTACTATAAGAAATTGTGAATACATGAAAGGATGACATACCAAAAATATTGTTACGATAAATAGAAACAAAAAAACATTTTTTATTGTTAACTAATTAGATACTGCTGTAGGATTAGAAAACCGGTACTTAAATAAAATAGTATTAGTGTTTTATTTAAGCACCATTTAAAAACTTAGGTCTATATAAGTTGTTGTTTTTTGTAATAAAAAAACCAAAATTTATTTTGTTTTTCTTTAATAGCTACGTTGATAGACTTAGGACCTTACAAATAAACGGCATAGAGTCAGAATAGTTTTATCCAGTGGTTTTTCGCTTGACATTTCAAAGGTGCTGGTAGGTGAAGTTACGACGTTACGCCTCGTTTATCTGTGACGCCCCAAGCAAAGAAATAGTCACTTTTAATGACATATAGACAAATATTATAGATATATTTTACATCACTTAATATTTTACTAAGAAATTTATAGTTGCGAGGTGATTGTCCTCAACTAGTACAATCGATCCTTACGAGATCCCTTAAATTAGCTAAGTTATTCACACAATAAATCGAAGGTAAATGTATCAAAGGAATTTATTCCATTAATCTTCATGCTTTTTTACCTAAGTTTGACGACTTCCGTGGCGCAAAGTGTGCGCTCTTGCATTTTAAAGTTGGACGTCCTGTGTTCGATTCCCGGCTCGAGTCTGATCTGGTAGGAGGCTTCGGTCGTGGCTAGTTACCACCCTGCCGACAAAGACGTGTTGCCAAGCGATTTAGCGTTCCGGCAAGATGTCGTGTAGAAACAAATTAGGAGTATGGGTTATCATACCCCTAACAGGTCAGCCCGCGTACCATCTTAGATTCTTACCATCACTTTCCATTAGGTGTGATGCAGTCAAGGGCTAACTTGTGGTTTTAAAAAAAAAACAAAGTTACCCAACTTAATCTAGTTTAGATTTTCCGTTACCTCCCTTTTTTGCGTCTGTAATATAATTAACAAAATATACCGGCTCAAAAGTTACCAAGCCAGTATCATAAGTCATATTACATCAATTTTATTGACGAATCAAAGCAATTAGACATACAACAGCTGGTTTACGGCAGCAAAAAGCTTTATTGCGATAGCGTGAAATTACATAAAGCTGTTTATAATAATTACAATCTTTAAGACTACTGGTCTAAATCTAAATAAAAACGTCATCATCGTCTCACACAAAATAGTCTGATTATACCCTTTTGTTTTTATATATACTATCGGTATATATAAAAGCAAAAGGGGATCATTCAACGCACAGCTCAAATCACTGTATGTACATATCAGCTGATATTACAACAAATGGGTGTTATAAAGCAGGCGTCCGTTAAGGATTATTGAAAATTGATCCTTTAAGATGGCAAATTACGTTCCCTTTTTTTAAGGGGTTGGATAGAATTCAATATTCAAAGGAAAAGAGGAAGACCAAGAAGACGGTGGGCGGATTTGTTCATTCACGTCAGTGGCCCAATATGGACCAGAGAAGCAGAGGCGACTTCTACCATAACTTGTAACGAAATTATAATAACCCAATAAATTGGACTGATACTTGTTAAAAACAAAAAAACAACTATGACATAATTATTATTTTTGTATTGAATTGGTAGTTGAATAAATGGCTTTTTTTATTTTTTATATTTGTTTAGAATTTGTATGTAATTTTGTATTTACCTCAGACAGTTATGATGTTAACGCATAAAATACGAGAATTAGACAACGACAAGTAAGTACCTTAATAGTAGCCGCGGGCAAAAGTTTGTCTTTTTCAAAAGCATTAACGTCATTTTGATGACTCTCTTATCTCGTTTAACTCGTTCTATCAAACTTGCATCAGTTAAAATTCATTGTTTTTTCCGCGAATCGAAATAGTTTTTAGTAAAAAAGTATTATTGATAAAATACTTTTTTAGCATTACCTAGGTCAACGATCTGATTGGTTGGTCTCATTTTCGGTTGATCTTTGTTCCGATTTTATCACGTGGCCTCTATTAACAGTTAATTGAATCTGTTGGCTTTTAGCTTCATACGAGGCATGTAGTTCTCGACCACTTTCTATTAATCATTAGTAAATTCATTTGACCTTTGTTTTCATTCGCTAATGCCGTAACTGCTGTGGATATGAATTTACAAGTAAATTCAGATCAAAATTGTTTAACTCGATTCATTCTTTTACGTTTAAATTTATGACAACTTCTTGGTGGTTAATAATAGTCCTGAACTTTACATTGTGGTTACAGGTGACTCACCTTTAGAATTTATATAAAATTTATAAGTAAACGAATGAATTGAAGTAGACTTCCTACTAAAGACACAACCTGTAAGTATTGAGTATTATCCCTTAATAATAATAATAAATGTATTTATTGAACTAACACAGCTTACACGTAAAATTATAAAAATATAATTTGGCCATTTAAGTGGATAAGTATTTGACTCCTAACGAGATACCTGTGTTTAAGATATCATATGTCTTAGTGGCTGTAAATCAATGAGTAAATATTTTTGTAGTCTATGAAATACGGCTTAAGAACTGGAGTGCCGAACCGACAAAGACGTGTCGCCAAGCGATTTAGCGTTCTGGTACTATGTCGCGTAGAAACCAATTAGGAGCGTGGGTTTATCATATTTCTAACAGGTTAGCCCGCTACCATCCTAGACAGCATCATCACTTACCACCACGTGAGATTGCCGTCAGGGCTAACTTGTAGTGCATAAAAAAAGAAAAGTGCAGTGGCAGTCCCTAAAAATTGTATTCAAATGTTTGTAATGTTTGTATTGCAACCCACTAATAATGGCGCTTAGTTCCTTACTATTGTATTGACTCCACATAATCATGCGATACTTTTTTTTATAATAAGCACTATAAGATAGGATAAATAATGAGTAGTTACAATTTCAAACATCTAGATTGCATAAGTAATTGGTTCCGCAAATTACGCATCGTGACTTTATCTAACGGCATATCAATTAGAGATAATCTATAGACTATCTATCGGTGAAATTATTGTGACTACCGATTTACGCAATCAGCACCCACTGCAACTTGCATACTGACTTAGTTTCATACCGTTTTGAAATCCGTTGCTTAAGGAACCGAAAATCTAGATCATCGGTTCAAATAATAATAGATAATGATTGAATAATCTACAATTAGATCTAATTCTCAATAAACAAATTAAGTAATAATACAGGGTACATACAATTTAACTTTTCCTTATTCATCATGATCAGCCCATTGCCGGCTCACTAAAGAGCACGGGTCTCCTCTCAATGTGAGAAGGGTTTGGCCATAGTCCACCACGCTGGCCATGTGCGGATTGGCAGACTTCACACGCCTTTGAGAACATTATGGAGAACTCTCAGGCGTGCAGGTTTCCTCACGATGTTTTCTTTCACCGTGGTTTCCTTATTAATCGACAAATATCGCTATTATGTGAGCAATATTAACAAACTCGACAACGTAATAGTGTTTGAATCACTTAAAATGTTATTTAACTTAGTGGACATACTTGCTAACATAACATTATTATGCAAATCTGTAACCATTCTTGAATGTTTGACTCTCCAAATATTGGCCAATAAAGCGCTACTCACTTTGTATTTAACGGTATAGCGGGAAATAAATTTCATCAACTTAAAATTCAACATTTTATTAATATCACAATTTCACTGGGACTCATCATACATCCTTAATATAATAATACTATGAAATAATCAAGCAAAGAATTCGTACTATAGAATAAACAAACAGAAGCTGCTTTCTCAATGTTTCTCCCATATGAAAGCATTTACAGATTTCAATACATTATACATACTGTCATAATTCACGTGATTGCACACTTTTACACGACATTTTTAACATCACCAAAAGAATTCACGGGTTAATCAACCAATTTACATTTTTATAAATAAATAAATCAGGTACGTTTAGATACAATTTTGAAGCATTACTTATAACGAAGGCTTAGGCCAGCTCATTTCAAATACTGATAACTACTTATACTATCAGTATCAACAGGCAAGAAGTGAATCTTAATTTATTTGAGAACGTGGAGATTATCTCCTCAGGTATGCCTGCAAGAATTAAGCTAAATGCAGTTAGTTGTAGTGTTCGTATTTGTAACCTTCTCCGCTTTCGCCTCCTAGAGCTTGACCATGTTCAGCATAGTACTGTCCCTGAATCTCTGGCTGCTGTTCAGCGTAGGCTTTTAAACCTTCACCACCTTCATAGCTTCCTGCGAATTGCTCGTAGCCACCTTGCTCGTATCCGCCTTGTTGAAGACCGGCGTGTTCAATACCTCCTTGGCTCAAACCTCCATGTCCAAGACCTCCTTGTTCATAGCTTCCATGACCGAGGCCGGAAAGATGCTCAGTATCCAGCCTGTGGTCTTCCAATACGAGACCACCTCCATGGCTATGTTGAGTTTCAGGGTGGATCTGTTTCAGGTTCTGCTCAGATTTTCCCTTCTCAAGAGGATGCTTCAGAAGATGGCTGTGCTCTTTCTTGACATAAACGGGAACGGGGTGGAAGTGCTCGAATTTGATTGACTGATGTGACTTCGCGTGCTCATGTTGGACCTGATGATGGTGTCCCGATTCACCAATGACGCCTTGGTGATCGTAGTTCTCTGCGATTTGTGGGATCTCCTGGTGGATGATACCAGGATATGCGGCCGCCACGGACAAGAGTCCCAGGAAAATCTGCGAAAAGATAATGATGCATTTAAATTAATGTTACAAAATACTTGATTTTTAAAAATGAACTCATCGTGTTTTTAGTGTAATTTTTGGAAAAAAAAACCCATATTATCCACCAGCTCATAATATTAATATTAAGGTAATAAATTCTTAATATTCTTTCACAAGCAATGGCGCAAGAAATCCCGCCTGTTGATGTAACGAGAAAGGCTTCCTATAGCAAGTGTATTACAATACTCAATCGATATACCAGGAAGAAATATCTGATTGGCGGTTCATTAGTTGCACATAAATTAATAACACTTCTAATGATACACTCAATATTTTATATTAAATACACACACTTGTTTTTTTTAGACATTGTTTGACTGATTGATTGTTGGCAGACATTCGTATGTCAAGAGCGCTGGGTATTGATTTTATTTAACTAACAATAAAAACACAAATCAAAGGATTGTACGCACATGGTATTTCATTGTGGTAGGACTAGTGGTCGCGGCTCGAAAGGGTGGTAGGTAATGCAAGCAATTGGTATTTGCATCGCTTATATACTCAGTTTCACTGACACTCGTGTGTGTGGGTGCTCTGTTTTAATATTACGTGTACTTTGAACGGTACATTGGCACGCCGTTCGCGTCTCAAGAACAATAGTTAGAAATTTGTTTGAGATACAAGAAAAAGTCAATTGAACGGAATCAGCATTTTCTATGGGTATTACGTGAAACAAAACATATGTAACTTTTAATCTCTCTGAGAATTGAGATCTGATTAGCATGCCGTACACCGTAGCACTTTGATATTCAAAACGGTAATTTTAGCGGACAATATTGAAATGAAAACAATGTCTTCAATTAATACAGTTACATATACTTTATTTAATGATGTGGTGCGGCTTGTGAAGCGGCTGAAAAAGCTAAAGCATGCAAATACAGGGGTCTAGGCCCCGAATATGATTTGATTTGACCCTTGGTCCGTGGGGTCCTAGCGCTCTAAGGCTTTTTAAGGAAATAGCAAAAAGGTTAGTCGACGTCACAGGGGACCGAAGAGCTGCCAGCTACCTCGGACATAGAATTAGTCTAGCCATTCAAAGGGGAAACGCTGCCAGTATCTTGGGAACCTTGCCATAAGGATCTCCTTTTAAGAATATATTTTAGTTATGATATTAAATATTTATTTATTTTTTAAGATTTTTAGTTTTAGGTTAATCTAAGTTTTATTTTAAGTTATATATGTATTCCTAACAACTAATTGTCTAATTAATACAGTTGTTATGGTTCATAAGATTTAAGGTTCGTCTGTAAATTGAGATACAATAAAGTTACATTAACATGTTACATTTTTTTTCTGTCAGGTTCGTATTTACTTACTTATTAGATTTACAGCTGTCTAGCCATTATTTTGAATAATTGTTCAAAATTTCTCGTGAGTATTATTACCAACATTCTATGAATGTACCAACGCTGGAGGAGAGAGGGTTTTAGAATAATTCCACCAAGCTAGTGTAGCTATGTTTATTGTTATATGTAGATTAGTGGGCTTTAAAGACTATCACATGATTTTTAATATATATACACACACACACATATATATATATATATATATATATATCGACATCGTGCCGGAACGCTAAATCGCTTCTCAGTAGGGCGGTAACTAGCCACGGTTGGTGGGAACCAGCCCAGGCCAGAGTAAATTAGGGAACGATCAATTTCTAAATTGTCACCAGCGTACCAAGTATAGAACCTCATGCTGCTATGCTCAAAACTGCATCTGGGAGATGGCCAGTTATTTTATGACCATTTATCATCATCATCAACATTAATGTGTCATTATTATTCTTATTAGAGTTAAAGCTCTCACGCTTAGTGGGTTTTACTTATAATCGTGTGATAACGATCGGTATCTGTGCGACGTACAACAGGCGACGTGCTTGAAAGTGTATGAAAGTAAAAGAATAAGCAAGAAATCCTCTTTACTCTCTGAGACACGGGTATAAGAAATATAATGAAAATCCTTTTGTTTCCGCAAAAATTTCGCAATCCCCTGATGAGCTTTAGAGTTCCAGTATTGCCTCGTTAACATTTAATTATCTAAAATACAAAAAATATAATATCGACCGGTTTCGAAACCCGAAATACAGAAAAATTCAGCCCAATTTTTTCTGTCTGGAAAATATCAGTAAGCCGTCAGTTCTGATTAATAATGTAAGAAATGAATGATGTGAAGCTGTGATAGCCTAGTGGTTAGGGCGTCTCCTAATCAGAGGTCAGCGGTTCTAATCAGGGCACGCACCTCTAACTTTTCGGAGTTATATGCGTTTTATAAAATTAAAATATCACTTTCTTCAACGGTGAAGGAAAACATAGTGAGGAAACCTGCACGCCTGAATGTTCTCCATAATGTTCTCAAGGGCGCGTGAAGTCTACCAATCCGCACACGCCCAGCGTGGTGGACTATGGTCAAATCCTTCTCATATTGAGAGGAGACCCGTGCTCTGTAGTGAGCCGGTAATGGGTTGATCAAGAGATGCTTGTCCGAGGTAGCTGCCAGCTCTTCGGTTTCCTATTATATCGACTAAACTTTTTGCTATTTCCTTAAAAAGCCTTATAGCGCAAGGACCACACCGACCAAGGGTCTCGACACCGAATGGGACAAAATCATATTCGGAGCCTAGACCCCTGTACTTGCATGCTTTAACTTTTTCAGCCGTTTACAAGTCGCATCAGCGCTTCAGAACAGGTTGCATCTCATACCAGCACCCGGCCAATCTCTCATGGGATCAAACTCATACCGTCCGGTCTCGGGTATTTACTTTATAAGAAAGACTAGAATTTATAAAGTGATATATTACTGCGAATACTAATCTTTATAAACAAAAGAGATAGACAAGGTTTCCAACCACTTTTTAATAGTAAAATATCTATTTTAGATTGGCCTATATCTTAATCTAAATATAAAAAACAAATTAGCTGCGTGTGTACCCTCAGACAAAACTTTATGCACATTAGAATAGTTTCAATTACATGTTCAAAAAAACCTTTGTTTTTTACTATTTAGAGCGGAACATCAGATCTGTTCGCTTACACAGATCGCATATTGCAGCAAGATTCACTAGATACAGCGCGTTTGGAACCCTCATAGCTTTAGTTTTAAGTTTACGAATGTAGTTATCACCATCGAATCACTATTATGTAAATTATTGACGCGTCAAAAGTGCCTCGTAAAGGACTATTTGAATAAAGATTATTTGAATTTGAATTTCAATACAAGATCATGCATCTTGCGGCCGTAGAAAATTGGACGTTTTTAAAAATTAGTTAGAATACTGCATTTGCCACAATCTTAACTGAATTCATAGTTTTGCTGGCATTTAAATGTCGGGTGTGAGAATTATAAAAATGCATTTTTAATAATTAATCGATTCTACCAGAGCGGAACTGAATAATAAGATCAGAATGAAAGATGTTGAAACTATAATTAAATTTAACGAGTACGTAGAGTGAATGCACCAGTCGCTGACCGTACAAATCAATTTGCATATTAACTAGATTTTAACCTTATTCGCATAGAGTTTATTTTACTGTCACAGTAAATATAAGGCAGAAAGCAAGAGTTGCAAGTATTTCTTATGGCTATAGCAATAAAACCTATAATTGCAATTTAGTATTGTTTTCTCTACAAGTTCTGTGATTAAGTAAAAGCCGATGTAATTATAAATATGTTGTAAGGGGATAGTAGTGTCGATAAATTGTGATGTAAAAAGCTAATAAATATTTAGCGACATAGCTGGTTTAGAATTGACGCAACGCAACAATATTTATCAAGAAATTATAGCTGCTGTTTATTTTAATAAATGGAAAAGTAGACTACTAAATTATTTTTAAACGTTCGAGTTAAATCTCATTTATCATACACAATACTTTTAAGCCAACTGAAAAGTAAGAATGCTTTTGTAGTATTGCTTTATGTTGAAATTACATGTTCAGCATAAAATCTTTTTTTTTTTTGCAATATCCAATCTGGATATCAATAACCATTATGAAGTCGAAAAGACTTTAGGGAACGGATAACCGTAATGATGTAAGTACTCAATATATTGTCTGAGAAAAAATATATATATATATTTTTTCTGAGATGGGTGGTCTTTGAAGGTGGCGTGATTCCTTCACCACTATGTTGAACTGGTTACAATGGCAAGAAAATAAAACCAGATTTATAACCAATGATAAGTTTATTCAGTACTCAGAATAAATACACATATTGGTAGTCACTTTATGATTTATGATAGGATTCACAAAGATATAATTATTGATATAAACAAATGCATGGAGGTTAAGGGGTCATAAAAAGCATCTACTAGAAATACACGCAAAAGTTTTCGTTTTAGTAAGTTTCTACACTAAACTGAGAGATACCTATATTTTTAACTGCCTATAAGCAATTACAAATTAGCGTAAATTTTTGCGAAACAAAGCTGACTCTGTTTACCGAAAATTTACGCTTATAAGGTCAGGTATAGTTCAATCAGTTGATGAATCCTAATTAAAGGCGAAAAACTGGTCCGGTATTCAGTTTTTCTTATAAGCATTTCAGCCTAAAGCAATTATTGTTGTTTTTACACTAAACCACGTAATGTTTCGATTTTTCCGTTGATCTATTGCTGATGAGTTACTTTTACTGGAACGAAAATATATCTTTGTTTAATATATTTAATAATATCTGAAACTGCCTACCAGTCATCTGGGAAATATTTTTTCATTATATAGCCTAATTAATCCCTTAGAGGAGCGAACTCAAATAAAGGCTGTAATAATAAAATACGTAGGCTAGTTTTTGACAGTACTCCTTACTGATTTAAAAATACATTCCTTCGAATTTGCAAACCTTACCAAGTAACCAGAGATGGTAAGCTAATAAATTCCACGGTTTACAAATTTTGAATCTGTAATACAAATATGGTAAACGTAAACGTCTGATTCACGACCACAGAGTCTGAGCTTTCAATTGATTTATGTGAGAAGTGCGTGCGCGTTTATGTCTTTACTAAACTCACTTCGCATCTATATTATAGAGTAGGTAGAGTAAACCTAAGTTCTTACTACGTATTTTTAATACCAAAGTAATAAAAATACTAGGTGTATACTAAGCTATTATATAAGAATTTAGTAAACATTTAGAGTAAAGTTTGGATTGCGAAGAATTGTAAGACGAACCTTTACTAAGACATTTAGGTACATAGGGATAGAAAATTATCAGAAACTGTTACATACAAATAATACTTTTAAAAAATATGAAAAAGTGTTTGTTTGTAAATTTGCGGTCCGACGCAATAATGGTACAACGGATCTGAGTGAATTTGTATAGCCATTTATTTATAAGTATTATTCAAACAAAAGTAGAATAAAAGACCTTAGGCTCCTTTTATCTCCACGAAGTCGCGAACAAAAGTTTATTATAAATATATAGATTGCAGGAAGATTACAGGTAAACCGAATCTGTGCTAACTCTTACGTCATCAATATCTGAAATTAGAACAGGCAGGAGTTATTTGATCGCGGTGACATTACGTAAATTAAGACTAAGGTTGCTACAAGGCAATGCAACTAGATCGCACAGTGAAATTTGAAGCCGAATGTTATTTCAAGAGCTAGTCAAATCACATATCGGTTGCCCGATTAGATATAGATACTTCATTTTAACTCGTACTTTCGCCGTAACTTGATTTAACCTTCGATGTTTTTTTTTGGTATCATTAAATTAGAACCTTCTTTTACATTTGAAACGGTTTTTAAACTGTATTAGATAATACGATGAGTGTATCAAAGAAAATCACGATGTTGATCTAGTGATAAGCTTCCACTACGGACACGAGGCCCTGGTGTAGAGTTCATGGATGGCAAAAACTTTTTTATTTGACTAAAAGTTAGCTCTTGACTGCAATCCCATCTCGTGGCCTTATCAGCCTCAGGGCTGTAAGGTGGATATTAAGTAATTTCAAAACCATTCGAGAGAGCGCGATTTGTGAAAGTGCATCGTGAAGGGTCGAAGTTATATTTCTTTGTCTCCCACTAGATATGACGTACAGTATAAAACGAACTTTATTTTTTTATCACATCGAATTGCAACTGTTTAGGTTTCATCTGTGATAGCCTAGTGGTTAGGGCGTCAGCCTCCTAATCAGAGGTCGGCGGTTCGAATCCGGAAACGCACCTCTAACTTTTGGGATTTATGTGCGTTTTTAAACAATTAAAATATCACTTGCTTCAACGGTGAAAGAAAACATCGCGAGGAAACCTGCATGCCTGAGAGTTCTCCATAATGTTCTCAAAGGCGTGTGAAGTCTGCCAATCTGCATATGGCCAGCGTGGTGGACTATGGCCAAACCCCTTCTCATATTGAGAGGAGACCCGTGCTCTGTAGTGAGCCGGAAATGGGTTGATCATGATGATGATGATGA
Source organism: Lasiommata megera (assembly GCA_928268935.1). Classification (NCBI taxonomy): domain Eukaryota; kingdom Metazoa; phylum Arthropoda; class Insecta; order Lepidoptera; family Nymphalidae; genus Lasiommata; species Lasiommata megera. The sequence continues at coordinate 5,698,902 of OV743321.1, forward strand.
AGTTTCATCTGTATTATATTGTGATTTAAGTCGCAAGCTAAGGCCATAACCAAGTTTTTTTTTATTCAACTGAATATTTGCCGCTAGTCGTAGTTAGCTAGTCTGGTGGTTATGGTAGCGGGTATAATCTGTTACGGATATTGAAGTCACCCATACCGACCAACATTTCTGCGCGACGTCGTACCCTAACGCATAACCGCTTGTCTTTGTGAGTTGGGTGGAAGCTGGTCACAGCTGAAGCCTCCTGCTAGACAAGAATAGAGAAAATTAAGAATTTATCAAAATGCGGTCACCACTTTGCCTGGGAAGTGATTGTGTGACGAAAGCGTTTAGTTTCTCAAGTTACATACATATACTCGTAGATAACTTGACGTTGCGTACGTAATTTATATATAACAAAAGTAATTTTGTTTTGATGAAAATGACAAGATAAATGAAATGATGCATTACTTTTATTTTTGAACCACCGCTCACTTTTAGGTCTTCCTCGAATCGTCAGCTTGACTCAGACGAAATTTCCAACTAGGAATTCAATACACCACAGATCATGATTTTCTGCTAAACTTAACGACTAAATTAAAATATAATTAATAATAATCCCATATATACATGTATTCCTCGAAAGTTATGGCACTCAAGGCACTTTGGACGTGTACCTATAGGTATAGCATAGACATATATTCGCTAATAATTGAGAGTTTTCACTTTTGGTGACTTATATTAATCTTTATAAAAAAAAATCTCTTACATACAAAATAATAGTATTTTTTCCGGATTAGGCAAATGAGTCTCGTGCCTGAGGAAGCACGTGAAGCCAGTTATCGTTATCTTTGAAGTCTACATTAAACCTCGTGTAAAGTCAACGTTATTAATGGGCAAGTTCTCTTATGAGAGAACACTGTATGACATTAACATACTGACGAGGCAATGAGATAATAGCACCACTTCACAATTCTTGCAATAAAATTTACAAACTATTCGGATGTGCGATTTTCTAGCGCAGGTAGGTAACGCTCAATAAGTGTGACGTGACGAGATTTTATTCGTTGGGTAATAGCAACAGCCGACTGGTAATCGCGCTGGATCTCTAATGATTTGCATTTATACCCACCTACTTTGATTAATATTAAAAAATTCACTATCTATTGAAACTTTCTATGGGATTAATTTTTGTTTTAACCGCATATTGATCAATTTAACTTTTATAAAATTATTATTATTTAAATTTTTTAATTTAAGAATCACCCGGTTTCAATTGCCAAGTAGGACCTAAGGCCAATACGATTATAATATCGCAACAAGAGCTACTTAACTTTATATTACCTACTTATAATATAATTATAGGCTAATCTAATTTATATGTAGTCTTGAAATTTATGGACAGCCAATAAAAATTTATATAATTATAATAACACTGTCACTTTACTATATAATAATATTTAGAAAATTTTGATCTGTTGCTAAAATAGCGATATGGAACCCAAAAAAAAAATCATTTCAATTTTGGCGCATTATGTAATATCTAATAATTAAGTATACGACAGCTTATACTCGAGTCAAATATTGATTTAAAGAAGCTAAAGCCTGATTTTTTTAAACTTACGAGTAAAAGTCCATGAAAAGTCTAAAGTCCATGAAATCTTGATAGATTATAGATAGACAATAATTTTTTCAGTTAAAGAATTTCAGCTCAATTTTGTTAAGATATGGTAAAAAATTAATGTACCCCTCACTTAGGTAAGACTTAACTTGTTATTATACTCTATGTCCATAAAAATAGTACTGTATTGCACTGAATACACAAAAATAAACTTGTAGTACCTACCCTTCAGTAGGCTGCATAAATTAGTAACTAGGAAATTATATATTCATCATAATCAACCCATTGCTGGCTCACTAAAGAGCACGGGTCTCCTCTCAATATGAGAAGGGTTCGGCCATAGTCCAGCACGCTGGCCGTGTGCGGATTGGCAGACTTCACACGCCTTTGAGAACATAACGGAGAACTCTCAGGCGAGCAGGTTTCCTCACGATGTTTTCCTTCACCGTTGAAGCGAGAAGTGATATTTCATTCGCTTAAAAAAGCACATAACTCTGAGAAATTAGAGGTGCGTGCCAGGGCTCGAACCCCCGACCTCGTATTATATGTAGATATATTTATATTGATAACAAAAAACTTGGCTAAGTTTTTTGTAACTTCTTAGACCTAGGCGCGTTTGAAAGCCTACTAGTTCTTAACAAATGTAGTTATCACCTAGCGAATTAAAATAATGAAAAATGTACTATATAAAATTTATTACTCATACGTTTTACATGATTAAACCCATATTAGATTTGAATGTAATTTTATTCAATGCACACATCCATGTCTTATAAATGGGTTATGGTGTCCCTTTATTTGTTTATTTACCCTATGCACTATAGCTTTGAAGTTAAATCCATCTTACCTAGTAATTGTGTTGAACAATAGTAATTGTGCTTGAGCCTAGTTTAAAATAAAATTTTCTCACTTTAATTTCAAGTTAGATAACCACCTATTATAAGACCTTACAAACAAAAAAAATGTATTAGTTAAAACAGCATCAGGATAAGTTTGATTCTGGGGTGCCAGGTCGGGTAACCTCCACGTGTGCCTGGGTGCTGTGGGTCCCTCTTGATTCGTCCGGAGGGAAGAGCAGCATTCGGGCCGGTGCACCCTGGTAACATCGGTTAACAATTTCTTTTGTGCGAGATTGTTAGCCGATGGCTAATGACCCGACGAGGAGGGGGTCTCCGCGCGTCCCTCTGACCAAGCTGAGGGCGCAGTGGATGACCCAGGGGGTGTATCACCCCGTGTGGTGGAAGGCCTGTCCAGGTATGGGACTGGCAGGCGGGGGTGGGCGGCAGTCTGCTGCTGGAGGTGGGGGTGACGACTGGTCGTCCCCATTGGAGGTTTGCGGCCCGTCCAGGTATGGGACTGGCGGGCTGGCCCGTCCAGGAATGGGACTGGTGGGCCGGGGTGGACGGCTAGCGTTCGCTGCGCTAGCCGTTGGCGATGGAAGGCCGGGTGCGAGAGAGCTCTTCCACCTCTCTTGTTCCTGTGCCTTCGGAGGACTTGTGGGCGATGGAAACGGGGCCGTCCATCACTCACACTACGGTTCTCAAGTTTCAGGTGTGCTGTTGTTCCGGCACTCCTCTAACCGGCGAAACTGGGCACATCGTGCCCAAGGAGGGTCTGCTGCGGCGGACACCCGCAGGTGGAGTTGCGGTTGTATGCGAAAGCTTTCCCGTGACTCCACCATACAGCGGTGAGTAGGAACACGTGGGGGTTTTAGTCAGTAGGAGTCTGACATAACACTGACGCCACGGGGAGGCACAGAGGTATCCATGAGGATTTACCCACGATAAAAAAAAAAAAAAAAAGGATAAGTTTGATTCTATTATCGCTTTTCTTGTAACCGGATATAATTCCTATCCTAGTATTTATTTTAAGTCTGTATATTTCATAATTAATTAATTTCATAGTTTTTTGTTTTATATTGTTTAACATTAATGTTCTAATAACTGTAATGTACTGTAATGCAAATTTTAACCGGATAAACTGTAATGCTATATATACCTGCAACGATAACTGTACTCGGCTTAGACATACGTTATATAGTAATATTTTTAATGCTAATTCAGTGTATCGATTGGTGTATCATGTGAAATAAATAAATAAAATAATTAATGAACAATTAATAATTGTTCATCAAAAGGTTTATGTGGCAAGAAACAAATGTTACAAAATATGCCGGAAAGTCAATGAGTAACGTACAGCTCTCAAAGTAATAATTAAGAATCGTTGTTTCTTTTGTAATGAAGATGTCATCAAAGGAAATATAGTTAGCAATTTCCATGCGTTGTGGTGGTGATGACCAAATCGGTACTGTATTTTGTGAAACCTGTTTTATAAGCTACAATACATTCCGTGCGATCTATTCTATACCGACACTTTTATAAACGAATATATTATAGGAGAATACCCAAATCTTCATTCGTAATTATTTAAAAAAATCTATTTAATTTACTTATAATTAGTGCCTACTTCTAACTGGAGATAGGCTTCATACACATAATACAATTACTCCAAACCTCATACAACAAGCAAACAGCGCTTGCCGCTTGGCGTCCATATGACGAAAAACGGTATAAGGCCAATCGCGAGAGGCACAATAACGTAGCTTTAACATACTCTGTGGTTCGCTTATATAACGTTGTTACACAATGTAAGGGTACATTCCGTTTGATGATACACATAAACAAAGAGTATGCAAACACTTACCCTTACACTTCATGACTAAGGGAGTAACTAATAGCTTATAATATGTTATCATGATGTTAAATTGTTATTCAACAAGATTGTTAAATAATCAAAGACAATGAAATAATAAATAATCTAATCCAAAATCTTCAGGTAGAAGATGAATTAATAGTACTATAACTTTTTTTTTTTTTATAGTACTATTTTTATAGTACTATTTTATAGTACTATTTCTCGCTCATCTCTTTCTATAAAAATGGCACTATTAAATTAAATCTTTGATTTAATTTTAACCATCATCCAGAAACTTTACCTTTATGAGGAGAAAGGCGAAGATATTATGGATTACAATAATTATTAACCACAGGTTAACACTTCGCGTATAATATTGGTTAATGCACGAAGGGATTATATTTACTTTGTGTTAAAACGATCATAACCAAAACAGTATCTATATAATATTATATTTTTCGGTATTCACAGGTAAACACAATAAGATTATTATGTTTTAGCTGTGTATAGCGAAAAATATAATATTATAATATAGAGACTAATATAAATATATAGAGTTAACTCTAAATATGTAAAGGACAAAATATAAAAAAGCTCCTATTAAGAAACCTTTCAAACGAACTTGAAATGTAATTTTTTTTTTATTACTTATGCGTTATGACGTTGTACCTTTATAGTGATTACATTCTCTTTGCTAAATTTTTTTACCTTTATCTGGCAACACTATTTGTGTATCCTTATGGTCATACAGGCTTACGAGATACGACCAATCAGTGAATAGGGATTGTACAACATAAACGACATTTTGATTTCCAACGTATTTTGAAAACTTCGAACTTCAACGTCTATTTCTTGTCTTGTTCGGAATTGTGTTGTGTGATAATATTTTTGAAAATTTTAAACTTTTTAAGTTCGCTGTGATAAAATCCTTTTCTGTGATTTTTGAATGGTGTTATTTTGTGTGAACAAAAATGATTGTAATAAACGAAGACACCATCCAGTTATTGTAAGTTTGGTTTTGATCTCTAGGTTTAAAAGCCCGTTATCAGTTTAATATTTTAACATAACTAATAATTAAGCATTTCTACAAACTATGTTTGCTGCTGCAAACTAGCCCAGCACAAACTACTACAGCTATTTTTCCGCTCTAACAGTTTTAACTATTTACGTTTCCGCTTCATGATATTAAGGCGAGAATGGAAAGATTCTGCAGCACGTTAGGTACCATAAAACCATAATTAATTAAACCCAAATCCGTTGGACAATGTCTTCATTCATGGCATCAAGTTACCCTGTCATACAATTTTTAGTTTTACTTTCATCAGTTGGCCTATGTAGTAAATATGACAAACATCAACGGCAAGCAAGAACTCACACCAGGAACTTACAGGAAGTAAGTTTCTATGCATGCTAAGCCTATATATATGCTAGCTTGAATAGAGGCTGACTATTCAAGATATTGATATTGATTTCTGCAACTTGAAAGTGCAATAAGTGTATTTAGAATAAGGGTGCTCCAATCCTCCAAACCTCCATTAAAACTTTAATTTAATGGGTTTTTAGCTGTATATTTGGGTAATAAGTATTCAATATATCTTATCATGTATGTTACATTAAGTGTATGCTTACTTTGGCAACTAAATTAATATGTTTGTTACCACTTAATTTTGAAAAAAAAAATATTATTTGTTTGATCCAAACATTTATTATTCCAGTGACAAAGTTCACCATGAAATATCTCAAAATGTAAGATCACTAATGGAAGAACTATGGAGCAACTGGTCACATCTGGGTGTTGATGAGAAAACTAAAATTGTCCACATTACTACACTAGTGGACATTGAAAAGGATTTTCATAAAGAAGTCATTTCTGAGACAGCCTATAAGTTAAAGCAAATGGAACAGAAAATAGGAAGTAAAAATCAATTTTTATATTTGTGGAATGAATATTTTTTATTTGTGGAAAATTTTTCACACAACAATAAATAATAATAATACGCATGATCTAAGTTCATCAGAAATGGGAAAAATTCATAAGTTGTACAGATATTATTAAGAATTCAATTGTGATGTTTGTAGATTAAAGAGAGGTCTCTTTAATCTACAAATGTCATGGTGGATATGGTGGTATATTTGTGGAGAACTGGAGTTTGAACTCTGTGTCCGTGAACTGTGCAATCAGTATATATCTTATTTTCTTTAATTTTTCTAGTAATTTAGCTAGCTGCACAATCTATGTGCTGCCATTTTATATATTTATGAATAAATTAATAATAAAAGCACTTTAATTTATTTTAGAATTAAAAGAAGAGACTGAAGAACTCAGCAGGTGCCTTTCAGTAGACATATCAATATTAGATTTCAAGGAAGACATGTTGATGGTTGATTATAAGAATGCTTTAGAAGAGCAACTCTCTGTGTAAGTATAAGGATAACAACAAACAATATAAGATGTTGTTGTGTGTTTGGGAAATTGAGGATCCACTGGAGTGGATCATGTAAAAAGGAATAGCTACTACATTAAATTACAATATTATGTAATTTTTTTCAAAAAATCCTTTGCTCAATAATTTTTTGAGTAAACATAAAAAACTTTTTATAAATTTCCTTTCTGTTTTATTAAAAATAGAAAAAAATAACTTATATTAACATTATAGGTATAGAATTCAAGCTGAGCAGCGTCGTACAAAGATGGACAGACTGCTAGAATGGCAGCGTGATCTTGTTGACAAGCTGGGTGTTACCATGCATGAGTTGCAGGAAGAGCCTTTACCAGCTGAGGAGGAATTGGACAAACTGAAGAACCACCTGGAAGTGTTGCAGACAGAGAGAGATAAGCGAGCCGAGTTATTCTTAAACACACAAGTTGAGATTAAGGATATTATGGGTTTGTATGTTTATGTATTTATGGTCAGTGTAAATATAAATGTGAATTGAAATTTTTGTATCTTGGTTGCTTGTAGAGCATTTCCAGTAATAATTCAGACACATTGAATTTACATTTCATCTGTCAGTCAGAGCCCTACAACTACTGAATTAAACACCATTGGAACTATAAATGAACAACATTATTTAAAAAATTGTATAGGCCAGGCCCCTCACAAATAGTAATTTTTTTATATATAATTCTTTCTTGTGGTATTGGATAGCATATTCAAACCTAATAGATAGGACTTTTTAAATATGTTATTGTTGTGTACCTTGATTATAAATGATTATATGCTTACTTTTATATTTATATTATAAGTGTAATTCTATAAACCTAATGAAAGCTAAGGAAAGTTATTGAAGGAGATAATGCTTTATTTTAGCTAAATTACAAATCAAGCCGCAAAATAAGTTTGAGCAGATGGCCATATCATCACTATCTGTGGACTTCAAAGTGACTGACCAAAACATGGACCGTTTGGCGATGTTGAAACAGGACTTGCAGGAAAAATATGACCAGACTAATAACAGAGTAAGTAGTGACATCTGAGGATCTTTTTTGGCTACTTTTATTTAGATAACTAGAAGGTATGACAGTCTTACTTGATAGTAACTGAAGTGAACTGTTTAAGACAGAAATTATAATAATTTGGACATAATCATTATTAAAAATGGAATAAGTAATATATCATACCAGAAGACACTTGTATTAACATTAATGTCATTCAAATCTAAAATGTTCATATTTTAAGTTATATTCATTGTATTGTTATTATGTGCACTGTATTCCCACTATTTGAGGCTCTAATAACTCCAGTCTTTTATCAGATGATTGATTATTTTTTAATAATACCAGACACTTATCTCTAGTGTAAGTTGTGCGTCTGAACCTGTTTTACTGCAATCTAGAAACAACTGACAGTTTAATTATAGTGTTAACAATTTTTTTTTATTTAATTCTACTCATTATATTATTATTTAATGTGATAAGACATAAAAAAATCGCATAGGCGGCCTTATCGCTTTGATCACTACCAGACAATCTATAACAGAAATAATCCCATTATTATATTGCCCAATAATTACAGGTATTAGAATTGCGTGAACGCTTGACCAAACTGTGGGACTGCTTGGAAGAAGATCAAGTGTACCGTGAGAACTTCCTGCAGGCTCACACTGGCTGCCATCCACATACTGAAATGGCTATAAAGGAAGAGATTAAAAGATGTGATCAGATCAAGAGGCAAAAAATTTCGGTAATTATTTTGGTTTTCTAAGTATGAGTTTTGAGATGATTTAAACTTTTATGATTAATTTTATATGGAAATTACAAGTACATTATTAATTTAGAAAGTAATAATAGTACAAATACAATTTAAAATCATATTTAATTTGTTTTTTAAAAGTATACAACATGATAAATATGAACATAACGTTTTTACAATTATTTCTAACTGCATTCTCGAAAATAATGTGTAATACGAGTAACTGCCTCATTAAAAGGCTCTGTCGAAATAATGTCTCCTGACTATACACTGCTATCAGAAAGAACAATGTGTAAAGAGAGATTTGATTTGATACTTGTTTTGAATTTATTTGCATTGAATCTTAAAAACACTTGTTTTGAATGTTTTTATCATTAATATCTAATTTTTCGGAGTTATGTGCGTTTTTAAGTAATTAAAATATCACTTGCTTCAACGGTGAAGGAAAACATCGTGAGGAAACCTGCACGTCTGAGGGTTCTCCATAATGTTCTCAAAGGCGTGTAAAGTCTGCCAATCCGCACATGGCGAGCGTGGCGGACCATGGCCAAACCCTTCTGATATTGGCAAGAGACCCATGCTCTGTAGTGAGTCGGCAGTGGGTTGATCATGATGATGATGATGATCATATTCAGTTTATGTAAGTATAATATATTGCCTGCATCTATAAAATGTACGATAATGTTTCAGGTATTTGTAGCCAATGTTCGTACAAAGATTAAACTTATGTGGGACAATGTTATGTATTCGCAAGCCCAAAGGGAAGAGTTTGTTCATTATTACCAGGACATCTTCACTGAGGATACCCTTACATTGCATGAACTATATTTGCACAAGATCACAAAGTTTTACGAAGAGAACAAGTAAGTTGTTTATTGCTGAAATCATATAACTATGTATGTATATATTTTATAAAAAATTGTTATAATTATCCTCAGTCAAACATGACTGTGATAAAACAGTGAATGAAAATGTTTTTATGTTCACAATTAAACCATTCATTCCATTCTCAGGTTGGGATGTAAAGACTAGTACTGCTTATGCGCGCTGCGCAGTTTAAAGTTGGAGGTCCTGGGTTCGATTCCCGGCTCAGGTCTGGTCTGGTGGGAGGCTTCGGCCGTGGCTAGTTACCCCCCTACCGACAAAGACGTGTCAAGCGATTTAGCGTTCCGGCACGATGTCGTGTAGAAACCAATTAGGTTAGCCCGCTACCATCTTAGATCGCATCATCACTTACCATCAGGTGAGATGCCATCAAGGCCTAACTTGTGTATAAAAAAAAAGTACCAGTACTAACCCTGAGTTTAAAAATGGGCTGTGACCATCCTTGTATTTGCCTCAATTATGATCAATAACACATTTTGAGTTTCAGTTTAACATATGATAGAGTATGAGGAGGCCAAAGCTCAGTTGAACGTTTCAGAGGATTGCTTTTATTTGCCTATATTATCCCAACAGACACATCTTCGAGATGGTTATGACGCGTAGGAATTTATGGCTCAAGATGACTGAGCTAGAGGCGCGCGCTTCGGAGCCGGGCCGCTACCAGAATCGCGGTGGACAGTTGTTGCAAGAGGAGAAAGAACGCAAAACCATCACAAACAAAGTAAGTCTCTACATGTTAATACGTGACGAGAAAACTTGTATACCTCGTACCAATTTGCTTAAGTGCGGATAGAGGAGTGTTTTGCCGAGATCTCTAACGCGCCAACCACCAAGCTTCTACAAAGTTATTTGACAGACAAGTGTTTCATTTTAACACTTAACTTTGACTGAGGAAAGCCAACGTACCTCAATTTTATTTGATTGTTATTGTCGGTTTTACACGTATGACTCAGTCTTAACATAATGTTTTTAGCATAATATGAACCTCGTTCCTTACAAATTGACGTAAACTCAATCCCCGTACATATTTTCTTTATTTTGCATTATCTTCTAAACGGCTGTAACGGTAAAGTTTTCTACATGAGTTACCCAAGCAGAATTAACTCAAGTTTAATTTTTTTAACAGTATATTATTGATTTAGGGAGTTAGGAAGGCACCTTTGCTTTGCATTAAAGATATATCTCCTTTAAACGTAAAACGTAGGGTACGTTTTATTGTCCTACTATTTCTCCGTTGGCCTTCTGTCTATGATACATAGTGAAAAGAGGATATTTTTACGATCATGTAAGATTCCTAATAATGCGTACGCTGATAATCGCCCGAGACTACACTCGCGTGTCTTTAGTGATAAATTGTATGAGCAGCGCAAGCGGCCGTTTAGGTATTACGCCCGCGTATTCAAACGCGCTAGTTTGAGTGTATACCCTTAATTTCTCTTTGTTTCAGTTACCCAAAATCGAGGCGCAAATTCGTGACCTAGTGATGGAATACGAGGCAAAGACCGATAGCGTTTTCACTGTTGATGGAAAGCCTCTTTTACAATTGATACAAGATGAGTGGGAAATAAGAAAGGCGGTAAGTCGTATTTGTTCTTCATGATTATTTTTACGGCTATCTATAGCTATATTTGCAATTTCAACTGCGTTTCATAGTATCATTTTATAATTAATATTGAAATATATATAAAACAAATAACTAATTGCTAATATTAAGGATTTAATTGCTCTATCTCTATAGGTACTATAATTTTTTATTGATTATGTGAGATGGTGATAACAAAAAAGACTGGCTAATTTTGTCGTGGGTTTCTTCTTAGACCTGGGCGCGATTTGAACCCTCTTAGCTTTAGTTTTGGGTTGGCGAGTGTAGTTATCACCATCACTTCAAGAATAGAAATAATGAAAAATGTGATATATATGAACGATTCATAGATGCCTGTAGTAGGTTTATATGAATAAAGCTATTTTTGATTCTATTTTATATATACGTAAAAACCCCGTAAATAATAATTGTTGTAACATAACCAGTCTCACTAAAGTGTTTTATGACAGGAGCGTCAGAACAAGCTGTCCGCTCGCAAACAGCAGCAGGCGTTGACGCCCACTACGCCGCTATTCCGCTCGCTCGCCACGTCGCCGCTCGGCAAGCGGAACCGCACTGCCGCCGGACTCGCTGCCACAGCAGAGAGAAACAAGTATGTTATACCAATAGCAGTGCTCGAATCTTAAGGTCAATTGGACCTTGCTATGAGCCTAGTAGAAGCTGTGATAGCCTAGTGGTTAGGGCGTCAGCCTCCTAATCAGAGGTCGGCGGTTCGAATCCGGGCACCTCTAACTTTTCGGAGTTATGTGCGTTTTAAAAAAAAATATATATCACTTGCTTCAACGGTGAAGGAAAACATCGTGAGGAAACCTGCACACCTGAGAGTTCTCCATAATGTTCTCAAAGGCGTGTGAAGTCTGCCAATTCGCACATGGCCAGCGTGGTGGACTATGGCCAAACCCTTCTCATACTGAGAGGAGACCCGTGCTCTGTAGTGAGCTGGTAATGGGTTGATCATGATTGTTTTGTGGCTAATAAAGTGATTGTATGTATGTCATAATACCATAACCCCCTATTGATGCTAGGCAAACATAACGTATTTCAGACAAACGTCACAATAATGAATAGAATTAACGCTCAATGTTGGATGGATGTATTATACATAACTATGTCAAATTATGTAAGTCATCATCTCGACCTCAGATTTCTAGTGCTAGTCATTGTCTATATTATGGATTTTGATTCGCCATGGCCTGAGCCGCCTCCTGGGTGCAAGTTGCCCTGGGTTGCGGACGTGTGCGCGAGCGCTGCCCCCAGGCCCCCAGGCGGCGGGAAGGATACACCGTGGGGGTTTAGTCGGTAAGAGTCCGACATACCCACTGCGCCTCCCCGGGCGCGGTCGTATCCATGAGGATTACCCACGTTAAAAAAAAGAAGGGTGCAAGTTGCCCTGTATATTTGTGTCTAATTTCGTAGACATCGCTGTACAGTGGACGTGTCTAACTTAACAAAAAATCAGACACTATGGATACATGATATATACAATCTATCCGTAGGCCACCAAGCAAGCGTCAGCTCATCACTGGAAGTGCAAACAAAGCTGTCAACGCTGTCACATCAAACCTCTCTGCGTTCAAGAGATCAGCCATATCAACTGTTAAAAGGTAAACTTGCCCAATACTTTTGCCTCGGCATTTACAATATATAATTAAGTTGAAACTTTGAATTATTCTTAGCATTGCTAGTAATCTTACACCCAAATTAACGTCTCATACTTACGCAAAATGAATCCAGAGAAGCGAGCGGGGAAGTGCGAGAGGTGGGATCCCCTCTTACACTTCCCCTCTAGCGAGGTATTACATTTAACTTGGCTGTTAAATGGGTTAGAATTAGGATTGAATGGTTAAAGGATGTTACTGCTTTTAGACCTCAGTCAGTTAGTTTATTCGGATTACCTACTCTAAAAAATTGTGTAATTATGCTTACGAAAACTTGAGTGTGTAATAAAATTAACGTATTCAATTTGTTCGTGTGTACGCAAACCCCGAAATTAGCAAAAGAAGCAATTATTCTGATGTTTTATTTCCTATGATAAAATGTTTCGTATCTTTCTTGACTTGCTTCAAGATTTAAAAATATTCATATATTTTTTTGGTAGTATAGCTGAAAGTGTATATTAATAATTCAGCACAAATTAGGTAATTCGTTTTGGCTTGCATAATTTTCTTATTATTGCAATAATTACATTTCGTTAGTATATTATGAATAAAATAAATCAAACAATTTTTTTCAAAATATAAACTTTAAATAAACTTTATTTTCAAATAGTAAATCTGACAATTCTAACCAGTGGCCTCCAAATTAGATGACCTGTATCGTGGAGACCATGTTATTTACCACTTTTGACATTATTAGAAGTTATATTGCATAAAAAAATTATAAAACTATTATTTATATTAATATAGGGATAATACTTTTCATTCCTTCTGCAATTTCCAGTGCTCGCTTGTAAATGAAGTGTAAACGAATTACTACATCCAGGCAAGTTTTCATTTGTGACAACATGTAGCGAAAAATTTTAATAATTACCAAACTAGTTATATAATTAATTGGAAGGAACGAGAAGTATGCTGTGTTTCGTAATTGGTTACGATGTACGGACAATTATGTTGATTAATGACAGTGCAGTATTGTTGGCATGGTTAGGTTTAATTATTTAGCTTTTTTATATAACGTTATATTTAATGCAACATTAAATAAGTAGGTATTGTTATATTATTGAATAAGTATGCAGTTATATATTGTATGTAGTTCTTTATGTGTTTTATTAGTGTAGAGTATTAGTATTTTGATGTTTTCAAGGTTAGTACCTCTTAACTATTTCGTTTTAAAGATGTCCTTCCAAATAAAAAGTCAAGTTGGACTAGTCTTTTGTAAATATCTCTTCGTTCATGTTTTTAACTATTTTATGCGGTTTGCGGAAGCATTGTATGAAATTAACTGCAAATATAATGTCTTCTAAGAATTTCACATGGAGTTAAAAATTAACTCTTGTCTTGTCTTGTATTCAATTCTTGTTTTTGTAGTATTTGTATGACGGTTGGTCATGATTTTTTAGTTTTTTTTTATTTATTTACGAGAAGTACGGTACACGCTATTGCATTTTAGTAATTGGATTTATTAACATGAAGCCTTAAGTTAACACACTTAAACTAGGCGTTAAAGCCTAAAAAATATCTTGAAATGAGGTAAGTTAATAGTGTTGTATGTATTATATATACAGGCGTATAAGCGGGCGCTTGGCTGCAAAGGCTTTTGTCGAGAGCAAAACCGAGCGTGCTAAGAGAAAACTAGACTATGACGTTAATAAGAAGACACCTCAACCCAAGGCAAATGGCAGTATTCTCAAACACAAGCGGACGGTATGTAAAATTAGATTTTAGTGTATTTATATTTTAGTTTTCTTCTATTAGTTTGTTGTATGGTAGTTAACAATTTCAGTTATAGTTGCGATAGTAAGTGTTTCAGCCACCCTTTCAGGAGTATCAAGTTTTATCCCCTGATTTGGATCACGAAAGTGATACTGTTTTAGAAATCAATGTGGTCATATTAATGGTTGAGTAAGATAAGAGAAGTAGACAGGACACTTTTGACTTGAAATTTTTGACCTGACATGATCCATGATTTTTGACGACTTCCGTGGCGCAGCGTTTTCGCTGTCGAATTATAAAGTTGGAGTTCCTGTGTTCGATTCCCGGTTCGTGTCTGGTCTGGTGGTGGGCTTCGGCCGTGGCTAGTTACCAACCTACCAACAGAGACGTGTCGCCAAGCGATTTAGCGTTCCAGCACGATTTCGCGTTGAAACCAATTAAAAGTATGGGTATACCATACCCCTAACAGGTTAGCCTGCTACCATCTTAGACTGCATCATCACTTACCATCAGGTGAGATTGCCGTCAAGGGCTAACTTGTAGTGGAAAAAAAAATTACACATAATATATAATGATGTGTCAATACAGGATAATTTTAAACAAATTGTACTGTAGATACAGTTTTTTATGAGAAAAAATCCGTAAAAATATTTTTTTTATGACATTAAAATCTGTTAACCCGTGTTTGTTTATAGAATTTTAAAAAATAAATTTATCTTGTTCTACTATCTAATTTTCCTTGTTGTTTATTGCAGTCGCGCAGCGGTCGTCGTTCGACCAACGCTAACAGTTCCGCAAGCTCGCACGTCGCTGACCGAACGGACAAAAACCCGCTCACCGATACCACACTGCTGACTACCTATACTGACTTCAAGGTGAGCCTTATATTATTACGTTAGATTATATAACAAATACATCATGACCAACCCATTACTGACGCACTATAGAGCTCGGGTCTCCTCTCAGTATTAGAAGGGTTCGGCCATAGTCCACCACGCTGGCCATGTGCGGATTGACAGACTCCACAGGCCTTTAAGAACATTATGGACAACACTCAGACGTGCAGGTTTCCTTGCGATGTTTTCCTTCACTGTTTAAGCGAGTGATAATTTAATCGCTTAAAAACGCACAAAATCGCACATAACTCCCGAACTCCGTGGTCTAATATGGTAACGGGCTTACCTGTTAGAAGTATGGTTTAATTATACTAATAATTAGTTTCTACTCGACATTGTGCTGGAACCCTGAAACGCTTACCCATATATTTGTCGGTAGGGTGGTAACTAGCCACGGCCGAAACCTCCCACCAGCGTACGTACGGCGCCACGGACGTCATCAAAATTCTACACCTAAACTAATAAATGTATTTGTTTACAGGACAACATCAACGAACGCCAAATAAGCCGCAGCTCAATGGCCCAAGGTAGAAATCACGAGGCCATCATTCCCCCCGTTTTGGTCTTCGAAACTTGCCAAGAGCGTAACGAAACCCCCAACACTAAGAGAACGAACACTCCCCTGACTCCAAAAATCGGCAAAGAGAACATCCAGCACTTAAATTTTCAGACACCCAAAAGCAACCTTGCCTCAACTCCCACTAGGCTAACGCGGTCTGCTCTCAAACTGAACAACGATGGTTTCGCCACGCCTCGAGCTCCATTAAGTTGCAGTAAAGCCAATCTCAGGCAGAATACAGGCAACAATGTGCCCACCAAGGTCACGCCAAATGGCGTCGCCAGGTCTAAGTCGCATTTGAATTTAATGAGAACTAAGAATTTGCCACCAATCATGTGAAACATTTACTCTAATATAGATGCGCCGTACATTTTAGTATGCAGGATGAAAGTTAAGCGCAATATTTAAATAAAATGTATTATGCTACTTATAGGTCTCTTTATACTTGTAGTACGCTGTGAAAGCGAGGCGTGTTATACCGCAATATGAGAGTTGCTAATATTGTTTATTAGTATAAAATATCAATGTGAACAGCCATAGCGAACTAGAAGTGTATTGAACCGACCCAAAAGCACCTTTTATGTTGTGATCGTATAATAATATTTAAATATTCTCTGCTGAAACTGAATCTCGTAGAGTAACGTTGTATTAAAAGTTTATAGTAGATCTATCTCACGAAGACAGCTAAAGCTAAAGATTTAAAGTTGGAGGTCCTGGGTTCGATTCCCGGCTCGGCTCAGTCTGGTGGGAGGCTGCGGCCGTGGCTAGTTACCACCCGACAAAGACGTGTCGCTAAGCGATGTAGCGTTCCGGCACGATGTCGTGTAGAAACCAATTAGGAGTATGGGTTTATCATACCCCTAACAGGTTAGCCCGCTACCATCTTAGATCATCACTTACCAACAGGTGAGATAGCCGTCAAGGGCTAAATTATAGTGTAAAAAAAGATCTTATTTATATCTTTTGATTTTCGAGCCAGATATTAAGTGAGAAAAGAAAATGATCGTAAAAAGGTAACATTTGAAATTTTATCGCTTCTCGTTGTTCACTATTACATCTGCGAATCAACGGTCTTAGTGGTATGGATTCACTATATTAAATAATTTTCATTAAATTACAATTCTTTTAGTATTGACTCATTTTGATACGTTATAAATTATGTTATTAATAGTATTACAATTTTTAAGTATATATATTATGAGTTTTTTTTAAGTTGGATGTAATTTTAGTTTAAATATTTGTTTGTAGTTTATAATTTAATGAGCGTAAACTTATCTTCGAAAAGTAAGATGCTTGGAAATAAATGTACATATGATTTTATGACACGACCTTTCTGTTTTTTTTTACTCAATTTATTACTTGCGATCGCTTGTTGATCATGATGGCAGCTTTCATTGCGTTGTTAACTTAACAAAATTTAGTTTTACCCAAAAATTATTAATGCTACATCTTTACTGCTTAGTTTGTTATCTACAAATAGCATATTTTAGTTGTTTTCTGGCGATACGTCTTACGTGTACAGACGTAGGCGAATTTATAACTGAAACGCGGATGGTCACTTCAGAAAGTCTGAAGTAGATATCTGAGTCATAATTTTTTGCCGCGAACGGAATTTGGACTAAGCATTTAGCTTAAGCAATCTGAAGCTACTTGGACCATACTAAATTTGTGACGCGACACTATACTTGGCCACGGTAATATTATATACAGTATTCCAACTTCATACAAACAGCCGAAACTCGGGCTATCCCAGCGCGCCTCGATCTCGGGGTGCATTCGGCATGCAGACAGTCGCGACTGTGCCGCAGTGTCCAACCGCGCGATTTTTTCACTTAAAATAACTTCAGCTATATATTTAATATGATGAGTAGGATATATTGTGCACTTTTTGGTTGCATTAATAATAGTTGTTTATTTTACAGTTTGTATGAATAATACCAGAAAAAATAAATTTGACCGTCTGCCTGTCACTACATAGTTGAAATTTAAACACAAAGTAGGCAAATGTAATTAAAATGTTGGAAGCGGGTAGCCCTATCGCATGTTTAGATGCCGAGCGGCTGTAGGTATTTATTTCAAAGATAAGCCCGAGTTACAATACTGTATACATATTATTACCGTGACTTGGACCATCCTAAATCGCAAATTGTTACGTTATACTGTTCTTTGACCATGTAACATCGCATTTTGTAACGCGAAGATATACTTGGACCAAGATAAATCTATAATTCACTTATATTTTAATAGGGCATTATTGTACTTAATGAATTAGGGTATAACATAAGTAGTATCAGTATTTGTAAAAGGTTTGTTTAAGCGGTTTTGCACTGATAAATAAAATACAACCTAATTGATGTACAATAAATAATGAGAAGACCATGTAATATATTCTTTATATTTTAAAATCCGTTTTTTATTGTTCTATATCATAGCCTATTAGATTTGTGCCCACTAGTTGAATAGAGGTACAATTCATAATAATTATAATAAAATATGTCAATTTTTTTCGATTTTAACGTTGGTCCGAGCGGTAGGCGCTTTAGAAGAGCCGTGGACGGCGATAAACGTGATATAGAATCGATAATTAACCGTGAATACACCGATGGCCTTTTCGCTAAACCTGACATAGGAAGGTTGATGTAAGTCTGGACCCATAATATGGAATGCACGAGTTGTATTTATTGCTATTATCCTTCAACACAGTTTCATTTCGATAAGACAATTGGCAATATAAAAATTGATTTCTGAGATTTTATTACATTGTTAGTCCCAATTGAAGCTTATAAAATAACTATTTTATTATTGAAAAGAAGCAGGCATTGCGTTACTTAGCCACTTTTTCTTAATAACCCACTCCTTCACCCATTTTTCACTAATGCGCACGTAATCCGTTAGACCGGGACCTGACCGTGACATTCTTGGACAATATTACGTTCAGAATCAACATCTGCGTCAATTAAGCTTAGTGTCGATTGTACTTACCCTTCTGCTGCAGAATTTAACTTGTTATGTTTTACACTATATTTTATGTGCTTAACAATAAAATATATGTCTATAAGTACTTAATGATTTCAGTGAATTATCGACTCTATCGATATGCATGATAAATGTAAAGAAAGAAGTGACAGGTTTTATGGCTCTGTCCGACCATCCCAACGTTGTTGGCGTTGATCCAGTTGATTGGGAGATATGGTGCAGGAATATGTTTCAGTTAGTATCCAGTTAAATCTTTATGATTCACGTCGATCTCACTTTTTTTCACTACAGATTGGCCCTTGACGGCTATCTCACCTGGTGGTAAGTGATAATGCAGTCTAGGATGGTAGCGGGCTAAACTTTACTGTACGACTAAAGCAAATTTTATACTGAAACCAGAAGTCCAGAAACCATCCCAAGGTATTATATGCCTATCTTAATCACACAACAACAAAACAATAAAAAATCCCCAAAGTTAGGCCAACGACCAGCCAGTTCAGGACAGGACCGTTAAGTGTTTATCGTCGCCCATTAACATCTGCAAATAAAGGATCTACAAATACGTTGCCAGATGAACCCGTAAGGAGAAGTTAAGCCTAGT
Organism: Lasiommata megera; assembly: GCA_928268935.1. Taxonomy (NCBI): domain Eukaryota; kingdom Metazoa; phylum Arthropoda; class Insecta; order Lepidoptera; family Nymphalidae; genus Lasiommata; species Lasiommata megera. Next base: position 5,718,280 of record OV743321.1, read on the forward strand.
TTAATTTATTCTTATAAAGTCCTCTACTTGTCTAGGAGAATCTCTGGAAGTGACTATTTTTAATACTGAACTAGAGCAGTTTTACTACACCTACCATGTAAACTATAATTTTATATCCTATGGAATGCCGGAACTTCTTGCATCTGATGAAAGCAGAGTTAATAACATCTGAACTATATCATTAAATGATGATTTTTGATTTATTTCCAGAAAATTCTTTTTGTCTAGGGACACGCTGTTTGTCCACTTTATGTGTTGCATCGATGCGGTGACAGACATATTCTTGGAAGAAGCTTTTGTGACGGTTTTTCGCAACGATGTTTATCTGCTGAACATCGTTATTGTTGTTCCACGCGAGTGTCCAGAAGGTATTTTCAAACGTATTATTGGTTTTTTATTGTACCAAGGACAGATTCAGAAGTTTTGAACCCTATTATGACAAGTATATCGAAGTGTAATAAAAGGATACTGAAACCATCATATCCTTGGAGAAAGGGATTAAGAGCCCGCTACAATCTCAGTCTGCATCACTTAGAAGCAGGTGAGATTGCCATCAAGGGCTAACTTGTAGTGTAAGAAAAGCAGTTTATTTCGGGTAATTTATACACATTGTGGTCTCATTACAAATTGCCAAAATCGGGAAAATATGGCCAACGACACCACAATTATCAAAATCGGCACAATAATAGAAGTTTCAGCTTAAACCGTACGAGCGTTAAAGAAGTGAAACAACTATTCATTTTTTTTTTCGGACTGACTTTATTAGCTGTACTAACCTTATTGGTTGCGACAGCGTAACCGGGCTGTTTGGCGAGCTTCGGAAAGAAGCTCGGCCGGAAGAAATTTTGAGCCCGTGGCGAAGAAACTAAGGGAACGTCTGCCTAAGGGCGCCTCCTGTGAGGCCGAACCTCTGCTTAGGCGACGTTTGGGATAACGTTTGGGATATCCTACACATGTAACATTATACTGTTAAGTCACCTTCCGGAAAAAAACATCTGGCTAGAATTTAGAACGAACTTAGGTGTTCGATGGCAACAGTCAATAATTTAAATAAATCTTTATTGTGATTTGTGATAGATTGGACATCGAGATTTAAAACATTTAAGATACGCAACACCTACAAATTCCATGCTAAATTCCAAGGTGGAAGTGAAAGCTCGCTTTATCTACACACTGCTATGCGCAGGGATTTTTGTCCGAAATTAAAAATTCGCCGTGCCGTGTAAGTTAATTTTATTACATATCCTAAGTTTTGGAAATGAAACATGTATTAAAATGATCACCTACGGAATCATTATGTGGGGTCGGTACAAGACGTGTTCTTCCACCACTCACTTCTATCAACCGTTCGATACCCACACCGACGACCTCCGTGGCGCAGTGCGTGAGCACATTATAAAGTTGGAGGTCCTGGGTTCGATTCCCGGCTCCAGTCTGGTCTGGTGGGAGATTTCGGCAGTGGCTAGCCACCCTACCGACAAAAGAAGTGTCACCAAGCGATTTAGCGTTCGATGTAGTAACCAATTAGGAGCCTGGGGCTACCATACTTCTAACAGGTTAGCCCGCTACCATCCTAAACAGCATCATCACTTACCACCAAGTGAGATAGCCGTCAAGGGCTAACTTGAAGTTAAAAACCTTCACACCCATATCCTCTTTTATGCAATAAATCCATCTCTTCCTTGGTCTTCCTCTACTTCTTTGCCCTTTGACATACAGATATAACATTATTTTGTTGGCATTTTTCCGCATTATACCATACCATACTAACCTATTACTCTTCATATTTCTTTCATTCATTTCTTACCAAGCTATGTAATGTCTAGTGGTGATATAATTAATCCGTCCAAATTTCGTTTGAAGCGTTTAAATCAATAGTTTTTTAGTTCTTCCTCTTCTTCTTCTTCTTCCTCTTCCTGTTCCTCTTCCTGTTCCTGTTTCTGTTCCTCTTCCTCGTCCTCTTCCTCTTCCTCTTCTTCTTCCTCTTCTTCTTCTTCTTCTTCTTCTTCAAAATTTCAAGCTTGTAGACTTCATAATAAAAAATAAGCAAAAAAATATTGATGTACGTTTTTTATTTATTATTATTAATCTTCATGCAAATTTTTGTGTCTCTAACTCAAAAAACAAAGAAAATTCATACAAACTTCCAACCCCCCTTTTACCCTATTAGGGGTGGAATTTCCAAATATCCTTGCTTAGCTGACATCTCTTAACTATCAACTACCTACTTGCTAAATTATAGCTTTATACGTACAATAGTTTTTGAGATCTCGTGTTTAAACAGTATGTAAGTATGTATGTAAGTATGTACGTGACGTTTCGCTTTTATATATATAGATTTTATTTTTCTATATCCATAGAGAGGAAGACAACGATGATATAGTTAAGATCCTTGGTAACAGTTGTCCAGCATTGCAAGAGTTATATGGCAATTACTATATAAGCGAAATTATTGGGCGCCATCCTGAAATGAACAGACATATAATTGTGGCAGATGTTAGTTAGAATCTTTTTCCTTTTTTATATTAGGTAGATTAATAATGGCTTGTATTTAATAGAAACGTACACTCAAAACCCTCCTGTTTAAAAAGTACTTTTATAATTTATTTGCTCAAAAATTAATATTAAGGCAATTCTGGAGTCTTTTCTTTTACTCCCGATATTAATTATCAATCTAATCTAAATACTTCAGACTGTCGATTGAATTCAGTAGCGCCATCAACAGAGAATAGTAGAAAAAAGACAGCACTACTTAATTAGCTTAATCAGCTATCTGACGATTTTGGATTGGTCGTTAATTTGGCTGCGATTGATAGCAAAAAAAACTTGAGAGGTGTCAAGGGACACCCGGATGGAACGTAGTTCCTTTCGATTAATTAGTGAAGGAATTGTAATAAAATTTTATTTTATTAAAGTTATAATAATATTTTTTTTATTATTAACAAATATAATGTTATATAAACTTAATCAGTAGGCTCAATTTTGTATTCCATCAGCAATATCCGGAACTTGTGCAGAAACACTGTCAGGATTCATTTTTTATTTACAAAAAACCTGTATACACTCAACAAAAATAATCGTCGCGACACCACACTGTTCAATGCGAAATAGAAATGAAAATATCTGGCTTGCTTTCTATAAGAGAGAGAGAGAGACAGACAGAGAAACATGCGACGCCGCAAAGCTTACAATAACAAAAAGTGTCGTGACAACTTTTCGTAAGAATTTTTTCCGTCTAGCCCCCTTTCACAACGCGCGATAAGGAACTTCGTTCCAATATGAAATCTTATTTTAATCCCAATTCAATTATAATTGTATTCGTTACAATTTTCCCCCCTGTAGTACCAAGACCAGGCTGTGGGTGTGATGTGCCTAAACTCGACAATCAACTATGAAATGCTTCAGAAGACGTACGAACTTGGTCCCTATCATGGTTTGAGAAAGGTGTCCCCATTAGAAAAGGAAAATTATAAACGGTCGAATGTGTTGCTGAACACTTTTGGGTAAGATTCTATGATCTTGGACTGGTTTCAATCACTTCCATAAGAAAGGATATCAGAAATGTTAGTTATGCACTCATTCCTTTTTGGACGTAGTTTTGCAAAAGGGATCCAATCCACAAATACATCAATATTGTGTTATGTCTGATTAAGTGATCATATAAGTGGAAAATTTCGGACGTCAAAAAGATCCCAAAAGAATCTAGCATCAATTATATTGTCTAATATGGGAAGTATACTTAACAAATTTCACTCGAACGTCACTAAACCGCTTTATAGCAAAAGATAATAAGCAATATTTCTTAACTTGCTCAATGGGGGTTGATGCTTTTTAACCATTTCCATTTATTCTGTACAGAACGCCCATAATGCTTGGTAAATGGAATCCCTTCAAAGTTCTGTCTAAACATGACTTCATGCTACCCGATGACGTAAGTGTAATTTTTTTAAGTTAAGCGTTTGTTGTATATTTGAAAAGACTATAAACTACTTGACGATGACTTGAAAATCAATGCTTTCTAAGCGAAAAATGGACGTGAGTGCTTATGTTACTATATAAATGCAAATAGCAAAGCACACACTTCAATTTCTCGTGTGAGTGTGTTGTATAACTTTACTATTGTGTCACCAGGCAACACCGAAGCAGAAACTGACCTCTAAACGGGCCAAAGGTTTGAGCAGGGTTAATTTTGAGTGTAAATCTGGTAATACGAGGGAGAGATTTGATGACAGTTTTTATAAACAAACATCAGAAGATTACAGTGAAAAAGAGTTGACATCGCCTTCACCATCAATGATAACTAATGTTGCCAATCTCCTTGACGATGATCCGTTCGATTACGAAATTGTTAATATCGATAACACCCTTTTGAGTGTACCCGAAGTGCTCTCAAGTGAATATATATTGTGAGTTTTGCTAATTTGATTTTGCTCTAAGTTTTCTTGGTTCATCTAACAAGCTAAATTTCCTTTCTTAAATTCTTTTACTGTGACTAAGTTTTTCAAGCTAGATTAATTTTGTCCATTGGAGTTAATAATCGAATCATGTGCTTTTTATTTTTAATTCTTTTGATTTTAGTCATACATTACATAGGTCACAAATGAGAAATAAATGCTCTCGGAGATCCCATGCGGTGGAAAGACATGACGAAAGAAAAAGTAAGGCTGTCTAATCTACTATTATTAATATATATTAACTTTTCTTGTTTTGTAATTGTAGTTCTCATATTGTTTTGTTTATAGAGAGTTCCTCAACGGTCAGGAGGTCAACATTTGAGGAAGAAGAATTAGTAACATATCACGGGGATCCTAATGCTTTTATAATTGAACTGTTTAGCCTTCGCGAGGATATAGATGACAGGTAAATTCATATGAATATTACTAATGTGATACGTCTCACCCGGGGCAGACATGCTGTCAGAGTGACATCGAGAGTGGGCGTAATATCGATTTTTCATTTGATAGATTATTTTTTTTTCTTTAAAAAAAATTGTTTTTGATGGTTTTTTTTTTGTGTTATTTAACAAAACGTTTCGATGTTTCCTTGCGTCCCGCGAAAGCAAATTTAAAAAATTTAGCTTTATAAAATTTCTTTGTTTCAGACAGTCATTTCACTTATTGGAAGTAGCTTTTGAAATGATGAAGGATTATGATTACTGCGTTATTCGGGTGCCCTGCAAGGAGAAGAGTTTTCATTTGCTGGAACATTTTTGCGTAAATTTAACAGAAGAATTTGTGATTTTTGATAATACTAAGAATTCTGCGACCATTCTTTCTACAATCCGTCGTATTTAACGCCTGTCTCTCAATTCCTATGGATTCATTCTGTGAAAGCCTAGCCTAAAACTTTCGTCATCAATTTTCGGTCATCAAATGCAAACAAAAGTACTTTAAATTGATAATTCCCAGATTTGCGCATTCAAAGAAAAATAACTAAATTCTTCATCTTTATTATTATTGCAGATATTTTTTGCTTATATTTTAGTAAGACTCACAGTTTCCTGTTTTCCCTTTGCAGTTCGTTCCGACGAAGAACAAGATAAATTCACAATATGCTCTTTACATTGCCCATCGAAATTCAATATTGAGGTTACCATAATTTCTCAATTTAATTTTTCCCCAGTTCTTACCCTTTTGTCAACTTCAATCGTTTTGTTTCTCTCCTTATTATTATCAATTATACAGCTTTTCGAAATTAGGTAAGGTCAGGGTGGCTAAATCCGTCTATGGGGCATAACCGTCTGCTTGTAACTACGCAGGCTACAATCGAGCTGCGTAGTTGATTGATAGATCGGTAAAACCGCACCATCCTTTAGTTCGAATCATATTATTAAACTGGCGTTAGGCATTATACAAATGGATAAAACAGTGTTTGAAAATTAGTTGTGTTCCGAAAGTGAAAAGTGAGTTACTCGTAATGCCATTTTATTGAAGGTAAATCTAAAATTATGTAACTTACAGTGTAGAGAGATAGCTATTTGTACAATTCAAAGTCTGTTTCACTATATCTTTTATTAGTTTGCCAATCTTCCCACGGGACTTATAAAAGAATCTAAGTCCAGGCAGATGAAATCGCGAGTATCGTCTAGTAAAAAATATTTACGTAAATAATACGTATTTATATTTAACTATACGGCCATATAATATTTGAGTATGTTTTTTAAATTTATTGTTTAGCGTATAAGTATATTACAGAAATATAATTTGTTACAGTTAAACTAGACCTTCATAGCATATTTTTATATAAATATCTACATGTCAAGCTAAAAACTTACTAAAAACAAACATGTTCACTACTCCTGCCCTCGTCAGTATGCCGGAATAGCCCCCAAAAAGGTTTTTTGCGTATAAAATGCGATTAAGACTTTATTTTTAACAATTTAAATCACAGAATAGAATGTCATCGACCAACGCGTGTTAAAATTGTGTGCATCTTGGAAAAAACTATCAATTTCTGTAACTTCTTGCTGTATGACGGATTTGCCTCGATTTTGTGGGAAAATCCGTCTAATGGCTATGTTTTAAAAAAAACTGTTTATCTTAGATCTGAAAATAGCTAAGTGCAATATGATGACTATATTATATAGTTTAAGATTTTTTTTTATGCGCGATATCCTAACATGCGAAATAAAGTCAAAATATCTTCGAATTTTGACAAGCAAATTTAAATTTTAAAAAAATATGCCGGAATTACCCACCCTGACCTTATTTTTATGTTTTCCAGTAAATTACGCGTGCGCAAAGCGGAGTTAATAGACATTCCTCAAATCACACAGCTTTTGAGAAGCTTGGATGGAAAGGAGACTCTCTGGACGGTAGAGAATACGATTTTGAAAAGGAACCACCTGCAATGTTACGTGTTTTTAAGCGGCGTTACTCTTATCGGAGTCGGTATTTTAGAGTAAGATTATATTATATTTTCTAACATGCGCTAACTTGGTAAGAAGTACTTCGCGCAAAATTACTATTGTACTGTAATGCACGGCATTATGTGGTGAAAAATGCTCTTTCCTTTTTACCCGTTGTTGATGTAACGAAACCAAAAACAGACTTCAATATAAATATATGTATAAATATATAGAAATCAAAACCGGCTGAGGTCCAGCGCATTAATCAGAGTGTATGGGCTACCTTAATCATAACCGTCATCTGCCAAATGTGTGCCGTTTCATGTCGTTTGTACAGCTAGTGGGGGTCGAGTCTAACGTAACCACATTTTAGGCTGCTGTTGTCAGATGTTCTTTCAGTTCCTTGGGACTCAAATACCCATTGGTTTTACGAGTTATGTCGCTTGGCCATTGATGGTTTCCAAATCGTTTAGCTATATTGCTGGATTCTACTAAGAATCTGCTGCTACATAATTACATTACGAGAGCTTTCAACTCTAAGACACTGAGCTTGTATCTATTCTAAATCTGAGCTGAGTCACAAGGTTACGATTTGAGTAAATTCTAATTCGTAAATCAAATCTATTAACCTACCTCACTTCAGCTGTTTCAATTTATAGAAATTTTAAAATGTTTATTCATACCAATTTTAGAATTAAATAGTTAATTCTAAAATTGGTATGAATAAACATTCCTCATTATTTATTATTATGTAATAAGTATTCCTTTAATGCAATACAAACCTTATTGCATTTTTTAGGAATATTACAACGTAATAAACGTGCTTCATTCTTTAGGCAATCAGAACAACTCGACTTCATACGAGCGAAATACAACTTGGATTCGTATCGAATCAATAAATACCATGCAAAGGAAGCTCTCAATAGTGATATACTGACGATTAAATCCGTGCTTGTGTACCCGGTATTCGAGACACACTTCAACTTTTTTGCCAGAGACATGATGAGGCTTTCCGGTGCTAGTTCACTCTTGTGGTTGACTGGTTACAGGAATAAATGGGTAAATCAAATATTTCTATTACTGAATATCTTATACTATATGCTAATCTGAGCAAATAGCTTAGATTAGCATATTGTATTTCCATTACTATAATTCTGAGCTATTTGTAAATTGTGTTATGAGCAACGCAATCATAGACACTTTTTATGCCGTTGTATATAAGAGTCGCACGCAGCTTTCTAGAAACAAAACAAATTGTCGTTTAAATTCTTAGTTCATTTGTTAAATACGTTCTCCATACCTCCCATAATTAACTGGAATGCCATTACTACTCGTATTATTGCAATCACTATTATTTTAAGTCACTTTTCCTTTTCTTACAGTGTTTATTTATTATGACCGCCTCATTATATAATTATTAATGTCTAAGTTTGGATGGGAGATGTTTGTTACTCAGTCACGGCTGAACTAATCTGGACGAATGACAGAACGAATTTGTTACAAAAAGTAATTTGCTTCGATTTTTTTGTCTAATTCACTTAAATAGTGAACTTTAGTCGCATTTGATTTTGGAAGACACGCTGTCATTTGTCATAAATAACGTATTAGAATGTTTCGTTTCAAAAAACTACATAATTGTAGTTATTAGTATGCAGGTTTTTACCTATATATTACGCCACCTATTTTCTTCTAATCTCGATTTTCCTAATCCTAAGGTTGCCTGGCAGAGATCGCTATTAAGCGATAAGGCCGCCTTTTGTATCCTGTTTCTTTTTGTTTCTCTTATTATTTGTATCTATATGTGGTGTACAAATAAAGAATAAATAAATAAAAAATAAATAAATAATTCGTATACGTAATCCGCACCGACGTATTTGTTAACTATAAAACGTAATAAGATTTTTCTTTGCAGGTTATTCACAAAACGAATTCCTTAGCGGGGGCAATGATCCCCTTGATTCCGAGAAAATCAAAATTAGTTTGTATGCCAGTGCCCGAGCTGCGAAGGCTATGCGAACTTATGAATACAGTGTAAGAGGTTTATACTCGTATTATAACATAAAACTCTTGTTCAACACTTCGTATGCGGTTTTTTTTAATCCTGCGTAAACTTTCTCTATGTCACTCTAGAAATGTTTAAAATTACAGCCTTTTCACTTCTATAAAATTGCATGTATTATACTATATGAAACTTAATTCTGTTCTGTTTATTGCTGAAAACAGCTTCAAAATCCGTTGTGCAAACTCACAACATTCAGACAGACCTACCGTTCTTATACACATACATAAAGATCACACAAAAATACCATCCCAAATTTATTTTAGTCGAGGTCATTCTTTTCTTATTTTACCTCTGAAATTGTGGTCCGCAAGGCGAACCTCAACTAGCGAACTATTCGGCTTATAAATGGCAAAACACAAAATGCGAATAGAAATACACACATTGAACTCCAACAATTGTAACTAAATGATCTCAACGTACACACGGCGGGAAGTTACTTTGTTTAATACAATGTCAAGATTGAGAGGGTCTTTTGCATTAATCAAACATTTCCTATGTCGGACACATAATTTCATTTCATAACACCGTTTCTTAAGTCAGAGGTAAGGCTAAGCTCTCTGTAAGTCGCTCATTGGCTAATAAATTATCTGTATGAAAAAATCAAATCAGAATAACAAAAGAACAAACACACTTCTGAATTTATAATTTGAGTGAGTACGAGGATGTTACTCCCTTGCTATAAATGTAAAAATGTGTTTTTGTTTATTCATTTGTTATCTTTGTACGTCTCAACTATAGTGCCGTTTTAAATGAAATCATGCAAATAGGTTGCTTATTATTATTATACCCGTGACTTAAGTTATTTTTAAGCACAGAAAGATAAACAGTTTTCGCGTTTTTATTTTCAACAATTGTACACAAAGTGGACTACAGCAAGGTTTTAAATAAAAAACTCTTTAAATAAAAACTTATCTTTTAACTATATTATATTGGCACAAAGTTATTTTTAAGCTCAGGAAGATAAACGGTTTTCGCGGTAGCAACAGCAAACAGCACCTAGTTTAAAAAAAAATCTGGTCACCTTTTTTCTACATAGGCACACTAACTTAATGGAGTGGGGCGTTTTCTTTTGCAGAATGCCTTTTAGCATATGGTTTGTAAATAAGAAGCTGACCACTGTTCCTAAAGTAAATGTGAACACCAGGATTTTAGTAGTCGGTGCTTCGCGGACTGCGATGGCATTTTTAAATGCTCTGCTGTTTGGGTAACTGAACTTGTCTATTGTTTATATTACTGAGATAATACAAACTCCCTTACGTATGATTAGTTTGTGTGCGGGACAGCGAACGGCGCATCTCGGCGCATTGAATAATAGTTGAAAAATAGTATAGAATCGTAGCACGTAAGTTGCGGTACCGACTGCAGGTCGCGCACTTGCGGTGCAAAATAGTATAGTTTTGTTCTTTGTGTGTATAGCAGTATAGTTTAATAGGTTTTTACAACAATGTTTTAATAGGCTTTTATAGCAATAGTTTATAGTTCGATCGATTTATAGCCCATAGGAATAGTTTTATAGTTTGATTATTTGTGTGATTGATTTACAGTTTTACTAAATAGTTCTAATATTGTTAATTGTAATAGACAAGGATAGCGTATAGATTGTGCGAGAGAGACCCATGCGCGGTTCTCTCTATGGGCTAGCCCCGAGCCATGAAGACAGCCTTTGCAAGCCACGCCCACCGATTTCGTATCTCGGCCTCTGATTGGTCGAGTCGGTGGGCAATAGAGACGGCATCGGAATAAATAGCGGCGTCTCGTTGTTCGGGGCAACCAGTTCTCGATACCAGTTCTCAACCAGTTCTCGAAACAACTCGGCACAGCAATGAAGAGTGCGAAACCTAGGGAAAATAGCGGATAGAAGCTAAGCAACAAGTAGCGGTACCCCAAATATAGAAAACTTGAAGAGTCATTACCCTGGTGTTTTATTCTCCGACAATATTGCGCTAATCCATCATCAAACCCAGCAATAGTTTCGGTGTACGCACACAACGCGTACATTGAGTGGTCCTTCGAGCCGGATCGGTGGATTAGCGCATATAGTGAACAGTAGCTGTCGAAGAAAGAAAACAGGAAGAATGCCTCTGACAAGACAGAACCGCAAGGCTACAGAAGAAGAGGGTACCGCTACAGAAACCGCGTCGTCGGGAACTGGTTCCCCCAGTACCGACAGTACCGGGAATAGTACAGGCACTGGCGCCACCAGTGCAACCGCAACTTCGCAACAGACCGCCGCGACGTCCGTCACGGCGGCGACTGAAAAGTCGACTGCGTCCTCAAGCGCGCCGACGCTGCGCGTTGAGGACAAACAGAGGGGTCCGTTGAAGAGGGCACCCACAAATAGCAAAAAAATAGAGGCTTCCACTGAAATGGAACAGGAAGCAACAGAACAGGTACCCCGTCCCCCGACCAAGAGGGTAGGAGGGGGCGCGTCGGTACACAGCCGAACGAAGGCCTACAAGCTGGCGAAAGCGAAGGAGGAGCTACTACGCCTACAGGTAGAACTAGCTGCTGCTCGGATAGCAGTGCTGGAAACAGAAACCGATGAAGATATAGAAGACGACGGTGTCTCAATCCACTCCAAGTCCGAAGTCGACGAACGAGTGGACAATTGGTTGGAAGCGCAACCAGCACGCCCCGTACTGGCGATCACCGACACCCCACATAGCCGTATTATAGAGCCGGCGGTCAACGGTACGAAGCAACAGAGGCCTATAGAAATAGGTATAGACGAGCACCCGAGTCAACTCCAGCCACCGGCGGGAGGGCAGGATAGCATCACGCAGCTGGCGGAGGCTATCACCCTCGCCGTCAAAACAGCGCAGCAGCCTCGATCGGTAGAGCTACCTTTCTTCAGCGGATCGCATCAGGAGTGGCTACCGTTCCGCGCCGCATACTTCGAAACCGAGAAAGCATTCTCGCCAATAGAAAACACCAACCGCCTGCGAAGGAACCTGAAGGGAAGAGCAAGAGAAGCCGTGGAGGGACTCCTCATCACCAGCGCCGATCCTATAGATATTATGAAGACCCTGGAGTCAAGATTCGGACGACCAGAGGCCATAGCAATGATGGAGATGGACACGCTGAGAGGACTACCGCGACTTACAGACGCACCACGGGACATCTGCATCTTCTCCTCGAAGGTCACCAACGTCGTAGCAGCATTGAAGACTCTCAGCTGTGCGAACTACATGTTCAACCCTGAGGTCTCCAAAACAGTGGTAGAGAAGCTGACGCCTACTCTACGGTATAGGTACTACGACTTCGCAGCAACACAGCCGAGGGAGGATGCGGACCTGCTGAAGATCGAGAAGTTCCTCAGGAGGGAAGCGGAGCTATGCGGACCATATGCGCTACCTGAACAGGTGGGGGCGCAACCACCAGCCACACAACAGAGAAGGCCACAGAAAGTATATAGTACAACAGAGAAGTCGCACACACCACGGTGTCCTGTGTGCCCTGAAGAGGAGCACACCCTTATAGAGTGCGAAGAATTCAAGAGCCAAGGTCCCAATGAAAGATGGGATATAGCGAAGCAGAAGCGCCTCTGCTTCCGGTGTCTTCGGTATAGAAACAAAACCCACAACTGCAAAGTGAAGGCGTGTGGCGTCGACGGGTGCAAGTATTTTCACCACAAAATGCTACACTACACCAAGGCAGCAGGCAAGAAGGAAGACAAAGGAAGTGCGGAGGTGATTAATTCAGCGTGGACAGGGAAGACGCAGTCCTACCTGAAAATTATTCCGGTACAGGTGGAAGGTCCGAAAGGAACAGTGAATACCTTCGCCTTAATGGATGACGGGTCAACAGTGACTTTAATAGATAATAGTGTAGCCGAACACATCGGAGCAAAAGGACCCGTCGATCCGCTAAAAATAGAAACTATAAACGACATGAAGACTTCGGAAACAGCTTCGCGGAGAGTCACCATACAGTTGAGGGGACCAAATAGACGAGTGGAACAGATTCAAGCGCGCACAGTGAAAAACCTACAAGTCTCGTCGCAACGGGTTTCGAGGGAAACAGTAGACGGATGCAAGCACCTGGCGGGCATTCGCAAGTATCTCACACACGCAGACGCCAAGCCGCAAGTACTCATAGGCCAAGATAATTGGCACCTCTTGCTCACAACGAAGGTGAAGAAGGGGGAAAGGTCGCAGCCAGTCGCCTCGCTCACGCCGCTAGGATGGGTGTTGCACGGAAGCCAGACGCGCGCCGGTAGACGCAGCATCGACTTCGTGACACACATCACCGAAAAGGAGGACGACCTGGAAGACCTGGTGAAGCAGTACTTCGCGATGGACGCGCTCTGCATACAGCCCAAGAAACCGAAAACAGATCCCGAGGAACGAGCACTACGCATGTTGGAGAAAACCACCAAACAAATAGAAAACGGAAGATACGAAACAGGTCTTCTATGGCGCCAAGAAGATGTTACCTTCCCCGACAACTACAGTAATTCGTTGAAACGACTCGTCAACGTCGAGAAGAAGATCGACCGCGACCCGAAGCTGAAACAGAAATATATAGAACAAATGGAAGCTCTCGTATCGAAGGGTTACGCTGAACCCGCACCCAAACAGAAGACAGCTGGCAAGACCTGGTACCTGCCGCATTTTGCCGTGATCAACCCGATGAAGCCGGACAAGCTCAGGGTTGTGCATGATGCCGCTGCGAAGACGAGAGGGGTAGCTCTGAACGACATGCTGCTGAAGGGTCCTGACCTGCTGCAGTCGCTACCTGGCGTCGTGATGCGGTTCCGGCAACACCAAATAGCAGTCACAGCCGACATTAAGGAAATGTTTATGCAGGTCAAGCTACGCACAGAAGACAGGGACGCGCTTCGTTACCTGTGGCGCGGGGAACGGCGAGATGACCAACCGCCCGAAGAATATAGAATGACGTCACTCATCTTCGGCGCGTCGAGCTCTCCATCAATAGCGATATATGTGAGAAACTTGAACGCTAAACAGCATGAAAAAACTCATCCCGAAGCGGCGGCCGCAATAGTACAGAAACACTACGTCGACGACTACTTAGATAGCTTTAAAAGTCTAGACGAAGCAGTGAGAATAGCGAAGAGCGTGCGGGAAGTGCACTCAAAGGCCCACTTCGAGTTGAAACAGTGGAAGTCGAACTCACCTGGTCTGCTGGAGGCGCTAGGGGAGGACACACAAACAGAAAACCTAGAACTCTATAGAACGGAGGAAAAAACAGAAAGAGTTTTAGGTGTTATTTGGAAAATGAACACAGACGAACTTACGTTCAACCTCGACTTAACACGCATCGGACCTACTATCGCGAACATAGAAATACCTACGAAGAGAGAAGCCCTGAGAATAGTTATGTCGCTTTTCGACCCACTCGGTTTCGCATCGCCGGTGACTAGTAAGGCGAAACAGCTGCTGCAAGAGGTATGGCGACGAGGTACAGCATGGGATGAGAAGATAGACGACGACCTGGCCGAACAGTGGCAAGATTGGATGGCCCATCTGAAGAACCTCAGCAATGTAGCGATTCCTAGGCGATACCTACATTATAGTGACGCCACTACTTTGCAGCTGCACGTATTCACCGACGCAAGCGAAGCAGCCTACTCGGCGGTCCTCTTCTGGAGAGCGGTAGCGCCTGATGGAGAGGTGAACCTATCCCTCATCATGGCGAAGGCGAAGGTGGCTCCGTTGAAGTTAACGTCGATTCCGAGGTTGGAGCTACAGGCAGCGGTCATGGGAACCAGACTCGCTGAAACAGTAATAGCGGAACACGAACGAAAACCGGACTGCAAGGTTTTCTGGACAGACAGCAAAACAGTACTCACGTGGATACGTACTGGGCCGCGCTCATACAAGCCGTACGTAGCGCATCGCTTGGCCGCGATAGAGGAGTCGTCGAACGTAAACGAGTGGCGTTGGATACCTACGAAGTTTAACGTCGCGGACGACGCAACACGGGACGTCCCAGCGGGATTCGACAGGAACCACCGCTGGTACCGGGGACCCGACTTCCTGTACGAGGCGGAAGAGCACTGGCCAAGCGAGCCTACCACCGATAGAGCGGCGCCTTCTGGTGAAGAGAAGGTGCACCACGTGAGCAGCAGGAACGAACCGAAGCTCGTAGAAGCCCTACCAGACGTGGCGCGCTTCTCGAGCTGGGATAGACTCCGCTACACTTCGGCTCGGGTTCTACAATTTATCGATCTGTGTAGAGCCGAGACTAAAACAGTAAATTATAGACGAACACGGAAAAACGCAGAGAAGGATCCCGCCTGGAATAGAACAAAAAAGGCCGCACTGAAACAGATACAGAAAAAGGCTATAGCATCGACGAATAGAAAGTTTATTCCAGTCTCTGCGGAACAACTTAGAAGGGCAGAAGAGCTTCTGATGCGCGCCTCGCAGGAAGACTCATTCGCCAGTGAAATAGACGCGCTAAGGAGCGATAAGGCGCTCAGTAAGGAGAGCCGCCTGTATCAACTTAGTGTAGAATTTGTAAATAGTGTAATTAGACTTAGAAGTCGGATCCGAGAGACGACCGACATAGCAGAGAGCTTCAAGAGCCCTATAGTACTCGACGGGGATCACAGAATAGTGAAGCTCTGGATAGAAGCCGTACATCGTCAGCTGCATCACGCCGGCGTCGAAGCAACAGTGAATGAATGCCGACAGCAGTACTGGGTGTTGCGTGTGCGACCGGTGACAAGGGTCATAGTGAAGAGATGCCTGTTCTGCAGAATGAAGACCCAGACGCCACCGTACCCCAGGACCGGAGACCTACCAGCATGCCGTCTAGCCCATCACAAGCAACCCTTCACCTACACGGGGGTTGATTATTTTGGGCCTCTATCAGTGACCGTCGGCCGCACGAGACAGAAGAGGTATGTAGCGATCTTCACATGCCTCACCATGAGGGCTGTGCACCTGGAAATAGCTGGGTCGCTCAGCGCCGACTCTGCGGTGATGTGCCTGAGGAGGATGATAGCGCGGCGGGGCTGCCCGACAGAGATTTGGTCGGATAACGGCACCAACCTGAAGGCAGCCGACAGGGAGCTCCGACAGGCAATAGACGCGGCAACAGCGGAGGAAGCAGCAAAGAAGACGATCTCCTGGCGATACATCCCACCGGGAGCACCTTTCATGGGCGGAGCATGGGAGCGTATGGTGCGCTCCGTGAAAACGGCCCTCACCGCAACCCTCCACGAGCGCCATCCTACGGAGGAGGTCCTCGCAACTCTACTCGCGGAGGTAGAGTACACTGTAAATAGTAGGCCACTAACCCACGTTTCAGTCAGCGCAGATGACATGGAAGCTCTCACGCCCAATCATTTCCTGTTGGGCGGAGCAAGGAGAGTTCCACAACCGGGGACATTCGACGAGCGCGATGAAGTCTCAAGATCCAGCTGGCGAGCCGCACAACGATTGGCTGACTTATTCTGGGCGCGCTGGGTAAAAGAATACCTACCGGAGCTTCAAAACCGGCGGGAGCCGCACGGAAGAGGTCACGTGGTACGGGTTAACGACCTCGTACAGGTCGTTGACCCCACTCTGCCGCGGAATGTATGGATACGAGGCCGAGTCGTCGCTACCTACCCGGGACCGGACAACGTGGTGCGCGCAGTGGACATCCGAACTAAAGGAGGAGTGCTTCGACGGCCGGTGAGGAAGCTGGTGATCCTGCCGATAGACGACGCGCCCGCACCGGAATAGGATGCGACTTTCTCGCACGGCGGGAGAGATGTGCGGGACAGCGAACGGCGCATCTCGGCGCATTGAATAATAGTTGAAAAATAGTATAGAATCGTAGCACGTAAGTTGCGGTACCGACTGCAGGTCGCGCACTTGCGGTGCAAAATAGTATAGTTTTGTTCTTTGTGTGTATAGCAGTATAGTTTAATAGGTTTTTACAACAATGTTTTAATAGGCTTTTATAGCAATAGTTTATAGTTCGATCGATTTATAGCCCATAGGAATAGTTTTATAGTTTGATTATTTGTGTGATTGATTTACAGTTTTACTAAATAGTTCTAATATTGTTAATTGTAATAGACAAGGATAGCGTATAGATTGTGCGAGAGAGACCCATGCGCGGTTCTCTCTATGGGCTAGCCCCGAGCCATGAAGACAGCCTTTGCAAGCCACGCCCACCGATTTCGTATCTCGGCCTCTGATTGGTCGAGTCGGTGGGCAATAGAGACGGCATCGGAATAAATAGCGGCGTCTCGTTGTTCGGGGCAACCAGTTCTCGATACCAGTTCTCAACCAGTTCTCGAAACAACTCGGCACAGCAATGAAGAGTGCGAAACCTAGGGAAAATAGCGGATAGAAGCTAAGCAACAAGTAGCGGTACCCCAAATATAGAAAACTTGAAGAGTCATTACCCTGGTGTTTTATTCTCCGACAATATTGCGCTAATCCATCATCAAACCCAGCAATAGTTTCGGTGTACGCACACAACGCGTACAGTTTGTGTACTTTATTTTGTTTGATAATATTATATATTAGTAAATATTATTTATAGATGTATAATATGTATATTCTTATGTGTGTCAACCAACGTACCAATATGCTGTTAGTCCATTCTTTCTCATCATCATCATCATCATAGTCAACCCATTGCCGGCTCACTACAGAGCACGGGTCTTCTCTCAAAATGAGAAAGGTTTGGCCATAGTCCACCGCGCTGGCTATGTGCGGATTGGCAGACTTCACAAGCCTTTGAGAACATTATGAAGAACTCTCAGGCATGCAGGCTTCCACACGATGTTCTCTTTCACCGTTAAAGCAAGTGATATTTTAATTGCTTTAAAACGCACATAACTCTGAGAAGTTAGAGGTGCGTGCCCGGGTTCAAACCCACGACCTTTAATTAGGAAGCGGACGGCCTAACCACTAGGCTATCACAGCTTCAAAAACATTCTCACATTCGGAGGCTCTTCGAAGAAATCTCTTTAGAGATAAGTTGTCCTATCTTTTCTAAGGTTTTAGCCTTAACTTCTTGATACAAAATAAATACATAAATAAATAATGTTTTCATTTCATGTACATAAAATAGTCTACATTTGTCATTTTATAGTGACTCATGCCCTTACCTCTTCTTCAATAACGTGACCCTGGTGTCACCTTTTGGGCTACCTTACACGAGACGCAGCAAGTCTCCTTCGGAGATGATGTTTCGCAAATTTCACACTAATACTGATGGATATTTAAAAAGTGCACCATACACTTACTACGTGAATGTTGTTCAAGGCACCATGGTTGAAATTAACACGTAAGTGTTCAAATGGATCCAAATAAAAAGGAATGGTTTCAAATTAAATGCAACCTTTTTGTTTCATGACAAATATCGTAAGTCGCATTGGCTCTACAGCTATTTCTGTCAGTTATTTTGAAAAAAGGTTCAAAATTAGGAATATTTTTTGCTTTTATTCCTATAGAAGAAATAAATATATGTTTACTTATAAAAATAAACATAACTTTCGCAATTTTTGTCATCGTTATTTCTAACTTTAACGAAATAGGTGAAACAATGTGAAACTATTCATACAACGTTCATTAGCAAGGGTTTTGTTATTTATGAGATGGCTTTACCCTAACAACTAAAAGAACTTCCTAGAGTTATTGCAGTCTCTTATAGTCTTCTATATATTCTACATAGAAGAAAGAAGAAAGAAAGAAAGAAGATAATATTATATATACTATATAGAAGACTATAAGAGACTTCCTAGAGGGATCGTGAATGACGGCCAGTTAATGTAGGAGGTTTTAGCTGTAGGGCACTAAGAAGATTTTACTGTATGAAGTCAGGCATGTCAAATGGTCCAGACCTATCCTATCCATGAGGATTTTCTCATACAAAATAAAAAATCAAATAACTAAGTTAAACTATTTTATTACGATAACAAGTAACTTGGCTATATAATTTCATGCAGGCGGGATAAATACATAACACTGTCAAATGGAAGCAAGTGTTCTTATGATTTACTCTTTCTGTTATTCGGAAAACAGTACCAACATCCGAATTACTTGAAACCTGTATTAGAAAGAGATAAAGAAACGAGGTAAGTTAAACACAGTATATCAAAAAGCATTAGGTAACTGGATTGTACTGTAGTGAACCCTCTTAGCAAATTCAAATTCAAATAATCTTTATTCAAATAGTCCTTTAAAAGGCGCTTTTGACGCGTCACTAATTTACATACTAGCGATTTGATGGTGATAACTACATTCGTAAACTTAAAACTAAAGCTATGAGGGTGCCCAAACGCGGCCCGGTCTAAGAAGAAGCCCACAACAAACCTAGCCAGGTAATCATTCTTTTTGTTATCACCATCTCACATGCCACTTAAAATTATATTAAGAGCTATCTTATTAAAGCAATATTTCACACCCATGCTTTTTTATCATTTACATAATCCTTTACACTATAGTAGGACTTTCCTACCAGCTTACGTTTTATATAAACTTTGAACTTATTGAGAGACATCCCAGAAATAGGTTTAGTTTAAGTTGGCGAGTGTAGTTATCAGCATCATTTCACAAATAGAAATAATGAAAAATGCTATATATATGAACGAATCCATAAATGTCTGTAATAGGGTTATATGAATGAAGCTCCTTTTGATTTGATTTTTAATTTATATCGTGTAAAACAAAAAACGCGCGATTGTGAAAAATACACAATTGGAGATCGAAATCGAATCGAAATTAACGCACAGATAAAACGAAACGCATTGCTAAACGCAATTTGGGAGGGGGGGGGGGGGGGGGGAGAATTCATGCCGTGCTGTAAGGAAAATTATGAACAAAATCTGATATTACAGAAGTGGTAATGCGCCGAAATACACCCGATTGGATATACCCCATCCTAGTCCACAACCCAAGATCGACAATAATACACCGGCTAATGTTTTCATTGTAAACACTATCGCTGACGCCAATAAAGCACTCAAAATTACAAAGAATTTGATGCGAGATACAGAGAGTAAGTCTATCTATGCTTACTTTCATCTCCTCTGTGAGCGACGCAGGTAATACTACGCCGCTTCCGGCGGGGTATGTAGGGATCGCCGGCGACCATAGTGATGATAAGAATACCCAATTAAACCCAGTGATGTTACTTCGTGTCGCCTGGAGGCTGGGTTATGTAAACGCTCGCATACTCATCTTCAACCCAACCAGCGGCGTTCACCGAGGCGAACCCTCCACCGAGGGCTAAGATACGAGGCCCTCTAACTCTGTCCGGAGCGTACCAGGTATATTGGGCGCGCCTTTCGACCCGGATGCCTCAAAATCAGAATCTGATGAAAAACAATTTTCGAAGTCAAATCACAATTCTGAGATAGTCTCAACTAGTTCGAAAAACAGGTGCATAATGCTAGTTAGGAGTACTATTAGAAAAAAAGTCGTGTGGCACTCGGGGTAAAGCTATTGCATAGCATTTTATATCAACTTAATTATTAATATTTCAAAACACAACAATGAAAATAAAAAAAGTAATAATATTGAGGTTATCTTTGATAAAATTAATTTTAAAAAAAGCAAACGGGAAGTGAGTAAAATTTAACTTGCAAGATTTGATTACAGACAGACAACTGGCAGGTGAAACTAAATAAAAATGCTTGTCATATTAATAAAAATTAAAAAAACGTGATAAAAAGAAATAAAGGAATTAAAAAATCAAGACGTACCGCAGGCGCGAACCTGGGATCTTTTGCACACGAAGCATACGTGATAACAGCGGCTGTGGCGAAATATCTATATATATCTAGTGGGGAAGATTATTTTCGTTACGGAATTTCTGGATTCGGTCTCCACGCTCAAGGCCCGCAATAGAAGCTATGCAATAGCTTAAAAAAACTTGTAAAGTAACGATGTACCTTTGACACCTTTTCAGATAAAATTATTGTGTACGGTGCTACACTCCATGCTTATTGCTGCTTAGCCACATTAATAGAAATGAAGATTCCACCAGAAAACATACTTTTCATCGAACCTTTTCCACCGGCAGATTCTAAAAAGCCGCGCGTATCTTTGTTTTGTAATGTTAACGTGAGTTGCCCATTTTTATTAAAAGGATCAATAACAGTAGAAATAATTGGCTATACTTACACACACCCGATGTGGTGATTTGGGCCAGAAATTGTTACTAAATTAAGAACGGTTGAATGACTAAAAATTAAAAAAAAAAAACTATTAAATCTGACAGTGTATCCGTTTATTTCTTTGTTTCCTAATTATAGCTCAACCACTGAAGCGTTGATTGTTGTTATATATTACTACACCATAGAGATGTTTTTTTTTCGGACTGTCTATTAGCTGTACTAACCCTATTGGTTGCCACAGCGTAACCGGGCTGATTGGCGAGCTTCGGAAAGAAGCTCTGCCAGAAAAAAATTCGAGCCCTAGGGCTCGAAGAAACTTAGGGAACGTCTGCCTAAGGGCGCCTCCTGTGAGGCCGAACCTCGGCTTAGGCGACGTTTGGGATAACGTCGGTCGGACGGTGAGAGGTCCGTAGGTCTCCGTGGATGGAGCCCACGTCTGGATGACGTAAGATAGCGGGGAGGTAGAGATGGCCATACGAAACTTTTTAACCAGAGATAAACCGGGAGCTGTTTGCGCTGAATTTAAAAACATAAGAACACCTTTGTTCATGACTAAAGCACAACAAAACTTTGCAAAGAAATAGCATGAAACAGCAAATCGTTTATACTATATATTTTATAGATTACTCATAAGTATTATCTAGATTAAATTTATGTTATTTAATCTTCTCGAATTGTATATTTGTTGCAGATCGACAAATCCGTATGTGAAATGATAGATAAACTAAAGATCAAGGTGTACCGTTCCTATTATTTCCAGCGATGGCATACAGATAATGATAATTTAGTCGTCTACATTGATTTTCTCTCCCACTTCCATATGCTAAAACTTAAATGTTCCGTTTTCTTCTATTATGGCACGATTGGAGTCAATGAACAGGCTTTTATTGGTATTGGTAGAAAATTGTAAATATATATACTACTAATTTTAAGAATGCAAAATGTGTTTTGTTGTCTTGTTTTTTTGTTACCTATGTTCGGCCATCATATTAAGATAGACAGCATGGGAATGAGTCAGTGACACTACAGAAGTATCACGATAGACAAAAAAAAGACGGGTTGCACTCCGGGAGTGCCGGCAGAAGTGAAAACTTGATTATTAACGTTGAGCATGTTTTATTTTGGAATGGTTAGAGAATAATTTTGCATCAATTGCTTTATCAGTATAAAAGTACTATCATTTATGTGGTAGAATACAATATTCATTTATTGCGCTATCGTACACAAACATGACAATTTATATTACATTAAAAATTTAACACTTTAAAACTATTACAATTGTAAAATACATTAAAAAGTTTATTTGTTCAATTTCCATATTTTAAGCACTTTACATTCACGAATTTTACGAATACACAACAATGTGATCACTACACAGACGGTCGAGCCATCAGCTGTCACCATCCATGGATGCGCGTGGCACGCTGTAACATACACGAACATTCCTGCGCTGCCTAAACGAAACAGTAGGCCCAGGCATACATTTTCGCCGCGCCGTAGAGAGGGGATAGCTGTCTACTCTCCACCCGTCTTACGCTTTTTCGATCAGGTCACGTGTCCTGACGCGAGTTTAAGATTTTATACCCATTACAGAAAAAGTGCTCAACGCCGCTAAAGAAGTTTTCACTTCAAAAAGTGGTTGTATTATACTCAGATTCGGGTTGTTTGGCGCAGAATGGGATATGTTTCATTCGGCTTTGTTTGTGTTTGCACTTGTTGTTTTTTGAAATGAGTAGATCTTTGTCCACTTTCAATTTACATAACAGGAGATAAAATCATTCATCTCAAATAATGAAAAGAAGCAGGCGTTACTTTGCGGAAGTCCATGATAAACAATAAACAGCAAGTATAATTTGCTATATTCCGCCGACAACCGGGAGATTAGTATAGTATAACACCACACAAACTACTCCACCAGAACCTCTACGCAAGCAAAGTACTTTGATTTTCGCGCTTGTGAAGTCAACATCTCCTGAGGATGATCCGGTTTCGGATCGAAACGTGCGTAGAGGTTCTGGTGGAGTATTTTGTGTGGTGTTATACTATACTAATCTCCCGGTTGTCGGCGGAATATAGCAAATTATACTTGCTGTTTATTGTTTATCATTCATCTCAAGCTAAGCATATAATAAACCACTTCTCGATGCAGGCAGAATAAATGGGGGTGAGGGTTTTAAAGCTAAGACCCTCGCGTTATTGTTGTTTTAAGTTGCTCTCTGAGACAGTGGGATAGACTAAAACAACTTCCTAACAAGACATTCTGATAACAGTTCAAGCAACAGTAAAACCGAAATTCTTATGAAATATTGGATAAACCAGAAATATCCTAATCCGTAGTCAAATATACTACGGACTTCAACTGCGAAGCGGCTAAAATGTAAATTTCTTGTGTTCAAGCCATAATCAAAAGTGGGATGGCATACGATGGTGGCATTCTAATAGACAATGAGTTCAAAACAAAAGACCCATCAATATACGCCGCGGGACCGGCAACTAAATACAGGAGACGATATCATGCTGACCACATGAGACACAAATTCTATGACGCTGATGAAATCGGCACTAAGGTATTTTAAGATAGAAGATTGAATTAACGCTAAAACAACATATTACATATATCTCATACTGTAAATTTGCAGTTGGGAAATCAAATTAAGAACCACTTAGATCCATTGTTTAAAGAAGGTAAAGAAGAAGAAAAGCATGTGAAAGACTCAATACAGACCATTATTCCGAGTCCTGCTGAATCATCAAAAACTAAAAGCACTGATGCTAAAGCATCAGATAGCGAGCCTACGTGAGTATTCCATATTTTATGATAAAAACAATTGAAGGTATACAGGACATGTTAAATTCTACTTTATAAATCATTTTACTCACATCTGAGGGTAGCTGGAAGAGATATCTAAGCTTTCCTATGTATACCTCTTAAATAAGTGTTTGTTATCACAAATTTGGTACAAAAATAATTATAATAAAAATTAAATATATTTTTATTCAAACTGTTGCACATGACGTACTACCGCGTTGATTAGAGGTATTAAAAATACCTGCGGAAGAGTTTGTAAATAAAATTGAAGATTATCTCGTGTCATTCCTATTCCTATTTTTCATTTCATGGAAGTTTGTTATGGAAAACTAAAGCTATATTTATCGGTAATACTTGAAATTCAGTTTTCACAAATTCTGCGGATACATGGATTTTTCTGATATAATAATATGATCATCTGTTATCCGGGGCATAATCCATCTACATTCCAAGCCAAATTGGTTGCGTAGTTCCAGCATTAAAGAGTATCAAACACACACGCATAGTTATATACATACAAACATTCACATTTATATTATTAGTTTGATTCCAATAGATTTTTGTCTCTTCACAGTGAATCATTTGTAGATGATTTTTCTAAAATACCACGTTTCAAAAAGCCGCACGTTTCTTGCTGCACGCTGCCTGGTGGACTACAATACTTGGAAGTGCGCTCTCCAGGCGAAAAGATACCCCATCAATACGTTCAGGCATCACAATGTAATGTTAGTGAGTGCATATACTTGCAATAACAGTTTTTTTACTGAATTCGTCTTCACGAGGTTTTTTGCTATGGCCAATATAGCATAAAACCTATTGAAATGAAATGAAAAAATAAAAAAACACACACACAGAAAATAAATAGGTGCAATAGCCGACCTTATCGCTAATGAGCGATCTCTACCAGGCAACCTAGCACAAATCAGGAATAAAATATAAAGT
Organism: Lasiommata megera; assembly: GCA_928268935.1. NCBI lineage: Eukaryota > Metazoa > Arthropoda > Insecta > Lepidoptera > Nymphalidae > Lasiommata > Lasiommata megera. The sequence goes on from OV743321.1 coordinate 5,743,034, forward strand.
AAGGCGGGTTTGGGATGTAATGGTGATCGCATAATGTTGGACCCCTTTTAGGATCCCCCAAATGTTACAGCGATCTCACAGTGTACGGAAATGGAGTGTTGGTACTCCTTCAGAGTCCTCCGCCATCCACTGGTCAAGTGAACTGTGGCTGTGGCTGCCTACAAGTAGCGGAGCAGTGGAGTGAAGAAAACCAGCAAGCTCAACTATGAACAATAACAAGAAAACAAGCTCAACTATGTCGAGCAATGCTTACTCTTTGTTCTTTCTTTTTATATGGGAAATACGGTGCGTCATTAACATTTGTTCGTCTAGGGTTTCGTGTTGGAAACTTTCAAAGACGGATATTTTAAACTGCACCTGACCAATGACCTTATAGTCGATGGCATTACCTGTCTGACACGCGAGAACTACTCCCTGGAGAACTTCAAAAATCTCTATGGTGTTTCAGCGACCGTCCTTAACAACGTGTACGTACGTTACACGGTAAGAAGAATTTACCTACGTCTGACCTACACATAATTTGCTTAAAGCTTCAAGAAACTGTTAACGCATATTTTACTTACTGAAAATACCAATTATGTCAATAGTAGAAAACCGATGGCAGCGGACGTCTTAAGTTTATTATAGACAGCTTTTAATTATGCAAAGACATTTTTTTTGTTTAGCTTTAGTGTAATATTTACAATCGTTTTGAATAAATCAGTTATATTGTCTTAGAACCTCGTGAGTATTTTTTAGACCATTCGTTAAAATTGTTATTGTTGTTGTTTTGTTTGAATAATATATCAAATACAAGGTTGTTTTACGAAAATTCCAAATTAAATTTTACATGATGTGTGAATTAAAATTTTAATGTTCTATATTATTTTAAAGGCAAAGAAGATAGATGACTTTTATAAATTTTTCCTTGCGCCTTGGGCCAGTTTTCTGTATCACGATCAGGCGTATGAACTATCCGCGATGGTGAAAGAACTGTTACCAAAGGTAAATTGTTATTGACAATATAAGTATTTTCTTCGGATCTGTTAAAGCCTATGAATTAATAGTACTTTAAATTCTTATAATTTAATATTAGAAAAAAGTCATGGTAGAAGAGACTATGCGAACCTAAAAATTTATTTAGTTATGTTACAATTTATGAGTTTAAAATATTTTACTTAAGTAGCTTGGCATACGCACTGCCCACTATTTTTATTTTTATTTTACCTATCTCTAACAACAATATAGTAATAATATTCATTTCAAAAATACTCCATTGATGTAACATTTAAAAAAGACATTCTGGTTTCTTTATCAATTTATCTAAAAGACTTTTGTTACGTATATTTAATTACGGTCTAACTATTGTAGATATATTTTTTTTTTATATATCTGTAAGTTAGGTGCATGTTTTTTAATGGACTCTCAAGGACAGCAATGTGGACTACTTCTGTTGTAGATTAATATAACTTAATAATATAGAAGCTTGCTGGGGAAAGGATTGAACCCTGTCCAAAAGGAGGTCAAGTCTTAATTAATCAGTTACCTACCAATTATAGTTAAACGGTTATTTGTTTCACAGTCGTTTAAATGCCACACCAAGCTCAAGACACATTCGACATTGGAGAAAACACCACACGTGAAAGCCATCACTGACTACGTCATAGAGTGGCTGTCTGAAAATGATGTTCTCTTGCCCATGTATATGCAACCCTTTCAAACAAGCCATTACGACCAAGACTTGGACCATAACCCGGCATTTAGGAATAGAAAAACCACCATCGCTAAAATGATGTCCAAGATATTTTAAACTTAATAAATATTCTATTTCGTCTTAACAGAGTTTTATTTGTTAGATTAGAAGTCCGCAAAGAAATTTATGACTAATCTATATTTTTATATAAAAGAAAATCGTCTTAGTTACACTGTTTATATCTCAAGAACGGCTGAACCGATTTGGCTGAAAATCGGTGGGGAGGTAGCTTAGAACCAGGAGACGGACATAGGATACTTTTTATCCCGTTACATTTTCCGCAGGATTTATGAAAAAATGTATATCACGTCAATGCACAAATGCACACTTGCCACAGAAATTTTTCTTGAATTGGTAGCTTATTCCATAGGAGTTTTTGAAGATCCCTAATCAACGCGGGCGAAGTCGCCAGCATCGACTAGTATAGAATAGATAACGAAGTTTCAAAACAATAGAGCAATAACGATGAACACAATGGGAATTAAATCTATTTTTAAAATACAAATAACATGAATGAAGACTATGTAAGACATTTGATTAGACAGTGTCACTGGTGTTGTTTGATATCAAAATATTTTTATACAGCCAAATATCGTTAATATTATCTTAAAACCTGATGAAAAGTACTTTTGATTACTGTGAAATCAAGAAGTATTGCGATGTCGGACACTAAACCGTGCAAGCCCCTCGTCCTGAACGAGCTACTGCTACAAAATGTGAACACTTGGGGCAATGTGCAGTACAACATACCCTTGAGGGTCTCGAACAATGAAACCAGGACTGGTACCAGCATCGCACACCGGTATATACCTGCAATACCACATAGCTTAGACTGCGTGAGTAACTTTTGTTGCATTTAAATTTATGCCCAAAAGCTTACTGAAATATTTATTTTTCTCTGTTTTTGCTTATTGATTTTAAGTATCATAATTTTCCTATACTCGATTTGTCATGCTTAGTGAGCTAATATAATTGTTTGATTGAAATTAAGTTAGTTGGGTTTTGGATAGACATTCCAGATTCATTCATGCACTGATCCATTGTAAATCTTAACTGTTTCAGGTGCTATTGTTTTCGCTTATTGATTTTGAGTATCCTAATATTCCTATACCTGATATGTCAAGCTTAGAGAGCTAAAATATTTGTTTGATTTAAATTAAGTTTGTTGGGATTTGGATAGACACTCTATATTAATTCGTGCACTGTTCCATTGTAAATCTTCACTGTTTCAGGTGCTATTATTTTTGCTTATTGATTTTAAGTATCATAATTTTCCTATACCCGATTTGTGAAGCTTAGTGAGCTAAAATATTTCAGTTTGATTTAAATTGAGCTTGTTGGGTTTTGGATAGACACTCTGGATTCATTCATGCACTGATCCACTGTAAATCTTAACTGTTTCAGGTGCTATTGTTTTCGCTTATTGATTTTGAGTATCCTAATATTCCTATACCCGATTTGTCAAGCTTAGTGAGCTAAAATATTTGTTTGATTTAAATTGAGTTTGTTGGGTTTTGGATAGACACTCTGGATTCATTCATGCACTGATCCATTGTAAATCTTAACTGTTTCAGGTGCGAAAACATCGCTTATTGATTTTGAGTATCCTAATAATCCGATACATGATTTTTCATGCTTAGTGATCAAAAATATTTCTGTTTGATGATTTAAATAAGGTTTGTTGGGTTTTGGAAAGACACTGGATTCATTCATGCACTGAAAATGAAAATAAACTTGCACTGAGCCTCTCCTTCCAACTTTATTTGGAAGATACGTCGTCAGTTTCTTGTCTTGCTTTTCGGCTTTCTCTAATATGAAATATATTCTTTATAGAAAATTGACGACCCTTTTCCCGAACGCGTAACAGGAAGAGACATGGTGGTAGAACAGGAAACGTACAAAACCACTACTGGAGAGTACTGCGTGAAGCCAAATCCCAATAAAGCGATGGAGAGATCCGACTGCGCTATTAATTGCCGAAGGGTCAGCTTTATGACTGGGGTTGAAAAGCGTGTAAGTAGGATTATTTAGAATTTATAATTAATGGCCGTACTCATAATTTTTTTTTTGGTTTTATGAATATATTAAGAATATTATTAGTGTTTAAATAACTTATTAAAACTATGCATAATCAGCTTGTCATTTGAATGAGAATGCCGAACTGAATATAAGTTAAATAATTGCGGAAAAGAAAAAGTATAAGAAAACAATTTTTTAAATGCTATTATATTAATAACTTTTAAACTACTATTAATTTTCAGTTACAAGGTAAAAGTATTGTACAACCGGTTTTGTTATCGGAGATGAAAGATAATTTTCGAGGGGTAGTGAAACCTCCAACGGCTCCTCCGGACATTATCGTGAAACCACCAAACTCCGAATATATCTTCGATGTGAGTTTTTGAATGTTATTTATTGTTTAAGTATTTTAACTATCTCTCTAGTTTATTTAACTGTATTTTTTTAAGTATCAATATAATACTCATCAATTAAAGAAATTACGACACTAAGGATTACATGACCGATAAAAAGCTTGGGTGTGAATTGCTCTATCTTCATAGCCAATTATAATTTAATATACTCGCAATTGACTGTTGAGAAGGTAATTACCAAAAAACACCCGGTTGTTTGTTGTGGAATTCTTCTTGGCCATGGTGCGTTTGGAACCCTCTTAGTTTTAAATTAACGAATTCAGTTAATAGAATCATCCCACGAATTAAAGTAATGGAAAATATATTGTATGAACGCTTCATAGATTTTTTTTATCCGTTACAAGGTCGCCCTTGATGGCAATCTCACCTGATGGTAAGTGATGATGCAGTCTTAGATGGTAGCGGGCTAACCTGTTAGTGGTATGGTAAACCCATACTCCTAATTGGTTTCAACGCAAAATCGATACGATTAGCGATACGTCTTTGTCGGTAAAGTGGTAGACCAGACTCGAGCCTGGAATCAAACCCAGAACCTCCAACTTTATAAAGCGAAATAGCGCGCGCTGCGCCACGGAGGTCGTAAAATAAGGCTCTTCTGATTTGATTTCATGTATAATAGCTTTTGTATGTTTTATTTTCGTTAAGGTGGTGGCAGCGGGAAGGAATGAGGCACCAGCAATATCCGATAGTGCTGGTGGATTCCGAAAGCTTCTTGACCCTTATGTATCGACTTACAGAACTTACCACAAGCCCTTTACAATTGAGGAGCAATTTGGTGTTGGGGCTAAAGATCAAATTACTTTCTATTCTGAATTCAATGTGCCTAAGGTAATAATGTAAAATAAACGAAAAGAAAAAAATTAAAAATAATGCTCAAAATTAATAATTAATACTCTCTCTAGTAACTTTGAGATGCTTTAATTTTTTTTACTCTCACCTCACAATATATATACTCTTACTCTTTATTTATTTATTTCGTTGCATATTGAGAACGTAACATATCCAATTTTACTTATACCTAGGTTAAGTAAGTTAAGTTTAAGTGCAGGAATTTTGGTAGTCCTATAAATAAATAAATGAAGGCTAAAATAATATTCTAAGGATGTAACATATTTAAAATTAAATTTGAAACTCGTATGTTGTAACACTTAGTAAAAGAAAGTTAACAAAAACATTATTTAATGGAGAATGCTATGTAAAAGCTACAAAATAATACATATCCGAATGGTATATAAATAAGAAATCAATCATCTTAACAGATTGCTGGATTTTGCTAATCCAGGATTAACCGCGTGGAAGTCTAACAAGTCCTGGATTCCGAGAGCAGCGTTCTGGATGCTGCGAGAATATAACCATATGCCCAAACATAGCGGAAGTCCGTTCGACATCCAGCTGTTAAAATATTCAATATAGCTGTGCACTGGTGAATTTAAGATTTTGATTTAATTACGAGAAACATGTTGGTTATTCTAGGTACGAGGTTTTGGTCCACGGCATAAAGAGATATGGATGCCTTTAACGGCAAAAGTACATAGAGGCGTTTATGATCGAATCCACGTGAAGAAAGAGTACAAGGAAGTCGCGGCTTGCCATAATCCTGTCAATAATATAAAAGGGTGGGTTTTGTTTTAACAGCTTAGATTAAATTTTACTCCATTGCATATCATCATCATCATCAACAACAACAACCGATTGACGTCCACTGCTGGACATAGGTCTTTTGTAGGGAGTTCCAATGCTCACGGTCTTGGGCCGCTTGCTTCCAGCGGCTCCCTGCTACTCGTCTGATGTCGTCTGTCCACCTAGTTGGGGCTTGACCAACGCTACGTTTACCGGTGCTGGGTCGCCATTCCAGCACCTTGGGACCCCAACTTCCATCGATTCTCCGAGCTATGTGCCCCGCCCATTGCAACTTCAACTTCGCAATTCGCTGAGCTATGTAATAATTATACCATTGCATATAAATAATAAAAAAAACTGGGTGAGTTTACCAGAATGAGCACACCCGGAACTGTAAAAAAAAACAAGACAAATTTGCCCATTTGATAGTTTTTATAATGCAAGGTAAAATGCTATCGGGAACATGTTAAACAGGCCCTGAAAGAATATCTTTATTACAGGGTCTTCGAATCCGAAACAAAAAAGAAGTACAAAATACCTTACGCATCTTCTTCTCTTGCATCCTGGGGTCACGGAGAGGTGTTTGACCTGGCCCCATACCCTCCTAACCCTTACCAAACCAACATAGCGCCGTTTATGTACTGCAGTGATTACTGTCACATTGCCGGAGGCACACCGCCCTACACGGTCATCGATCAACTGAAGCACAATCTGAAGCCACGGCAAAAATGTGTGCAAAAGTTTATAGTGTCAAGAGATTTTGCTCCTTAGCCGTTTTTAATGATTAATATTAAAAGCTGGTTGTCATTTCAATTTACCAAATATACTTATTCTTCCATCCCCTACCTGAGTAGTTATTACTGTTAAATAGAATTGCCTCTTTTTTTTATCCACTACAAGTTAGCCCTTGACGGCAATCCCACCTGATGGTAAGTGATGATGCAGTCTAAAATGGTAGCGGGCTAACCTGTTAGGGGTATGGTAAACCCACAATCCTAATTGGTTTCTACGCGACATCGTGCCGGAACGCTAAATCGCTTGGCGAAACGTCTTTGTCGGTAGGGTGGTAACTAGCCACGGCCGAAGCCTCCCACCAGACCAGACTCGAGCCGGGAATCGAACCCAGGACCCCCAAGTTTATAATCCAACAGCGCGCGCGCTGCGCCACGGAGGTCGTCAAAAATAATCAATAGCATTCTTCTTCTTTCTAATAAAATGTTTATAAATAAAAGTTGGTTGCCATTGCATTTTACCAAATATACTTATTTTTACAACCCGAGTAATTATTGCTGTTAAATATAACTGCCTCTTAAAAGCGTTTGTAGTAAGATACAAAAATAAAAAGACAAGGCGGGTAATCAAAATATTTTTATTGTTTTCATAAAAATGGCGGGCTTTGGCTAGCTTGACGTTCCAAACCATAATGGCGGCATTTTCAGGCATAGGGTACGACAATATGGCGGCTTGGAATAGACAAGTTGGGGCACTCGTTACATACTATTCTACCATTCCACGAGTACTTATAATTGGAAAGGCTAATAATATATAGTATATGGAGAAGCTGTGATGGTCTAGTGGTTAGGACGTCCGCCTTCTAATCAGGGTTCGATCCCGGGCACGCACCTAAAACTTTCCCGAGTTATGTGCGTTTTTAAGTAATTATAATATCACTTGCTTCAACGGTGAAGTAAAACATCGCGAAAAAAATTGCATGCCTAAAAGTTCTTCATATGTTCTCAAAGGCTTGTGAAGTCTGCCAATCCGCACACGGCCAGCGTTGTGGACTATGGCCAAACCTTTCTCATATTGAAAGGAAAACCGTGTTCTATAGTGAGCCGGAAATAGGTTGATCATTATGATGATGATATGTAAATAAAACACTCGCTTACTTGGTGTTGAAAAAGCCCTTAATAAAATTTATTTTCAGAATTAGGTTACAATAGATTATGAAAATAATGACATTTTCATATAAGTAATCATTTGTTAGAAATTGAAATTACCTGTAAACAAGAAAAGATCAATAATTATTTAGTTAACGTTTTTGATATACCAGTAAAGTGCAAAGAAGGAAATTGACGTCTTATCTTATTATTTGTACACAACATGTAAATAGAAATAATAGAAAAAACAAGAAGAAACAAAATACAAAAGGCGTCCTTATCGCTTAGTAGCGATCTTTGCCAGGCAACCTTAGGATTAGGAAAAGAGAAAGTAGAAGAAAGTAGGTGGTGTAATATATAAGCAAAAACCTGCATACTAATAACTACATAAAAATACATACACCGGATTACATAAATAATACAATACAATCATAAATATGAAATAAATATACTAATATATACCTTATAATATTAATAAAAAGAAATAAAATAAACATAAAAGTCGTCATTTTTGCGTGAGAAAATGAAATTTGACAGCTCTTTTAAAAACAGTGAATTTGTATGTCTTATGCTTAATGGGAGAGCGAGTGGGATCTTACCTGACAATTCTTTTAATGAAACTGATCTCAAGATCGACTGCATGAAAATTAACGCACATGTTGTCAGTTGTACAATTTTTGAGTGTGTAGTATCTACGAAGTTGTCTGGTTTTGAGCTTCTACCCTGAAATTTTGATAAATTTAAGTATATTATTGTTTATTATTGAAACATTATTCTATCTCGATACGATGTCAATCGAAACTGGCCCAAAACTAATCCATATTCTATACACTAGCTGTGCGCTGTTGTTTCCCACGCATGCGGTAATATTTTTACCGCTTTTGGGGTGGATTTTTGTAATATTGCGTATAAAGTTTTTTATTATTTAAAACAAATAAACTAAATGCCAATTTTCATGTCCCTAAGTTAGAAAACTTAGAATTCTGATGAAAACTTCCAACCCCCATTTTACCGCCTTTGGGGTGGATTTTTGCAACAGTGATCGTACAGATATTTATTATTGATTATTAACAACTTAGTTTCCAACTTTCATGTCTCTTACTTCAAAAATATAGGACTTTCATACAAACTTCCAACCCCCATTTTAATGGGTGGATTTTCTCAAAGCCGTTTCTTAGCTGACCTCTACTTCATAAAATTTATCTACCTTCCAAATTTTTAGTTCGTATTTTTTATAGTTCCTGAGATATCGTGATCATATGTCAGTGAGTGGTATTTCGCTTTTATATATATAGATTAGCCAACCATACAATCAGTTCAAATGTTAAGGTAAGTTCAGTTATTGTTGATATTTATGTTGTGACATTAATGTCATCAATAACTGATATTACACCATGGATGCATTTTACGGCACTAAATTGGGTTACTATTATATGGTTTGGTTATCCCTACTCACTACTAATCCGCGCAGGTGCTTTCGCGACAGAACTAAATTAGTTGAATGATATTTATGATATTATAGTTTAAAATAATAATATTTCATGAATTTAATTTCGTTATGCACCACGCAAATTTCGTATATCTAAAAGTTTACTTGAAAATGATCATACAGATCGTAAGCTATTCATCATCACCCGTGTTTAGAGCACTTACTGTTTACGGATTGCCGTAGGTCTGTGAACGAAACAGTTCGAGCAATTTAGTGAATCGCATTCGCAACGAATAGTTTTCTTCATTTTCTGCAACATAAAGGTTTGATTGTTAATTATACGCTCCTATACAAAATCTTGAAAGCTTTAAGACCAGTACAATTATATAAACAACAGAGTAAGATCGGCACCCTTAAACAGCGTTTCTTTGATCTGTGTTAGTGTATCTATGTCTCTGCCTATATCTTTCGAACTGTGTTAGTGTATGTGTATGTCTAGTATCTTTCCCTAAAGCTGCCTAAGTAAATTTATAAATTAGCTAGGTTACCTCTTTCTTTTTCTTCTCGATGAAAATTGATTCTAAGGAAGTTGACCTTGGACGTTGCTGAAAATAATGTTCGGTTATTATTAATTTTTAGATTGCCTTTCCAAGTCAAAGCCTAGCTACGTAAGTTTGTTATCGTTCCCACTTATGTTAAGTAGTGTAATGGAGAGGAAGATACATGGCTCGAGCGTACACTTTGAGACAAATACGTGCTCACTACTTTATACATTGGTGGCCTACTGCTATGGACGCATAATATAGCACCTTGGCACGCATCTCTGTATACGAGTACATACACCGTCCGACCCACCCGTTATCCCAAACGTCGCCTAAGGCGAGGTTCGGCCTCACAGGAGGCTCCCTTAGGCATACGTTCCCTTCATCATTGAATCACTTTTATTTTAAAGTATTTCATCCTGTAATGAAGCTTGATAATGAGACTACTTACTAAGTTTCTCAGAATACATTTCGATAGTGCGATTTATTGTACCACTAACGCGATCTCGGTAGGAAAAATTACTGCAAGCAATTATTTCACAGTCAACTAGGTTATTTTGTCTGCCAGTAGTTGGCGTGTAAACCACTGTTTTAATACAGCCCGATTACGCTGTCGCAACCAATAGGGTTAGCGCAGCTAATAGTCAGTCAGAAAAAAAAATGTATACAAAAACAAAGCTTTGTTGAACGCGTTTTCATCAATAGCTTGGCTTATAGTAGCTACAAGGCTGTGTCCCCAGTAGGCAAACTGTTAGCGGCCGACTGAGCCGCAAATTTGTGGCAAACTGATATTCGAGCTAGTTGCTAACTCAGATCAATTTTCGTGCGTCGCAGGCAAACTGTTATCAGAGTCGGCCACTAGCTGAGACAGTCGGCGCACGTAACGCTGCAAACTGCGTAAAGCGAGTGCAAAACTAGCAAACTGTGGACACCTCATTCCAAATATATGGAAAGACCTACTACGCCGCTAACTCAGTCGGCCGCTTACAGTTTGCCTACTGGGGACACAGCCTTAAAATAAAAGGTCCATGTTTGTGGATTTCCAACACATAATTAGCTACAAATTCAACTGTTTACTTCAATAATTAAGTGTAAAAAATAATAGTGTAGAGGTCTCGGTTCGAGTCTGGTTTGGTCTCGAAGCTTTGTCCTAGACCAGACTAGAGCTGGGAATCAAGTCCAGGTCTTCTAACTTTATAATGTGACGTAGCACGCGCTGGGGCACGAATCTGCCTCTTTAAATAGGTTCAAGGTTAGATCCTAGCTCTAGGAAATTAATAAGGCTGATATAAATGCATTATTATTATAACAAATTAGGATATTAAAATGAAAATTAAAAACCTGTAAGCAACTGCAACATGGGTTTGATTCGAGACTAATGACCATTGTTATTAACGTTTCCCTCCGAATCTGCCCTCAATAGCTGATTTCATTATTGGATTTTGCTGAAAATTGTTATAACATTGTTATTTAACTACTATAACAAAGCGTTAATCATTATCATCATCATCATGGTCATCATGATCAACCCATTGCCGGCTCACTACAGAGCATGGGTCTCCTCTCAATATGAGAAGGCTTTGGACGTAGTCCACCACGCTGGCCATGTGCGGATTGGCAGACTTTACACGCTTTTGAGAACATTACGGAGAACTCTCAGGCGTGCAGATTTCCTCACGATGTTTTCCTTCACCGTTGAAGCAAGTGATATTTTAAATGCTTAAAACGCACATAACTCCGAAAAGTTAGAGGTGCGTACCCGGGTTCGAACCCCCGACCTCTGATTAGGACGCGGCTATCATAGCTAAGTGAATTATTTCTTGTATAATATTTTTCTTTAGCAAACAAAACCTTAATAATAAAATTAAAGAAATATTTCTTTAATTAATATTCCTTTAAATTGAAATAATTGAATATTCATGCTTTGATTAGGAGGCGGACGTCCTAACTACTAGGCTATCACAGCAAAGCAAGCTAAGCTAACGCTTAGCTTAACAAATTTGCAGAAAAATTATTTAAAAAATCATACCCCAGGGCAGGCTTGATTGCTACATTTTGCTTCTTTAGTTTCGCATTTAACAAACTGTAAGAAAATGTATTCAGATATCAGATAAGAAATAAGCATCGGGATTTACTTATCAAACTAGACTTTCCTACTTTGACTTACTAAGCTATTATATTATAGAGATTATCAATAAAGGTATGCTATGTTATGTAGATACAGTTATTATTGCTTAAACCTTACAGGTAAAATGAATTAACTTAGGAAATTAATTTAGATTCTTGTTATTTAATATCGTGTCTAATAAACTTTTATATTATTATCTTTTCTTTTGTTTACTTTATCTTCCAATTTTTTGATTTATTGTACATCTATTTTGTTTGTTAAGTCGCCGTTAGTTCAGTCCCATAGAAAGGGGCTGGTTGAAAAACCATTGCTGCGCCTCCAAGTCCGTCCAGGTATAATGAGCCAGCTCCTTTGCGATCTCCATTTCACAAATGTGGTCAATTTATAGTAACATGGGAAAATAAATCCTCAGATCTAATGACCCAAATATATTAGACAACATGTCGAAATATTTCCTTTGCGTTGCCTAATATTTTTTTTTATACACTACAAGTCAGCCCTTGACGGCTATCTCACCTGGTGGTAAGTGATAATGCTGTCTAGGATGGTAGCGGGCTAACCTGTTAGAAGTATAGTAAACCCACGCCCCTAGTTGATTTCTACACGACATCGTGCCGGAATGCTAATCGCTTAGCGATACGTCTTTGTCGGTTTGCCTTGCCTAATATGTATATTCCTTGCGGGATCCAAGGTCCTTGACTTAGGTTGAGATCTATAGATCGTACTTTGACGTTGCTCAACCAAAGTTAAGAAGAAACAGACTTATGACGGACACATAGCGCTGTCTTGTTTTACCTGTTACACTTAAAGAGTCTGAGGTAAGATTAAGCCCGCCTTATAGATCTCTGCCTTTGACTCGACATCTTATCAATGCAAGTTTACTCACTTTGGGACAAACTTCTTCTGGTGGAATGCACGACTTTCTCTTCCTCGGCGGTCGACACGGCGGGTTATGAAAGCACTGGGATGGGTTATTGCAAGGCGCCCCAGCCCGCGCCGGCCAGTAGCATGGCATAAGATACGGGAAGCAAGATGATGGTGGGATACATTGGGGTAGGTGGTGGCAAGAGCGAGCTGCCATTGGCTGTAAAAAGTGAACTTATACCAGATATTTTACGGTCCAAAACAAATGAATTCATCATTTTATAGATTTCTTGCAATTGTCAGTATTGGGAAATCTAGTAAATACTTATCGTCTCGAGCTTATCTTGGAAGGAAATCTACTACTGGACAGCAGGGTATGTCCACAGATATGAGAATAGATTTATTAAGACTAGTTTGACAATTTTAAGTTATTCCTAAATTGATTTCATGACCGAAACACACTCACCTTTTGTAAAATGCAACTAGATCTAGGAGTTAGTTCATTCTGAAAATTAATAAAAATTTTGGTTACCTATCTGTTGATTTATAAGTAAATCTCATAACATCAGGGTCTTACCGCCTGCCGTGAACATTTGCAGCAAGGAGCCAGCAATGCGCTACCGGCTGAATCTAATCTAATCGGTTTCTACGCGGCATCGTACCGAGACGCTCACTAGCTTGGTATTATGTTATTTTGCCAGTAGGGCTTAGCTGCGGTAAAACCTCCCACTAGAACAGAGTCGAGCCTGGTATCCAACCCGCGACCTCCTAGTTACTAATACTACCGAACTACTACTGCACACGTGCTGTGGCACGTAACTCCTAAAGAAAAATTAAGATATACCTGTATATAGTATAGACGATGCCGACTAAAAAAAAAGATTAGGAGGATGGGTTCACTTAACATCAGTTGAACCGTCTGCTCTCTTGCTTGCCGATGTAAATGTATAAATATGTTTATTGTAATTTAAACTTATATAGGTAGGTATCTAATATACTATAGTATTCTATTGAAATTTTACTTACAGGTGACGGATCGAATTTTGGTTTTCTTTTAAACGAGATCTGCAAGGGTGAAAAAAATTAAGATGCCTTCATGATAAAGATATTATAAAAACATATAGAAAGTGGTAAAAAAATACTTCCATGTCCATTCAAAATGTGGCTTTCCGAGTCATAATCCATAATAAAATTAAGCAAGCTCAAAAAGTCAACAACGTATTTGTTAAGTTTGGTATAAAGTATTTCAGCTAGTTTTATAAAGTAAATAGTAGATAATATTAAGTATAAATAATTAAAGTTACCTACGCTCTCACATTAGGTTACCTTGTAATGATGGTTTTATGTTGTCTAATAAATAAATTAATTACTTAATTGAGTACGTAGCTATCTAATTATTCAAACAAGGTAATCAAAGGGAAAATATCATCAGCATTATGAAATTTCACCGTTTGGGAACTGTAATATTATGACAGCTGTCCTATTCAGTTTTTTAAGCTAGAGGCGAACCAAAGCGTCCAACGAAAAATTACGCGTCGGTTTGAGCATGTCGTGGGTTGAGGAATTGGTTGCAAGTTGGGCGCAAAAATGCTCGCCACCCTAATACAGATCGAGACGCTTTGAAATGAAATGAAATAAAAATATACTTTATTACACACCATACAAAAAGAAAAAACATACACACGGAAAAGAAATAGGTGCAATAGGCATTGTGGATTATTTAGCCAAAAATCTCTTGATAGTTTTCTAAATAAATCTTAAATTAGCAAGGGCAGCTTTTAAACGATACTTGTCTCAAAAAACAGTATCTATCGAAATAGGAAACTGTTTGATTTTATTACCTTCAAGCCGTAACAAGTACTGCAGTCAACCCTGCACTTTGAGGGTGCACACGGTACCTAAAAAAAAATAAAAATAGAAAATTAAACTATATTAATTGTTCCTTCTAAATTGTTCTATTGCAATGCAATAAAAGCCTTATTACTAGGAATTAAATCACTCGTCGTTTGTACGTACTAATTTTATATTAATATTTCGTACTTCTTTGCTGTGCACAGTCAAACTAACTTACGAGTAGGTGTTAGATACTTTTATAAATGACTAGCTGACGCCCGCGACTTCGTCTGCGTTGAGTTAGTGTAACCCGTATTACTTGAAATAATTACTAAACTAAAACAATTGGTGGGAGAAGTGGGAGGCGCCCGTGAAGTGATGGCACAGGCGGTGGCATGCGCGCGGTACTTGGACTGGACATTGCAACATTACTTTATGTTTCTAAAATAAAAGTAGCCCAAGTTACTTATTATTAGATCAGCTACCTGCCAATAAAAGTCCCCTAAAAATCGGTCCAGCCATTTCAGAGATTAGCCGGAACAAACAGACAGACAGACCGACAAAAATTGTAAAAAAATGTTATTTTGGTGTATGTACCGTATACATATTCATATGCATGTAGTAAAAAACGGTTATTTCAATATTACAAACAGACACTACAATTTTATTTATTTGTATAGATTAGGTAACCAACCTTGCAAACACATTTTCCTGTTGAGCATTGAGTGCACTGAAAATATGGATGATTTTAATTCACTTGTACATAAAGTCATACAACAAGTCAACTTGTTTAGTGATGATGAAAAATATAGTGGTGGAGTTTTATTAAATTATTTCAAGCATATTTTTTAAGCGCATTTTATCATGGTTGGCAGAACCAGAAGGTTAAAATAATACCAGCTCTTGGATGTAGAGGTGTAAAAATTTTCAGAGCAAAATTCATTTCATACGCACTTTATATTTCAGTACTGATGACCATAAGGACTCCGGTCAAGCAGGACTCCGTTAATAATAATTTCTTTATTATGGCAACTAGGCCCAATCTACATTTATAAAATGATACAATACCTACACTATAAAATACGAAACATAAAAAATTTAAAATAAGTTAAACATTAAATTAACCACCCGACCGTTCCCGATCTACATGTAATTTTAGAAACTATCTGTAGATTGGAGAGTCGTATCGGTCTGTTACAGTTCTCAGAATACTGTTTGAACTTGCCAACGCTCTTCGCATCAAAGATACTATGCGCTATAATAAACACGTGGTGGTAAAACATTTACTGACGTTTCTATTAATGACCCTTATGTATGTACTGTGAGTGTGAATAAAATTAACTTCCAATCCAACTGTTCTTGGACTAAGACTCATGCACCAGTTAGTCTACTAGAATTAACATCAGTATTTCTGATTGCAGTAAAATGTCGTATGTACTGTGAGTGAGAATAAAATTAACTTCCAATCCAACTGTTCTAGGACTAAAACTCATGCATCAGTTAGTCTACTAGAATTAACATCAGTATTTTGATTACCATAGAATGTCGTGGAGTGATCGTATTTTTTTCCGACAGAGACACTATTCCATTACAATAAACAAAATTAACACTTCCACTATTGGGTCAAATAATCATTTGTGCGACCATAAATCCAGACAAAAACACCAATTGCGATAATTGTAATGACAATCATAATTATCGCTATTAACATAGATGTTAATTGTTCGAGTAGTAAGAATATAATATTGTTACAACATATATAATAAGAATCATTTTAAGTTTTATTCGTTCTCAGAGTTGTATCTTGTGATACATATTGAAATTCCGCCCTTAAGTTATTTTATACTCACAAGTGATGGACATGAAGATGGTGGTGGATCATCCTGAAAGAATAAACATGTTATTACTTAAGAGTCAAGTTCTTAAAATAATCTATTCAAAGAAATTATTTTTACGGCAACGATCAAAGTAAAAAGTTGTTAACGACGAGAAAGGATTCCGTTTTTATCATTTTGTTATGGACAATAACTTCAAACATATTTTATTTTTCTAATATTATAAAGATGATGAAGTGATGATGCGGTTTAAGATGGTAGCGGGCTAACCTGTTAGGGGTATGGTAAACCCATACTCCTAATAGGTTTCTACTCGACATCGTGCCGGAACGCAAATCGCTTGGCGACACGTCTTTGTCGGTGGGGTGGTAACTAGCCACGGTCGAAGCCTTCCCACCTGACATAATATACATAATAATACTAACACATTTTCCTGTACAAACTGTGCAACCAGGATCATTGCAGCAACCGTGACAACCACCGCACTGAAATAAAGGATTATAAGTAAAAAGTAATTTTAGAATATTTCGATACTTAGTACATTTGCTTTGATGTTATTACCTTGAGTGAAGCCGGTAGATCAGTGTTACTCTAAAATAAAATAAAATTAAATTAATCAATTGATTTTTTTCTTTTTGTTTTTTAAAGAGAATATCACAGTTCATACCTTGTGTTTACAGCAGCTTCTTCCACAGCAAATCTGAATTATCGTAGTCTGGGGAAAAACGGGTCCATGATCTTCTTTGCGTGTTTTCTTTGACCTGTTCATCCCGACGATGGCAAAATTTGACAATCCAAACATATTGTGCTCTCGATCTAGCCGCAGTATAGTCGATAAACATTTTTCTGAATAACTGCCTTGAGTGCCGACGATTTCGTCATATTCTGCACTGTTGATCGAGCTCATCGAGTTTTCCGGAGTTAGATATGGAGAACTGAAAGTCAATATTGTTGAAGTACATATAACGATTGAGTAATTTCTGGTTGGTTCATTAGTCAATGGTTTACTATTACATTGCTATAGTAAAATCATTAGTTATGTTGGCACAGTCACTGAAGCAACATTTATATTTGATTTGATTTACGTCAACATTACATTTGTATGTATAATATTCTCTGTATGTATAGTAATCGATGTCGATTGAGTAATTTCTGGTTGGTTTATTAGTGAATAGTTTACTATTACATTGCTATAGTAAAATCATTAGTTATGTTGGCACAGTCACTGAAGCAACATTTGTATTTGATTTGATTTACGTCAACATTACATTTGTATGTATAATATTCTCTGTATGTATAGTAATCGTTGTCGATTGAGTAATTTCTGGTTGGTTTATTAGTGAATAGTTTACTATTACATTGCTATAGTAAAATCATTAGTTATGTTGGCACAGTCACTGAAGCAACATTTGTATTTGATTTGATTTACGTCAATCATTCTATGTAAAATTATAATCTAGTACTATACCGTAACTTTAACACATTTTGGATTGGTCTCCTCTTTTACGTCTTACTTGGGCACCTGTCAGCGCATTAACATTTCTGGAAGAGCATTACCTCTCTCATAATTGCGACAATATTTTTTATCAAAACCATTTATATAAATCACTTGTTATATTACCTAGAATCTGAAGACTCAGCGCTTCCTTCTGTTAACCATTTCATTTTTGTTAGTTTCAGTTTGTTTGGGTTTGCATAAGTATCTTCTGGGGTTGATTCTCTATCTTTATCTATTGGCTAAAACATTCAACGTAATTTAAGATTTTAGAAAGAATTAATCGTCAAATCGGACTGGATAAAATCTCAATATCATCCCAAGGACATCTTAACAATAGTTATCACGTCATCAACTATAGATCTGCGTACTTACTTCATCGTTTCCTTGCATAGCTTGCACGCATGTATGATCTGTTGGTGTCGGATCATTATGATCGTCTTTAGGCGACTCGACGAGCTCATAAAGCGCTTTTGATCTTTCCACTTGGATTGACGTTTCTTGAATGTTCTGTAAAATAGATACATTTGTTTTCTTAAATAATTACTAATATATCAGGATTTTAATTACGGTTTTAAGTTAAATTTAGTCTACTTGTTATAACAACCAGACTAGATACAAAAACAAGAGTATTCAAATTCCCGTTACGTACTTCATCAGCATTCTCATGCATAATATGAAATGATGTTTTTAATAGACCTCGGTCTGGCGAGTTCATATCATCGTTCCTAGTCATGGATGGTTTTACTTCATTGACTAGGCATACATAAGTGAAGAAAACATTCTGGTCTGATACACTGCTCGTTAATTTCATATTAGAAATTAGATGATCCGTATATTGTTTTTGATGTTGATTGCGCATTGTGGTAACGTTCTTCTTTAATATAATCAATTTTAAGCCATCGTGGTGTGTTGGTGTATCTCGATTTTGCTGAAAACGATCACAGAAATAAATTAAACAGAAATTTTATACATTCATCTCCATGATTGAAACAGATTGTGTCAAAGAATATTGACAATTTAGTTTGTTTTTTCTTTTATTTTATTTTTTCACAGGTGTCAAAAAATTATGAAAGCTGCTTTTATGGATACAAAAAACAATTTTATGGTCGAATTGCATACTATTAAATGCAAGGTGTTAGTTTTTTTTCTACTGTAAGCAAGCTGTTGATCTTTAAATGCATTTTTATTAATTGCATTATAAATTAATTGCATTTGAAATAATGTTAAATATCAAAAGCAATAGAAATAGTATGTCTTATCGGCTCGTAACTTGGTTTTGTAGGTATTCTAATGCAGTTTGGGCCGTGCTCTTCTAGCGACTCATTTGATGTTTTTCCACCTCGCTTGGCATTGACCAACTTCACGTTGATCGGTGCGGGCTTTGTCAATTGGTACTCCAAACTATGTGTCCCATTACCACTTCAGCTTCGTGACTCTATGTGCTATAGCAGTAATTCCAGTTTTTAGTAGTATACACAGAATTCCCAAATACTATTTGCGATTAAATTGAACTCTCTTTCCCCAGTTTTTCCTTCATTACTGAAGATCGTGGTCCTGGTGTCCTTGCAACCTCGTGCGGATTAATTGTTTAATTATTTGCTTCTATCAGAGGCTAGTCTCGCAATTGTGTGAAATTTGCACTTAGAGCGCCTCAGCTGGTCTGCTCATCTGGTTGGTAAATTGAACGAGTCATTTCTGTTTTAATCGGATAAGGAAGTAATTATGTTCGTGAGCGTTTTATAGCGTCATAGTGGGATAACAATTGAACTATGATGCGGATATGCCACTTTTGTGGGTAACTTACTATGGACTGGAATTACTGAAAGTACCTAATTAGGATCATATCACAAACATAACTGAATTATTATGTATTAGTTTACTATATATTTTGTTTTAATTTTTATGTATTAGCATGTAGTTATTCTTATGTACATGTTTTTTAAATAGATATACTTTACCTAACCTAATGTTGCCTGGCAGAGATCGCTAGTAAACGATAAGGCTGCCATTTTGTATTGTACTTCTTTCTGCTTTCGTATTCTTTCTTATTGTTTAGTTTGATGTACAAATTAAGTGTAATAATAATATGTAATCTAAACTAAAAGTATATAGAAAACATTCATTGCATAGCTTTGATTAGCCTCTGTCTCAAAAGCCTTCGCTTTGAGTTGGATGTCGACGATTTGTTACTGTAAATTACACAAACTCTGTTCAAAATAATTTGTATATTTAAATAAACAACATGCTTGGTAGCAATAAGTTGAAGTAACATTTTAGTTTATAAACCTTGAAATAAAAACATTAGATAAATTGAATATACACAGACTGATGAGAAAATACACGATGATTCATTTTAAGTTATATTTAGCGTATTACGGTCTGAAGGTTGTAGCTTAATTGGTGGGCACCTGGCTACTCATTGTTTAATACAGTACATCTAATAAATCAGTCTGACACATTTGTAAAGGTTGATAAATGCAGACTTGAATCACAAAATCATCGTGCAAAAGTGGTCGGTCTTAAATGAGCAATGGAATATCGCAGCATATAAATTCTTCAAAGCAAAGTACTAACAGTCTGTCCAGTGACCCAGTGTGAATGACACCAGTTCCTGCAAAAAGCCTTTAACAAAGGAACAGCATTAAAAACACAGATTTTCACTGGAGATTAGCGGCCACGGTTCGGTCGCCGTGAATTCTCTTCAATTTTTTTTATGGACCAACAATTCTGGTGTGAATTAAAACACGTTATTATATTATTAGCGCCTAGTGCGAGAATCTGGGAGCAACAAAAATATCTATTGTAGCTAATAGATTGAAAAATCAGACGTCGTTAAGTACATTCGCGCTGGACAAGCCGTTTGCGATCTTATGAAGAAAATTCACTTCGTTTAGGTTGAATTTACCGAAATATTTTACACCTATTATAATGATAGCTGTCGTGAAAATACCTACTAAAGCATTATGCAATTTCAGTTTTTTCTTAGCTACTCACCTTTTTATTATGATTAATAAAAAACATTAATTTTATATATTCAAATGTAAAATATATTTTAAAATATATATATATTATTATATTTATATATTTATTATATATTTTATAATAAATATTATATATTATTATTATTTTTTATAATTATATATTATTATTTATATATTTTAGTTTATATAAAACGTAAGGTTGTAGAAAAGTCCTATTTTAGTGTGGAGGATAAACAAGCATGCGTGTGACATATTGCTCTACTAAGCTCTTAAATAATTTTAAGTGGCATGTGAGATAGAGATGAGACAAAAAGAAAATTTACCTGGCTAAGTTTGTTGTGGGTTTCTTCTTAGACCAGGCTGCGTTTGCAACCCTCATAGCTTTAGTTTTAAGTTTACGAATGTAGTTATCACCATCAACTCACTTTGTTATTTATGCGTTAAGAGTGCGTTGTAAAGGACTATTTGAATAAAGATTATGATTGATTGATTATTACTTATTTGATTGATATTTTTTATAAGATTTTAATTTATTTATTATTATTTTTTACAGTCATAAATGGTAGAATTAAAATAAGATACGCATTGATGTCTCGAAACTTGAATGATTACATAATTATAGTTATAAAGATACCGTTAAGCGCGTAGGTAAATATACCTCGAGGAGGTTAATTTACAAAGAAACCACGATAATCCTCGGGTGGTCTTCTAAAAAAAATAAGATTAGGGAACATTACAGGCACAAGTTCCAACAATTACTGCCGTATCCGTTTTATTATTCAGGATAATTGCCCGGGTAGTTCAACGAAAGGTAGAATAGGTAGAGTACTCCCAAAGTTCATAGGCCTGAGCCCTTATTAGGAGGTATGCAAGAATATTTTTTTATGACCTGTATACGAATTGCATAAAATTTACGTGCACGATGTTACTAAATGGGAGGTAATACTCGTTAATAAAGCTGAAGCAAACGTGCATAGCGGTGAATCACGCCGCGTCAGGGATACGCAACTATTTATATCGCGGTTTTTCAATGAACCTTTTTTAATTATCTGTTGGTATTTATTTATTATTATATTATCTATTACTTTTATAAATATACATTTACTTTTTTTTTTTTTTGTTCGTGCGCCTACCATTAGTTTTTATAATGTACCAAGGTTGACTGGTGGAGAATGCTTTTAGCATTAAGTTCGCCTTTTTGTACAGTTTTTTTTTGTGCAATAAAGTTTATAAAAAAAAAAACCTTGGAAGTAAAGATATTTATTTTATTATAAATTACCTATTGAAATCTTGGAGATGTACTTCAATAAGTTCAAAGTTTGCATTAGAAGTAAGCTTATAGACAAATCTTATTACGATACTAAGGATTATATAAACGATGAAAGCTTTTGGTGTGAATTGCTTCAAACTTTATGGATAATTATAATTTATTCTTAGAGTTCTGGGCGCGATTGGAACCCTCTTTAGCTAGCTTTAGTTGTAAGTTGGCTAGTGTAGTTATCACCATCACTTCACGTATAAAAATAATGGCAAATGTGATATGAACGATTCACACAGATGTCTGTTATAGGTTTACATGAATAAAGCTATTTTGATTTGATTTGATTTCATAAAAACGAGTAGAATATCCCAATGCAATGCCGTTTATACAAGGCGCGATTCCTACTGGGCTTTTATATCGATGAAACCAGTTAACTTATGAGTAAGTTTTTTTCTTCATTTTATTCCACTACGGAAGCGGTGATAGCCTAGTGGTTAGGGCGTCTGCCTCCTAAACAGAGGTCGGCGATTCGAATCCGGGCACGCACCTCTAACTTTTGGGAGTTATGTACGTTTTTAAAATATTAAAATATCACTTGCTTCAACGGTGAAGGAAAACATCGTGAGGAAACCTGCACGTCTGAGAGTTCTCCATAATGTTTTCAAAGGCGTGTGAAGTCGCACATGGCTAGCGTGGTGGACTATGGCCAAACCCTTCTCAAATTGAAAGGAGATCCGTGCTCTGTAGTGAGCCAGTAATGGGTTGATCATGATTATTCCACTACAAGTTAGCCCTTGATGGCAATCTCATCTGGACAACTAGTTTATAGTTTACCCCCCTAATTATAATGCAACAGCGCTTGCGCTGCGCCAGTAAGGTTGTCAATCTATGTACATTGTTATCAGATTTGTGCCAATTTAAGATTGCCCAAATTGATCTGAGCTTAAAATTTTAACCAGTAACTCACACGTATAAGGTGGCATCACCGCTATGCTAGAATGATAATAAAAATCAAAAGATACTCGTTTCACTCTTAGTCTATTAATATCACACTGGGAGGCAAAGTCTTTTAATAGGAGAGAGGAATCGTAAGCTTATACTCTCCAACTATTATCTCATGCTTAACTTTACTTGAACACTGCCAGATCCAAACTGCGGACCGTTAATAAAAAATTCTTAACAGAAAACCACAATTCTACGGAATCACACATTCGTAGCCAAACATGTTATTAGGTCGCATAGCAGTCGTAGTAACATGTTAGTCGTAGCTGTGATAGCCTAGTGATTAGGGCGTCTGCCTCTTAATCAGAGGTCGGCGGTTCGAATCCGGGCACGCACCTCTAACTTTTCGGAGTTATGTGCGTTTTTAAACAATTAAAATATCACTTGCTCCAACGGTGAAGGAAAAACTCGCGAGGAAACCTGCACGCCTGAGAGTTCTCCATAATGTTCTCAAAGGCGTGTGAAGTTTGCCTATCCGCACATGGCCAGCGTGGTGGACTATGGCCAAAACCCTTCTCATATTGGGAGGAGACTCGTGCTCTGTAGTGAGCCAGTAATGGGTTGATCATGATGATGATAGTAGTCGTAGGTTGAATAGTATTTTCACTGTCAGGGAGTGAGAAATAGCTAAACCAATAACTGCGTATGATATTCACCTCGTGGTTATAGTAGAATCAAATTGTTGCGCATCCCTGAATCACGTCGTTCGCAACGGAGGCTTCGTAGCGTGTCATTTCTGTTTTGATCATGGTGTGGATCTATAATGAGAGACATACAAACAAAAACTGTATTTTATAAAACCCAAAAGCGGTTGAGAAAATATTTTGCCTAAGATCCAATAACTTCGCTCGATCGTATTTTGGTATTGCCACTCTCTTTAAAAGTGAACTATGCGCAGTGAATTGATAGAAAATTAAATAAGTGAAAATGACTATTTTTCGAGCGTTGTTCAGTGTTTTAATATTTAGACTGTCAGTTTACGCACAATTTGGAAGTAAGTTTAGTGTTAAGTTTATGTGGAATGCTGTTAGCTTTTACGCATTGCACAGCCGAGCTGATCCTTTGCGTGAAAAGTGAGTCAGCTATTAAGTTATCAGAATGACGACGCAATTAAACTATTTGAGAGTTTTAGATGGATATCATGATAAAATATACCCTTCTTCCGTTCTCAAGTACTCTAACTTAATTCTGAAATTATTTTGTAGCTTATGATTGAAGAAACATTTACTCCGGTTTTAATAAACTTCTAGGAATTTATATTAAGATTAGTCGGAGATTGAATAATTATTAAAATGTTGAGGAAAGACCTTAATTATAATATCAATTGATTTTTTAATTATGATACACAAATATTCTTCACTAATATCATGATGATATTAGTGAATATATATATATATATATATATATATATATATATATATATATATATATATATATGTGTGTGTGTAACAACAACAGTCAACGAAGTTTTTCAAACTTTTTCTTTTTTATGGTGGACTATTAAATGCAGGTTTTACCTCGGCACGTTACTGACAGAATAAGAGCGTTGTGGGTACTTTAGTATCCAAAATATTAAGCTGAGTCAGTACCTTTCTATAAGCACGACACAGCATTAAAAGTTTAATTTTAAAGCCTTTACAATTAGTATTAATAATAAGTTACTCTGTTTCGATCTCTTATGTGTTATATATTTATAATTGTGTTTTTTCTCATAAATAAATGTTTTCTATTATCTATATATATAAAAGCGAAATACCACTGACTGACTGATGATCACGATATCTCAGGAACTATAAAACATATGAACTTTAAATTTGGAAGGTAGATTCCTTTTATGAAGTAGAGGTCAGCTAAGAAACGGTTTTGAGAAAATCTACCCCTAAGGGGTAGAAATGGGGGTTGGAAGTTTGTATGAAAGTCCTATATTTTTGAAGTTAGAGACATGAAAATTGGCAACTAAATTTTTTATTATAAATGATAAAGATCTGTATAATCAATGTTACGAAAACCTATCCCAAGGGGGGTGAAATGGGGGTGGGGCGTTTTCATGAGGATTTTTTGTTTTCGAAGTTAGGGACATGAAAATGGGCATTAAGGTAATTTGTTTTAAATAATAAAAACCTGTATACGCAATATTACAAAAATCCACCCCTAAGGGGTAGAAATGGGGGTTGGAAGTTTGTATGAAAGTCCTATATTTTTGAAGTTAGAGACATGAAAGTTGGCAACTAAGTTGTTAATTATAAATAATAAAGATCTGTATGATCAATAATGCGAAAATCTACTCCAAGGGGGGTGAAATGGGGGTAGGATGTTTTCATGAGGATTCTAAGTTTTTGAAGTTAGGGACATGAAAATTGGCATTTAGGTAATTTGTTTTAAATAATAAAAACCTGTATACGCAATATTACAAAAATCCACCCCTAAGGGGTAGAAATGGGGGTTGGAAGTTTGTATGAAAGTCCTATATTTTTGAAGTTAAAGACATGAAAATTGGCAATTAAGTTTTTAATGATAAATGATAAAGATCTGTATCAATCAATGTTACGAAAATATACCCCAAAGAGGGTAAAATAAGGGGGTGGAAGTTTTCATCAGGATTTTAAGTTTTCGAGGTTATGGACATGAAAATTGGCATTTAGGTTATTTGGTTTAAATAATAAAAACCTGTATATGCGCAATATTACAAAAATCCATCCCAAAAGGGGTGAGAGGGGTGAGGGGTTGGAAGGTTACATGTAAGTTCTGAGTTTTTGGAATTAGAGAAATGAAAATCGGCAATTAGAGCATTACTTTTCAGTAACTATGACATGTAGGTATAAGCTCTTTTGCAAAATCACACATTGAAAGTGGAAACATAAAAAATGAAAAGGAATTTGGAAGTTAGGCCCTGCTTGGGCATTTGTGAAAATCCGCCGCAAAGAGGTTAATACCGGGGTTCATGTTGGTTGAAAATCTTATAAAGTTTTACTTCTTTGAATCCACTGAAATACTTTGTACTAAGAAATCCTTACTGTCCAGACAAAATCATAGTAATATTATAAATGCGAATGTGTGTTTGTTTGTCCCTTCAATCACGTCGCAACAGAGCAATGGATCGACGTGATTTTTGAAAGTATAGTTGAGGACCTGGAGAGTGACATAGGAGAGTTCCCGTAGGAATTTTTACAACTTATTCTGACTGAATTTTAAAAACTTATTCCTCGCGGACGAAGTCGCGGGCGCCAGCTAGTATTATATATGTCCATTATCTTCCAAGGATATATATAACCTATGTAAGAAGATGCGACCTGGTATGCCTGTTTTAAGTTTCGCAGCGAGATTTGAGTACTTGTAAACATAGCATTATATAGACTAAATCCTTCTAGTAATTCTGGTTCATGTCTAATTTGTACACATTTAATGTAGAGTTATAGGTACGCGGTAAAAATACCTAATTGGGCGTTGGAGCCTCGATGCAGCTATGATAATTTCTATTATATCGTCTCATGGTCATTTCAAATTACTTGTAGGTTGTATTACATGCGATATTGATGTTTAAACGTTCGGTCATTTCAAACAAGCTTTGGCATGCAAACCTTTCGCGAATCATATCAACTATTGTAATAATTCACGTAACGAGTCAAATTTATCTATTCTTAATGCCCGGCAATTATTAATACCTAATATTATGTATGGTAATAATGTATTTGTAGTTTCAATTTACTATTTCATTTGACTCAACATGCGTTGCGTTGCATTTCATCGAGTATGGCGCTGCTTATTTCTCTATCACTATCAACCGTTTACTGGTCCACTATAAGGCGCGGGTTCTTATAAAAAGAAGGCTTGTGGCCTTATTTACCATGCTGGCTAAGAACGGATTGGCGGACTTCACACGCCATCAAGAACATTTGCGAAAACTCTAAGGAATACAGGATTTTGTACCGTTGTGAGAAATCCTGTATTCCTTCGTTAAATCATCAATATCATCATCATCATCATGATCAGCCCTTTGCAGCTCACTACAGAGCACGGGTTTCCCCTCAATATGAGAAGGGTTCGGCCATAGTCCAACATGCTGACCATGTGCGGATTGGTAGACTTCACACGCCTTTGAGAACATTATGAACTCCCAGGCATGCCGGTTTCCTTACGAAGTCTTCTTTCACCGTTGCATCAAGTGATATTTTAACTGCTTAAAAACGCACATTACTTCGAAAAGTTAGAGGTGTGTGCCAGGGTTCGAACCCCCGACCTGTGATTAGGAGGCGGACGTTCTAATCACTAGGCTATCACAGCTATCACTGTTAAATCAAGTGATAATAAATTTAAAATCGCTTAAACTTAATTAAAAATGCATAAAAGGAAAAAAGCTTCTAAAAGTAAGAAGACATTTAAGCGGATAGATCTCGGTCCCTTTTGAAACGGACGCCTTAGCCTTAACCACTAAGCTATCATCTTTCTCACTCTCACTTATGTCACGATTTAGTTATACCTGTGCCATTAATAAACACAACTTATTTCAGCTGTATCAATAAGCGTGGATATGAGTCCTAGAGATGAAACCATGAGCTTTCAAGTAAGTATTACGTTTATCACATAATAATGTTTATCATCAACATCACGATCAACCCATTGCCGGCTCACTACGAAGCACGGGTCTCCTCTCAATATGAGAAGGGTTTGGCCATAGTCCACCACGCTGGCCATGTGCGGATTAGCAGACTTCACACGCCTTTGAGAACATTATGGATAACTCTTAGGCATGCAGGTTTCATCACGATGCTTTCCTTCACCGTTGAAGCAACTTATATTTTAATTGCTTAAAAACGCACATAACTCCGAAAAGTTAGAGTTTATATTGTTTATACTCACTCCAAATCCAAAACTCAGTATTCTAGAAGCTTGCGATGGGACATAGGCCCAACATCTAGAGGCTTCGTGAAGGGATTAATCTAAACAGACAAAAGCTCATGGTGTCGAGTGCTCGATAATATTTCATTTCTAATATATCTAGGCAAATTTTCCATTTTATCCTAGAACTATATCTAAGACAGGCTTGATTAGTCAGCACGTGCACCATATGACAATGATTCAGGTACTGACAATCAAACCTGTCAGCAAATGCCCAAATATATTCTTGGATCAATGGATTCATATACGTTGTTATGTGAATATTTTATTGTACACCACAGAAAGTTGCAAGAGTACATATTATAAACTTAATATAATGATTGTTATATTTAATTTCTCTTCAATAAGTACCTGGGTACTTAGCCAGATATGCATTTATTTCAGAACCGATGTCCAGCCAACATGTCTTGTGTGCCAATAAGTACATGTCCATTGTTAGAGGATTTGTTGGATTACTCGTGTTTTTCCTCAGACAGGTAAGTCATGAAGTCGGGTATCACGTACCCGTGTTGTTTACTGTTAGTTTATCTGTGGAACGTTTCAACTTTTATCAAATTATAATTTTCTTTGGGATCATCATGATCAACCCATTGCCGGCTCACTACAGAGCACAGGTCTCCTCTCAACACGAGAAGGGTTTGGCCATAGTCCACCACGCTGGCCATGTGCGGATTGGAAGACTTCACATTCCTTTTGAGAACATTATGGAGAACTCTTAGGCGTGCAGGTTTCCTCACGATGTTTTCTTTCAACGTTCAAGCAAGTGATATTTTGATTGCTTAAAAACGCACATAACTCCGAAAATTTAGAGGTGCGTGCCAGACCTCTGATTATAAGGCGGACGTCCTAACCACTAGGCTATCACAGCTTCTTTGCGATCGGAACCCTGTAATTATCGTGTTCATGCGATGACTTCCCCTGAGCGTAAAGGCCAAAATCCTTTCGGAAACGGTAAATTCGCGGGTATTCGGTTTATCTACGAATATATAAATAAAAATTAATATTTGTATGCTTGTCCCATATGCGTTCTAAAACGTTTGATCAGATTGTTGTATATCTTTGTTTTGGGGACGCCTGCAATGGTATTTGTCCCAAATCAATTTACACAATTTTATTTTACGCATGTCGAGTACAACTACTTAGTTATACATAAAAAGTCAGATTTGAGTTTGCAAAACTCGAAAGTAATCGATGGTTTTTAGTTAGTTACTTAAATAGTTGTTTCTAACTTAATGGTCCATTTTTGCTAGTGGCAAGTGTATTTATCAGGATTTCTAACTATTGCGCTGTCCAGGCACGTGTTCCTTCTGCGAACAGATGCAGTATACCTATTATTATGATGTTATTGTAAATCACAGGAACGATTTAACTGATATGTCAAGAAATCATCATCATAAACCCATTACCGGCTCACTACAGAGCACGGGTCTCCTCTCAATATGAGAAGGGTTTGGCCATGGTCTACTACGCTGGCCATGTGCGGATTGGCAGACTTCACACGCCATTGAAAACATTATGAAGAACTCTCAGGCGTGCCGGTTTCCTCACGATGTTTTCCTTCACCGTTGAAGCAAGTGATATTTAATTTTTTTAAAACGCACATAACTCCGAAATGTTAGAGGTGCGTGCCCGGATTCGAACCGCCGACCTCAGTGTAGGAGGCTGACGCCCCAACCACTAGGCTATCACCGCTTCATCAAGAAATATTATATGATAAGTAGTTTTACGGAACAAAGTGACTGTATTTTTGTTTGTTTATTAAGGTATTTCCACCGCCTAAACTCCCTAACGTGTGGCAACTTTAACAATGAGGACTACGTGTGTTGCCCATCGTGCGAGTGTGGCCGGGTGTACCCACCCGGGACCCAGTCCTGCGGCAAGAGCATGGTCCAGGGTGTAGATTATAGCGGCATCGGTGCCCATCCTTGGGTTGCTCGAATAGGGTTTACAAGTAAGCCATCTAACTTAACTAGCTTATAGATATGTCAAATTTTGTGAACCATATGTTTATGATTAAAAGATGATAAAACATAAATTTATTCATTCACTGCCGTCTGTCTGTCTGTTTTTTGACATTATTATTTATTAAGACCACGCTCATGTGCCCTGATGTAGTCACATATCCTACTCTCGCAACAATTTTGCGCGAGAGTAGGATTTGTATCACGACGTAAAATGAAAAGCCTAGAGTTACGTTACACAGAATTATAAGGAAAAATTGTCTAATAAGTGAGAATTTCAATCGTTTAAGTCATGATGATTCCAATTAGAAAGTATTTATATGTACACATGAACCATTCATGTTTATAGCGATAGAGTCAAAAGTATTATAATTTGGTTAGTAGAAATAATTATTTTAGAATACTACTTTTTTGATTATAACAGAGTAACATGGTATTTCATTGACACACATGGTAATATTTATGCTTAATTTGACTGTGTTATGTCGTAAGATTAATTGTACAGTGATCTAAATTGTTAGTAACAAATTGCTTTATGGTATGTGACTAACAAAATTTTGTTGGCAAGATTTTTTGTTTTAGCCTAGTCTAGGTATATTTCCTTTAGGGTGCTTACTTCAGCTCTTGATTTTTAATCACGAGATAGGTTAAAATCATATAACAGATTTACAAGTAAAACATCAATTTTAATTAGCTTTGCTTAGAGAGAATATATTTTTCGTGTTGTGGTATAATTTATTTCGGCCCTTATCTTTTTACGTTAGGGTCGCAATTTCTGTACTAAATAGTCTTTCTTTTGCTTGCGTATATCGAAGTTTTTTATTTATTTGAATTTTAAAACTACGTAGACACGTTTCAATTTACCATGAGATTAGTTTATTCAAACAAATATTTTATGATAAGTACTGATTTATAATACAACTGTGGTCTCGTAGTTTTAGCAAAATGAATGTATATATATATAATAGTATTTTATAGTAATATAGTAGTTGATGGTATTTAGATGGCCGCTAAATATATTAAATACTTAACTTTAAATTTAGTGTTTTTTGTGTTAATTGTTATTTAACCTTATGTCCAGATAAGGATACCGGTAACGTAAGATTTGCGTGCAGCGGGTCTATTATAGCCAAGCGAGTCGTATTGACAGCGGCTCACTGCGCCTTGGCTAAACCTGAAGGATATAAATTGTGAGTTAAGAGTTTCTTTTTTATTTTCTAGAGCAAGTTGTATAAGTAAAATTGTGAGTTCAGAGTTATTTTTTTTTTATTTTCTATAGCTAGTCATATATGTAATAAACGTGTACAACAAGTAGTAAACATGTAAAGTTAAAGATATTTGCGTTTGTAAGTTTGTTACCAACCTAAACTTAAAATAACCACTGTCGCTTAAAATAGCAAGACCGATTTCAAAAAATCGGTCTTGCCACTTTAGAATGTTTCTAGAATACGACTTCGTTTTTCTTTCGGCGCATATTATCTTCAATTTGGCCATAGTGCTGGTCAGCAAGTGTCGGTTTCATTTAGAAGAATGTTCCGTTTACCAACCGTTCTATTTTGATATAAAAATTAAATCCATATATTTGAGGGCGCATTATGTTACCCCCTTCGTCCTTTCTTACCTCTGTACTCAACTTATAAGAAGAGATACATTCTCCGTTGGCATAACATTTCGAAGGCCTTCAAGCAGTAGCAAAGTAAAGAAATCATTTTAAATCTAAACTAAAAGGATATCGATCTATGTCTGTATATTTTTTATACTTTGTTTGATATATATGTGGCATAGATATCAAACAAGTATAATGGGATAGGAAGACACAAACACTAGCAAATGGTTCTGCTGAATGAAAAAAAAAAAATAAACTTTGTTAATTAGCTAGACACAATAGATTATATTCGATCTCGCGGTCGCCGATCTTTTAGCCGACTGATATGGGAATATTTTAAGGCCGGGAAAAAGAACGGTTCTGGCGTTATTTTTTACAGCCAAAACAAATGCGGATTTATTCCAGGGCACCAGGTAGTAAATAATAATTATCTTCTCTATTAGATCAACCGTTGTCATCGGCGAATGGGATATAAGCCGAAGTCCGGATTGCAACGATTTCTTCTGCGCTCCCGCAACTCAGGCGATAAAAGTGGAGAGTGTCTCCGTCCACCCCGGATACGAGCAGAAGATATTTCGACATGACATCGCAATGATTATCCTAAAGGATGAGATCAAATACTCTGGTAAATAAACAAAAAATTGTAGTCACAATTATATTATAAATGCGAAAGTTTGTATGCAAATATGTATTTGTGAAGCTGTGATAGCCTAGTGGTCCGGACCTCAGCCTCCTAATCAGAGGTCGGGGGTTCGAACCCGAACACGCACCTTTAACTTTCGGAGTTATGTGCGTTTTTAAGCAATTAAAATATCACTTGCTTCAACGGTGAAGGAAAACGTCGTGAGGAAACCTGCATGCCTGAGAGTTCTGCATAATGTTCTCAAAGGCGTGTGAAGTCTTCCAATCCGCACATGACCAGCGTGGTGGACTATGGCCAAACCCTTACATATTGGGAGGAGACCCGTGCTGTGTAGTAAGCCGGCAATGGGTTGATCATGATGATGGTTCGGATAAGATAAAGTTGACGGTAGACTGCCACAAGCGCAACTGTAGTATTATCCCAGTGACGCATAAAAGAACATGCCTTCTGGCTTAAGGCAGGATATTTTATCCAATATTTTAAAGTAGTTGACTCTCGTCCGAGTTTAATTAATTTAATTACTTCAAATGACATAATACATTATTATTTCAGTTCATTATAATCAGTTCTTATTTTTCTAATCTTTAAACAGTATGTATGATCCATTAATTTTATTTTGCTGCAACTCGTGGCTCTTTGTACTGCGGTTTGGTCCGCAATAATTCTGCCAATGTCAACTTGGTGATCCATTAAGTTTTTTGTTGACCAGACGGGTACTATAGAAATTATCTAGTCAATCTACCTGTAATTTATGATAGATACACATCACGTTTTGCGATGTCCTTGGCCAAGGTCAGTTCGTTACTCATCAGATCACATCAAATATCTTGTCACTAATTGTGGTCGGTTTTTTATTACAGTGACAGCCGCACCGATCTGTTTGAACGATAAGCCGGAAATAGTGATCAACGAACGCGCTTCGCTGGTTGGCTGGGGGAAGCTATCGGGACAGAATAACCTGGTAATATTATTTATATTAATATATTGTTTTGTTGACTGAGACAACTTGGTCGAATTATTTTGCCTATAACAAAATACAGTTTACAGAGTCAAACTAATTTACTAGTTCCCTAGTACCTAATCATGCAAATCTGTTTTACTCTGTACTAGTAATATACATGCAAAATCTGTTTTACTTTGTAATATTACTAGTACAGAGTAAAACAGATTTGCATGATTTTTGCACGGAGAGTTTATAATCTAGACATGACAAAGTAGTCATGACAAAGTAGTCATGTCTAGATTATAAATGTCCTGGAAACGAATGCGGGGAATCCTGTTATACTTCATCATATTTTAATCATTAGATAATAATATTATAAAGTATGATTTCTGCAGAATTATCTACAGAAAAATAATTTGAATATAATATATATAAATAAAAAGAAAAAATTGTACTTGGTTGCATGTTTTTTTTTTAATTGTAATTTAATTTACCTAATTTTAATTTTAATTTATTTTGTAACCATTTTTCGCCTGACATCTTAAATATTTAATAACTATCTAATCTAATTATTAAATTTGTAAATTTTTATAAACTATTTAATAAATATTATTCGGAGAACGTTGGCAATGCTGAGTGTGCCTGTCATGGATAAGTTGTAACAGCACCAGCACTAGCTTATTTAGATTGATTTAAAATGTAACTTACAACTTGTCGCTGGCATGCCTCATGAATAAATAAATAAAAGAAAATTGCTGAAGAAGCATCTTTTTACATATATTATTGTAGTTTAAACATATTATAATCATATCCAGGTCGGGCGACAGCAACAATTGGATGTACCTCTAGTTTCTCTGGAGACCTGTGAACGTATTTTCGGGGAATCAGTCCCTATCCATGAGGGGCAGTTGTGTGCCGGCGGCGAAGAGGGGAAGGACGCTTGTTCTGGTTTCGGTGGAGCACCCTTGACTCTACAGAAAGATGGGCAATATACACAGGTATCAGGAAGTATTTAATATACTTGACGGCAATCAGAGAGCAGCGCCATCTAGTTTTGGAGTCATGTACGACAGATAAGAGAGTGGCATCGCCCCCTCTCTTTACGCAACACTATGTGACGTATGCAGGTTCTTATAAGACTCACCGGCGCGGGACGGGGATTTGCATTGATTGCATTCGGTCGGGTCGGACCGGTGGTTGAGCTGCGGTAGTGCATTCGTACTTGGTGGAGCGTAGTCTGCTCCTTATAAATTACCATACTTATAATTGTAATTCTGTTCTACCAGGAGTATCTGGTCTCTTTGCCCGAAACTACCCACGTCTACCTAAATTACCGACGAAGACACGCACCCGTCCCGTAGACATCCTATATACTAATTAGATAATAAACAAAACTAACTTCACATAAGATTAAGTACCTGAAAAATCATTAGCATCATTATGGGAACATCATATCAACCGATGCTAAACATAAGTCGGTCTTGAGTGTGTTGTATCAAGACGTCGAATGCGACTAAATTGATGTCAACAACACTAGTTCTTCTGTAGATAAACCCATTTATAAATTGATCAAGACTTATTAGAATCTTTCTATAACTCGCTCAGTGAACCAACTAAGCGTTTTAGATGCGTCATAGTTATTGATCTCAGCGTATCAGCACTGAAAAGTCCGCTGCGTTCGGCTCTTGCAGTTAATTTTTCTTGCAAATATTGCAGCAAACTGCGATCAACATTAATTTTTGATTTCAGATTGGTATAGTATCGTTCGGTTCAGAGAACTGCGGCACCGAAGGGGTCCCCAGCGTTTACACAAACATAGCTCACTATCACAAATGGATAGTGGACAATCTGCCATCGTGATTTTAATATTGTTAGATGTAAGTTTACGTGCAATTTAAATTAAATAAATGCTAAAATGAAAAGGTGTCCTTATTTCACTAATACGTGCACGTAAAAGTAAATAAATTTATTGTTTATTTGTACACTTCCTGATAGTTTTAAAGTTTGCTTTAAACGTGAAATTAGGTGTCTAGGCATTGATATCATTGTTTCATTCCTTGAATACCTACGTATCTAGTAATTATAATTTATTACAATTTAGGCTCATAAAATACTCATTCGTATCTTGTATTATTGTACTCTTGTATTCATCATCATCATCATGATCAACCCATTGCCGGCTCACTACAGAGCACAGGTCACCTCTCAGTATGAGAAGGGCTTGGCTATAGTCTACCACGCCGGCCATGTGCGGATTGGCAGACTTCACACGCCTTTGAGAACATTATGGAGAAATGACTCTCAGGCGTGCAGGTTTCCTCACGATGTTTTCCTTCACCGTAGAAGCAAGTGACATTTTAAATTTTAAATTGTACTATTCTCTATTTATTATAAAGGTATTCACGGATATTCATGAGTAGCTAATAATATTTAAAACTTACAAATATGGACTAATTTCGCGACTGGAAAGGTAAATTGCAAATATTTATTTAGTGTTCCATCATAATCATCATCATGATCAACCCATGGCCATAGCGGGTTGGCAGACTTGCCGCACATGGCCAACGTGGTGGACTATGATCAAACCCTTCTCATATTGAGAGGAGACCCGTGCTCTGTAGTGAGCCGGCAATGGGTTGAGCATGATGATGATGATGATGAATATAAAGAATAGTCTCATGAGCTTGTATCATTCAATAGTATATTTCATTGTGCATACAAAACGTGGTTTAAAGCGAGGTAGTTATAGTATCGAGAACATGGCGATGCTTCCATGATCACTGAGCAGAGGGTACCAAATAAATCTACTTGCGACTTGTTTTGAAACTCTTGGTCGAATACCTGAAAAGTTACAAAATATATATTGTTTTCAATCTCAGTAGATAGAGCATTAAATAGGCTGTCTGTTTTGGTTGTTAAAAATGTTGCGGAAACAATTTGTTTTTCTGGCTTAGTAGCTATATAAAAAATAACCCCGGCTAAGTTTGTTGTGGGCTTCTTCTTAGACCGGGGCGCGTTTGGAACTCTCATAGCTTTAGTTTTGAGTTTACGAATATAGTTATCACCATGAAATAACTAGTATGTAAATTATTGACGCGTCAAAAGTGCCTTTTTAAGGACTATTTGAATAAAGATTATTTTGAATTTGAATTTAAAAGTAGCCAAGATTAAGACGCTAAGCCATGCATAGGTATTCAAAAAGGCAACTTTTTGCATCTCGATTCCTTTTCCGGCATAAAAAGTCCTATGTCCATCTAGACGGTACAAGCAAGATAACAATAACAAATTGTATCCAGATTGTTGCAGTAGTTGATTTAAAAACAAACAGACAGACTTAAGGATTTAAATCTGATAATTTCTGATTGAAATTGTATGTATGATAAACTATATATCTTAAATATGCCTACTTAGGAGGCGCTTCTGAAATTAGTTTTTATTATTGCAGTCACTCCTACCGTGCACTCTACTGTACACTCTACTCTACTCAAACATCTTTGCAGGAACCGTACCGTAAATGCATACAGATAAGATTTTTTCTAGCTACGACTGACATCTCCTATTAGAAATACGCGCATGTCTTACACATACACATTTTACACATTTTAGTACATGCGCGTATTTAGTTTTAAAATTGCTTCAAAACTCAAGCTCTTTAGAATCAAAAATTTTCATCCATCAATCTACTGTACTATGCATTAACTTTACCAGTAGTTATCCAAAGTTCGTTTGTGTACAAACAGATTTCAGGGTTGCCTTGGAACTAAACGGACTAGTTTTAGTCAAAGTGCAGTACAAATTTCGCACACATGCTAAAATAATAAATAATGTATAAAAAAATAACTTACTCCATTAACGGTAACTGTGGGGACAAACTTCGGCCTCACTATGTTGGTGTAATACTCGGATTCGAGCTGCAACGCCGTGCCTTTGCCCGAAAGCACACAATGTTCTACTTTAGCTGAAGATAGTCTTGCATTTTCAACGCACTGTACAAAATAAAAAACATTAAACTCTCCAACAGAAATCTGTTGATATGAGGAAACTTTTTCTTCTTAAACCGGAGCGCGTTTGGAACCCTCATAGCTTTAGTTTTAAGTTGACGAATGTAGTTATCACCATCAACTACTACGTCTCTATCTCTCCAGTCGTTCTTACATTACTGAAGATCGTGGTCCTGGTGTCCTTGCGACATCTATGTAATTGACGCATTAAAAGTGCCTTTTAAAGGATTATTTGAATTAAGCTTATGATTAATAATAAGCATTATGATCGATAGCTTACGTCAAATTTGCCTCGTGATCCAGCTTCGCTGTCCATTTCGCAAGCCACATACTCCAACTTTTCTCTGTCGCTTCGCTGCGCTAAAAGATGCAGACTGCAATCTTGCACTATGTTACCTAGACATTCTGCTGAGCCGTGTTGACATTCAAACCCTGCGTTGCCGTAATTAATACTCTGAAAAAATCCACATATTTATAAGTTTATTTTTTGTATGACAACACGTCATACGTGTTTAAATTATGACATAACGTAGACAAACATTAACTTATTGACATTTGTTCTTTTGTATTGCAGTTTTTTTTTGATTATTAGCTCAAGCAAAAGACTCAGCTCAAGTGAATTCTTACTTGGAAACTATTTGTGAACCTTGTGAATAGCTAAACATTCATATAGCTTACAACGTTAGAAAAAAAACATGAAAAAATCTATTACCTGTTGGTTTTTCGTAATTAATTAATAAATAAAAAGTTTTCAGTTATTTTCAGTTTCCTAGAAGTACCAGACGACAAGAGTTACAAACCAAGTTTTACAAGTACGAATTCTTAGTTCAAAGAAAGAATAGATTTAAGTTCCTAAATAAGATTGCTAAAAATAATTCGGTACAAACAGTCGCTACCTTGCTGAGACGATACATGTTTCCGTACAACAAAATGAAACAAATCTAGATACCAGAACAAGCAATGAAGTAAAAACTTTCCAACTTACTCTCGATTTTCCAAATGGAACAAATTTCAATTTCACATAGTCATGAAGTTGCTGGATCGTTGGTTCTAATTGATTCAGTATAAACGATTTGCTGTCGGGACATTTGCTCTCGTAGTAGATTGTTAACTGTAACTGCAATGAAAAATCATCATCATCATGATCAACCCATTGTCGGCTCACTACAGAGCACGGGTCTCCTCTCAATATGAGAAGGGTTTGAGCCATAGTCTACCACGCTGGCCATGTGCGGATTGGCAGACTTCACACGCCTTTGAGAACATTATGGAGGACTCTCAGGCATGCAGGTTTCCTCATGATGTTTTCCTTTACCATTGATGCAAGTGATATTTTAATTATTTAAAAACGCACATAACTCCGAAAAGTTAGAGGTACGTGCTCGGGTTCGAACCCCCGACCTTTGGTTAGGAGGCGGACGTCCTAGCCATTAGGCTATCATAGCTACAAATAAATAATGAATAGTCAATCAGTTTAGTAATATAAAATGTTAGGTTGTGTACCTACCATGTTATAAAATATAATGAATTATTTAACTTCTCGTAGTATAAGATAAAATGTCAATACGTTTGATTTATTTTTGAAGAAATGAAAGCACGCAATTACCTGTTCAATTTATTACACTTATAACAAATAATAAATAATGAAGTTTTATGTTCATTTGTTTTCTGTAGTTAATATACTAGATACCTAGAAAAACGTTTTGTTACTGTGTGTTATTGTGGCTAAATTGAGTGTAAATGAACCGATTTTATTTGGATAGATCCAGATTAAACTAGCACCTTTTAATAAAGTTTCAAAAAGAATGAAAAAGACAAATTTCAGGATGAATACGAAACTATTACATAATGAGGATTAAATGTACATTTGGAATAATTGAGAAAATTGCAATGAGAAACTTCCAAATCTTTGGCCTTCTTCAGGTAAGATCACGACCAACCAGTTTATTTTGACGACCTCCGTGGCGCAGCGCGTGCGCTGTTGCATTTTAAAAGTTCGAGGTCCTGGGTTCGATTCCCGGCTCGAGTCTGGTCTGGTGGGAGGCTTCTGCCGAGGCTAGTTACCACCCTACCGACAAAGACGTGTCGCCAAGCGATTTAGCGTTCCGGCACGATGTCGTGTAGAAACCAATTAGGAGTATGAGTTTACCATATCCCTAACAGGTTAGCCCGCTACCATCTGAGACTGCATCATCACTTACCATCAGGTGAAATGCAGTCAAGGGCTAACTTGTGGTAAATAAAAAAAAAAAAAATTATATATTACATAGTTTAATTCGCGACAAAGTCACGGCAACTTACTAGCAAAATATCTATATCATCTGACCTACATTTTTAAGATCATTAAGCATGAGACAGGACAACTTTTACTGTTCCACTTACGCTACTTTGGCCTCGTCTGGGACCTGGGACTGGTTTGGACCACATGTCTTTTACCGACAATCAAGTAACGTATTGTTCTTACGAGTAGAATATCCATGCATAGTATTAAGATGCAAAAATGTGTTTTTTTTTTATTCACTACAAGTTAGCCCTTGACGGCATCTCACCTGATGGTAAGCGATGATGATGTCAAAGATGGTAGCGGGCTAACGTGTTAGGGGTATGGTAAACTCACACACCTAATTGTTTTCTACACGAGATCGTGCCGGAACGCTAACTCGCTTTGCGACACGTCTTTGTCGGTAAATACCACCCGTATTTAGCCACTACCGAAGCCTCCCACCAGACCATACTCGAGCCGGGAATCGAACCCAGGACCTCCAACATTATAATGTGACAGGGCACGCACTGCGCCACGGAGGTCGTCAAATGTCTGTTTATATTAAAAATGTCAAACAGAAATTAAAAGAATATTTTTTGGCTGAGTTGGACGGTTGATTCATTTGTGTCGACCGTCTAACTCAGTTAGGAAATGTTCTTTTCATGCCTAATATGCTTACTCAGTTCCTCTAGTTTTAAGCTGTTAACTTACAGTTTAGCACCAAGGACAAACCTCTTTGGTATTTTCGGTGCCTTTATGGTATAATTAATTATATTCCTTTTATATTAATAATAAATAAATATATATGTTTTATTACATATTTTATTTTCGTGTTACTTAAATTTGGATCAATCACAGCGCTGACTGACATATTATATTATTTCTTGGATATAGAATACGGGTAAGATACTTAGGTATTTGTATTGGAAAAAAGTTAACGTAGGTATTTAAAAAAAAAACCTTTTTTACCTATGGAAACCTTTGATATGGAAAATTTTACATAGATATTGCAGTCAGAAAAAGCGTAAACAAACCATAAGCAAGGGTCTAAAGTAGTCGAAACAAAGGGATAATAAAAAAAAATAAAAAAAAATAAAAGTGTGGTAGATCTGAAGTCAGAACTTAAGAAAAATCAGAACCTAAACGTAACCTATAAGCCAGAGGCCAGATATCCTTTCGCCCGGTTTTCGGTTTGATATTATTTGACTCAGAATTATGATGAAATAGTTCTTATCAGAATTATGATGAAATAGTTCTTATCACAATTATGATGAAATAGTTCTTATTAATATTGAATTAAATCAAGTACGAAATGGTCATGGCAAAATTTGACCTTCATGGTAATAATAACGAGCATGCTCTGAACATTTTCACCAAAGTAACATCGACACGGTAATTAGTTCTGGCAACCGCGCGATTAATAGCTGTCAATTGAATGTGAAAAAATGTATTTACAATATGATTCTGTTATGAAGTTAGGTATTTCGAAACTACATAAAAGATTACGAATGAAATATAACGTCAAAATAAGTGACTGCAAAAGTATGATAGTTATGGGCCAGTTTAGTGGATTACTTCCAAAACCCTTCTAATTCTTAAATGAGACCCTCGCCCTTTATGAGTCGGTAATGGTTCGATAATGGTGATGAGGAAGTGACTAAAATCTTACGGATAACCGTAAGATAAATCTGTTAAGTTTTTCACTTTGTTACTTTCTTTTTTAATGATTATTACCAAGTTTCTGTTACCTGTTAGGTTTGTTAGTAAATTGTCTTTAGGTCGGTAAACCTCAGGTGTTTTTTGTGACTTTGCGTTTCTTAAACATTTTCCCAGCGTCATTAATGCAATGATAATACCGCAATTAGATAAAATTAAATACAGTTTTGTCTTTACAACAGTATCTAACAATTCGCTAAAAACATAAATAACAGTTGGTATAATAAGCCGAGATAGCCTTGTGGTTAGGGCGGCCGTCTCCTAATAAGAGGTTGGGGTTCGCACCCTGGCACGCACCGCTAACTTCTCGGAGTTATGTACGTTTTAAGTAATGAAAATATCACTAGCTTCAACAGTGAAGGAAACATCGTGAGGAAACCTGCATGTCTGTCAGTTCTCCATAATGTTTCAAAGGCGTGTGAAGTTTGCCAATCCGCACTTGGCGTGGTGGACTATAGCCAAACCCTTCTCATATTGAGAGGAGACCCGTGATCTGTAGTGAGCCGGCATTGGGTTGATCGTGATGATGATGAATAGTCTAATTGATTATATTAAAACTTTATTTTTTGAACCGAAAAACGGAATGGATTAGGAAACGAAAGTTATCTAGCCAACCGTATGCTTAAAGCCAGGATATACAGGATATACATGTTGTCAAAAAATGCTGCGGGTGAGATATATTGTGAAGTTTGAGTAGGTATGAACTGATTGTTGTTTAAAAATCGTCAAGTTAACGGCGCGTTCTTTGTCAGTGTTGACGCTGGTAAAACATTCGAAAAACGTAACAAACGAACAAACGTAAAAAAATTAACATTCGCCAAGACAAGTTATTGGAAATCTATATTTTAACAATACTACTATAACTAGTATTATATTTTGCGCAGAGCAGCGCGCGCGCTTTCGCATCATAAAGTTGAAGGTCCTGGGTTCGATTCCCGGCTCGAGTTTGGTCTGGTGGGAGGCTTCGGCCGTGGCTAGTTACCAACCTATTAGGAGTATGGTTTACCATACTCCTTATTGGTTTCTACACGACAATAACAACAGGTTAGCCCGCTACCATCTTAGACCGCATCATCACTTACCATCAGGTAAGATGCCGTCAAGGGTTAACTTGTAGAGTATAAAAAAATATATATTGTAATTTTCAAAAGATAATATGAGTAAATTACCTAGTGTCTGTAATTTTTTCGTCAACATGTATATATTATTATAGAATTTAGATTTAGAAATACTGTGTGTGTGTTACAAATACTTATATACTTAAGGTCTTTAACCAATCCAAACTAATGATAACTTACCTTTTGTGGTATTGCGTAACTGAGTTGTTTGAATGTTATTATAAGCATCAATAAAAAAAATAACTTCAAATGCACCATTTTATTAAATTCACTGTTTACTTTAAAGTAAGAACTGTTAATTGTTATTTCGATACCAGGTACGTATATTTACATCGACCGCTAGTAAAAACTAACTAACTAACTGATCAAAACTAACGCGATTATTTCTGGCGTGTTTTTTTTCCCACTTCATAACGTATTTATTATTTCATTGTCATCTGTTTAAACACGTGTGTATAGTTCAATTACTCCGTCCGTAAGTGCGCGGGCCTGGCCTGATCCGATACATATAACATGTAGGCGATTACGGTTCAAATAAAAGTAAATGCAGCTAGTAGTATCAATAATTTTGGTATGATGGTAGATTCTTACGTACAACTCATTAAACCTAGAGATATATTGTTACATTTAATAGTCATGATCATTAATCAATTTTGACGTCGTTAAAACTTAATATAAAACTCTGTATTGTTCCTTCGAACTATCAAAAATTGATAGAAATTTGTTATTGAAAATATTGCAAACAAATCAATGAATCAGTTATATTTTTTTTTGATATGGGTAAGAACATACAGTACCTACTTTCAGTTGTAATTATTTTAAATATAGGTAAGAACATACAGTACTTTGGAATAAATACTTACATACAGAATAATACTTTGTATTTATTCTAAAGTACCGTACCGTACTGATTCGCATTTACTCATTACTCCAGTATTCATTGATATTTATCTGTTTGTGATTGCCGATGCACAATATTTGTTCTAAAATATAAAAAAAAATTCAAGCTTAGTATATAGATGATACTATTACTACTGGCAACTAATGGAATGCATACTGATTTTTTTTAAGCAATGCTGCCAACAAATCTGCAGCAATAATGGAGGTTGAACTTGATATTATAATAACTTAGTTTGGCGATGAAGGTACAAAATTGATGACCCCGCACTGAATACCGCAGCGTGACCCCAAAACGACCCCAATTTAGCTTGGACAGGCGACTTTAAGTGTTGTGGAGAGGCCTCGGCGGACGCCGCTGGCTGGGCCGCGGTCGAGTGCACAAGTGTTCCAGTGACCCAGCCCCCAGGCGACGCGAAGGAGCATCGTTGGGTTTTAGTGGGTATTCTGGTCGCCAGCCTGGCCGCCGAGGAGTCGGAAGCGGAGCAGTCTTGCCTGCGTCGCTTCCAGAGGGGATGCGTAAAAGCATTTCCCAGCGTGAAAAAAAAAGCGAATTCAAGTGAGTCTACACGACACGATTGGCAGAAGAACATGTATGAAAGAGTGGAATATGTAAATTTCTACGAAGTCCAGCTGTGGCCAACCATCTACTATATATTTGTATCTACTCACTTACTATGAAGAAGTGGCATTATTAATTCCTTTAGAAGATCACGCTAATTTGGCTGTACAGCGCATAAACAAAAGCAAAGGATGCGATCAGGATCCAGTATGGTTTGATTAAATAAATAATATAAAATATAAAGCATATTATTATTAAAAAATAAACTATTTCCATTTAATTTTTGACTGCATTTTAGATAATTTGTATTGAATGTTTTTGTTTGTTTTCTGTTTGACACATGGCGTCGTTTACCGTTGTCAGATTTTAACGACTTTGATTTTTAATTGCTTTTTAAATGACACTATCATATTTTGCAATAAGTTCACAGTTCTTATTTTTATTTTATTTTATTTTGTAATCAACAGCG
Source organism: Lasiommata megera (assembly GCA_928268935.1). NCBI lineage: Eukaryota > Metazoa > Arthropoda > Insecta > Lepidoptera > Nymphalidae > Lasiommata > Lasiommata megera. Next base: position 5,787,146 of record OV743321.1, read on the forward strand.
TACATAATAAATTATTTTTTAAAACTAAATCTAGGTTTCACATAAAGCTGCAAAAGATTACTTAAATTTTATACAAAATTATAATAACCGAATAGGCTTAAGTAAACAAATATATAATTACTAACAACCAAAAGATGAGTGTATGTGTGTGTGTGTGTGAGAGAATACTATAAAATGTGAAGTTCTATTAACTATTTCATTATTATATATGCAAATTTACTGTTATACAAACATATCACTCCATAAACATTACTCATATAAAAAAACTATAAATATAGAATTTAAAAAAAAATCATTATTAGGCGATAATAGAGTTGTCTAGTGCCCCAAAGTAATACAATAGAGGCTTATACTAATCTTGTCATATGTGGCATTCAATTCATCAATTAAAGCGATAGCAACATTGTTCTGATAATCATGAAAACTAAAAAAATGAATTTGACAAATATTATATTAATCCTTATCTATAGATATAAAAAGATTTGTCGTGGCCGAATGACTGATGCACAGCTTACATAAGGACGGCTCAGACATACATTTGGCATACAGATGGCTATTACAAGGCATCTAATAAGAAAGGATTTTAGAAAATTCATCGCCTAAAGTTGGTAAATGGGTATGAAATTTTAACTTAATGTAAACCGCGGGTACCAGCTCGTTAATTAATAATAAAAAAATGTTAGAATCTTTGATTGAATTAGTATTTTTATTATAATAACAATTATTTCTCATTCGTTTTCTTACTAACTAATCTCTTATTCTTAGCAGCATACTGATCAAGTACTGAGCATAGTGGTTTTCTCAATCCAATGTGACCGTATTCAGTACTATAAAAGTTTCGTATAGCGGAATCCTGTTGTTGTATGTTTGTTTGTAAACTTGCGACTGAGCGCTGATAGTGCGTTCGTACTTCCTCTTCGGGGTTGTGTATTTGCGATTCGGGCCGCGATGTCTGTCCCACGTAATTGTCTCTAACTTCTGTTTGAAATGCTCTATAAACAAAACGTTCGTGAAAGTGGCGATATTCACCTCAAACAGGTATGATATTTGGAATTTTGGAAAACTTTGTCAAGTCTTCAACTCGCCGATACCCCAATGCCTAAAGATGCCTGCGTCTTACCGGTCATGACATACGGAATATAAACGTGGACACTCACGGTAGGCCTTGTCGAAAAGTTCAAAATCGCTCAGCGTGCTATGGAAAGGGCTATGCTGGGCGTTTCTCTGAGGGATAGAATCCGTAATGAGGACATCAGTAGGAGAACAAAAGCAACCGACATAGCCCAACGGATTAGCAAGCTGAAGTGGCAGTGGGCGGGTCATATTTGTCGCAGAACGGATGGCCGTTGGGGCAGACGTGTTCTGGAGTGGAGACCGCGTACCGGTAAGCGCAGCGTAGGACGACCACCTGCTCGCTGAACCGACGACCTGAAAAGGATCGCTGGTGGAGGCTGGATGATGTGGTAGCGCGCTCTCGAAAAGGCCTATGTCCAGCAGTGGGTGTATATAGGCTGATTTGATTTGATTAAGGTATAATACGTCAAATTGTGCTGTATTGTGGCTGTTTTAAATTTTTTCTTTTAAGACTGTACAATAAAGGTGTGTTGCTTCACTCATTCATTATTTTATTAATATTCCTACAGTATAGTAACCTAGAAGAAGATAACTATTAGTGATTCTTCTTCTTTAGGTGCCTCTCCAACTAGTGAAGGTTGGCGGTCAGAATGGCTTATTTTGCCTTGTCTCGCGAGGCTGAAAAGCTGGGCTATTAGTGATTAGGGTTACCTTTTGCATGTTATTTGTGTAATGTTAGTCTTAATACATTGTATTTTACTACTGTGCAGAAATAAGTTTGGAATAAAAGACAATGTCATTTCAATTACTAAACTTTTACAGGCTAAAAATGATGAAGTTATTCTATCGTCATCATGTTCAGCTTATTAAACCCTCAGATTCATTGAAATTTATTTTTTATTAATATAAAAGGAATATAATTAATTTTACAATAAAGGCACCGATAAAACCAAAGAGGTTTGTCCTCGGTGCTAATCTGTAACTTAACAGCTTAAAACTAGAGGAACTGAGTAAGCATATTAGGCATGAAAATAACATTTCCTAACTGAGTTAGACGGTTGACACAAATGAGTCAACCGTCCAACTCAGCCAAAAAATATTCTTTTAAAATAAAGTAGGTATACATATAAGGCGGGATCTCAGAGATTAATTTCGCACTACTGAGTCTGCCTCTCACATTTGCCAGAGGCTATAACACGCTCCACTCTGCTAACTATCATAAGTGATTGTCTATGCATAGCTTATAATAAATAGCGAATACTGATAGTTATAACTATTTACGAGTATAACTATCAATAGGTTCGGAAACCGGGTCTATTGCCAGAAAATGTAATATCAAGTGAGTGTTGGCTCAAAGGGGAATCCATGATTCGAACGGGTTGGATTGTTTAATGCTTACTTTTGATCATATGAGCAGTAAGAAGTTAATATAAAACATCTACGGACCAAATAAAAATAAAAATTATTGTAATTCTAATATGTATAAAACACCGTAAATCAAGTGCGTTTTTTCTATTTTATTCGTCATTGCCGATTGTGTTATGCTTAGATTAGATTCGATTCAGTATCGAGGTGCAATATGAAATAAATCAAACATGATTTTCAACTTTATTCGAATTATTATTGGTTGCTATGTAATGGAAATTTAAATATTTATACAGAATCATTTTTAACTCTCTATCTATTAAGGTTAATGAGTTACAGCTCGCTGTTAGATGGAAGGACTGACAGCGCAGTCTTAGGGTCTTACTTTCTTCCTTTCTTTATCCACTACAAGTTAGCCTTTGACGGCAACCTCACCTGATGGTAAGTGATGATGCATTCTAAGATAGTAGCGGGCTAACCTGTTAGGGGTATGGTAAGCCCATACTCCTAATTGGTTTCTACGCGACATCGTGCCGGAACGCTAAATCGCTTTGCTACACGTCTTTGTCAGTAGGTTGGTAACTAGCCACGGCCGAAGCCTATCACCAGACAAGACTCGAGCCAGGAATCGAACCCAGGACCTCCAACTTTATAATGTGACAGAGCGCGCGCTGCGCCACGGAGGTCATCTAAGTTAACGAGGTAACCCCACTAAGGTGGGGAACGCATTCTATTAATTAAACAACCTTAGTTTACTATCCCACTTACCTCGGTACCCAGTTCGCTTTATTATGGGTCCTTATTTCCCGAAAACCTTGTTTGAAAACATCTCTATCATAAACAGATCTCGCTTTGCTTAATGGTAGACGACAATCATGGCAGTTTGGTTTCGGCGATCTCACCTACAAGTATAATTTATTTGACTCAATACACCTCTTTAGAATTTCTTTTAAAATACAATTTCTCATGATAGCTCATCCAGAGTCCTCATTCAAGCTATTTTGTACGTCACAAATGGTAGAGAGCATTGGGGCACCTTCCAATTAGAGGTGTGAAGGTGACATGTACAATTTATAACTGCAGTTGAATGCGCACTTCGATTTCGAATTGTGAACTTACACGCATTAAAAAGCTTTTACGTTCTAATATTCATTTGATTGTTTCAACAGAATAAGACAAGGAAAATTTTCATAAGAGTAAAGCTTCTATGTCAGAATAAATAATAGGCTATAGTTGTGGACTGAACCAAATCTATTATCGAACTGGTTTGATGATTAATGAAACATTATAAAATTTAAATAAGACAATTGGACAAAGGTTAAAGGTTTAGTAAAAAATATATTACATCTTTAACCACAGTGAAGCTAATAAAGGTAGGTTCAGAAGATATCCTACTCATTATTACAACAGGTATTTCTCACCCAAGGAACATTAGCGTAAGTATAAAATGTTATAACGTTCTTTGAGTTTGAGGGTCTTGCTAACTGGTCAGCTGTGAAGGGCCGATGTTGCAGGCGGCTCGTTGTTAGATACGGGTCTAAATATTTTTCGAAGCCTTCGTGTGTCGTATCCAGAGGCTCTAGCTCTTCTACGAACGTATCTTCTGCTGGCTGGAATATGCAAAAATATATAAATATTATTATTTACTCCACATATTTATTAGTAAGCATAGCTGAAATGCAAACAAAGAACAATATATGAGTATATTATTATTTACTCCTATCAAAGACTTTATTTATTGGTGAGAATATATAACGACACTGAATTTGATTATATAGTGGCAGTTTTTATTCCAAGAAATTCTTACTATCATCCGTTACTCCGGTATCTAGAAATTCCTCTCGTCAACCTCCGTGTCTCACAGTACACGTAAACGTTAAGTAAGAAAAGGGACTTAGTTTTATCACTCCTTTTCCTTTTTTTTAGCTAAGATGGTAGCAGGCTAATCTGTTAGGTGGTGGTATGGTAAACCCATACTCCTTATTGGTTTCTACGCGAGATCGGGCCGGAACGCTAAATCGCTTTGCGACACGTCTTCGTACTAGCCACGGCCGAAGCCTCCCTCCGGACAAAAGTACTTCTTGAGTCGATACATTAGTGAGGAACGTGGCTCCTATTGGTACATTAACCTGCCTAACGGACCAGAAGAAGCAAGAATCTAGTGCTTGCTTCTTTTTTATTTTTAAACTTTATTACACAAAAAAAAACTGTACAAAAGGCGAACTTATTGCTAAAAGCATTCTCCACCAGTCAACCTTGGTACATTAAGAAAACGAATGGTAGGCGCAAGAACAAAAAAAAAAGTAAATGTATATATATAAAAGTAATAGATACCATAATATAATAATAATATAATAATATATAAATACCAACAGATAATTAAAAATATATAAATATAAAAAACAAAACAAAGAAAAAAAGAAATGCAATACGAGAATTACAGAAAATTACATTTTCTGTACAAGCACCAAATAAAAAGGATAGTTAATACCCACAAAGCAACAATTTTCTTACTCTAATTTTAAAAGAAGAAACACTTTGCAGCACTCTAATGTCTTCTGGAAGTGAATTCCAAAGTTGAATAGCTTCTTCTGGTCCGTTTAACGTTTTGAGGTAGTTCCACGCGGCTTATCTCATTAGATCCTTCCTTTGAGGTTATCTATTCAGCACGCGTCTTATCTAGCTATCTAATTGAAGTACTCAAGTACTTTTCACAGACAAACAGTAGACGGTCGTGTGTGAACTTGCGTTTTTATTATCGAGACGTTGTTTCACTACACGGTCCATCTGATTTTTAGCATACCTTTTCCAGGATTAGTTAATAACAAACGTATGGTATTACTAACATACGTTTGTGGTGAAAATTCATCGTGGATGGTCAAAGCTCTGAACTACTTGCACTTATGAAAGACGACCTCCGTGGCGCAGTGCGTGCGCTGTCGCATTATAAAGTTGGAGGTCCTGGGTTCGATTCCCGGCTCGAGTCTGGTCTGGTGGGAGGCTTAGGCCGTGGCTAGTTACCACCCTACCGACGAAGACGTGTCGCCAAGCGATTTAGCGTTCCGACACGATGTCGCGTAGAAACCAATTAGGAGCGTGGGTTTACCATACTCCTGACAGGTTAGCCCGATACCATCCTAGACAGCATCATCACTTACCACCAGGTGAGATAGCCGTCAAGGGCTAACTCGTAGTGTATTAAAAAAAAAAAAAAAATCCCCTATCCACAGTGGTAACACATTCACCGTCACGATATATCTCTTCTGCTTATCTGTGAACGGCGTGTGGGTCTGGCACCAGTTTTATTTTTTTAAGTACCTTCTTATTACTAAGTTAATTTACGTGCATGACTGTTGTCTCATAAATATATTCTGATTTATACTTACTGGCACTTGTGGTAATATTGCTGGGTGTTTAAATTGATTCTTATCCGTAACCAATCTGGGTGCTATGGTGGGTGCAGTGTATGAACTTCTCATTTCGGTGGTCCCGTGCGCTGTTAAGGCAGGTGTCCGGTCTGCAAGCTAGAATGACGTTTTTAGCTAATTGTGTCGCTAGTTTTTAAGCAATTAAAATATCACTTGCATCAACGGTGAAGGAAAACATCGTGAGGAAACCTGCATGCCTGAGAGTTCTTTATAATGTTCTCAAAGGCGTGTGAAGTCAGTCCGCACACGGCCAGCGTGGTGGACTATGGCTAAACCCTTATCATATTGAGAGAAGACTCGTGCTCTCTATTGAGCCGGCAATGGGTTGATCATGTATGAGTGATGTGTGAGTGTGTCGTAAGAATGGCATATTTTGCCTTGACAAATAGAGAACCAATAGAATTAGTAATTTAATGAAATTCTTGAAATTTTAGAAATATTGATATTATCCATCCTCTTATACTCCATAAGCAATGGATAATCATAAATTAAGAATTTGTTCAATAACTTAAAGAGTTTCAGTTTTTCGATAATAAGGTTAGTGCGTCTTTGTACTAACTAAGCAATGTCACTTACAATTAACTATTAAATTTACAATTAGCTAACTTTTCACTAAGTTCATTGTTTATTCTTTGACCTTCTTAGAAGTATCTTAACTTAGAGTAGCTGGATTGCTACGGTATTAAGAACTAAAAAAACCGTGTACTCATAAATTTATTATTCTCTTCTACCTTAGTGCTTACCTTTCTGCTTGGTGGATAAATATAAAGATTTTCATAGCATGACGTATGCTTGTTTGTTCTTGCCGCTTCTGGTATTTTGTGTCCGAAGTCCACGGTGGTTTGCGACCGCGTTAGAGTGCTGGTAACATTGTAGTCTCTACAATAATTTAACGCTTCTTCAATTGGTGCTTTCTGCGAAAAAGTTAAAAATAAATTGATTTAAGACTAACTTGTTTCTACTGTCTCACGAAGACCGTTCAGGCTTGGTTGTAGCAAACTATTTCATTTTCTATGGTTGCAGAATTATGTGTCGCTGTTATTAAATTTAATCCTTTCCGGCTCATGAGAAGTTCGTGACATAAAACTATTCATGCCATTTTGTAGCAGAGATGGTTGGTGAAGGTGACATAGAAAGTTAAGAAACTTACAACTTCATGCAATACATCGGGTGGACTTCTCCAATATCTTCCTATAGCTTCACTCGATACGCCGGTTTCGGGAAACTTTCTAACCGGGTAGTTCAAGTGTACTGGGTCCCAATATGTCGATGGTAACTTATTTAAGTAGTTGGCTTGCATTTTTTCTATGCCTTTTTCAAGCCTTGCAATTTAATTTTTTATATAAATAGTCCTACCGAAATCTCCCCTAAATTGTAGGACCGCACTTCCGATCGGAAACCGCCAACGACAGTCAGCTAAAGCACTTGTGGAAACCAAAAAACATGATTAAAATGTAGCAAAGTTAGTTATATGATAAACTGGTTCAAAAAACTCCATAAAAAAGATGAAGTTCCACTTATTGATACCACTTAAAGTATATTTAACAAATTCCAAAAGAACTCTCTAACAAATTCCAAAAGAAGAGATCAGCACGAAGTATATTCTTTTCCTTTGATTTCTTAACTTGCTTAGACGACGGACCAGTAATGCGTTTGTTGCTGTGGTAACGAACAGCTATAAGCATTTAAAGTTGGTCGAAGTAAATCATTCATGATATCGAACAAACAAATTCGCTTGTTTTGACTTAAGCAATGCTAGTCTTGTAGGTAAGATTCCAGTCTCCCTTTTGCGAGGGCGGTTGTTAGATAAATGCTTTTATTGTTTAAGTGAATTTTTGAATAAATAAATAAAAATCTTTATTGAGAGAACACTTGAGTCATACAGAAAAATGGCAAGAACGGTCCTGCATTAGTGTAAACTGTGTTGCATAAAGGGCGGGCTTCGATCCCAAGCCTTTCCCAACTTTAAGGGAGTTATGAACGTAAATATAACGTTAAACGAAAACTGCTTACTCGTCGCCTGGTGTCTGTACCACGGGACGCGTCCCTACACATCATCATCATCATGATCAACCCATTGCCGGCTCACTACAGAGCACGGCTCTCCTCTCAATATGAGAAGGGTTAGGCCATAGTCCACCACGCTGGTCATGTGCGGATTGGCAGACTACACACGTCTTTGAGAACATTATGGAGAACGCTCAGGCGTGCAGGTTTCCTCACTATGTTTTCGTTCACCGTTGAAGCAATGATATTTTAATTTTTAAAAAAGCACATATCTCCGAAAAGTTAGACGTGCGTGCCCGGATTCGAACCGCCGACCTCTGATTACGAGGCTGATGCCTTAACAACTAGGCTATCACCGCTTCGTATGACATCCATACACAATCGGCGTCAAAAACTTAGTCTGGTATTATTTTATTCTAACCATAATAAGGGTAAAGGTACGCATATTAAATACTACAGATATAAGTTTGGTAAAAATTCTTTTTATTTTTCACAAATGACTGAAATTGTTATCAAAACACAATATACGTGTTAGCTAACTTTAAAATACAAGACTGCAATAAATACAAAACTGTACTTAAACATAAGGTATTACGTCGAATTATTTATAGAGGAACTTATAACGTTCTATTTAAGGTCGGTAAACTCGGTCGGTCTACTTGATTTATATTATCAATATTATATGTTACCATAGGACCATGGACTGTAAAATATTCAATATTACCACCGTCCGGCCCCCCCGTTATCCCAAACGTTATCCTAAGCTGAGGTTCGGCCTCATAGGAGGTGCCCTTAGGCAGACGTTCCCATAGTTTCTTCGAGCCCTAGGACTCAAAATTTCTTCTGGCAGAGCTTCTATCCGAAGCTCGCCAAACAGCCCGGTTACGCTGTGGCAACCAATAGGTTAGCACAACTAATAGACAGTCCAAAAAAAATAATTAAATATCAAATATTCTTAGTATTTTGTGATAAAGTAATTCACATAGTGATATATGCCTGAGCTTCTTAAGAAGTCCAAAACGAGAAATTCTATGTTAGATAATATGATTTTTTTATTACAGGTATATCCAACTCAAACTATGCATTGGCAGCCTCTACAGTATTCATCATAAGTAGCAGTCTATTAATCGATTTTATTGTATGTTGGTTACCTTTCTAATCATTGAATTTATATGTTACTACAAGCTCACTTTTCTTATCTCTCTGACGTCAAAAATCTCGAATAGACTCGAGTTCGTTGTCTGACGTAAATGCAGTAAGTATAACTGAACGGACTTACGCGACGAACTGAAATCTTACGTCATTACTTGTCCCTATTATAAGTTCGCTCTTTTTATAAATAATTCGGTGGAATACCTAACATATTCAGATACGGGTGTAATTGCAAATACACATTACATATCAGAAACTATGTAACTATCTGTGAAACATACAAATGTTTAATATTCATTTATTGCTAAAACTATAGTTTATTAGCATTAAGCAGAATAAATAATATTAATTGAGTAGAGTACATTATATGAATGATTACTTGATTACGTATTCCTTCGGTAACATTTGATAAGCTAATTATATGAAAAATACTAAAGTTCGTTGCTAATGTAGTGTATATTAAAGTTGTCTATATTGTATAGAGAAAAAACTTGTCGGTTCATTGTCTGTCCAGGGCAAATAGGATTTTATTGTTTTTAAAACACAACTTTTAAACCCAGTCGATTTAAGTGAAAATAGGGTCAAAAACTTTAGCAAAGTGCCACATATTAAGTGTGAGATTGAATACGAGCGGTCAATCAACCCACACTACGCTCACACAAGGTAGCCGCTCATTAACAAGTTAATGTATATCGTTTATTATTTTGAGCTTAAAGTACATTTTTGACAAACGAAACCATAACTGTTAGTTAACGTTGGTCTTAAGGTTCTTCAACGTCTTCGTTTATAAAAAAATTACATCCCATTTTACTCAGACCAACTATACAAAGTTAAGTTCCACAACCAGCTATTATAGAAAAAGTAGTCTTAATTTATTCACTAGAACTAAATCTAATGTCTAATTGCGACTTAAATTAATAAGTTATTTTATAGTTATACAATTTAAAGTAATTATATAGCAGTTTTCTTATTTGTTGATAAAATAAGAGTATTGAAATAGATATATTATCTTAATTTCTATGCAGAATTTAATAAACGGTAATAATAAATAAGTAAAGTAGAAATACCGCCGTATCTGAATATGTTTTTTTAATATGATGAATAAATATTAGCTATTATAAAGTAAGTAATTTTTTTTAAGTGTTGAAAAACGATTAACGTTTCGATCCAGTATTTTATTATTTTGGAAATTATTATACGCCAGAAAGATGGTATATATTAAAACCGAATGTGTCTTCAAATTAGAGTAGAAATATGCAATTTATTTTAATATGTGGCAGATATTCTACACTAGAAATATGTCTGCGTTTTCAAAACCATTATTTTCAGAATAAGATTAGATTGGATTTCTAAGAATGAAAAGTGAAAATTTTGAAAAGAACAATAATCGAAATCCATGAAAATATCCACCATTTCAGATTTATTTGGTGCTCTTCATCATCAATGGTTTACGGTTTTATGAGCACCAAATAACATAATTAATACTTTAGCTAAAATTTATTCATCATTCAAAAACACCCGTAATTTCCATTCACAAACAATACTACTATGAATTATGACGCGATATCGGTTAATAATACGATTGCTGTTAATTATAATGCACTGTGAAACTTCATAGTAATGTTTATGAATAGGGTGTAACACTGAGTCGTACATCCTTAAGACTACATATAAATAAATTATATTAAGAAAATCCTCTACGAATATACAAAATTAATACAAACCTTACATTACTAATACAAATTACATCACAGTTCAATAAACAAGTTAGTGTTACAAAAGTTAGAATAGATACTTTAAATGAAAGCTAGAACTAGAAAATCTTAAAAAAAAATAATTAAAAACTAAAAACAACAATTTGGTGAGTTTTTGTTTCTTTTCAGGGTACACTTCGTAATTTAGGAACATACATTCATACACCCGAATAAAATACCTTTATAAGGTAGTGTCGGCTTAAGTTAAATTATCAAATAAAAAAAAAACTTAATATTAACATTTAGGTACACCACACGACCGAATTAAAACACGCGTCTTAGAAATGTACAAAAAACTTTTGGGAGAATAAAAAATATTCAGTCGAAATATTATATAAAACGTTAGGTTAGCTCTATTCTAATGGGGTAAAAAAGCTATAATATGAGAAAGATAATTAGTGCCTACGCAATTTGGGCTAATTTGGTGTGAAAGTGCTTCAGTCCCTATTACAAAAATCTACCACACAACATATTTCATTTAATAGATTTTTTATTGAGGTTTAGCGACCTTATTATTAGCGTAAGTGTAAATTCCTGTAACACCATATTAGCCCAAAGTAGGGAAATATAGATACCTACCTAAGAAACGTCAAATAACTACAAAGCTTATCGGTACATTCCACTCTTGACTTTTTATACGAATTGATATAAAAGCAACAATTGCTCCGTATAAAATACGGAGTTTATAAGTTTCCTACTCTCACAGTGGTACTGCCTTTAAGATACAATAAGATAAATAGTCTTTATTGCACCCAAATTAAAAAAAAAAAAAAAACAACAGAACACTTAACACATAAGTATGCAAAGGCGGTCTTATTGCTTAAGAAATCTCTTCCAGACAACCCTTGGGGAAAGAATTAAATAAAGATAAGAGTAACGGCGCAATTTAAAAAAAAAAACATTTTGAGAATAGGTACTGTAATACATTATAAAATTGAATTCCAGTACCTTATATTCAAACTTTAATTCATCCACACAACTACAGCTAGCGGTATTGGTCGAATTTTTTGGAATAGAAATAAATATTAATGAATTCATGACTCAAAAACTAGCAGAGTTAGATTTTGGTTTTTGTTATGAATGCAAGTCTTATTTAAAAGGTACTTACTCATCTAATAAGTGAAACTAAGTATAAAGAGATGGTAAAACGTACAGAAAAGTCTGAGGCAGAAATGTTTAGAAAAGGTACAAAATTATATCATTTCTTTTGCGCTATGTAGTAGTTTGACGTAAATATTATACCAGTTAGCAAATAGCAACTTTAAAAATACTGCCTAGTTGTAATGTTCTTAAACTACTAATATAACGGTACCTTACAAAGTGGGTAATATCGTAGAAAATATCACTTTATAGTTCAGATGACAAAAATATAGCTATATTGAGTCCAGACATGTGTTTTATGAATGTAATTCAACTTCGTCATCTTATTACATGAGATTTCTGCTTTGATATATAACCATAGTCCATTAAGGGTAAGATAACAAGGCCTGTTGGGGCCAAGCGATTTTGGCATCTATCCTTTTGTACGCCAGTATGAAATTCTGGCCACTTTTCTCTGACATCACTTCTTGTGGACAGTCATTCTCGTTCAACATTGTTTCTGGAATAACAATAATACAATTTACATGAATCATTTTTAGTATTCTTTATGTAGAGACTGCTAAGTATATAAAGTCCTACGAGAAAACCTTATGTCAGCAGTTGTTAAGAAAATGGTATAGCAAGAAATCTTTTGACGACCTCCGAGGCGCAGTACGCGCGCTGTCGGATTATAAAGTTGGTGGTTCTGGGTTCGATTCCCGGCTCGAGTCTGGTCTGATGGGAGGCTTCGGCCGTGGCTAGTTACCACCCTAAGCCAAGCTATGAAGCGTTCCGGCACGATGTCGCGTAGAAACCAATTAAGAGTGTGGGTTTACCATACCCCTAATAGGTTGGCCCGCTACCATCATAGACTTCATCATCACTTACCATCAGGTGAGATAGCTGTCAAGGGCTAATTTGTAGAGTTAAAAAAAACACCTAGTACTTTAAACTTGATCCCATTGCTGAATAGTTAACATCTAGCTTAGTAATATCGCATTGTTAACAAAACTATCCTCTGATAGGAGTCTATTCCTATTTAGAACATATTTCCAATTGGGTTTGGTAGGCTTTAATCACTATTATGATCACAATTTGTTAGTAATGACACAGATGACAAGCGAGGTTTCTGTCACTGGGTTTCAATGGTTCAAAAAACGCGACAAAATGTTTCACGTTGACATAATAAAAATCTATATGCCGGTACTCCTGTTGACACTATGCAAATGCGATTCTGGGGTGAGTTACACATGTTAATGATCAACCAATTACCGGCTCACTACAGAGCACAGGTCTCTTCTCAATAAGGGTTTGGCCATAGTCCACCACGCTGGCCATGTGCGGATTGGCTGACTTCACACGCCTTTAATAACATTATGGAGAACTCTCAGACGTGCAGGTTTCCTCACGATGTTTTCCTTCACCGTTGAAGCAAGTGATATTTTAATTGTTTAAAAACGCACATAATTCCGAAAAGTTAGAGTGCGTGCCCGGATTCGAACCGCCGACCTCTGTTTAGGAGGCGGACGCCCTAACCTAGGCTATCACCGTTTTTTTTTTACACAATACAAGTTAGCCCTTGGCGGCTATCTCACCTGGTGGTAAGTGATGATGCAGTCTAAGATGGTAGCGGGCTAACCTGATAGGGGCATGGTAAACCCACACTCCTAATTGGTTTCTACCCGACATAGTGCCGGAACGCTAAATCGCTTAGCGACACGTCTTTGTCGGTAGAGTGGTAACTAGCCACGGCCGAGGCCTCCCACCAGACCAGACTCGAGCCGGGAACCCAGGACCTCCAACTTTATAATGCGACAGCGCGCGCACTGCGCCACGGAGGTCGTCAAAGACCGAGTTACACATATTGAAAAGTAATCTTGGTATATACAAACCTTGGCCATCATGCAGTGCGAACAACGCGTAGTCCTGCGGGTTAGTTATAGCAGCTGCGTGTGCGAGAGCTCGGCAAAGATCCCTGGCTCTCGCTCCAGGGCGACACGGCAGCGCAACCCGCCGGATAGAGCCCCGACACTCGTCTGGTAATGCAACTCGAACGACCGCTACACCGCAACCTTCACGGTTAGATTCCGCCGAACCGCGTCGCCACTGATGACAAAAAAATAATTTATTATAAAAATGATTAATGTTTAAATTCATACATTTTGTCAACACAAATAAATGTATATGATGTGGCTTCTAAATAAAATACTTTAACATATTAACAGAAAGAAAATAATGTCGTTTGTAAATATTTTAATCTCGCTGGTTTTGATTGCAATAAAAATCTTATATCTCAAAACACAAAGAAATAAATTAGTAAAATGTTGTTTTCATTCGGTCGGTATTATTCACTTTTTTTCTATGAACATGAGAAATTTTAGTAATGGGGAAAAAGCAACGCAAGCCTCGAAGTAAAATTTGTGACGTTTATGGGACCTAATACAGTGTCAATATTAGCAAAAAGTTGGTTTTCAATTTTAATATCACAAACTTAGGTCTGATCGATCTGTTACGGATATAATGAACGCCAAAAATGGATTGAGTTACATTAGGTTGAATCTTATCGGAACTCATTTAGGTATATAAGTTTGCGTCTGATGGAATTTCCATAAATGTTTCGAACGAGGCCATTATCTATTTAGCGACCTAGTTTCCTTTAAAAATACTTACAGGAGTAGTACTATCTGGTCCAGGATCTGGTGCTAATCTCTTTAATACAGCTACAGCGGAGAAGAGCGCAGTCAAATAATAGCCGCCTTCGCCAGCTAACAAAGCTGCTGGTAACAGCCCCGCCATTAATTCCGCTTCCAACTCCGCGCACACCAGTCGACACCTTGCCACTGTCCATGCGAGCACTGGGAGGAGATCGTCGGCTCCCAAAGTACGTTCACCACGAATCTAAATAGGAAAAGAAATAAAATTTATATTTAGGCTATTTGTATTTATAGCTATATAACTAAAGGCGGACTTGCGACCAACTTAAAATAATGTGCCGAATTTTGCGGGGAGACGTCGATGCTCCTGATCTTCATGACCAACTGTGTTGTATACTTGTCCCCATAAATAATAATCTGCGTCCGCGCAAAAATAAACTTTTCGTGGTCCCTCGTCATCGCACTGTTGCCCGAGCCATGGCACCCATACCGCGTTCTCTGGCGTCTTTCAATGCGCTCTTGGATAAGAATTTTCAATGGGACCCATTCAATGAAGGGTGGACGGTTCTGTTTTCAGAGTTGCTTAAGTACGCAATGATTAATCTTTGTTGTGTGTGTTGTTTAGTAATTATTGGTTTGTATTGAATAATTTGTTAAATTTATCTAGTTAGTGTAAGTGGCATTTTGCCGTTCTAATTGGATGTAAATAAATAAATAAATAACGAGTACCTTACATTTTTACCTGTATCTTAACCCATCAATAAGATTGATTGCGGTCTACTTTATTTTTTATTTTAAAACGCACTAAATATTATTATTTAAGCTGTGATAGCCTAATGGTTAGGACGTCAGCCTCCTAATCAGAGGTCGGGGGTTCGAACCCGCATGCACCTCTAACTTTTCGAAGTTATGTGCGTTTTTAAGCGATTAAAATATCACTTGCGAGAACGGTGAAGGAAAACATCGTGAGGAAACCTGCACTCATGAGAGTTCTCTATAATGTTCTCAAAGGCGTGTGAAGTCCGATCCGATGTGTGATGATGATGATGATGAAATATTATTTGCTACACTAAGCGTGTTAAAACATTATAATCGCTCTTCAGATAAATAACTCGTATTGATACTCACTGCATTGAACATAACTGATATGGCAGCGAGAAGATTTTCTAGTTTGTTCAACGGAGAATCTGCTTCCTGCATCTTCAGAAAATGCTTTGAGATTACAGCCAATACCGCTGACGACGGTACTTTTGTTGATTCCTGATAAAAATACAGTCATAAGTTACATTCAGTCTTTAACCTGACTATCAGACCATATAAAGACCTAGAAGATGTCGACCTTGACATTAATTTAAGAAAATAAATAAACTAAGATTTTAATTAAATAACTTTGTTACATTAATTATACTTTCTTATAACAAGGACTATTTCGTAGATCTCAAGATAAAAAAACACCTTTAAAAAGCATTAGGACAGAAAGGAATGAACACACTTTTATTAGTAAAAAAAAGGAAAGAAAAACAAAAAAGACAGAAATTAACAGAAACAGTAGTATACAATTCGGCGGCCTTATCGCTGCATAGCGATCTCTTCCAGGCAACCAAACATGTAAAAGATATAAAGATACAGAAAGGGTGGTGCAATAATATATACATAAATATATATATTGATATAAACGAATATAGTACGAATATAATTTCTTCTTCTTAGACCGGGGCGCGTTTGGAACCCTCATAGCTTAGTTAGTAGTTTTAAGTTAACGAATCTAGTTATCACCATCAAATCACTACTATTTAAATATTGACGCGTCAAAAGCGCCTTTTAAAGGACTATTTGAATAAAGATTATTTTTGAATTTAGAATTTTTGAATTTTATATCAACGAACGCGTCTCGAAATTTTTTGTTGTTAAATTATCTTAGTCTTAAATTACTAACAAACCTTAATTCCTAATTGTAAGGGAGTGGCGTGTTGTGCTCTCTCTATCGCCGCATGCAACTGCCGAACATCAGCCGAGTGCCATGAAGCCAGTAATGTATAGAGCTTCGAACGCAAGGGCCTTACTACTAGCCTGTGCATAACACCTTCTAATATCGCATCAATATTCAGGAATTCCGTTGGTTTTAGCTAAAACAAAATGTTAGTAATTACTTTTTTATTTATGGTTTCATTAATAGGTTAGGGTGTCCGCCTCCTAAACAGAGGTCGGCGGTTCGAATCCGGGCACGCACCTCTAATTTTTCGGAATTATGTGCGTTTAAGCAATTAAAATATCACTTGCTTCAACGGTTAAGGAAAACATGGTGAGGAAACCTGCACGCCTAAGAGTTCTCCATAATGTTCTCAAAGGCGTGTGAAGTCTGCCAATCCGCACATGGCCAGCGTGGTGGACTATGGCCAAACCCTTCTCATATTGAGAGGAGACCCGCGCTCTGTAGTGAGCCGGTAATGGGCTGATCATGATGATGTCTAATCCCTAATATAATCCATAATAATTCACAAATCATGAGTTTAAGTTAAAAACGAACAAGAGCCTGATTCTTTAATACTCTTCGCAAATTTTTTGTATTTCTCATATTTTAATCTATAAATAACTTTAATTTAAATAATTGATTTCTTATATTTTTTTTATACACCACAAGTTAGCCCTTGACGGCTATCTCACCTTGTGTCAAGTGATGGCTATCTAGGCTGGTAGCGGGCTAACCTGTTAGGAGTATGGTAAACCCAAGCTCCTAAATGGTTTCTACGTGACATCGTGCCGGAACGCTAAATCGTTTGGCGACACGTCTTTGTCGGTAGGGTGGTAACTAGCCACGGCCGAAGCCTCACACCAGACATGCATAATGCATAATTCTTGATTAAAATGTATTTTAGTATTTCCAATAACCACACCAGACATGACTTAGTAAGAGTACTAGATATCTTTTATTACCTTAAGTCTCTCTTTCTCAACTTCCTTTTCAAACTCCCTCTCTCCATGTTTTACAAGATAGTTCTTCATTCCTGACATGAATTGCCTCATATTCCTCATCATGACCTGTAATTAGAATCATAAATTAGATATCATAATTGAAACGGATATTAAAACATATACTTTTGTGCAGAACAATTATTGTTTTTAGATAGACAAAATTATAAAGTTCAATAATGCCCTAACACATTTAAAACTAGCACAGCACATTATCAATGCATACAAATTTCCGGCATGACACGACATTATATAAATATGTACATCAAATCTAGATTTTACTTGGCGATTCTATACTACATACAATAACATATGTACCATTCAATATAAGGTATCGGTAGTGGTCCAACCCGGCCTGATATAATTTGTTGGTGTCGGTTATTTTCATATCGAATATGTAAGGGACACAAAATAATGGATTTTCACCCTTTTTTTATTTGTTTATTTATTCAAAACGTCATTAACAGAATTATAGGAAAAAAAAATATTAATAACATTAAGTACTAGGATATACATATGAATCAATTAAGAGGTAACTACAGCATCCATAATAAATCAAGTCGACGCTAATAGGTCGCTAATAATATAATATTCTAATTTGTTTTAATTAACAAACAGCAGATAACAAAAAATCAGAAAAAAACTTGTTACAAAAGATCAGAATAAGTAACTTTGTGTTTCATTAAAGTAAAAACGAATAAGTGAGATGTACAGGTATATACGCTCTATGCAAAATCAAGCTAGACTGGTGTTTTCTTTTTTCTAATTATATACAAGAACAAGATGTTTTAAAAGATATCTTTGCATAGAAACTGTAGTATTGATTGCTAGATAAAAAAATTACGATAGTCATAAAGCGACTAGAAAATTGTAAAACAATCTTACAATAAATATATAATCTAGGTGTAACATGTACGAAATAGGCTTTATGAAGAGAAATCTGTTTAACCCAATCGCATCTAGGGCCACTTAGAAAATTATCGAGCTCCTTGATATAGTATTATAACCACTTCAATATACTATAAAGTGTTAATGTGTGTCTATTAATTCACTTCTGCATTTATCATGCTCAAACCACACAACAGGTCAAATTTTAAAAGTCGTATAAAACATAAGCATAAATAGCTTCTTTCAAGAGAATCATCATCATCATCATGATCAACCCATTACCGGCTCACTACAGAGCACGGGTCTCCTCTCAATATGAGCAGGGTTTGGCCATAGTCCACCACGCTGGCCATGTGCGGATTGGCAGACTTCACACGCCTTTGAGAACATTATGGAGAACTCTCAGGTGCAGGCGTGCAGGTTTCCTCACGATGTTTTCCTTCACCGTTGAAGCAAGTGATATTTTAAATTACAAAGACGCACATAACTCTGAAATGTTAGAGGTGCGTGCCGGGATTCGAACCGCCGACCTCTGATTAGGAGGCTAACGCCCTCACCACTAGGCTATCACCGCTTCAAGAGAATATGGATCTCTAATAGCGCTACAATTTCAAACGATTTTGTTTTTGTTGATGTAACTGCACGTGAATGCATATTTGCACTTTGATTAGGGCTACTAAGATAAACAACTGTAGCATGAATGATCTCATTAGACCGGAGACACGTGCTAATGGCGTGTCGACATCGTGGACAGAATACAAATAAAAACTATGCTTTGCATTTCGTGTACAATGGTAAAAACCAGAAGCAATTATTAACTTACTATTATTATAAATATCAACAACTAGCTGTTGCCCGCGACTTCGTCTGCGTAGAATTGCTGATTTCTCGTGAGATTGAGGTTTCCCGTGCGGCCAAGGCTTCAGAAAGTAAGCTACAGGCAAATGTCAAATTGCCGATATTCGTATCTCTAAGTTAAAAAACATAGGACTTTCATACCAACTTCAAACCCCTATTTGACCCCCTTCGAGGTAGATTTGGATGAAAAAAAATTCTAACCTTATACTTACGCCCTAAAAGAAACCTATTTTCAAAATTTTAAGCTTGTAGACTTCATAATAAATAAATATTGTGGGTGGTGGTTATTTTTATTATTATTAATCTTAATGCAAAATTTTGTGTCTCTAACTCTAAAAACAAAGAAAATTCATACAAACTTCCAACCCTCTTAGGAGTGGAATTTCCAAATATCCTTTCTTAGCTGACATCTCTTAACTATCAACTACGTACTTGCTAAATTATAGCTTTATACGTACAATAGTTTTTAAGATCTCGTGTTTAATCAGTATGTAATTAAGTAAGTAAGTATGTAAGTGACCTTTCGCTTTTATATATATAGATATAGATAAGGTAAGAATCCACGATCGTTAAATAAAGTGCTTAGCTAGTAAGTTTAATAAGAAATCATCCAGTTTCTTTCAAATGAATTCACAAGCAAACCGTAGTGTTTGATTATCACTATTTATAAATGTGATCTAGATTCATCAGCCGCAATTTGCTAGAAATGAAGCACTAAGTCTTGCTCGAGGCAAAATATGAGCACAAGGGAGGCACCGGTGCGTTCTTAGGAGATCCGGGAGCCTCTCACTTTTTTAGTGGGTAAAAATCCCACATAACCCGAGCTTTTCCCCAGCAATAGTAAAAAAAAGCTATATTTCGCTGGATCGATTGCATGATGCATTAAAAACACTGATCACTGATACAATAATATTTGACACTAACCTGAGGACAAGTTTCTTTAGAATCCAGTGTGCAAGCAATAAAGTTGTCGACATTTTGCGCGAAGGTTGTGCTCTTGTCCTGCGCTAGGTGTAAGGCGTATGCTCGCAACGCTGCGCCTGCGCCGCGCGAAGTTCTCCCACCTCGTAAAGCACGAACGCGTCCGGCTGCTATTTGGACAAATTACGTCAAAAAGTTTATAAGGCAAATAGTGATAAATGATGGTATAAATTACTGTTAATAATATGGGCCCGCAAATTGCTTCAAAGAAGGCAAGAAGAATATGTTTACAACGCAGCACAAGTAATTCTAAACACAAATTTTGGTATACCTGACCGTTTAATCTTTTGCAAGATTTTGCGTAACTAAAGCATAATAAATTGATGTGCTCTTTCAGCTTCAATGCTGAACCCATTGAAAAATAATATAAAAGAATCATTACCTACACAAATAGGAATTTGTGATATCAAAATCTTGGTCTTCAAGATCAACAATCGGTTCATCTTTCACATTACACAAACATTTCCAGATCCTATTGCAGACGCGTTTCAAGAAATTGGAAATGGCATTTAAGGCACGACGAAAAGGATTCACGTAAGGCGGTTTAATCTCATCCACTTTTTCATGATTGAGATCATTACAATGACAAGCTGGCGGTTTAGCAACAACCATAGCTTGTTTTTTGGTTGCACTTTGCTCTGCCATTTTTTTGCACAAATTACTTAACGCCTCCGTTTTAGACAAATGCTGTTGAAATCTTGGCTCCATTAACTTTTCTCGCGTCACAAACACCCATTCACTTTGAAAAACGTATTCATTCAGCGAGTCACAGTAGAAATTTTTTATCGTCGTCAATGCGAACACTCCCTCCGAGCCCGGTTGAGACACCTCCACAATTTGTGGCACTGATGAACGCTCAACTATCACAGAATCAAACTTCTTCGTCTTTGTTAAAGACTTCGCCGAATCAGGTTCAGTCTGTTTCACGAACTTTCCTTGGAACAACCTTTTGAACCACCTCATGTCCAATCACTTTGCGGTTTCGTCCCGCTTGCACGAAAGATTTAAAGCGATGATTTCTCATTCAAATAATGTTAGACGCGATACAAACTCGAGCTGCGGCAAGCGACTGTATGCTCGTAGTAGTAGTAGTGAAAAGAAACAAGGCACGCGCAGACCTTTAGCCTTTAACCATAATTAATTATTTACTGAGCTAATGTAGTTACCGATAAGAGTTGTGCGCTGCGGCCTCATTATTCGTGTACTGAGTTTATAATTGATTTCAATAATGGTGCTTAATGAGTCATAAATCTTTATCTACACGCTCTGTTTAGTGCGCGAATGTATATGATCCAATCGCGATTCTATCATGGTGATATAATTTTATAGTGTGAGGTATTAAATGTTTACTACCTCGTACTTTCACCAGTATCAAATGATGTCATAAATCTGCCTTACACTAGATTAGAAGTTATCGTTTAGGTCAATGTTCTTAGACAGATCACAAGTGTATAATTAACTAGCTATTGTCTATTAATGTATTAAATGTGGCGTAGTATGATAATGTTAGTATAGTACTAACTGGTAATATTATTATCATAGTGCCTACAATGTACTCAAAGAAACGCATACACGTGGAGTGAGTGATTCAACTAATATAGAATCGGAAGGAGCGTAACATTTTTCTTACAAGGATTTCTGGCCATCACATTGTCACCGCTAAGAATTCATCATCATGATCAACCCATTACCGGCTCACTACAGAGCACGGGTCTCCTCTCAATATGAGAAGGGTTTGGCCATAGTCCACCACGCTGGCCATGTGTGGATTGGCAGAATTTACACGCGTTTGAGAACATTATGGAGAACTCTCAGGCGTGCAGGTTTCCTTCACCGTTGAAGGAAGTGATATTTTAATTGTTTAAAAAACGCACATAACTCCGAAAAGTTAGAGGTGCGTGCCCGGATTCGAACCGCCGCGCCGACCTCTGATTAGGAGGCTGACGCCCTAACCACTAGGCTATCACCGCTATCGAGATTACAGAATAATTTTTTTTTTTTTCGTTTATAACATCTGTCTTACCAAGCAACGGGTCCAGTCGATCTCTGAAACTTTTGGCCCGCATTGTCCCATTTCCTCTCCGTGGTATAGGAGACTCCCACTCGCATGGCTCATCCTGATAATGATAAAGTTAACAAACATTATAGTATTATAATTAAACATTAAATGGTGACCGCCGAGGTTAGCTTTCCAATGATGGGAAAAAAAAACTCGAGCTTTCTTCCCAAAAAGTTGGGTATTTCACCAAATCTGCTATTGTGTGTCAGACTGAACGTGAAAGGTTGTGATGCGATTACAAAATATTACTTTTTATTTATTATTTTAGAGAAGAAAAATTATAATCGATCATCGCAAGAGTAAGATTATGTAGATTAATTCTTGATTTGTTCCATCTTTCTGTCCTTATTTAATTTTACAAGCAAATACTACGCTCAAATGCACACACACACATACAAATAATTTAGACACTAGATATATTCAGCATGCAATATTTTCAAAAATGTTTGTGTTTTTTGTTTAAATTTTTTACTTTATTTTTAACTAATTGTTAAACTTAACTTTAAAGCAGAAAAAAACTCTAATGTACCATATATATCTTTTATTTGTTAAAGTGCACTAGATATGTAATTCTTATTACTATTCAATGTTTGTGAAGGCACTGGCCAATAAGATACGGGTTTTCCTAGTTTAGGGGTCAGGATTCCACTGTATTGTGCTGTACTGAGTTTTACAAATAAAGATATATTATTATTTCCACTATATACTACCTCTCACGCCCGTGTGAAAAATAAATACATATAAAAAACCAAAAGACAAATAATAAGCTTAAATAGATAAAAATAAATAAACCTATATACATATTACACAGATACATATTTGGCGGAGGAATACGCCCCGGCAGGGGACAGGTTGACAGGTTGAGAAACCGCCGGACTATCCTAGCCGAGTCCAGCAAGACTAGATATTATTGTTATTTGATAAAGTCAAAAGCATCAGAATATTTGGTAAGTAAAGAGACTCACGGCTTCATAACAAAGCTGGTTGGATGAAGGTGGTATGAGTCCATCCCATTGAGTACTGTCCCACGGCTCTGAGAATACTGTGCCATCATCGCTAGCCTGTAACATAAACAATAATAAACAAAAGTTCTTAAATTTTATTACAAAGGGATACATATTTTATATATAGCAACTAAGATGAGTAGTATGTAGTTAGCACAAAGCGGCGTGCAAAGTATACAAAGTGGGTACGAGAGAGTGGGTGGGTGTTCCTCTTCCATCTCTCTTGCTTATGTGCCTACGGAGGACTTGTGGGCGATGGAAACGTCCATCACTCACAGTGCGGTCCTCGAGTTGGCTGGTGTTCTATTGTTCCGGCACACTTCTAATTTGCGATACTGGACACGTTCTGTCCGAGGAGGATCTGCTGCGGCGGACTACCGCTGGTAGAGTTGTGGTTGTATGCGAAAGCTTTCCCGTGGCTCAACCATACAGCGGTGAGTAGGAACACGTGGGGGTTTTATCAGTAGGAGTCTGACATAACATCTATGCCTGTTCGTGGCGCTGTGATATCCATGAGGATTTATTTACCACGTAAAAAAAAACGTAATTCTTATCGCCTTATAAATAAGTATTCTTATGTTGTCATTCAATTTACTTTCTTAATCTCTCATGTTATTCTGTTCGTATATATTTCGTTTCAAAGTTTACATCACTATTATCGACCCATTACCCATAGATCTCATCTCAGAGTGTTAGTTAGGTAAGAGCCATTGTTTTCATTTATCCTCACATATCTTTCCTATTACAAGTTAGCCCTCGACTTCTTACCTGTTTGTGATGTAGCTAAGATGATACCGGGCCAGTTAGGAGTATGTTAGATAAATTAACAATAAATACACACTAGTTTTATATTTTTCATGGTCGCCGTTTAAACCAATCAACCGTATTAATCTATGTGGTATTTTGAAAGTAATGTCTGCTCCTAAAAACTAATAGATAAAAATACGTACTTGTTCAGACAGTGGTCTGAGATCGTGCACATTGTCATAACAAGACGCCCGCGGTGGAGATCGTGTTTCTTCAGGAAGCGCAACGGGCTCAGCATTGAGACGCAATTCGGGAAATCTTAAAAAGAGCAACGAATGAGCTTAAACATAACCAACCAATCAAATTATCATGATGGAAACTGGTTTGAAGGATATCTATAAAAAATTATAAGCTGTTGGTGTTCCGTTATTATTAAATAAATATATAAGTTGGGAATACAAACAATAACTTAAAATAAAGGGTTATAAATTTGCTCAGTTAATGGTTATATAATCAAAATTGGTATAATCAAAATTTAAAAAATATTTATGCCTATTTTATCTATTCTATTATAATATAAAGGAAACATGAATATCTTTATTATGCTAAACTTTTGTAGATTGTAAGTTCTCGGGGTAAATTACCGTGATCTGTATTGATAAATTATTAATTGAATAATTTTGTTATGTTGTATAGTATAGCTTTTTACCTTTGTGCAATAACCTGGTGAACAGTGAAATGGTGCACCCCATCATCGACGCCGCTAAGTCGACTTTCTTGCTCTGCAAGTGAAGGGAAAGTGCCGTTTTCACTGTTTGAGCATTCATCATTTTTGTCTGTAAAAAGGATATGTCATTATTAGTAGCTTACTTCAGATTTTCCCAGATACATTCAAACAATTCCCTCTGGAAAAATCTCAGGGATAATCTCAGAGGTATTAGTCGCGTCTCGAATTCGGATTTTCGTCAAATATATTTGGTCAGTCAGATTCAGAGTTTAGTAAGATCCGATCTATCAATACCTTGTATTGGTTATAGTTCTCTATAGCTATATATCTTGAAACTGGATATATAAAGCACTAATTTTAACCACGCCAATTTATCAAAATTAACGCTATGCCCGGCTTTGGGACTTATAGGATTAAGTAAAGATGATACATGAACTCTTACTTATAAACTGCCAACTTGAGTCCACCGCCCATGTCTGCTCGTTTTTACCGGTAGGTGGTTTGACTGCAACCCTTGGTGGTTCCACTGGTTTCATTTTCGGTTTTCCCCTCAGTGACACTAGGTTGTCGACAGAAGTTGACGTGTTCGGGGATGAAGCTAGAGAAATGGATTTTGCAAAATCAAACGACGAGCAAAACGACTATAATAATTTGGTATGAAAAGTAATATTTTTCAGGTAATATTTAAGATAAATGGGCAGCAGGCAATGTCACTTTTAAATTGAAAAGATCTAACTTAATAAAATGCCTTATTTGATTATGTTAACGAATTATATATTTTCTATGAATTGAATTTCTGTTTAACAGGCGTTTGGTCGTCCAGTTTTTTGGTGTAACTAAATAGTATACCAACGAAACTTAGTTACCTAGATAAAATCGCTATGTAGCAAAGAGCCGCCTAATTGTATAATTTTTGTGTTTGTTTCTTCATTCCATTTATGTATTTTTTGTTCGATGACCAATAAAAGAATCTTCATTCATCAATTCAAAAAGTTTTATTAGTCATAGACAATAACAAATTACTCATAAAATCTTGTAAAAAGATATGAAAAATGTTTTATGCAACGTATACGAAACAAACGTATTTATCACATAAGTTTCGATAAAGCGGTAATAGTGTGATAGAAGTAAACTTTTTTGTTTTATATCGAAGATTTAATACTTTCAACTGATTGCAAAAGAAGCTAATGTTTAAATATATCTGCCATCAACTTCTGCATTTCAATAGGTTATATTAAACACAAAAACTCAATGTGAAACTTACGTGACAGTTCTTCAATACTGTGCATATCTCGAAGTGGGTAGTAAGGGTGATTTTGACTCGGTGGTTCTGAATATCGTTGTGAGAGATTCATTACACCCGCTCTTAATAGTTTACGTCGTTGTACAGGTGGCAGAGCGGCCTATGAATAATTTTTAATTATTTAATTAATACATTAGGTACGGTAAAATCGAATATATATATCGAATAAGCCAACTCTTGATTCGGGTAAAAATATATAAAAGTTGAGACTGGTTAATCTTAGACTTGAAAGAGTCTTCAGAGAACATTAAATCCCTTTTATTTGATTTACTTACTTCTTTTATAGCATCGACTGGATCAGCATAAAAAGGACTGCCAGCGTGGTCCTTTTCGGAGTCTTTCCCTCTTGTGCTGTCATCTTCCAATTTTACAGTTTCCATACTTTCAATATTACTATGGCTCTCTCTTAATTTCAAAGCAGCTTCTATTTCTTCAGTCAATTTCTTATTCATATTCATAACAATATTAAGTTTGTCTGGTCTTTTTGGCACAATTTCTCCTTTACTGTTTGTCGTCGCTATAATTTCATTGGATCCGTTAAAACTTTTCTTAAGGGAATTGTCGGAGAGATTTTTCTTTTCATTTAGACTTTCGGTTGAATTGAGTATTATCATGTTTTCTTTTTCTAAGATAGATTGTGTGCTTTTAGCTGCGTTCAATTTAGCTATTGAATAATAACCAAGATTAATAATTATTAAAAACAAAATAACAAAAATCTGTGATATTTTCATATTTATTTGACTTACGCAGTGTATCCGGTAAAAGATCCGGTCTTTTACTCTTCATTATACCATTACTAAAATGATTATCATTCTCAGACTTGTGTGGCTTAAACGTGGAGCAATTATTACTCTCTGGTCCCCATATGTCCTCATAATCGCTCACTTTATCCATCAAGGAACTTCTGTAATATACACCTGGTGATTCAAGGATATCTGACTCCTAAAATAAAATCAATATTTTCAGAATTACTAGATTGTCGTATCTTTTATAAAGCACATTAGTTTTTTTTTTAATTGTAAATATTTTGTCGATTTTTTATCTTCAGTTATTGCCGTGCAGTTGATGAGTAATGCTCATGCATTTGTGCATCAGTATGCCAATCCATAGCGTTGATTTGGCTAAATTTACAGCGAACAAGACTAACTAAACTTTAATGAATAAATGCTATAAGACCATCAACCTACCTGATAATGTCTGGATTCCTTGCGTAGAGAGTGCTTGCTCCTCCTTGATCGACCAGAAGGCGTTGTACTTGTTGTATTAGTATTAGGTGACAATACTTTATCCCGGTCTTTATAAGTCATAGGAGATACACCAGAATGATTAGAAGTGGGAGAAAATACATTTTTGTTACAAATTGGTGAACTTCGAGAAATCGGGGAAAATACCTCACTTTTGTTAGTTTGACTCATAGGTGAAAATACCCCACTTTTCGATGAAATAGTATCATTAGACACTGGTGAATTTATTTGACTTGTTGGAGAGAATATACCACTGGTAACAGAGTTCGTCCCATTTGGAGACACCAACTGGTTAGAAGCAAAAGCGTTGCTTGACTTTGTTAAAGAGTTTGCTACGGGATCGACTGAATCAGACGTATTAGTCTGAGATTGAGGTTCTAAAGGTGATCCTGCATCGGTTCCACCATTCTGTTCCGCAATTTGTTTTTTGAAGCTCCCGTGCAAATTAGCGGTCATTGTACTAATACGCTCTCCTTCTGGCGTCAGACGGTGCATCATGTTCTATACAGGAACAGGAACACTTTTTAGTAATTATACGCTTTAATTTTACAAATACTTATTAGTTAACGATAAATATTTACAGCAATAGGCCAGTTACGATTTACTACAACAAAAACATGCCAAACACGCGCCATGCTTTATTATCAAAGATCGGCTCACCTGCAAATCTCCATTACTTTCAGTTATGCTTTTCGACGCATCCATTATGATGAATCCAGCGTCAGAATTGTTATTATTGATGGTGTTAGACGCAAGCGTTAGTTGCAACTGGTTGCTTTGTATGCTTTCATTGATTTGATGATTGTGTATTTGTGTGTTGTTGACGCTAAATGTTACTGTTGTTGTGACTGTTATGTTTCCATTTGTAGCTTTGTTGATGGGACTAAAACATAGAGCTTCAGATTTTGGGGATAGAGAAGTTTTGGGATACGGTGGTTTTGCCCATCTCGGAGGAGGGGGAGGTGGAGTTGTTTTAACATTGTTAGTATTAGTTGGGGAGTGTGGATTACTGCATGTTGGGAATGTGTGTGGATGTGTTATTTGCGCCTGAAAACAGGTATAGCCATTTGTTAACATCGAATTTACAGAATGTAATGTATAGAACATAGTATCGTGCTATTACTATTATATGATTATTGGACTTTATTAAAAGAATAACATACTGTGTGCATATAGTTCGTTCAAAATTTAATTTTGATAAAATCTTTTGTTTCTTTGAATGCAAAATCTAGGGAGTATTAAATGGATCTTTTGTAGCTATAACACGATTCTAAGTCAGAAGCCTAAA
Source organism: Lasiommata megera (assembly GCA_928268935.1). Classification (NCBI taxonomy): domain Eukaryota; kingdom Metazoa; phylum Arthropoda; class Insecta; order Lepidoptera; family Nymphalidae; genus Lasiommata; species Lasiommata megera. Next base: position 5,815,729 of record OV743321.1, read on the forward strand.
AGCCGTTATTAGAATTTATATACAGTGTTAGTACTTACAGTACTTGACATCAAGTTTAATGTGTTCGGTGGGGTGGGTCGAGGAGCTCTAACAAATGATCCCGTAGGTTTCGCTGGCGGTGACGGCGCAGTTCTACCTTTAAATGTGCTGAGGTTCTGACTTTGACTCGGTGGTGAGTCTGATGTATCAACTGGGGACATTTTAAGAACAACATTCTGATCCTTATCCGGGCTTAGGATGTGTTCTCGGGAAATGCCTGTTGTACCTAAAATAGAAATGTTATTCTTTAAAAATACTTTTAACGAATTTAAACGGAATGTTACATCTTTTTCTTTTGGTGAAGGAAAACCTGAGAGTTCTCCATAATGGTCTCGCAGCGTGTGAAGTCTGCTTATCTTATAACTTGGCTAGCGTGGTGGACTATGGCCTAACCCTTCTTATATTGAGAGGAGACCCGTGCTCTGTAGTGAGCCGGCAATGGGTTGACCGTGATGACGATGATGAAAAAATTGACGATTGAAAAAACAAAATGACGTAATTAATTAAGGTACTTACTGGCATTAAAACTACTAAGACTAGACGCAGTGTCAGACGGCGTTACGGCCATAGGTATCACTCCATTGGCTAGTTGGCACGGTGAGAGTAGATTGTTTGGATTGTTTTTTGGGTTTGCCATCGGGTAACCCCAGAACTCTTGGCCGAGTAGAGCTAGTGAACTTAGCTGGTGACGACTTTTCGCATCACGAAGAGGCTTCGGTAACTGTAGCTGCACTGGTAACTCGTCACTGCAATACGATGAATCACAAATATAATTTCAGTATTTAAAATTGGTGACTGTAAATACATAAAATGACATAAGAAGCTTTTATTTATAACAAAACGCCATATTTGAATTACGAGTATATTGAGAGCTTATGAACTTAGATTTTTTTATTGCTTAAAATTTTTAATTTCCTAATCCTTCGGAACCTTAAATTTTTCAACTAGTCATTCCATTTTCACAGATCAAATCTATTTTTGATTTATAAAGAAACTAGCTTTTGCTTGCCATTATACTCAAGTTTGAATCGTAGTGATTACTCATATCACTAATTTTAAAACTATTATTATTTATTTATATATTATATTTATTGGTAATATAATTATATTTAGTTTATACATTGCGCCGCAAAGCTCATCTTTCATTTACTTCTTTCCCTAAGGGAAGTCTAGAAGAGATTGCTTAAGTTCTGTTCCATGTTATTATTTCTCAAACATTTGGGTGCAATAAAGAGTATCTATCAGATAGTTTTTACACAATTTTTATCTTAAAATGTCCTTTATTAGTGGTCGTTTACGTTACAATAGCCGTGTGTATGTTAAATCTCAGCCCAAACAGCAGAAGGTTCGAGCTGTCGTAGATCAGTTAGAAAGTAAGTCAATTTTACTTTTACTTTTAGGCATACAGATCGCTCACACGTTGAGTTTCCAGGAAATTTTATGTCCATGCCAGGTTCCTTAATATTCACCATTTCCTTGTATACAGTGGCGGTTTCCACAAGGCACCATGCTAGATGGCGCCACAAGTATACAAGTATGACCGAGCGGATCACCATTACTCCCGTATAAATTATACAGACGTTGCGATAAACTTCGACTACCATGGCAGAGCGTGTGCGCTATCGCATTACAAAGTAAGAGGTTCTGGGCTCGAGTCTGGTCTTGTGGGAGACTTCGGCCGTGGCTAGTTTTCTACGACCTCCGTGGCGCAGCGCGTGCGCTGTTTCATTTTA